>OY992768.1:10255021-11505021 GCA_963921325.1 Logfia minima
TCACTTTTCGATTGGACATTTATTTTGTAAGGGATAGATAGTGACAAAGGATATGCTAAAAGTCATATAAGTTTTGTCTTGTAAACACACTTTAAATTATGCCTATTATAATAGACGGAAATTCACGGTTCATTGAATAATTCAAAGCCACATTTCATTTTCAATATTTTGTTATAGGAAATAAAAAATTACTCAAAAAAATAAAAAAATTATTGCATATATATATATTTTTCGAGTGACAAATCGATTTAACTGACTAGCTAACAGAGTAGCAGCCAATCAGCCATATCGTATCAGTGGTGGGCCTTGAATGATACATCTGGCTCGAGGCTGGCAACTTTTAGGTGGGTCAAAAAAATTCATGAAAGCGGCCCATTTATCTTGCCATCTGTTTAACATTTATGACCAATCTTTAAGATTAAACCTTATAGTTTGGTATAGTAGCATAATAAACCCTTGAATGATTGAAAAGCAATCATGTAGGCTTTTGAGAATTGCTCGTGTTGAAATATCCACCTTATGTTTTCAATTACTTAAATATTTATGTCAAACACAAACAATGAAAAAATCCCACAAATGTTATTGTGATTAATAACAATTTCTTAGGATTAAAAATTACTTATATTACGACTTCATGCTAATATTATAAGAAAATTGATATGTAACTAAAGTGTATGATACTATGATTACAAGTACGTCTAATCTATTCAATAACTGACATATGGTTAATCATTTTTTTCTCATCTTATACCGAGCTTTGGATTTAGTATTCGTCTCAACCTCGGTATCAACCTTTACACATACATTTTGCACACAATCATCATGATCAGCTACATATTAGCGACGGAAGTTGTACGGAGACGATTACACGTGCTAATCCATAGATATTTGGATGCAAGTTGATTGAGTTTTGGCATGGAATAATCGTCATCAATCAAATACAAACAACATATATGAAGACAACATTATATAAAAATCCTAATTAATCATAAGTCTGTAATTGTGTTGGACCATATTAAAATAATTTGTATCCAATCTTAACCTACATTAGCAAATTAATGGTTTATTATTGACTAAAATTACTAACAATTAACAAATATTATTAATTTATTATGCAATGCAATTAAGTAAAAGTAAACATAATTAAAACCTTAAGAAAAAGCAAACATAGAACATAAGGGTAATGTAATATCTGCTTCATCACTCTGATGCCGATTACGATTAAGTTTTTTTCTCCCTTTTTTTTTTTTAAACTAAAAGCAATTATTAATGGGCTTTCTTTATTTAATTAAACTATTTGATCTTAATATGTATATTGGGCTTTTAGTAATATTGGGTTTTGATGATAAATTAATTTTTGTAACATATTAGTTGGTTAATTAATTAAAAACAAATATTTATGTGACACCAAATTTTGAGATCGGGTTCATTTTGAAGAAATCGAGATTTTTAACGGAGATTTACATTACGCGACAAATTTTCATCGGGTTCCCGTAAACCCCCAGAAACCCCCTAAATCCGCCCCCTGACGACATGATTATCCAAGATTCATAAATTATTACTACATTTAAGGTTGCACATGATTTTGTTTATTTGAAAATCGCGAGCCTATGGCCCGATAAAGAAAGCACTAACAGAGACCAGTAGGTATACATTAGAAAGGAGTAAGAATTTCCGAGCCACTTACTTCTGAATCTATGGCCTACGGCCCGTCAAATATGAGCAACAGTACTACCATCGTTATCACTGCCGACGTGAGTTCACTTCAATGGCTACAAGTTTAAATTTTTTTTCATTCTACAATATTAAGCAAATTGTAATTGTCGGCTAAGTTATAAAATCCAAACCATTCTCATTACACATGGTAAATCTGATTAAATTGTTAGATGAGTTAATTGCATGAAAGAAAGAGTTTTACCCATATTTACACCATCTATTGGTCTCTATACTTTATAATCTTTCAAACCATCACCAAAGAATATGCAAACTACTGTCATCACTAAACCAAAACCAACACAAGTTTTGTTACAAAACTAAAATCAGAAAAACAAGGTCTATAATACACTTATACACAATTTTTGATTTTATTAACAAAAATAATCAAAACAAAATGTCTATGATAAAATCAAAAGTAAACCTTAAATCAAGATCAAAACCGAGACGATTTCAGATTAATCCCTAGTACCAAACTATCAACCACCGAAGTTATAGGTCGTCGAAGGTTTTCAACCGGAACGATTTTCCTATGGAATTTGGAAGTAGCACAGCGACGCCAAGGTCGGTTGATTCTCAGTCCAAACCCTATCGTCGACATGAAAGAAATTAGGTTAGGTGTCACGTTCAAAGGTTTGTAGGTAGCGAGGTGATAAAGGGAAAGTCAAAGGTGAAGACAGGGTTGGTATAGTGTGATTTTTTATATATAATTAAGGGTATTTTTGATAATTACCTCTTTAAAAACAAAATTTGAACAAAACCTTTTATACTTTGCGTATATTTTATATATGCTAATTGAAAAAAACTTGTCATAAATTTTCCCTTTGAGAATAAATTTCCGGCTATACTCTTGTCGAGGCGGAGACTTGACAGAGCAGTGTAGGCCGTTGGTCCGTCTCCAAAATTTATATAATATGAATCTTTTATTTGATCAATGGTATTTTTTTTTTTATATTTATTGATTTTTAAAAAGTTTGAAAAAGCTTTATTATAAATTAGGGTATTTTTTTTATACTTGTCTTTCAGAAAAACTTGCCATTAGAGCTTATATTTTTTAAATTTTCTGACTGTGCCACAGTTTCATATCACCGATTGGGGAAGATTTCACGGTTAACAATCCAAATTTCGCTCGACTTGTTTGCCTTGTGTACATGCACGCACATAACACGAATTCTCTCCTATTTTTCTCAATTACTTTTGTTATATTTATGGTTTTTAAGTTCTATAACATATGCAATAAATGCATCGAACTCTTCGGTTATGGATAACCATATTTCAAGATGCAACCACAAGGTAGTAAAAGTTTTTATTAACCACTAAGTTACCTGACCCATTCATTCCTAAAAAAAAAGAAGAAAAAAAGTGATAAAAAGCCAACAAAATAAAGTACAATGATCACAGAATGTATTATTTTTATACGGTGACCTAACCTTGCTCAACAATATAAGAAACAAAACTTCATTCTGTTAATCTGGAGTCAATTGTATGGGATGGACCTCTAATTTATGTACATTTTCACCGTTGATTAATGTGCTTTATTGTTTCCATTGACAGTTCAAAACTTAAAACTCATTTAACACTTGCTCTCTGCTTTACCTAAATAACTAACATGTCCTTACACTAACGTTTTGTTTATTTCTTTTAATTATAAACCCTAACATCATGTTTTACATATCTAAAAACCCAAATCAGATTATACAGTTCTCAAACCCAAAATCCCTCTCCTTCTCGACAACTGAAATGGGTGAGAATGTATGAAAGACATCAAATTTGACCTGTGCAAGACCAGATCGACCACCACCACCATTCTGCTACGAAGAGACCGCCATCTACTGAAACCAATCAACCACCATCATTGGAGAAGAAACAGATATCCACTTTTATTTGACAATCCAATCTTTTTGAACCTTGTTCGAGATCTTTATTGAGATTTTCAATTCAACCACTCTTTCAACATCATACAATTTAAGATTAACAATGGGGAGTTTGTATGTGAACTCTCTACCTTCTCAACGTTTCTTGAACTTCCAACATGTGGAAATAAATACTTTTATGATGTCCGAGAATTAACATATCTTGATTCAAGAATTGTGAAAATTTAAGATATAGTAAAAGAAATTTGTCTTGAATCTGAACAAGAATTTTGCTGAGTAAATGTATGGGTTGATATCTTCCATCTTCAACCCAAGATGAAGACTTTCTTTTGAAGCATGTTCGCCCAAATCTCATACGTAGGACAACCGAACAGTATATGGTAATGGCTATTGAAGCCTTAATTTTATTTTGGATCAAGAAAGGTGTCAAGATTAATGTCAGCTACATTTTCCTACCATCATGCAACTTGTGGTGACATTTCCCTTAGAGCCTCTACCTTACGGTATGCTTCTAACCAAGATCTTTCGTCTCATCTTCATGGATAATGGTCCTTCACAACAACCTTCTATTCCACCCATAGAAGAACGCTAAAAAGATTATTTGTAATTTATCCAATATGTTTCACAAAGGCGTGTGATGTGTTAAAATCTAGGTTTCTGTTAGGATCTAGATTTATGTGTACCCTAAAACTTATAGTTTTTAGGATTATGTGATGGTTATGTACTAGTTAACCATGTTATATATAATTTATTACTTGTGATTTATTTGATTCGATAAGTTTCCTTGATATTCACTTTTATGTGGTTGACTAAAACTAAAAAATTTCATTAGATAGGGGTTAAAAACATTACATAAACAATACAAAACACTAAGTGAAATACATAGCTCGAAAATTATCCAATTGATTGGAAGATAAATACAAATTACAATAATTGACTAGTCAAGCAAATGTCTTGCACTAGAAGAGCAAATCATAATTTTAAAAATGGCTACTAGCATCATAGTTTCATAATTTCACGGATGTGTCAAACCATTGTGTGTAACATAGACCTCAAATTTTTTTTTTATGTATTTTTATGTGTCAAACCATCTGCTTCAATTTCTCGACATCATCCGTTATCAACAACATGATCAATTTCTACGCATTCAACAAACATCAATAAGCCTTGAAAGTTTATTATTTTTGCGCCTTGAAAATCTCCACTCCGACGAAGAGTGATGGTAAACAACTCTTAAACTGTTGCGTATAATTCATTAGTTTTTGGTTCTTCATTTAGAGATCGAAAGTTCCAAAATAATCAGTGTGAACGATATCATAAAGTTTTTTATTCTTATTTTCCAACTAACAAAAAGATGAAATATTGTTTTTGAGAATTAGTGAAAGAAGCTTATAATCATCTTATCTTAGAGTCACAATATTTATAGGAATTTTAAGAATTTCATAAATCTCGAAAAATCTTATTCAAAACAGATAAAAAAATAAGAAATTTTAGCCAAAAAGTGATATAAGATGAAAATCTAGTCACAATCCGTGTACCCGGACATGCAAGTTGCAAATTGCGAATCGCAACTTACAAATTGCTTTACAACTTGCGACTTGCATGTCCAACCTGATTCACAAACGATCGCTCAAATTTAGTCACAGTCCAATCTTTCCTGGTCACACAAAACACACACACAAGGTTGCTAGTCGCAAATTGGCAAAATTGATATGTTTTTGTTTTTTGGCAAAAATATTTATACTTTAAAAGATATGGGCTTTTTATAATTTCCCTTATTATTTATGCATTTGGATCGATTGTTTGTTCAACAAAGTTAATTTAATCGATTGATTGTAAGACAATTTATTGTTATCTCAACATCGATTTGTACATAAATCTAGTTTTCCCTTTAAAGACAACCCTACAATAATGGTTTATGGTGGGGTCTGGTGGTTAAAGGCGAAGGTAGGATAATGGTTGGATTTGAATGGTATGGTTATACACTTATCTATGTGTCTGGCGGTTAAGGTACATCAATAATTTGACCACTTACCCTCTCTTCTTATTTCTTATTCTTATCCACTTACACTTTTTGACAAGATTACAAATACATAGAATTTGCATCTACACTGTACGTTTATATGCATATGACACAAATTGTCAAGTAACAAATCACCCATATATGTCTTGTTTTTTGCCGGAAAAAGAAGGTAAAAAAATTCACTCCTATATACAATTATTGAAGCATATATGTTGAAACTAAAAAGTAACTATCATGAACTTTTGTATTTATATAAGGGTGAGTCCTACCTACCCATGGCTATCGTATTCCAGCGTCGCACGTGAAGGCTTTGAATTGTTACATCCAAATATCATACATATATTAGTTAAATCATGAAGAATATTTTAGTATTTAATATGTGATGTGATTGTGGTTGTGATGTTTCTTCCTTTTCTCATGCGGTCATAATTTTATTATCTAAAAAGAAAATTCCACAAACTAAAAAACAGTACAAGATATAAAATACTACAACTACACGATCTAAATCATCAAGTTGGACAACTTTGACCCACTATGAAGCTGCCAATACCAATAAAATGAGATGAAAATAGAAAGAGTTTACCCATAACTTTTTAATTCAAAGTCTAGACAGAGCAACTAAACCATATAATAGTAGGTCGCAGGACAGCTACCGACATTTTAAATTTCTTACATTTATCGTAGAAAAGAAAATAAAAGTAAATGAATTTACCTTCATTTATAATAGAAAAAATAAAAGTAGGTATAAACTTATAAGCTTAAAAAAACCTATAAATTTGATTGACTAATATGATAAATGACATGTGAAAATTAAGTGAGAAAAAATATACAAATAACATGTCAAATAATGAAAGTATTAGGTCTGATACGTTAGATATATATTTTCAGTTTTATTTTGATTACTTCAATAAATATTTTATTATTATTTTTTTATAACGACAAATACTCAGATACCTCACTAACATGAATATATATATAGACATTCACGAATCTATGTAATTTTCTCATCATCAGAATTTGAATCCTCAATGTAATAGTTGAAAGGGTCGTCTCAATACCACTAAACCAATATTCAAATGTCACCACTTAAAACGGGTCGTATTATATATCTTGAATGTCTTTAATTAACAAGTAAGCGTGGATAGGCGTTAATTGTTTTCAAAAATTAAGGACAGAGGCAACTAGTCGTTTCCTATAATTAAGCATCAAACACATGCACATCATAAATATAACACAAAGTAAATTATGGTTAAACAGACGCATGTAAACAAATGGACTATTATTCAAGATTTCAAGCTAGTTATATTTATGCTAAACATGTACAAGATTTAATATCTATCTTTATAAATCAGTTGATAAGAAACTATACATGATCATATCTCTAATGTTTCCTTTATTAAATCCATATTCCCTCAAGTAACCTTCTGTTTTAAACTCTACTTTCTCCAACGCCTTTTGTGATGCTTTGTTTTCATCCTCAACTAAACCTTCAATCCTGACACTGTATGTTAACTCTTGAAACACTATACAGATTGTCATCTTCATTGCTGCAGTAGTTATACCACGTCCCCAAAACTCGACAGTTATTGCATACGATATATGAGTTCGATGATGATCAGGCCCTGATTCTGGCTTCACGGAGATATATCCGATACATTTATCGGCCCAACAGATGGATCGTCGCCATGGATGTGATATGGTGATTTCTTTTAGATATTTGAGGGCTGTTTCTCTGTTGTTGATGGTGTTCCGTCGGAGATATTAGTTACTCTTTCATCGCTGGCCCATGTCAAGAAATCATCGGCGTCGGTGAGTTTGAATGCACGGATAGCGAGTTCATATTAGTTCGCCATAGTTGTATTAGTGATGCGGCCCTAGCGTGGAGATCAGACCATTATATTTCCAGCGGCCCGTGATCGAGTGATTAAAGGAGCTTTACGAAAATGGTAATAACTTGGACTACGAGGCTCCTTTTTAGGCCATGACTTGTTGAATCGAAGCTTGAAGTGAGGAGCATAGCGTCCTAAGCCGCAACTTACCCACTTTTGAGGCCCAAAAACACTTTTTGGAAGGAGTTATGGGCACTTTTTTGTTTATTCTTTGCTTGTGTTTGGCTCGTAGTTCTTGTTAGACCCATTGGAAAATCTGATTCTTATTTAGGGCCTAATGGTGGTCATGGAACAATCAGTTGGCATGCTTATGAAAATTAAATTCTCTCAAATTGTGTTCATCAACTGAGTTGAATCAATCATAATCGGGATATTTTCGAATCAAAGTATGTGGGAAGGGATTAACTTCATCGATTAGCCTTTGTCCCAAAATGGAATTTTAGTTTGATTCTTCCATATATAAAATTTATTTTTATTAATTTAATATTTTACAACTGTATTTTGAGAAATAAATTTTAGTTTTCGTTACTATACCAAAAAGTCAAGAATTACAAAAACGAACACGTACAACTATTCACTTATCTGTTGAATGTCGAATCTTAGCTATTTGTAATGTCTTAAAATTATACATTGTATTTACTGGATTTCGAATAATAACTTCTTCAAATGTTTTAAAAGAGAGGCTTGTACCGTTAACGTATCATATTGCAGTTATGCATACACATTAACATTCTCTATTGATTATAGTTATGTCCACATTATTTATCATTAAACTAATTAAGAAAATCAAAAGTTAAAAAGACAAATTTTAGTTCTGCACAATTTATTTATTATTAAACAAATTTCAGTAGCTAACACATTCATACCATCAATAACTAATGGGAGATACAAATATCGTAATTTCTAATTAATTAAAGAGCAACCGACATTATTAAACATATTAAACAAGGGAAAAAAAATTTAGTCGTGTGACTGGTTCAAAGCATAGCGTCAACAAAAAACTTTTAGTATTAGTATTCTCGCTGATCATCATCTTCACCTTCACCAAACTTGGCACTAACCTCCTCGTAATCCTTCTCCAACGCAACCAAATCTTCACGAGCTTCAGAGAACTCACTTTCCTTCATTCCCTCACCAACATACCAATGAACAAAAGCCCACTTCGAATGAGGTTCCTCTGACCCTTTGGTTATAGTATTCCTCCAACTTCTTCTTATATCATGCTTCCCTTATTGCAGCCATTTCTCTTCTTTCTTCGAGCATATCCAAGTTCTCTTTAAATTCTTCTCAGTTTGCGTCTCTTCTATATGCTCATATCGAAATGAGGGGACACTAACCTTCGTCGGGAGCACAGCTTCTGTACCTTACGCTAGACTAAATGGAGTTTCCCCATTGCTACGCTTTGGTGTTGTTCTGAGGACCCATAAAACATTGGGCAGCTCATCGACCCATCCTTGCTTATACTTCCCCAACCTTGCATTGATACCTCAAACTATATCTCAAAGCATTACTTCCACTTGGCCATTAGCTTGAGGGTGACATATTGATGTAAATGACTCATCGATTTGCATTTCTTCACAACAATCTCTGAAGGGATTTTCAGCAAACTACTTACCATTGTCACTGACATTGGTCTTTGGAACTTCAAATCTGCACATTATGTTTTCCCACACAAAGTTTAGCACATGCTTACCTAAGATAGTGGCTAGAGGTTTGTCTTCTACTCATTTTGTGAAATAATCCACAACTAGGAGAAGTTTGAACCCGCATGGAGCTTCCAGGAAGGGTCCAAAATATCGATGCCGCATTTGTGGAATGACCAGGCCGATGTTACTAATATTAGGTTAATTAGGGTTTCTGGATGAAACACCTTTAAACCAACAGTCTAGACCCTAACTAAGCCTCAGGAACCCAATCGAAACCCAAACAACCTAGAAAACAAAGATTTAGAAATTTCTAAATCAATCAAAGAACGAAACCTTAACCCTAATTTTGAGTTCAGGACATCGAATCAACAACTAAACCACCAATCGAGCCGTAGATATGATACCATGAACAAATATACAGAATGACAGTAATCAACACCAAGAATTACAAGAACTCTCTTTCATGAAACTGCACTAAACCAAAACCAAGTTTTGAAAAAAAACAGGGATATGAGACTTTAAACAATCTAAAGTTAGCCAAACAGGAACAACACAGAGGATAATATGAACTTGTTTTTATTCACGATGCTTACAGATTGTTACAGAAGATTATATATATATACATGTCAACCATTGTGACTTTTATTAACCATTGTGACTTTTAATAATAACTACCCTATAACTGCTTTTGTAACTGCCATTATATTCCAGCAAAGTCTGCTTCACTAATTAGCAATGATCTGAGTTATTTTCCAACAAATTCCTCCCTTAAACTCAGATCTCTTGCATCCTTCATTCCCATCTTTTGCTTGCAAAGATTAAATAGGTCTGCTGGAAGTGCCTTAGTGAAAATGTCGGCTGCTTGATCACGACTCATTACATGATTCAACTGTACATCCATGTTCCTTATATGTTCCCTGATGAAATGAAAGCGTACATCAATGTGTTTACTTCTTTCGTGATGTACCGGGTTCCTTGCCAATTCAATTGCTGACTTATTGTCGACTTTAATCTCTGTTGGACCTTCTTGTTGATTCTTTAATTCCCGCAGCAGATTCCTTAGCCAAATTGCATGGCAAACTGTCCATGATGCTGCTACATATTCAGCCTCACATGTTGATAATGCAACTATTGGTTGTTTCTTTGAAGCCCATGTGAAGGCTGTTTCACCCATAAAGAACACATAACCCGAAGTGCTCTTTCGATCATCCACATCTCCATGCCAGTCACTATCAGAATAGCCTTTAAGCCTGTATTCTTTAGAGCTTGAGTAGAATAACCCAAGCGTTTCAGTGCCCTTTACATATCGCAGAATTCTCTTTAATGCTTTCAAGTGTGCATACTTCGGGTTTTCCATAAAACGACTAATAACCCCAACACTAAATGAAAGATCGGGTCTTGTACAAGTTAAGTATCGTAAACTCCCAACCAAACTTCGATATAAGTTTGCATCCACTGGTTCTCCTCCCTCAAACTTAGAAAGTTTGGTACCCAATTCCATTGGTGTTACTACTGGGTTAGAATTCTCCATTTTACTTTTTTTCAGTATCTCCTTTGCATATGCCTCCTGGGATATAAAAATCCCAGAAATTTCCTGCCTTACTTCTAAACCCAGGAAGTATTTCATGAGCCCCAGGTCAGTCATTTCAAATTCCCGAGTCATTGATTCCTTAAATTGATCGATCATCATCTTGTTATTTCCTGTGAAAATAAGATCATCTACGTACAAGGCAGCTACTAATACTCTTTTTTCAACTTGTTTAGTATATAAAGCATGCTCGTATGGACATTGTACATACCCCATTCTCTTCATAAATGAATCAATGCGAGTGTTCCATGCTCGAGGGGCCTGTTTGAGCCCGTACAACGCTTTTTTCAACTTCAGAACTTTATTCTCTTCTCCAAATTTTGCATAACCTGGTGGTTGTTCTATGTAAACTACTTCATCGAGTACACCATTTAGGAATGCTGATTTTACATCCATTTGGTAGATCTTCCAGCTGTTTTGTGCGGCTAGTGAAATGAGTAATCTGATTGTCTCCATTCTTGCAACTGGCGCGAAAATCTCTTCATAATCAATACCCGCTTTTTGTCGGTATCCTTTTGCAACGAGTCTCGCTTTGTAGCGGTGAACCTCTCCTAAAACATTCATCTTTTTCTTGTAAACCCATTTTACACCAATAGGTTTATGCCCTTCTGGTAATTGAGCCATTTCCCACGTTTTATTCCTTTCAATTGCATTGATTTCTTCATCCATCGCTTTTTTCCACTTATCGCTTCTTATTGCTTCTTCAAATGTTATATTTTCAGTATCTGCTACAAGACATACCAAATGCATTTCAGTAGTAGATTCATATAAATCTTGTAGACTCCTTGTTCTTTGTTGTATTGGCTCGTCCTCATTTTCATAATCAGTAGTGACCACTGTTGGATCACTTAGGGCTGTTGGAATAGAGACCTCTCGTGAGTCATGTTCAATGTTGTTGTTGTGAGGCTCATATAAACACTGGTTACTCCAGTCCCACATGCTCTCCTCGTTCACATACACGTCTCTACTTACTGTAACTTTCTTTTCAACAGGATCATATAATCTGAAAGCCTTAGTCCTCTCATCATATCCAATGAAGACGTACATTTTGCTCTTATCGTCAAGTTTTTTTCGCATCTGATCAGGTATATGTGCATATGCCACACTACCAAATACCTTAAAATGAGATACCGTAGGCTTTACACCACTCCAACTTTCTTGAGGGGTTTTATCCATCAGTTTGACATGAGGACTTCTATTCTGAATGTATACCGCACATTGGACCGCTTCTGCCCAAAATTCTTTTGGCATATTTTTGCTTTTCAACATTGAACGAACCATATCCATAATAGTTCGGTTCTTTCTTTCGGCTATTCCATTTTGCTGGGGTGAGTATGGTGCTGTCAAGAACCTTTTAATTCCTTCTTCTTCACAAAACTTTGTAAATGATGTGGACACGTACTCTCCACCTCTATCTGATCGCAAAGCTTTAATGTATTGGCCTGTTGTCTTTTCAACCAACGTCTTAAACTTTTTGAAAGTTTCAAGGGCCTCTGACTTCTGTTCCAAAAAATACACCCAACACTTTCTAGTAAAATCATCAATGAAAGTAATAAAGTACCTTTTATTTCCAAAAGAGACAGGAGAAAACGGTCCACACAAATCACTGTGAATTAATTCCAGCAACCCCTTTGCCTCGTAGGTTGCTTTTCGTGGGAAAGAACTTCTTGTTTGTTTGCCAAAGATACAACTTTCACAAAACCGACCATCATATTCAAGATTAGGAAGTCCATGTACCATGCTCTTTCTTGTTAACTCCTTTAATCCACTGAAGTGTAAATGCCCAAACCTTAAATGCCACACTGATTCTTCATCCGATAAATCACTCTTTAGACATTTTTCTGTAATGCTGTTGAGATTTAGTTTAAACGTGCGATTCTTACACATTTTAACTAATGCAATCATCACACCTTCCTTGTTTTTCAAGAGCATTTTTCCATTCTTCATGAGTACCCAATAGCCTTTCTCCATTAGTTGGCCTAAACTCAGTATGTTGCTCTTCATGGCAGGGACATAGTATACATCTTCGATCATGCTTTCTTTCCCATTATGAAAGAAACGAATTTTCCCGTGTCCTTTCACATCTATCTTTGATGCGTCTCCAAACGATACATGACCTTGAAAAACTTCTGTCATTTCAACAAATATATCTTTCTGCCCGCTCATGTGGTTGCTCGCACCGGAGTCTAGGTACCACATCGTATCAACTTCTGAGATTTGTTCTTCATGAGCCATCAATAAAATACCATTTTCTTCGACTTCTGGTTCTGTCACCAGGTTGGTCTTCTCTTCTGTTCTTTTCGGTGATCTGCAATCTCTTGCGTAATGACCATGCTTACCGCAATTATAGCAGTCAACACTTGGACGGTGTCCTTGTCCACCTCTTCCACGTCCGCGTCCTCTGCCACGCGAGTTTTGATTAAAGTGTTCGCCCGTTTGCTGCCTTTCCTGGTTTTTATTTTCTCTACCACGATCTCGACCATGATTGGTATTACGCCCACCAGAATTGGTTCCTTTTCCATGGTTATTCTGATGTGAAAATAAGGCCTTTTCGTCCTTGATTGTAGCCTTCATTTTTAATGCTTCATCAAGGGACTCTTGCTTCTTCTTGTTCTTTCTTTGCTCATGTGCTTCCAACGATCCTGCTAATTCTTCAATTGTCAAGTCTTCCAGATCTTTAGATTCCTCAATTGCGCACACTACATTCTCGAAATTCTCGGTTAGAGACCGAAGAATCTTCTCTATAATTCTTGTATCTGGTAGATTTTCACCATTTCGTTTGAGTTGATTCACCACGGTTTGTACACGGGTGATGTAATCTGAGACTCCTTCTGTCTCCTTCATTCTCATGGCCTCGAGTTCACCACGCAGTGTTTGGAGTCGTACTTGTTTGACTCGATCAGCACCTTTGTATGCTTTTTCCAGCGTGTCCCATGCTTGTTTCGCTGTTGAAGCACCAGCGATCTTTTCGAAGCCCGATTCATCCACCGACTGAAACAAGAGATAGAGAGCGGTCTTAGCCTTCATACGCTTCTCCTTGAATGCTTTCAACTGATTCGCAGCCATGGCATCGATCTCAGCGTTAGTCGGTTCTTCGTACTCGGTGGTGACAAATTCCCATGCATCTTGTGCGCCTAATAATGCTTTCATCTGAATGCTCCAATTGTCATAGTTGTATTTAGTAAGTCTTGGAAGTGAAATGTGACCAAATGAAGTGGTGGCGTTCATCTTTTAACAAGGCTCTGATACCAATTTGAAAAAAAACAGGGATATGAGACTTTAAACAATCTAAAGTTAGCCAAACAGGAACAACACAGAGGATAATATGAACTTGTTTTTATTCACGATGCTTACAGATTGTTACAGAAGATTATATATATATACATGTCAACCATTGTGACTTTTATTAACCATTGTGACTTTTAATAATAACTACCCTATAACTGCTTTTGTAACTGCCATTATATTCCAGCAAAGTCTGCTTCACTAATTAGCAATGATCTGAGTTATTTTCCAACAAGTTTAATACCTAAAAACAAGACCAAACCGATCCTCACTTACATGAAAACTCTCAATGGTTCAATCACTAATAGGTAAAGATCATTCACACACAACACAATCAAGAACTATATCAAGATATATACAGACTCAAGAATAACAACAAGAACAAACTCAATCTCGGTCTATAAACATATGCTTGCAAAACTATAACAACATCAACAACAACAATAGTAAATAAATCAATCAATAGAACTCTTATATAGTTATAACTTTGATTAATTATAAAATAAACTCTAGACTTCTAGTCTTCATACTTTGGTCACAATCTATTGACCGGCAACACAAATAAACTTCCAAACATACTATTTTGACCACAAACTTTTAACAACACAACTAACAACTTAACTTTATACACTTAGATTGTATCATTTAACAAAAGGAATCGCGTAAACTTGTGTCACACATCCAAAAATCAAAATTTTGTACAATGTAAAAAGGAAAATACACTAAACAACACTATGATTTCGAAGGTGTCGTATATTGGTCTTTGAGCAATTCGACCACTCTTCGCATGGATGGTCTGTTAATAGGGAAAGCAGAGGTGCATTGAAGAGATACATTCAGCACCTTCTCTATTTCTTCATAATTACAACTTGAACTGTTCATTTTAGGATCAGTAAGTTGATCCAAGTTTGTCCAGCCACCCTCATTGGGTTTTTCAGGCAACGACAAAGCAGCCTCCGTTACCCACTTCACGATATCCTTGTTTTCACCGAAAGAAGAATCATTCGGCCTCTTACCAGTTACTAACTCCATTAGTACCACCCCAAAACTATAAACATCACTTTTTTCACTAACTTTCATCGTGTATGCATACTCTGCAAGATAAACAAACATTAGAACTTAGAATAACACTTCTTTCCATTAGCTTAAAAAGAAAGGAGTCGGTCTCGGAAATTGTATCCCACAAAACCTCCTAAATCATTTCGTTACAAACTTGAAATAGATTGAAAAGGTTTTGGACAAGAAGTATTTTGGGGAGTCCTACCCAACGTGACCCGTTGTGTAAAAACATTATTGATTACCCATTTTGATTCGTTACCTAACTTGTCCCACATGTCTAACTTAACAATTCTAAATTTGGGTTCAAAGAATCACTGATGAAAAAGGGAATTGAAAACAACCTGGTGCGATGTAGCCATAGGAGCCAGCAACACGAGACATGGCTCTCTCACTGTCTTTCTCTTCAAGCTGCAAAGACTTGGCTAGACCGAAATCAGCAACCCGCGGTCTAAACTCTTGGTCTAACAGTATATTATTGGATTTAATATCTCGATGCACAATACCAGGCACACAATCATGATGCAAATACGCTAACCCTTTTGCAGACCCAAGAGCAATCTCGAACCGCTTGCTCCAATCTAACAAAAACCGGCCTTTAGGATCTTTATGCAACATGTCACCTAAACTCCCATTCTCCATATACTCATAAACCAACGCTTGGAAATCCTCCCCAACGCTACCAAACAAAAGCTTCACAATGTTCTTATGTCGAATTCTACCCAACGTCTCCATCTCAGACCAAAACTCCGCCTCGGTTTCCGAACTTTGATGAATTCCAAATAGCTTCTTAACTGCCACCGTTTGACCGTTCTTGAGTGTCACTCGATATACCTTCCCGGACCCTCCCATTCCAATAATGTTGCTCTCCAATAATGATACCAACACGTCTTGTTCTTTAAACCCGAGTCGCTGAAACGATGTGATCTTCCATAAACTCTTGTTTCGCCGAAATAATTTAGTCCTAATCACAAGCCAGAGAAGTGACACGATTAGAAAGAAAGCTAAACCTGACATAATACCCACCAAGTAATGGCTTATCTTTTTCGTCTTATGGCATCTAGGAAACTGTTTAAGATTCGGGCTACATAGTTTTGGGTTACCCAATAAGCTTGAGACGTAAACTTCAGTATCTAA
Source organism: Logfia minima (assembly GCA_963921325.1). Lineage (NCBI taxonomy): Eukaryota > Viridiplantae > Streptophyta > Magnoliopsida > Asterales > Asteraceae > Logfia > Logfia minima. The sequence continues at coordinate 10,271,233 of OY992768.1, forward strand.
ACCTGATGTCACTTCCCCTTCAAGATTGTTATTAGAAAGATTAAGTACATTGAGTTTAAGTTTACTTAATGAAGCGGGGATCTTGCCCGAAAGTGAATTTCCAGCAAGATCCAAATAATTCAAAACGGGCAAATCCCCAATTTCCTCAGGGATTTCACCGTTGAAGTGATTACTCGAAAGATTCAAACTTGAAAGCTCCTTCCACGAACTAATAGCATTCGGAATTTCACCAGTAAAATTGTTCAATTGAAGGTTAAACTTCTCCAACTTCTTCAAACGGGTCAAACAAGCGGGTAGTTGACCCGAAAGTTGATTACTGCTTAAATCCATCTCAACAATCTTATGTAAACCACAAATTCCCGTCGGTAACACACCGGAAAAACCATTTCCAGACATCATTAACCTCGTTACACCTTTTGAAATCGAACAAGGAATCGACCCGTTAAACTTATTATCACTAACATCAACGTACTCAAGTCTAGATGAGTTCCAGAAACTTACTGGAATCTCGCCGGACAATTCATTATTCGATAAACGAACATAATATATCGATTCACAATCACCACAAGAACCCGGAATTTCACCCGAAAATCTATTATTAAAACAAATAAACTTCCGAAGCTTCTTTTTATCACAAAGTTTCAAAGGCAATAAACCTTCAAACTGATTACCAGACACATCAAATTCTTCCAAATCAGAAGTTTCACCTAAACCCTCGGGTAACCGACCAGAAAACCTATTATTAAATAACTTTAACTGAACAAGATTCGGGTTCGAACCGATGATATTAGGAATCTCACCTTCAAGCTGATTATCATTAACATCAAATGATTTTAAATGTAATCCAGCAAGACTAACAGGTAATTTACCAGTTAACTTATTTAAAGAAGCATCAAAATCAATCAAAGAAGTTAAATTCCCAAACACATCCGGTATTTCACCTGATAAAACGTTGCCGTATAACCATAAATGTTCAATACTATTCAAACGTCTAATACTTTCTGGAATTGCACCAGTTAGTAAGTTTGTTGATAGATCAATGCTTTTAATTGAGATAAGATCACCGATTGAATCAGGTATTCTACCAGATAAATGAGCACCTGAAATCCTGAATATTTCAAGCTTTTTTAAATTTCCAATTTTTTCCGGTAACGGGCCAGTTAAATCTGGATTAGCTGGCGCTAGGAATTTTTTTAACTCCGTTAAGTTCGTTAACGAATCCGGGATTGGACCGTAGAAATAATTCGACGAGAGATCGAGAACTTGAAGCGATAACGACTCGCCAATACTCGAAGGAATCTTACTTGTAAAATTATTATACGAAAGATCAAGTATTGTTAAGTTAACAAAACTAGGTGAGAATTCGGGTAATTTACCGGCGAATAAGTTACTAGAAAGATTTAGAAATGTGAGATGAGAACAAAGAGAGAAAGAAGTTGGTGACATAGTCCCGTTAAAGTAGTTATTAGCGATACTAAGGCGGCGAAGTGTTTGAATTCTGCAAAAGTCAGCCGGGAATGGGCCGGAAAGAGTGGTGAAATCTGTGAAGTCAATTGAAATGATGTCTTGTGATTGGTTTTTGCAAGTGACTCCATTCCATGAGCAGGGGGGAATGGAATTGTTCCAGTTGGAAAGTAGGGAATCGGGATCTGTGAGTTGGGTGGTTTTGACGCGGAGGAGGACGGTGGTGTCGCGAGTGGAGGTGGCGGCGACGGTGAGAGTGATGGAAAGGAATATGGTTAGGAGATGAAGGATGGAGTTATATGCCATTGATATGGTTTTGGGAATGGAATTGGAGATTGTTAGATTAGAAAGATGATTTGAGTATAGTGGTAGTTCATTAGATTTGCAGGTTTGGGTGGTGTTGGAGATGATAATAATGCATGGTGATCATGTGTTGGATTGAATTGAGTTAGTTTATATATGAATTTTTTGTTTATTTTTTATTTTTTTCCAATTGTAGAATTAGATTCCAATATGTTTGATTAACGGAAACTTTTAATATTCACGATTTTATTTTTATTATGAATTATTGGTACATCAGTTATAGAATATATCTTTTCTACGGTTTAATAGCTTTTTTTAGGTGCACCAGTGACGATGGTGTGTGTTGAGTAAAAGAAAACAAACTACAATTTGAGAAAGAAATACTAAAAAGTATAATTAAATAACTATAAACAATAATTTTCGATTTTTCGGTGGTAATATTCCTTTTTATTTCAACGAGTCTCTTCATAATTGATTCAGTATGATGCTTGAGTGCATGATTTTAATTAGTAACGTGACAAACTCAAACTCACCTCAATGTACAATTAGCCACCTAATTTATGGAATCGGTTTATATATTAATGGATATTTAGAGTCTGTTAAAGAAGTTTTTAAAAGCTTTTAACTTGAAACTTTTAAATTGATAAAAAAGTTTGAATTCGAAATGCTAGTTGATGTAGCGTTTAGAATGTAATGAGCTTTTTATCATCGAAATTACTTCATTACCCTCATTTAATTAACACATATGAGTCGTAAATACGTAAAACTTCGCTTCCTCTTTTTCTTTCTGCTGTCTTCTTTTTTCAGCACAACACAAGTTACTGATAATCTTTTTGAGTCTCAGTGATGAAAGGAATTATACTATTTTGTCATGATGGCATAAGTCGATGCATGGTTCAAATGATTGACAGCCTAAATAATCTGTATGTATTTAGTTGTTTTTGTAAGCAAAAAGATAAGACAAAAACACCCTTTAAATTAGCAAGAGAATATGAATTTATTTTGTTTTTAACGTTTTATGATAAAATCGGGATTTTATCACTAATTTCTCCGCGAGAAACTGCCGCTTTACTTTGCAATTTGATATTAAGGGTTAATAACACAATTATTATGTAAGATTAGTTTTAAACTAATCTTCTTTTTAAATTTGTACACAAGACTGCTTCTAAAAAAAAATAAAAAAAAATTGTAGAGAAGAAATTCCTTGTAATTTGAAAAGTGAAAGAGAAAGGTTGACTAGTGTATATATAGGAAAATGAGTCAACGAGTGAACACTTAATACCATGACTATGTAGCGGTGCCGTGATGCCACCGGCGATTTGGACTTAAAAATAAAAGGCACAAAAGACGTTCAATTACACGCAAGTCCGGTGACCATAAAGTAGATGTATTAGGCTTATCGAATTTTGGGAATAAATAAAAAAGAACTAAAATCGATAGTTTAATTCGATTTGATTTACCGGCCCACTCATCCACTCTTTATTAATTGATGCTCTTAAAATCTACGTCACATCCAAAGTTCATAACTAATAATTCCCACTAGATTATTCATATTCGTATCTAAAAACACGTTAACATTTTGATTATTTATATTTTTAACGTTGGAAACAAAATTGCTTTCGAGTGGGTGATCTATAAAAAGATTTGTTCCAAACCAAGTTAAGCACGCCATATATATAGCACTTTTCAAAGTATGCTTGATGACTAATCAAAAGCTATACTTCTCTTATCTCTTCTGTGAGAAAGAAATAAGAGTACGAACTTGATGTCACACTTTTGACGAACATTATAAACCAAATGGATTACAACGTTAATCTAAAGGCATAAATATGTAGTCGCTGAACTCCAACTTTCTTTGTTAAATTCAAAATCAATTTAAATATGTAACTACTAATTGACTTAACCAATTTGTATTAATTTCATTTTCTAAGTAAGAGATGAAACTTCAAATTCATTGATCACTCCTTATTCTATGTTCTTAAATCATAAGATACTCAAACCCTAATCTAAATAATGTACATTTTAGGATTAGACTATTAGATGGGTAATTGGAGGAAAGTTGTGGAGCATAATTACCGATTTAAAAGATAGATTTAGATTAATTAAATTGATAAGCCTGTCTATCTTATCAAACAACACCACCAGCTCAACCATTTTTATCACCACATCCTCTTCACCTCACCGTCCAACCAAAAATCAACACAAAAAATTTAGGTGAATTAGGAAAAATAATTATTAATTAATAAATTCTACTATATTTTTATATATAGTTCGCCTCCAAAACTAGTTTCTTGGATTTTTTCTTTTATTGAATTTGAAGGAATCCTAATATAACCAATATTATATTGCAAATTGAACATTCCGAGAAGATACATTTTCGTATCATTTAAAGGTCAAAGAAGATGATTTATTCCGAAGCAATTGCACTTGAAATTAGTTACTAGAAGTTTATTTAATGTGGTAATGAGTATTCCATGTAGTGAGAGTTAAGTATTGATGAACATTATTTGCTTCGGAACTTGACTAATAGAACAAGTAAAACCAACGTTGCCGTTAAGCCTCAATTTATCGTCGTCGGAACTTGATGCATATCTCTCCCTCTCACCATATAGTTTGTGATCACGTTTGCTTTATCTTATCCTCTTTGCCTCTTCTTTTAGTTTGTTGTGTGTTTACATATTTTTTTTTTGCTAAGTAACATAACTTGCACAAGTGTAGCGGTAATTGTTCCAAACATTTAAGTTACTTGTATGTTTAATAAAATTAACTAATAATTGAAGCTGAAAACTTATAGTTGTAATTTAGATTTGTTTAATAAATATTTGAAAAAGTAACTAAATTTTAAGCTTAAAAATATAAATTAATATTAATATAAAAAAATCAAAAAAAATGATAACTAATTACATAATAGATATTTATTTAATTTTATTATTCATAAGCTACTAAAAGTTACCTCTACTAATTTCTTTTTTCAGAGCTTATTTTTTACAATAACTACTAAAGTTTTGTCTATCAAAAATCTTACTCATAACTTGTGCTTATAGAAAAAATGAATTTAAACTCTCATAAAATTTACATATATGGAGCTATAATTTTTTTTTAGAAATACAAATACTCACACACCACCTTATTACGAATATATGTCTATTTTAAAACTCGAATCTTCAACCTCATAATTGAAAGATCATCACGATACCATTAGATCAATGATCTTATCATATATAATAGAGCTATAAATTAGGTTGCAAAACACACCCTAATCATATAATCATAATCATCTAGTGCTTATTTGATTTTATTTTCTTAAAATGGTAAGATGCTATTATGGAAGCATAATCTAAATGTTATAATTAGCTATGCTTAAATATAATCTTCTTCGTAATTAGGAATGTTAAGGTTCGATCGTTGATTAGGGCACAAAATTTGAAGTGTTCAATTTTTCTTTTCCTTTTTACGGTGACATGAATAGATTTCAACACGAAGTTAAATCCTAGGAAGATGTTAAATCGGGAAATATATACTAAAAGTGTAAAACATGAACTATGCAAAAGACGTACCCTCTACTATCACCAACTATGTATGGTTGATTAAGGTAACACGTGATTACGTTTTTACGAAAGCTATTTAAATGAGGTATATAGCTAAAATGTTTTACAATATGAATTAGCGGGGGACGAAACTGGCATCGAATCGTATTAAACCGGTTGGTAATAATTTTCTTTTTGGCCCTAAAATGAGTATCAAAAACCGTAATGTTTGAAGCGGTATGGTACTAGTACGGTTCCAGTACGAGTGCGCTAAAAGTGATACAATACCCGGTTTGATACCGAAAATATAATTAAAAAGAATAAGTAATACGTATATGAGTGAACCCTTGTGTACATATTTTATATTCGATAAAAATCAAAAGCAATAAATATTAATGTATCTCGAATAAATGAAGTTCATCATTTAACATAGAAGGTCGACAATAACAAAGAAAAATGTTTATACATTAAAATGTTATTTTGTACCATGTTATGTGATTTTGTAATGTATACAAAGTCACGGGCATGCAATACGTTTGAAATTCGATTTAACTATGGTGCTAAAACATGAATATCAGTGTCAAAAAACACCAGCTAGAATTTATAAAATTTCATTTGTATTTATATGTGATAATCAACTCTATTTTTTTTAATCATTGAAAAATATTATTTTGTATTCATATACATATAATATGATCATGGAAATAATGTCTTACTTACTAAACTTTTCTCCAAATAAATCTTATAAAATATATAAAGAATCAAATAACCAATAACGAAGAAAGTAGGAAGTACCGATTCTCTTTTTGATTGAGAAGTGAGTATTGAATATTAAACCGTTTAAAATCGATCGATACTGATTTAATACCGTATTGATACAATACGAATATAAGAACGAAAATTCAATACGGATATTCACCTCTACTTTACAGTACACAATGATATAGGTAGAGTTGTAAAACCCTTAAATAAATGGAGATTGCATGCAGTTTACGCGTGGTTAGTAACAATTTAATTTTAAAAATTATATAGTTAGAATTAACATAGATTAATTGGGTCCAGCCCAAAACATCCTTAGCCAAAAAATATAAATATCCCATCTTTTTTATCTACTTATTATTATGAGCATGTTATAAATATAAATTCATTAATTGTACATACATCTATTTGAACTTTAAAGTCGTTAAGTTTCAAATTATTTAGTACCGATTTTACAGTTGATGGATTTTTGTGACAGTTTTTTTATACATGTGAAACTTTTGTGAACTTTTACTGACAAGTTAATAGTTCTTCTTGGGACTTCTCATATTGTTTCACTCCAAATCATTTTTTTTTTATCTTAATTTCAGTGAGTGGTATATGTAGTTGGATGCTTTTTGACTAGCTAGAACACACATTCATATATATATATATATATATATGACAAGGACCCAAATGCTAAAATTAAAGGACCCGCAGTATGTCATATTGATTAGCCCTTGATAATAATATTCAAACATCAGTATGGGTTATTCTTTTTACACTCCATAAAGTTTTATTCACACGGATAAAATGGCCTGTCAAACGTGAAATTAATTTCCATTTCTATTTAATATATAATAATAGTTTAATTAATTTACGTATTATTTCGTTTTTCTTTGATAACTTTTCATATTTAATGCTTTAAATAATTCTGAATATATATTTATGATCAGTGTAATTTTATCTACATTTCGACATAACTTTTATTGCCATATGATAATTATTTAACAAATATATTTTTTAGTCTCGGAATTAACTTTTTTTTATATCGAAATGTAGATAAAAATAAACTGAACATAAATATATATTCATAATTATTTAAAGCATTATATATAAAAAGTTATCAAAGAAAAACAAAATAATACGTAAATTAAATAAAACTATTATTATATATTAAATATATCAATCTGGAGACAAGCGATCGAAATTGAATTTATTCAAAATTATAATTATTTGAATATAATATAATTTAAGGTTGAGGTTGTCTTGAAAATATGAAATAACCATACTTTCTAATTATGGAAATCCATACCTCATCATACACAAACACTTTATATACTCCATGTAAATTTACAAAGTCACAAAGTGCAAACAGATCTTATATTTCATTTCATTTCATTCAGTTCAAACACGTTAAGGGTGTTCATTTCATTCAGTTCATTTCATTTCATACAGTGCAAACACGTTTCATTTCATTCACAAAGTCACAAATTCACAGTCACAAAGTCACAATATACATAAGCCAACCAATATTCATTTCAGAAAACAATCTCATAACAGTTCTTATATTTCACCATCAACAAAACGTAAACAATTCAAAATGAATTGGGGAGAATATATTCACTTAAATGATGATTCAACTGAAGAGGTACTATTAGTTAGTATTTTTAACGATATTTAATATTTATTTCATCTTATATTTTTTATGTGTTTTATTTAGGACTACAATATTGATATCGACGAAACAAGTGAATGGGATGAAAGTGAAAACGAGAATGAAGCTTACCATAATGTTCACGGCTCTTCGCAATTTGAAACTGACACGGTATGATATTTGAGTTTATTAAATATGTAATTACATCAAGGGTAATGTTCTAATAGGTTTTAAAATATGCTTATAAATTTAAATCTTGTAGGTGTTTAGTTCTCGTGAACAACTAGTAAATTGGGTGCAAGCAAAAGGGCGTTCAATCGGTAATATAATTGTAATTAAAAGATCAAAAAATAATTCAGCTATCAACTTCCAGTGTGATCGTGGTGGTATTTACGTACGTAAAAAACCCAGCACAAGAAATACGGGGAGCAAAAAAATTAATTGTCCATTTGAATTAGAAGGAAAATATTTTTCGGGAGATGATTGTTGGACGTTAAGGGTGATATGTGAAAGACATACTCACCCACCTGCATTATTTCTAGAAGCTCATCCATATGCTTCTCGATTATCTGAAAAAGAAGTTCAACTAGTGAAAGATTTGTCTGAAAATGGTGTAAAACCACGACATAGCAATACATTTTGCGTAGCATTCTTGTTTTTACATAAGAAAAAGGAATGTAACTACACGTGGGCATTAAATTGTTTGAAATCAACAATGGATGGATGCATGTATCCACGTGTTATAGTTACAGATCGAGAGTTAGCAGCAATGAACGCGTGCAACAATGAATTTCCAGATGCGAATAGATTACTTTGTAGATGGCACATCAATAGAGCAATTTTTAGAAAGTGCAGGAGAAAAATACGTCCGCAACAAGATTGGTCTTCTTTCAATAAAATATGGCGTGCTCTAGTTAGATCTACAACAATGGAAGCCTACACGAACAACTTGAACCAATTAAACACCTTTTTACTCCAATATCCAGGTATTAATTTAACATATATTTCAAAATAATTATATGTACTAATCATTTTTTATGGGACTAAAGCAAATTTAATTATATTTCAGGTGTTATGAATTATTTAAATCAAGTGTGGTTGACACCATATAAGGAAATGTTTGTATCTGTCTGGATTGATACATTTCTTAACTTTGGTAATACCATTACCAACAGAGTGGAGAGTCAGCATGCCAAGTTAAAAAAATATTTGGAGTCATCACAAGCAGATTTGTGGACTGCGGTGACATATATTCATCAAGTGATTGAGTCACAATATACATTAATTAAAGCAAATGTTGAAAAGAGCAAAATTGTCATTTTGCATACATGCAAAATACCACATTTCCAACTTTTACTTGGGCGTGTTTCGCATCATGCACTTGAAATAATGTTAAAAGAATTTAAGCGGTCTAAATTTGTTGGTTTATATCCTGAGAACTGTGGATGTCAACTGATTACAAGTCATGGTTTACCATGTGCACATGCACAAGCAATTTATATTAATGCAGGTGAACCAATACCACTTGAGTAGATTGATAAATTTTGGAGGACGCTTGATTTATCACGGTGCAAATCTTTAAAAGATGAAGATTTTGGTTGTGAAGCAGCGATATGTTTAAATCACATTACCAAAAACAATCGAATGTCGGTAAGCGTAGTGTTCTAAAAAAGTTAAAGGATATCTTCACGCCATGGTCAACTTCTGTTCGTGAACCTTTAACTAAGAAAAATATGTGTGATCTTCCCTCGTTTAGAAAACCTCATGTTGATCCACCTACACAAACTCAACAACCCCGTAGAAATAGTTGTTCGAGTGCACCAACATTTTTTGACCAAAATGCTTTCGGTTACAAAAATCATTATTCACATCAATACATTTATCAAATTCCAAAATTTTTTCATCCCTATATTACCCAGATACAAGATGTCATCGCGGATGGAAATTGTGGATTTCGATCGATAGCTCTGTGTCGCGGCCTTCATGAAAATGATTGGCCTATGGTTCGAAGAAGTTTAATGGAAGAGTTAAGCATGTACGAGACTGAATATGTTTATATGTTTACCCGTGAACATTATAATCATATTTACAAAACCTTGAATTTCTTTCACCTTCATGAAGATGCACCATTTAGACATTGGATGACTATGCCTGAAATTGGAATTCTCATTGCTTCTAAATACAATGTGATATTACATGAATAGACATGGCAGGTAGTACAACATACTTACCGCTTCGCTCTACTCCGCCTGCGTGGTATCAACATGAAACTATTGCAATCGGGTATGTTAATAATAACCATTACATAAAAGTCACTTTGAGAGGAGGATACCCCATGCCAACTATTAGCACACAGTGGATTCATTTCAAGTATGATTGTGCAGCTGCATGGGCTACTCCGTATAGTGATCGAATAAATACTTATGACCAATGTATGCGTGATATGTTTAATCGTAACAATTAGGCAAACTTTATAATTATTAAAGTAATTGTACGAATAGTTTTTCATAATTATTATTATTGAATAAAAGGTCTTTATCATTATTTTTATGAAATGTCGAATACTAAAATGTATGTAATATCAATAATTTACTTTCGTTGAATAAAAATTATTTATCATTTACTTGAGTGTAGTATGTCCAATACTAAAAATGATAAATATTAGCTAAAAAATGTTATTGATTAGATCATTAGTTGTATATAAAAAGTAAATATAGTTTATGATCAGTGTAATTTTATCTACATTTTGACATAACTTTTATTGTTATATGATATTTATTTAACAAATATATTTTTTAATTTCAGAATCAACTTTTTTTTATATCGAAATGTAGATAAAAATAAACTGATCATAAATATATATTCATAATTATTTAAAGTATTATATATAAAAAGTTATTAAAGAAAAACGAAATAATACGTAAATTAAATAAAATTATTATTATATGTTAAATAGATGGATCTTGGATGTGATTGTGACTAACGGATCCTTGGATCCGTGCAAATAGTACCACCCGTAATGTATAGTCTTTTAGACTAATTAAGCACACTTGTCTATGCATACACCCTAATTGTGTTAGACTTAGGTTGACATATACACGGAATAATGTGTTGTAGCTAATGTGCTCTGACATATCTATGACTAACTTTTATTAATGTAAAATGTTAAATGTTAGAAGGGGTTTGTGGGTTTATAATCAATTCAAAATTTATATCCTCTGATAATTACATTTATACACACAAATATCATGTCTATATCACTTCAATTATTACATTCATCCACATACAAATCACATCAGAGGATAGAAACCCCATAAACCATTTTAAAGTACCATAGTACTTTTATTTGTTTGATAAGATAACTGTAAGCATATAATAAGCATTTTAGTATTATTATTTTTTTATCTATATTACGATATATTATATTTAATTTTTTTGTTTTAAAATTCAATTCAAATATGAAAAATAACTATATTATTTGTATGTAGTTATTATTCTCATATTTTAATCATCTAAATAATTACTCAGCATATTTCATATTAATGACAACTGATTTATTATATATATATAAATGTAACTTCCCAATATTAATATTATACTCGTATTAATAAATATCCAACACAATATGGGTCTGTTTGATAAAATAGTTGTAGGCTGTAAGTTGTAGCTGTATGCTGCAGGTGTAAGCTATAATTGTAGGCTGTAGCCTGTAGGTGTAAGATATAGTTGTAGATTGGAGTTGTAACCTTTAACTTTATTCGAACAGAACTGTCGTAACTAGCTTTGTAACTTTGAAGTATAAAATGAAATATATAAGAACATCAATATAATAATAATGAATATAGCTAAACAATAAATTTAACAAACAATATTCATTATATAAAGAAAGTACTTTCTCGATTAAATAAGAGAATAGTCATTTTTTAATATGTAAATAAAACTAAAAAAATCAAAAGGCAAATGGAAACATATATGTACATAATAAATCATTGTCGACGTGTATTTCATATTAACATAGCAATATCATTGCGGATCTATTTCATCTTATTAGTTGTTTTTTTTTGATAAATTTTATTTATTTATTTGAGATACATGAATTTTAAAATATTCATAAAGTGATATATAATTTGAATGTTCCTGCTAAATGATAGACATTACATCTTCTTTTCAACTTTTATGAATATAGAATATAGAATCTAATTACATATCAAGGTAAATTTTCAAAAGTTTGCGATCTCATGTTTAACTAAATTGATTTTGTAAATGAATACTTGCTTGGATCTTTTCAGGAATAAATATTTATGCAATACTTATTTTTCTTTAAAAAAAAAAAAAAAAATAGGTACATCTGTAAATCTTTATTATTCTTTTACATATATAATTAAAAGATATATTGAAAGAAAAATAAGTAAACGATTTAATAACAAACGTTTGCATGTGGAGATGATGCTGTTGTTATTTTACAATATGCAACTTTATAAAGAAACTAGAGTTCAGACACTATAGAATTACGGAACTAGGATAGAAGTGAACCAAGACGTAAGGCTTTTATGATTTAAAGGTAAGTGTGTAATTTTGAGTTTTAAAAGCTCTATCAAATTTTGAACGCCTATCTGACTAACGTTTTGTTTGAAGCTTTTCTAATTGAGACAAAGCTTAAAGCTCTACTTCACCAAACAGGGCTATTTATAACTATCCAATTAAATATTTTCAGATGTACTAGTACTAGCAGTTTATGGAAGATACAGTCATCGATTCTCCCGAGAGGTCACAATTGTCGCGAGCAAACATATTAATGATGAGGAACGCATTTTTGTTATGCTACTAATATACTTTTATACTTGCTCTGCTATTCTGTGTCATCCTGGCCGAGGAGAGTTACGGACGCGTAAAACAAAAAAATACGCTGATGGGGAATGGGCATACTATGTGTAACACTTGACTCATTTACGATAAATAATAAATAAAAAGGCCACAAAGTTTTATATTTAATAAAAACTTTTTCTTCAAATTCAAAAAATTACAACTTTTAAAAGCTCAACTTCAAATAGATCCTATATATACAATATTTTTATTATTCTATCACTCTTAATGATGACTAACATTATTAACCGTACCTATCAGCACAAACTCCGGTCCTATTTTACGCGGGAAATATAAATTCTTCTAAAATATAAGAATATGACGAATACTATCGACTTGCTTTTCCGGTGGACTTTTTGACTAACAAGCCAATCTTTTGTCATCTTTTCCTATAGAAATCACTTAAAAATAAGAAGCAAATCCGAAAAATAGTATTTCACCTACCATTCACTTGCATCTTTTTTAAATATAAATATAAACACACACTACAAGATAAGTTACGATAGTGACTGACACTTTTCCTGACTGAAAAATAAACAGTATAGCCCTTCTTTAGACTTGTTTTGACGGATAATGAGTGTTATAAGTTAAAATTGTAAAAATAAAACAAAAATAGTCGGATTATATTAAGAGAATATGCATGTGGACGGCAAATTGAAACAGATTAAAAACTACAAAAGATTCAATGGGGCTACCATTTCTCCCTTGCAAAGCATGTATGTTATCCTTAAGAAAGTACATGGTTGAAGATTTGTGCTTTGACTTTGTTTACTTCACATGATCAGGTTAGGTCATTTTCCTCTAAGATTGAACCTCATTCTTGTCTGGCTTCATGGCAGAGGAATATCATTTCTTCCCTCATCTTTCTTACACAGTTAGATGCAACCTTTTTTAAAACAGGGGAGCCATTTCTTACAGATGAAAGTACAATAATGCTACAAGGGATTACAGATCATGATCTCTACTTTATGTTTTAACTTCAGGTCTCTTCGTGCTCTTGTGATTTTCTAATTGGTCAATTAGGAATTTTGGTTTGGTTTCATAATGTATACTCGGATGAACTAGGCTAAACGTTTTTTGATTTGTGCAGATTGGCATGTACCAAAGTTGGGAAACACAGGTAACAGGTTGACCTCATGTCTTGGAGCATATTCAAAAAATCATCTTGCCTTAACTGATGAGCAGGGCTGGTCCGTTGATTTTGAGGGCCCTGTGCGAAAAATAAAATTGGGCCCCTAAAATTATTTTCTATATAAACAAAATCCATTAAAACTACGATAAGTCGATATTTGTTATAAAAATAATCAAAACAAATGAACGACAGTACAATAGATCTGCTCAAAGTTTATGTTTCATTTTACATTAAGTGATATATCTTAACATTTATTAACATATACTATATATAGTGACTAAATTTCGAGCTCTATTTTTTTCAGGGCTTTGTGCGGTCGCACACCCTCAGGACCGGCCCTGCTGATGAGGTATTATTGTTCATGTTGATTCTTTTGTACAGTTTACAATATTTTAAGCTATAGAAACATAATTGAGATGACAGTTTCAACCCATTTACTTGCAAATGGGGTCAGGTCGGGTAATCTTTAATCTCTAACGTGTCGATTAATTTGGGTTTTTTTATTCTTTTCACTGCTTTTTTATTGCTGTTTTACCACCTCTAGCGGCAACATGTTTAGTTACAGGTGAATTGTGTGACGCAGTTTGAACTAAAGAACAATTGGTTTACTCTTGTTACTTTTGATTACGATTAGTGATCACCATTTTTGTATGTTTTAGTAATAACAATCAACTTCTCTTTTTCTAATGCACTCAAGGAAAGACAGAAGCTTGTCGTTACCTCTGCTCTGCTCGTCGACAGTTGTTATTGACCTTTTTGTCACCGCTAGAGGTATGTCATTAGCAATTAAAGAGCAGATAAATTGTTAGTCGATTACCAGACATCCGAGTTCGTTTTAATTCGATATTGAGTCGATTTCAAACTAGAAGTTCCTGTTTCTATCGATAGCTTAAACAAATTAGAAGTACACTTGATATGGCCTAATATCTACTGTTTATTTAACTTCATATTTATGGTATATACCAAAGTGTCATATTCTTTTTCTGCTTTGTTAATATGTTCTTGTGCAAGAAAACCAACCCAACAGTCCAAATTACTTGATCATAGTATCATTTTGTTCTGTTTTACTAACTTAACCAATGGTTTTGATTAAGTCTTCCTTTTTTTTCTTGGTTATGTGTTATTTGTTATATATTCAGGTACATGAGTTAGTAAGACTGAAGTAACTCTATTATGCTGATAGTCATGGGAGGACATTATTCATGATGTATTAGGTGAACTTTATGTAAAACTTAAAGCAATATTTACTTAAAATATTAAGTTATTAAAATTCCTAATTAGGGCTATTGTAGATTTTATTTATGCAATTCTTTCAGCAGTGGTTATTAAATTGGGCAGGCTTTGGTGAACGGATGTGAAGAAAAGAAAGGGGATGGAGCTGAAGGTCATCACGCGGAAGCTCAATCATTGCTCAGGTACTACTTTTGTCGAAAACTACATGATAGAACTGCTAGATAGAAACTTGATGGCTGCCATATTTCATAAAATGTGTGTATAAAAAATCAACAGAACGTTAAGGGTCAAAACAAATCAACCAAATCAGGGTTAGGTTGTCATTTTGCTTTGTTGTTTTTTTAATTTTTCATCGATTTTACTACTATAAGTGTTCAACCCGCTTGGTAGGTTCGTATGATGACTTTTACAAATTTTCTGCATCAGTTTAATGGAGCAGTTACAGAGCAAGGGCTGGAAGATGACATGTCTTATCTTCTTTTACACAATTAGAGCTATATATGTTTAATTTTGTACATGGCGTTTTGCCATTTATAGCTCATGAAGTGTTATAGGTTGGCCCAACCCGAACCGCATGTATGGCATGTTTTGAGCAATAAAATTACTGTTTGTTTACATCATGGTATATGTATTTGTTTTAGTATTTTTTTATATATATAAAATAAATGCAAAAAAATGATAAGAAAATCTAAACAGAATTATTAAAACTTACAGTGACTGACATATTGAGTCAGGATAGACTTTTAGTTATGGCTCTGTTATAGTGACTCGTTTTTGTTCAGTAGGGTAGTCTTTGATGCTGTTTATTTCAGTCAGTAAATGGCCTTTATACTATAGTGACATCATATGCACAAAGTTAAAAAAGAAAATATTTTATGACTTATGAAACCTTTTTTAATCACCCAATATATTTTAAGTTATTAAATTGATTGTAACAGCTTATTATTCCAGGTTAATAAAGACATAAATATGCATGTGTTTAATTTCACGTATGAGTAATAGATGTATAATAATGGTTAATTTCGTAAACGACTTCATATTCGAAAATCAATTTTTTATGTCTAGTGTAATACTATCATTTATTTATTTTTCATTATAATGGATTTGCAATTGGATTAAATATTGAGTGCGCCTGCTACTGTAAAAAAATAATCGGTTAAACTTAGTCCCATTTTCATATAGAAAATAGCTCTATTTAAAGTAAGAGCTCAACTCCTTAATAGAGACGAGCAAAGATCGATTTAAACTAAATGTTTGTTTAGTTCAAAACAGTTTATTTTTTATCAAAAAATTAAAAATTAATTTTTTTAAATTGGACCAGTTTCAGGTAAGTTTTTTGTCAAATTTTCCAGTCTTTCTTATAATACAGTTCAATCCTAGACTAGTTTCAGACTGTCTTTTTTCTTCATTGTCGATATTTTGGTCAATAATAAAAATTTTGAACTTTTTCTATTTTATCGAGGTTTTATATATAGTTATTAACAACGAACTATTGATCAAAAATATAATTTAGTATTTCATAATATAAAATTTAAAAATTAAAAAGAGAAATTCAGTGAGTGTAAAGTAGAGGTGAAGATAATATATCAAAATTTGAAATTGCTGATCAATTGGCTATAAATAAACAAATAAAAATTCATAAATAAAAAAATAAAAATGCATCAAATAGAATTTACTTGAAAACTTAAAAAATTTAAAAGAAAAAATTGTTAAACATCAATAAATAAACATAAGTAGCTTAGAATAAATTTCAGTATTTTTTCAGTTTTAAATTGGTTTCAGTCTTTAACCAGTTTAAACTTATTTCAGTCCAGTTTTTAATCAGTCCTCTGACTGAAAGTATGACTAAATTAGGACTAGGACTGTCAGACAATCCTAGGACCAGTCCAGTCCAGTCTTTTTCAGAATTTGTTTCAGTCCAATTTAAAATCGGTTTAAGTTTTACACTATTTTGCTCATTTTTACTCCTTAAATAGTTTTGGAACTTGAACTCACAATCTTTTAAAAATTTTGTTGATGGGTTGTCATAGGCTAAAAACCCTTTTCTGAATATTCAGTAACTAGATAATCAATTGCATAACTTCAATCCATATACAATCACTCTTTTTTAATCCCCTCAATTTTGCCATCTTGGACCCTTGAAGTCTGTCACAACAGGAAATACTGTATAAGCCATAAAGGATCCATTAAAGAAAGAACATATTACTAATGAGCAATGCAAACTATATACAGCCTAACCCACTAGCTTGGGCCAAAATAGTCCATTCGACCCAAATGCTTCTGGTGCTACACTACACTCTTCAAACTTCAAACCAAAGAGTTCCAGTTTTGCCGGCATCCTCTGGCTTTTCTGGATTCATTTTTCCATTGAGATACTGAAAATCAAAAACTTTTACCGGACCGATATCCACAATACCATTTACAAGTTTGATATGAATTTTATTATTATTTTGTGTCACTTATTTATTAATAGTTCAAACTTAAATATTTTACTATCGTTTTACAATAATTCGGTATAATGTCATATACGAGTATATTGTATATGTTATATATTAATAATTATTATTACAGGCTATTAATAGTTGATTAATTGCACTCTTATTTTTTGTTTCAAAATATCTATATACATTTTGATGAAGTACCTACGTTGCGGTCTAATAATCACAAAACAATACATTTTTTATTCGCTAGTCTTTTGAATGTCTCAATTATTAAATGCACTATAATATTCAAAGTGAGTCTTATAAGACTCACATCTCTTACTTAAGAGATGACTCTCACTCCTTCTCTCTCTCTCTTCATTGCTACTTCTAAATAGATATCACATGTTGTGCCGAAATTGAAGAAGATTTCCGACATTAGTGGCGTATAATCCCTATCTAGTTAAATGCAGGGTGGGTTACCAGCCGGGAATCGTTGCTCTTCGGTTCGGGACATCTCATGGTGTATAGTTCGAAGGATCCCTTCATCCCGATGGACCCTTCGTCCGATAAGCGCCTTTCAGCCATTAGCATCATTACTTCATATCTATGGAGCAACATTTGACGCCATTCGTGGGCCCGCTACCACTAGCTAACATGTTCCATGAACTCTTCACACCCTTCTTTCGTTTTACGGGTTCTAAATCTCTAATCTCTACTATTTACGCTTTATGAGATTTTCATCATAAGGGGAAACCTTTTATATTAGGCAATAAAAAAAATAACCTTTCAATACTTGAGGGCAGAAGCCTAAATATTCTTGCTTCCCCTCATACTTTCGATCAGCCTTTCATGCTTTTGATTGGCCCTTCAAGCTTTGGTTTGGCCCTTCGGCTCTTCATGGTTTTGGTTGACCCTTCATGCTACATTCAAACGGCCCTTCATTCTGATCGACCCTTCATGCTTTTGACTGATCCTTCGACCCTTCATCTGGTGATCAGAAGGTTATCCTCCGGACTTCACTATCCAAAGGTCATATCTAAAGCTCACCATCTAGAGAACGTATTTCAAAGTTCATGGTTCGAAGCTGACTGTTCCGAGCTCATAATCTGAAGGTCACAAGACGGAGGTTGTGAATGACGAAGCTCATTTCCGAAGGACATACGTCCATAACCGGAGGTTGAATGTTGTCATCTGAAGGTTAAACCTTCTCGTAATCCGGAATTCATGCATTGTGAAGTACCCTTTACATATGGATCCGAAGGTGATGCTTGGTTCAACCTTCTTAGTTGATCTCCTGTTGACTCACAAGTAAAGGATATGTGCTTAGCTTATCGATCTTTTCAGGAGACTACAACATTTCTTTGTGATTTTCCATCTTCGGAATCAACTATTGGTGTAAGTGAATTAGGATTGGTACTCCTTATACAACTCATAAATAATACGAGTGCTTCATATGACTTGAGCATAATATGATAATTACCTCTAGCTACTCTACCACTATGAGAACACTAGAAGAATATTGGTACACGTAGACGGATTTCAACAACAATAGTTAGTTGAACTACTCGCTAAGCTTTGACCCTATATACCCAATTGTAGCCTTTAGAACTTTAAACATACTTCAAGTGGAAGATAAGAAAACAACAAAAACATAAGCTTGTGTGCTCATTCTCGGTAAATAAAAAAATTTCTTTTGAAATTTAGAACCATCTACAAAGAAGATCGCAATATCATTCAGACGTCCTTATTTGGTCTGTACCGATGAACCTCCATCGGATAATCAGTGGTCATAAATAAATGTCACCCGAACATTATCTTTCAAATAACGTTACTCTATCATCACCTAATTTTTATAGACCTTGGCAGTGACATAAATTTGTGTACCATAGTAAATTTTCTTATATGCTAACTTATATTTTATTATACAAGTTCAGTACTACTAACTAAAATATTAGCTTAGTTAGCAACATTGTACTGATGTTTATATTGGTATAATATCCTTTATAAATAAATCTTTTATTTATTTGAATAAAAGAAATGCTAGCACAAGATTTCAAAAATAAAATGTAACAAAGAGTTAATAAAAGTATTTAAATATATTCCTAGGGTTAATTTAGCCCAAATCTATTTATGTCATCTTTCATCATCGGCGGCTCATAATCCAGCACCATCAACATATAACCCTAAACACATCGCCTAATATCCAGTTCAAAAGCTCTTGTGTCATTCCAATTACTTTTGATTTGTACATTATTACTTATTATTATGATTTATTTAGTGTTCCTGTATGACGATCTTTGTTAGTTTTTACGGAGATTTACATATATATATTGGGGCGAAATAGTAAATCTCCATCTTCTTCATTTTTCGTCTTTTTCATCTTCATCTTTAATTTTCTTATTCATTCTTCAAAAAGAAAAAACATGCAAAAATAAATAAAAGAAAGAGAGAAACAAAATGAAAAAAAGGAGGAACACAATGTTCAAGGAGGGGCCCGCTGGAATGTTGTTTTGGAGTGGCGGAACGTACTCGTTCCTTCTCACTCCATGTGCTCTTAGGAGTGTGCATATCGAGACAACATCGGTGTTAAAAGCATTTAAGTTATGTATTATTTAAAAATTATTAAAAACAAATTAACATTTTTAATCCATTAAATTTTATACTATATATGTACAACAATATCTACTTTACATCTCTGAAATATGTATTTGGGAATCAAATCTACAATATTATATGCTATAAATTGTGATTTACAATGTTGTAATGTATAATATTATAAAACGTAAGTAGATATATTGTAAATCATGGTGGTGGTCATTAACAATATTGGCATATATTTCACATATATGAATGCATGATGATCATTAAGGGTTGAGTTCAAATGAGAATGGAAATTTTAGTGAGAATGAAATAATGAATCATAGCCATTCATTTTGCAAAACTCAATTTTCTCCCTTAGTTAAATATCTCACAAACGGCTAATCAAAAAATTACAAAAGTTGTACCATAAAAATCAGTGTTCTTTTCTCTATGATTAGACATTCCTCATGATATACTTTCGACGAATTTTATTTATTTATTTTTTTGGGGGGTTGAAAACCGGTAACATATATGTTAGTGGTTGGTAACGCATGTGTTACTAGCGACTAACACATGTGTTACCAGCAACTAACGCATGTGTTACCAACAGCTGACACATGTGTTACCGCAACTAACACATGTGTTACGGAAACTAACACATGTGTTACCAGCAACTAACACATGTGTTAACAGTTTTCGAAACCCACAAAAAAATGAAAAAAAGAAACTTTGTCGAAATTATACCTTGTGAGATGTCTAATAGAAGAGAAAAAAATGCTGATTTTTATGGTGCAAATTTTATATTTTTTTGACTAGCCGTTTGTCAGATATTCAATTTTTAAAAATGTTGGAGATATTATTATCTTGATGAAATGGATGATTGAGATTGATTCCTTCATTCTCACAAAAAATCTCTTTCTTATTTGAACTTAATTCTATCATAAGATATCATATTCTTTTCAACGATTTTGATTCTTCTATAATTTATCAAAGGAGATAATATATGTAGTCTAACTATGGTAAGGAAAGATTAACAAAAATCTTCATATAGAGGATTTATTTATCAAGTCGGATATGCTCGTATTCTTTCATATATTAAGTATATATGTAACCTACATCATTTACTTTTAACGATGGATAAATCATCATATATTATCATATAATATAATTCAAATGTATGTAACTCATTCGGCCTATAATCAGTTAGACATATATGGTTCAATGAATAAAACAACATCATTTTGATGGTTCAACTCGATCTCAACTGTGACAAATATTTACATGTAGAGTAAGTGGGTTTGTAAGTTAGCTAAACAAAAAGAAAAATATCTATTTATATATCATTTTCATGAAAGTTTTTATGAAAACAAGCCATAGATGCTTCACTACACATAGTAAAATGATCCCAGCATAAAAATCAACGACAAATGCATTATTATAAGTAAACAATAAAGAAGATCACTTAGATCTCACACATATGTGTTAAACTTATACGAATTTGATCATCAATATCTTAATTCACCTTACAGAAAATAAAGAACTTAATTATATATACTTACATAGTTTGTGCTAGCCCACCAAAGACATCAATCCAGAAAGTATATATAGATCAATATCTCTCTTTGGTGTCAAGAAAGATAAGAAAGATATCTTTCTTTTATATATAATAAAGAAGGCAAAAAGAAAAAGAAATTGTTTAAATAATTGCCTGGCTCCATCTGTTTGCCTTTCTTGAAGAACTATGAAGGCATATATGAGAATTATTATCTTCTACCTTCTCCCGTGTTGTTGTTGTACTTCATTATCAAAAGAAACCATCTGTTCAGTTTCTTCTAAAAGTGAAGTTCCGCCGTTCAATTCAAGTCAAAATTCTATCGTCAAGCAGCTGATCATCGGTAAAGAATGGACGTCGAAATGGTGAGATCTTGCATCCATACATTTGAAAGCTTCTAAAACACTCTTCAATGGTGCTCTTCATATATATTAATAATAATAATATATATGTACTTAATTTGCTTAAGGGTCTTGCAAACTAGTTAATTTCTGGGTGCCGACATTTTTTGCTTTATGTATATATGATCTTAATTATGAAGTTGATCGAATTTAATTGAATGAATACATATGAATGACGAGAGAGAATTATAATAAAGAAAGGGGTGGTGGAGTTGGCTTTGCGTTTAGCCTACGATTATGAGGTCGTGATGGGAATTATATATTAATTAATTGATGATAATAAAAATAGGTGGATGGGTTTTAATGGTGTCTTTTACGATGTCATAACAAGAAAACGTTAAGATTAGAGATACCAATGTAATCGGATAAAGATGGTTTTCTAAACTTGATTCAAGTTCAAGAAATATTACTATTGAAAGTATTGTTTAAAATATTGATGTATTTATACATTATAATTGTATAATAATTATTATTATTATATATAAGGGTTGATTATTGTAAAATAAAACTTATCATAAAATAAATATGATAAAATTTGAATCATTGATCAACTATTTAATTAAATAATATTTAATTGTATTAATAAAATAAAATAATTTAAAAGGGTAAAATAGTCATTATACATCTCAGATTTATCTCTCTCTCTCCTATCGTTTCTCACTTATCTCTTTCTGATTTCCATTCTGTAAAATTCTTGATGCACAAACAATATTTTACACTTATAGATATTTATACATCAATGAAAAGAATACATTAACTAATAAATTTCTAACACACAGTTGATTCACAATGATTCAAAAAACTAAACTAAACATTGATTCACAAATCCAAACATTGTATCACACATCTACAAACATGATTCACAAATTTATAATGTTGATACACAAAACATAAGCAACTCTCTTTTAACCGTTAATTTAAATCTAAATAAAACGTAAAACATAAAACGATAAATCACTAGATCATAAGAATAATAAATCTGTATTAATTAAAAGATGATACAAAATCATGACAAAGAAAAAAAAAAGAAGAGGAAGAAAGATAGTAAGCAGATCAAGTAGCCAAGATACATATATCGTGGGTCTTCAAAAAATCAAACTGATCATGACGATGAAGAGATCCTCAAATATGGGATAGTTCAACAATCAAACACATTACATAATGATGTACACGAAC
This sequence comes from Logfia minima, assembly GCA_963921325.1. NCBI lineage: Eukaryota > Viridiplantae > Streptophyta > Magnoliopsida > Asterales > Asteraceae > Logfia > Logfia minima. The sequence goes on from OY992768.1 coordinate 10,294,282, forward strand.
ATATTTGTATAGAACTGATTCACAATGGGCGTTCACCATGAAAACACAACAAACCGAATGAATATGAAGGGGCACGCAGTGGTCGTATAAACACCAACAACTTTAGAAGACGAAGGCGAGTAACAATGGGCAACAACGGCGACAATGGGCGTCTTGCTGACGGCGAGGGTTTGCTCACTATTAAATCGGTCGGTGGCTATGGTGTTTTGATTGAATAGGTGGCGGTTGATTACATGTTGATGGAGAAGAGAGAGATAATTAGGGATAGGGTTTGTGGAGTGAAAAAAAGTCATGTTTGGTAAAAAAAAAAAAAAAAAGGAAAATGACTTTTATTAGGGTAATTTAATATTTGACCAATATGTTTAAATATCTAAAACACCCTTTAACTATAAGTATTATTATATTTGATCTAATCCCTATATATATAGTTATATTATTATAGGGTTAGGTTCAAAATGAGAATCAAATAAAATGTGAGAACCGCGAGAACCACTAAATTACACATTTTTTCATATGTGATTGACTTCATTCATATGTGAACATTCATATACATTGACTTATAAAGAAAAAAAGCTAAAAAAATTAAAATTATATCTCAAAACACAAAATATGAAATACAAATCGATAAAATGTGTTTTAATATGTAACTTTTGGATTTTTAGCTTCCTTTTTTTTATCAATCAAATGTACATGAATGTTCACATATTAATGAAGTCAATCACATGTGAAAAAATATGTAATTTAGTAGTTCTCGCGGTTCTCACATTTTATTTGGTTCTCATTTGAACCTGAACCTATTATTATCTATACTACTTATTAAAGCATTTGAACCAAAAGTCTTAAATCTTAAAAAATGGACAACACAATTTACTAAATTGCCCTCCTTCAATCCTAATAATATGTAACAGACAATATATTTAAATCATACTTCTATCCTCATTGAATGAAAATAATAGTCACTTAAATCAACTACTTATTATTCTTTGTAACTATCATCTATTTAATTGTCTCATTTAATATCTACCGTAATTTAATTTTTATAACCTTCAAATTTTATAATTAGGTAAAACCATTCGAGTAGAGTCAGGTTAGCAGGTCAAAAGTTAATTTTTTATCCGAACTTGAACTGATTCATAAATGGGTTGGAGGGTGAAATGTACGTAATCAATCCGAACATGACCCACATAACTCATTTATGTAAATGGGTTGATAGGTTTGTGGTTGATTTTGGTCAAATGAGTTAAAATTGACGGATTAACAAGTTGGTTTCGGGTTTAATTTTTTCTTTAAAATATAAAACTTAATATTTTTTACGATTTAACGGGTCCACACGTTAACCCGAACATTGACCCAACCTTAACAAAAAAAATTAACGCGTTGTCAGGTTAGGCTTAGCAAGTTGATGAGTGAAAAATCCTAACCTTAACCCCCTACTTTCGTGTGAGTTTTCAGATCGCTTTGAAAATTATCACCCTAATTATGTTGATTTGAAACATGTACCATCATTTCTCATTTTTCATTCAAAGACAACATATTAAACTAACAAATTAACCTACACAAATTTTTAGTAGCCGCTGCATTGCGTGAGTAGAATGCTACTATTTATATATATATATATATATTGGAATGGCAAATTGACAATCTATATACAATATGACTCACTTATTAGATACAATTACACATATTATATACATTATATCATGTACAATTTGTCCCACTTACTAGTCCAAAGGACGTTTGTTGTGTGTTTTGCATATATTGTACATAGAAGTGTTTTATGGTATTTGATTGCTTGATGAACATGTTGTTAGAATATGATCATCGAGCTGATGTTATCTCTTGAAGTAGGCCTGACAATAGATCGCATTTTAAATTTAATCCATATCTGATTCGTTTCAATTACATGACTTACTGGTTCAAAAATATATCCATCATTCCATTTACTGATCCAACAAGTCGATCGGAATAACATTTGAATCAATCTATTAATAAAAAGTCAACAATTATTTTTAAAAATTAATTTTGTTTATCAGATTAAGTAAAGCCTGCTGCTTATTATCTTGGGACTTCTGTATGTATATGTTCTATTTTCAAATACAATAAATGCCCGCTAGTGCGTATTTCTATATCTATATACATCACCTGTTTATATATACCTATATATATATAACACATTAATTAATGTAAATAACTAGTTACAAGAGTGGCAAAAAAAATTGCATAGATATCTGCAAAATATACTAAATTAACTTACGTATCGTAATTGTCGTTGATAGTAATTAGAGAATTTATGTATATTGTACAATTGCTGCTGCTGTTATGGTCATCTACTTATATGTGCATGTATGTATATATGTATAACTTTCTAATTAAATAGTTAAAACTAAAAAAATAATATTGTAATTGCGTATATAAGTAATTAAATAGTTTTTGTATTATTAACAAAAGATAGCGTTTCACCACGTCTATAGCATTTGCATATGAAAATTTGGTTGACTAACATCCTTATTGTAAAATCAAAATATCGCTTTGCAAAAAAGAATATTAAAAACAGAAATAAATCTATCTATATATATAAACCCTCCTCTCTTGTCTATATCTATCCATTAACACCCTTATCTTCACCTTTTATCCATTAAACCCTCCTCTCTTATCTATCCTTTAACTTAAGCAAATTAAGTTAAAGTGTAAATGAATTTTCTAATAAAATGAAGCAATCATATTAGTTCTTTTATTCTCTACTTTTTTGTTATCTAAACCCTCCTCTTTTGTCTATATCTATCCATTAACACCCTTATCTTCACCTTTTATCTTAAAATACTCTTTTAAACGTAGATAACAAATCAATGTCTCAAAAAGACGCTTTGATACTCTAATTAGAAAGCGAACTCATCCCTTTTAACACAAAATATGTGGAAAAAGAATATCTATAAATTCGATTCTTACATGCTGAGTCTTTTTTTTTTTTCCGATCATTCCTCGGCTACATTATTAATTCGAACTTCATTTCTTCTTGATTTGAAACTTCTAAATTAACCATTTTACATATACAACTATTAGTTTACTCGATATCATATGTAAACCGACAATATTTGTGATCACCATCACGTACATTGATGGAAGTTTAATTGTGTTATTGAGTGGTCCAATTTGTTGTTGGTGTGGTATGTTACATTAAACACTCGATCTATTTTCACATATTTATGCTCTCATTCAACTTATTAATTATAAGATCATCACTCGTACGTCAACCCTTCATTTCTCTTGTATTCCTTCACCACAACCACTATATACTCATATGGGTGACCCTACCAGCAAAAACGAATATTCCCTCCGATCAATTTAATTGTTCACCATCTAATTAAGTATACGTAATTTTAAAAAATAGAATAATTATACTGTAAACAATATAATTTTATACATACTCACTAAAACACTTTTTGATTGGTATAAATTTAAAATAAATGACTATTTGTGGGCATCCTAAAAGAACATGGACAATTTCAGTAAAGAGTAATAACTTTTGCATCATGCTTGTATCAAAAGTTTCACTGAATGAACTTCATTTTATCGTTTTTTACTTCGATTATGTTTCTGAAAATGTTAGCACATTGTTACTCTTTTATCTCAACAAGTTCTAGCAGTGCATATAATATGGGGTTAATTTGATGGACAAATGCACTATCGGAAGGGTTCATAGTTATACAAAATCTTAATCAGAATTAATGTAACATCACAATCACAATGAACACCGATAGATAATAAATCAGAACTTAAACAAAACAAAATAAATGACTAAACAGTCAATGACCACACAAAAAAACCCAAAAACCTTACTAGAGACGCAAATCTCTCTTACTCAACTACTAATCGAATGATTATTACAGATACAGAAAACTATATAATCAAGATGATCACAAAATATGAATACATATATATATATATATATATCGGGGAGTGGGTTCAAAGGAGAAAGAAAATTTGGTAGAAAAAGAGGAGAAAAGTTTTTTAACATTTCAATTCAGTAAAATAACTCTTTGATTCGGTTTTAAATTATATTTATTTTTTATTGAATCATAGTTGTATTTTCTTAATTTTAAATATATCTTTATCCCCTTTCTCCCCCAAATTTTTTTTCTTTTTAGATCCTGATACTATATATCGGTACAAAGAAAAAAAGGGCTCAAAAATATGAAAAGATAAAATCAAGTTATTTCACCTATAAGAAGAAAACTATTAGCATTATTTGGACTACGCAATGCGGCGGAAACTACCAAATTTTATATGCTATTTTCGTAAAACTGTATGTTCGTTAAACAATATGTTATCTTTGAGTAACAATATAATTATTTTTTTCATTATTTTATAGATAATATTTCAGTATAAGCATACTGGATTTATAAATGAAGTGATTTTGAAGTTTGATAAAAGTATAAATTGTTGTGTCTATTTTTGCAAAAATATAATAATAATAAAATTAAAATCTAAATGGAGATATAAAATGTTTGAATGTTTGTTGAATATTATATAGAGAAGTTGTTATACATGTTTATATGACAAAAGGGTATAAGGATAATTTAGATATTTTTGATATTTCTTTTAAGCTAAAGTATAGAAATACTTAATAAGAGAGTATAAATTTATATTGACTGAACTTAAAGATCTTGTGAGGATTGTTTTGGGATTAGATTGCAAAGAAGTCTTATTAAAGTACAGAACACATAATGCCTAATAGAAGTTTTGGTACAACTAATTTGGTTATAGAAATGTAAAACCAAAATCTTTTTTCGTTAAACAATATAAAATCTATTAGCACTACGTATGATTAACAACAATTTTTAGTTTACATATAAACATGTTCTTGATTAACAAGAAATAAAGAATCTCTATAATTAGCAGCATGTGATTATATTATATTAGGGACATGATTTGTATGTTAAAATATATGATATTAGTGTAATTGACATTTGAAAGTGACTTACTTGAAAAGGAAATAAAAATGATGTATTTGGCATAAGTCTCGAATGGTTGCCCTCATTCCAAACAACACTCATCATTACATTCCCATTTCAAATCGCACTCGTTTACAATATCATCCCTTTTAACTTTTTTCTAGAAACTCATCATCAATTCGATTCGATCATCATGTATTTCAAGAAAATTGTTTTGATTAGGACACGAATGCGGGATGCTTAACTCATTTTCAAACTTTATCGAATATTTGTCGGGCACTTTTCAAAGATAATGTGATTTCACTATTCTGTCGTGTAGATAACAAACACGTTAATGGAAGTAAAGGAAGCTAGAGTTAGTAGATCAATGAGATATTTGGCAACATCAATAATTAATGGACCTAATTAAAGTTGGTAATTGAATACATGGGTATATTCCATACTAACGATCGTTACTATTATTTTTTAACGACACAACGTATTATAATTATAAATATATAATAGACCAGCAAGAAGTTAAGAAAAACAAAAAATAACGTTTAGAAACCCTTCCTATTAGACAGCCTTACAAAGACACTCGAACCCAACCATGCAATTGAAGTAAATACAACACCACCAAAAGAAAAACCATAATTACATGATCGTTATTAAAACGACATTTTACAACATGTAAATTGTATCTTTTGTTGCTCTTTAGACTATATAATATGTTACATTAAATACCAGATGGAATATATCTACAATCAAAATAGAGTTTTTTTAATGCTAGCAAATGATTTTTAAGTGAAATAATACATATCATGAATTTATGATGCATTTATTACATGAGTCCTGTTATTTCTTAAGAGATTCACGAACAGTTTTTACAATCAAGAAGGTTGGATCTCTATCCTTAGTTTTCTTAAGCAATCTTCATAATTAATTTAGATAACTTCTCAATTTTTTATTTCCATTGCTTTGTTAGACAGAAAAAGAATAACTATTTATTGAAGAGGTCACGCCCAAATATTGGAAAAGGACTAACAGGAAGTCCAACAGAGAATGAAACTAACAAATGACTGTCCTAACTCTTAACCAATCAAATTTTGAAAAGAGGGCTAACCATTTTGACTGCAAAACTCATTTTCTCTTTATTAAAAGGGTAATCACCCAAAATATACTAAAGAAAATAAAGAATATTCAATTTATATTTTAAAAAATTCAAATTGCAACAAAATTACATTTCTTACGCAACTCACAATTTGCGAGTTGCGTTATCTTGATTGTTAGTTGTGTATTTGGGATCGTGGTTGGGACGCGCGCTCGTAGCCAGGTTTGTTGGCATTTGGCCATGCAACCTATAAATTTGTGAGTTGTTGGTTGCAGGTGATGGTTTGTTTTGTGTAAATTACCTTATCTTTTATTCAGTTTCGGTAAGGATTTTTTTGAGATTTTTGAATTTTTAAAATTTCTATAAATATTATAACCCTAAGATAAGATGATCATCAACTTAATTGTATAAATTCTCTCAAAAACGCTCTCATTTTTGTTAGCTGAAAAATCAAAAACACGAGTAATAAAACATATTGAACATGGTTAAGTAGAACAGAACATAAGTGTTTTCATTACAATAATTTCAAAAGCGACTCAAATATACACTTGAAATACGCAAAGTCGATTGAGACACTCTTGATTCGACATTCACCTTGGATTTTTGAAGGTTTTATACAAGTGACATTCGAAGATGATATTAGATACAGGAATATTTTAGTTTATTGATGTCTAAGGGATAGCAACTTACTGATTTGGATCTTGCTTTTGATGTTGAAGTGGATCTTGATTCGAACCTTGATCGGCTCAGCTCATTTGTTCTATCCTCATTAGCCATGCAACTAGTTCGACTGTATCCGTATTCCTTACAACAACTACATCGTTTCTTGTTTTTTGTTTCCCCTCTCCTTTGGAAGGAATACGAGGACGCCTATGTGGGCGACCAACATGCCTCTTCACAACGGCGACAACATAGTCTACAGATCATCTGGATCAATCCATTCTGAAATATAACCCATCGGGAGTATGGCCGCTGAGTAGGCCGCACGATATGTCACTGCCATGAAATATCTCTTGGCATAGCAGCTTACGTCATCATGGTTGTACTTTTGTGCCACTGCTATAACGTGTCCGCAAGGTAAACCGGGGGCAACGCCCATTGTCTGCAACTGCAGATTCGTGTGTCAAGGTTGACAGTCTCATCCTTATTGCCATCAAGCACCTCAAAAATCCTACTCTTGACTGGATTTACCTGCCACCGTAACGATTTGTTAACTCTTTTTCAGATCTTTTGATCGACATACGACGTGAGAGATATTGTAAGTCTCGCTTCGGTGACACGATGTTTAAAAATCACTGTTGCACTGAAGCTCAAAAAAACTTCAAGAACCTTAAGATAGGGAGCATTCGTGCATGCTTTCTTAGCACGTTAATGGACTCGACACTGCTTGATGTCATGTAAGCATATCTCGTCCTTGTAGCGTGATATCTTAATCATGTTTCTCTCCCAACATTGCTAACAACATTAGAAGAGGATTGTAAGTTTCGTGAAATCACACCCCAATGGTGATCAAAATTTAAACCTCGGTATGCCTTACACATCTTCTAGTAATGTCATTCGCTGAACTTGACCTTACTGGAAAAACCGTTGAAATGCCGACTGCAATTGAAGCAACCCTTATCAGATACAATAGTCAGATTCTTAATCTCACCATTTGATTCAATTGCATCACGCGACTTTCCCAAGGACCACGTCCAATGATCAGCCGGCTCACCTGCCTCGACTTCGTAGGCTAGTGGCAAGATGACATTGTTGTCATCAATAGCAACGACAATTAAGTTAGTTCGCAAATAAGCCCCCTTCAATTGTGCCCCATCTACGATAACCACTGGATGCTTATGGTTAACAAACGTACGTATCTGCAAGGAGAGTAAATTTAAAAATATATCAATTGTTTAAGAATATGTATATGTGTGAATGTGGAAATAAAATATCGTTACTTACCAGTGCACTAATGGACATGTAACACATTACAAATCTATCTTCCTCATCCTTAAGCACATTTGTAATGTTGACAAGATTTGTCAGCTTCAACTTGTGAAAATAAAGGGAAGCTGTTGAAATGATTTTAGGAGAGTACCACTCAACAACTCTATAGCATAACACTTTACCCTCCGAGCATGACTGTATGTAAGGATGATTTCAAAACGCGCATTGATGTCAAGTTTGATGTCGATGCTTTTGTATACACGTCATTACTCAGTCATTAACTATTTTAATATATGTGACCAAGCACTCTCTTTTTTGCATGCCGGCTATTTTCTTGGCTTTGAGAACGAGAATATGTGTGAACGTCAACAAACTTCCTTACTTGGAAGTTCTTGGTAGGCTGAACTTTGCGTGTACTTAATTGTAAATCACAATTATCCAAGGCACATATTACAACATATCAAACCTTGTCTGAATGCTTTAACCTAGTCGTAAAACCCTCTTCGAGAAACTTGGTTTCCAACTGAAGCCTCAAGTCCTTTTTACTTTCAAAAACTTGTCCAAGTTTTAGATGGTACAAAGGTTCAAACATGGTAACTGGCCGTTTTATATTGTGTTGATCATTTTTTGATAACACTAGTGATGAATTTTATAATTTCTCTTCTCACTTTTTTTGTAGTGGTGGTGGCTTGTCATATTCATCATCCTCCTCATTTATCTCCTCGTCGTCATTAGAAACGATATAATTTTCAAACGAATGGTCAAATGTCTTTTGTGGATTGACATTTCTTCCCCATAATGTTTAACATGTGGATCCTTCGCCTGATAAGTCGCATAATCTTGATCATCAATTGTAGCCAGTAAAAATGATAAGTTGCAAGCAACATCACTGGTTACTTCTTCTATCCCAAATTGCATGTTTTGGTTGCTTTGATGTGTGTATTGTTGAGCGGCATGGTAATGATAGTATGTAAATGATTGATAATATGGTGGTGGATAAGGAAAGGAATTTGACATTGAGAATTCATTTGGTATTTTGATTTTAAGGTGGTTAGTTGTATTATGTGTTTGTAGTTTTTGAATTTGTTGCTGAAAACCACCACTACCACTACTACTAGGTTGATTGCTACCCATACCTGAAACATTTGTTACACTATCAAAAATGTACAATCTATGGGAGCATTATTAATTGACCGAGTAAAAATTCTTCAAGATCATCAACGTCATCGGTTATATATATAACAAACTGATGCATCTTATATTTTCATATGAATATCACTATAAAGTTGTAATCCTGATTTTCTTAAAATAGTTTTTAACAAAAAGCTTTGTATGAAATTGACTTTTCTGGTGTAACAGAAAGTTTTAAAATAACTCTTGTGCAATCTATTGGTATATACATTGGCATATTGTTAATGTATTCAAAATGACCTTCAGAATAACTGATTCATTTTGCTTAAGAAATCAAAATAAATATTACAACAAAATTTTAAAAATTTTGTACCTTGAAGATATTCAACAAAATCCCGATTCAACGTTATACGAATTTGAACGATAATATGAATTTTGGTAAGTGAGAGTGTTTTATAGAAAATGAGATTGTTTTGTAAAAACAATTAATCAAATGAAATTGTTTTAAAATAAAAATAGTTGTATCCCGAAAAATTCATAAAATCTAAATTAAATTTTAATTGAACTGTTATTTTGAGATAAGAAAATCTTATCCATTGACGGATCACCTGAAAATTATGGGTTGCACGGCCACGACCTCGAAAGCGGTCTGATTTTCCAGCCACAAACTCGACTACGAGCTCGCATCCCAGCCACAAATCTGGACTCACAATTTGCAAAAAAGGCAACGTAACCTGCAAATTGTGGGATGTGTGAAGAGGATAATTGTTCACAATTTAACTTATTTATATAGAATTAAATATGTATCTTTTTAATATATTTTGATTAATTTATATGTAACAAATATTTATTGTTAGCCGAATCCATATCCAACCGAACAAAAACCCCAACTTAGCCCAGTTCTAGACTTCTAGCCTAGCCCAGGGCCCGGGCCCAACCTTTACGATAAAGCCCACTCTCACCAAAATTAAATAATTGCAATTTATTATCCGAACTTAAAATTAAAAAATTCACGTCACATTTCCCGAATGAATAAACCCCAATCTTTATCACGTTTCCCAAAATTCAAGCAACTTCTTCTCGTCATCGTATATCTATATACATACATACAACTATACGTATATCTCACTCAATCTGTTTGCGTTGTGTAATAGAGATCAAGAGAATATGCAGCAGCAATACGGTCAACGAGATGCTCATGCTAGTCAACGCATCGCTAGAATCTCAGCGCACTTAAATCCACCTAATCTACAGGTTTGTGAAGCAACAGACCGTTTAGCAAATTCATTATAATACTGTTTCATTGATCATCATCCAAGTACATATGAGACCACTATTTATAGGTCTCCAATAATCAGTTACAGTACTTTGTCGGTACATGAAAGGATTCGGGGGTTAAGGATATAGATAGCAACTACAATAAGTATTATTTATAAAAACAGGTTTATTTTCGCCTTCTGAATCATTTTTCTGTTTATTCGGTTATGATTACGCGGAATTGCTCAATAGAATGAATTTACTTATTGAGATCAAATTCAGTGACCGTTAATTTTATATTGTGATTTATTGATATGTATCTTTTAGAAACTAGAACTAGAATTTGGAAAGAACTTTGATAATCATATGAACTACCCATTAAACTGTATGTAATGAAATATTGTTGCTGTTATCAGCTAATTTTGATGAATTGCTTAGAAAAAATAGTCTTTTGACTTTCAATAATCAAAATGAACTTTCTCGATCAGGTAAGCTGTTGCCCTATTGGTTTTGCTACAAGGATATAATCACATGTTTAATACAGAGTTGGCAATATTTTTGATTTATACATGTCATGCTATATAAATTGTGTGCATGTATGTAATAGTGTGTCCATATGTATAATGTGTTGTGTGAAGATGGGAGGAAATTCGAATTTGGAACGAGCGAATTGCCGTGCTAAAGGTGGATCCCCTGGATTTAAAGTGGCTATATTGGGTGCAGCTGGAGGCATTGGTCAGCCGCTTTCGATGTTAATGAAAATGAATCCATTGGTGGCAGTCTTGCATCTTTACGATGTTGCCAATACTCCTGGTGTCACTTCTGATATCAGTCACATGGACACTGGGGCTGTCGTAAGTGTTTTAAATATTTTGAATCTGAATTAGAGTTTTAATTGCATCATTAGAGATGCCAACTAAATTAAGAACATGCATATATAATTTTGAATATACACTGATAAGATTGTTTTGGAATTTAGGTACGTGGTTTTCTTGGACCACAGCAGTTAGGGAATGCGCTTACGGGAATGGATCTTGTCATTATTCCAGCTGGTGTCCCTCGAAAACCAGGAATGACAAGGGATGACCTTTTTAATATAAATGCAGGAATTGTTAAGACCTTATGTGAAGGAATCGCTAAGTGTTGCCCAAAGGCTATTGTTAATGTGATTAGTAATCCTGTAAATTCTACGGTCCCAATTGCTGCAGAGGTCTTTAAGAAGGCGGGTACATATGATCCAAGGCGACTCTTAGGGGTTACAATGCTCGACGTTGTCAGAGCCAACACTTTTGTGGTATGCACCATTTGGTTATCTAATCCGTGTTTCATACTCTAGATGATGCATAATCTGTGATATTAGAGCAATTTCAAGTCATTTATTGTACTCGTATACTTTGCATTAAGTTTATCTGTAATTGATCTGAAGGCTGAAGTTTTGGGACTTGATCCAAGGGAAGTTGATGTTCCAGTAGTGGGCGGTCATGCTGGGGTGACCATTTTACCCCTTCTTTCTCAGGTACTTAAATTATACATCTATTTAAGTTCTTGATAGTCCATAAAAATTTGATCTTTTCTTGTATTACTCATTTTGTTAAGAACTTAAGATATCCACTCAGGATGCTTGTATTTCTTCTCTGAATCTTAAAGTGAAGCTTAAATGGAGGATGTCTTACTCATTTTACTGTTGATGGAAACGTACATACTACAAAATATCTAGTGCTTTTAACTGTATCTTGTGGACGCTTTGGGAATTTTTAACTTATTCTGTTTCAGATTAAGCCTCCATGTTCGTTTACTTCTGAAGAAACTGCATACCTGACATCCCGTATTCAAAATGGCGGAACTGAAGTTGTTGAGGTACTACTCTAGCTTCAACTTACATTCAATGTATCTTTTTTAGCCAACAATGAACTGATGTCCTTTTATGCAGGCAAAAGCTGGGGCAGGGTCTGCAACTCTTTCCATGGTTAGAGCTATAAGTTGTTTTTCAGTCTTCTTGATATACTCCAGATGTGCATGTTCCTCTTTGTTGTTTCATTATCTGATATTCGAACTCCAACACTTAGGCGTATGCTGCTGTTAAGTTTGCTGATGCATGCTTGCGAGGCTTAAGGGGCGATGCGGATGTTATTAAATGCGCTTTTGTCCCTTCTGTGGTATGTTGTCATTTCAACCACCTACTATATCCAACGCAAATCTGTTCGATTGGTTATGCAACTCTTTTCCCATTTTTGTGTAGCAATTTTGACCCTTATACTTATGAATGGATCGCTTTGGGTTTATCTTTTATCTCTATCAGCTTAGATAAGTAAATTAAAGAAACCTGAAAAGGAAATTGTCCAATGGTTCAAAAGTGTCCAGAGGGTATTTTTCAAGCATACGACCTTTGAAATCTTATGTTACAGAACATTAGATGATTGTCATAAATAATCATATAGCTTTTGTGATCATATTAAACACACCTATTACTTATAAAAAAGGTTTAGACAGAAGGTCTTTCATGCCGATACAAATGTTTACCTGTGTTGATGGTTGACCTGTTACCCAACCCATCTGCCTCGCTCTGTTTGCTACACCATCGCTCCATCACCTATAAAACTGGATAGGTTTTTAATCCCTTTCAGAACATCATCCCCTGAACTCAAAGGACCATGTTATCTTGCAGGTGACAGAGTTGCCATTCTTTGCATCAAAGGTGAGGCTCGGCCGTAATGGCATAGAGGAGATTTATGCACTTGGTCCCGTTAATGAGTTTGAAAGGTAAGTGCTGGTTAAAACCCTCATATGGTTTCCTTGCTATTACTAGATTACAAAATGTCATCATTTTCAGTTAGGAGATAACGTTCTTATTCAAAAGCCGAAGAATAGTGTGGCTTTGTGGTCACACAATCACACTTGTTTCTTCTCTAATTGAATTAAATTTAAATGATCTACATTAATATAACAGGGCTGGTTTGGAGATGGCAAAAAAAGATTTGGCTTCAAGCATCGAGAAAGGCATTTCGTTTGCCACCAAATGATGAATCAAGTAAATTTCGTATCAACACTCTAGAAGAAAGAAGAGAGGTACAATAATACCTATACATGAAATAATTATCTTTCCTTGAGGTCTAGGCTATGTTCTGTTATAAATACGTACGATCCGAGTGTTTGCTAGAAGAGGTAATATCGCAATTATATTAAATAAAAATTTGTTCCAATTTATTTATGTTACGTGCCTAATACTATGCGAAGATGAAATTAATTTTAAACTTGTTGAAATAGAATCTACCCAAATATACAAGTAAAACTGCACATCCTAATGTAACTCTCAGAATAAACACATAAAGTGGAGCAATTAACGTTAGGATGATAAAGTCAAATTATGTAGATTTAATGAGTGAAAAAGCAAAAAAGGGAAAGGGAAAGAATGATAGAAAGATGAACGTGTAATTCGTGAAATCATCTAAATCATTTAACCACGCATGTATGTATGTAAATATAATATATTTATATATGTATGATAATTGAATAATTGTTGAGAAGCAGCCCGTGACACCCTTTTCATAATTTACCTTCTTTTCTTTCTTCCATTTATCATTGGTGCTTTATGCTTTTCCCAATTTCTCCCCCCAGTTTTTTTCGGATTTTTACTTGTTAATTTTGCTTGGAAAATTTCTTTTATCAATTGTTTTGTAACATTGTTCAAGTTGATTCTAAAGTTGTAAGGATGCTTTAGATCATGGTTTGTTCTAGACATACTAACTCAATCCAAACTGATCACCTTAGACCATCTCTTACAAATCGAATCGGTTAAACCATCTAAAACCGCTAGGGGTAAGCATGAGTCAATTTAGGTTGGGTTTTTCTGAAAGAATGTTGTCTACTAATGGCTGTTATTGAACAGAAGATTGGATGATGGTGATTGATGATACGATTGGTTTATCAAGCATGACGTTTTGAATGCAAATTAATTTTGAAATATGTTGAAAATGATATGTCGATCGTCTTTGTATCTTAGCTGTTATTGTGGTTGATACTGAAGTGTCCGCATCTCAACTTTTTGTTCATCATGTCGTTATAATAGCTTATAGAGAGTACCTCAATTGCGAGTTGATATTATTAAATAAATGGGCTGGAGTCTGAGTTTTTGACCAAACCCATGTGTGGAGCAAACATAATTCCCAAACCAATGTGTCTTCGAAAATTTATTCAAACCATCAAAGGTACGGACAAAATTTACAAAAAGGTATAGAATTGCGATGAACTTTTAAATTATAACAATTTTTACATGTGGATAGATTCAATCACATATGAATATTGATATAGAATAAAGTTAAAAACAAAATAGTTTAAAAAACTTCAAAGTTATCTTTAAAATCTAATTTTCCCATTCACATTTGAATTTTGTCTGTTATTATTTCATATAATGTATATTTAAAATGTATTTTGTGATTTTTAACTTTTAATTGTCAATAACATGAACCTTATAAAACATTTATATGTAATTTGTTGTGCTTACATGTATAAAAACCATATAGTTTAAAAGTTTTCGGAGTCATATACATTTTTGTGATTCACATTTGAACCTAACTCATCTAAAATTAAAAATATCTCTTATTTTCTTTTTACTTTAACCCAAGAAAAGTTCATGAAAATAGTATCTCTTTTTAAATAAATAAAAGATGATAGCATGTCGCACTCCTTACCCTTCCTTGGCCTCTTTTTATATCGTTTCTACGGTTGAGATTTCTTCATGACTCCAATTTTGATATTTAAAGGCGTGCTGATAGGAGTATGATAATGACACTTTCAATCCTTAAGTTTTTTCCTTTAGGTCCTTATAATTTACGTAAGATGACACATGACAATTGTATATTGGTATTTAAAATTCAAGTCCTTATAAAATGAAAATTTTGACTACGCTGATTATGAAACTAACGTTTTTCCCTTTTTATTTTAATAATTTTTTTATCAATCTAATTGATATCTGAAATTGAATTAATAGTTGGTATTAAGATGTTATCGTAAGTACTATTATCTTTTAAAAAATTGCAATGTACACGAGTTAAGGGTTAAGAGTTATATTAATACTACAAAAACAATTAATATGAAACATTAAACAGATATAATACACAAGTTAATTTATAAACTCTTTGAGTTAAATAACTACATATCTCATTGTTCTTTGTTAAAAAATATAAAGTTTAACAAACATTAGAATCTCATAAAGTTGTAAAGTATAACTTAATTTAGTTAGTGAAAGTGTAAACTATATACTAGTTAAATAATAAATTAATAAATACATGTAGATATAAAGTTTAACAAATATTAAAATCTCATGAAGTAGTAAAGTATAACTTAATTTGAGCCGTCACCCGTGGATCTTGAAGAAGTGGATGATCAGTTGACTAACTGCCCAGTGAGTACTCAATGTTCAGTCCACCTCTATTTATATAGACCCATAAATTTTCTTAGTCCACCCCAACAAGACCCACTTTAAAAAAATCTTAAGCCCATAATCACTCACAAAATTTGTTTTAAGAGTCCAGAATAGCTCATAATTAAGCATTAAGACTTATTTTGCCATCTATAGTGTAAAATATATAATAGTTGAATAATAAATAAATAAAACTAATAAATAATTGTACATACAAAATAAAAGATGTTTAATAACCTTTTATATACATCTGACCTACATAATTTTGTAAATAAAAAAAACGCGAGAATATTTAACGTAGTTAGTGGTTTGTTAGTCAACATTGTTTTCTTAATTAAGAAGTTTGTTAGTCAATTTCGTTTTTCGCTTTAAACATACATGATACAATGTATATAATTAAATTCCAAAAACACGCTTTTCATTTTTGCCATGTAATCTACAAATATTCAAATGATTAATATAATATTTTACATCTATATCAAACATTCTTTCTTTCTCTGTAAACTTAATTCTTTTTCTTTTTCACCATTATTTACGTAATAAATAGATAAAATATGTTGACATAACCGATTTACATAAGTATTTCATTAATTTATATTCAACTATTAAATAAATCATTGTTAAACATACAATATTCCTTAAAATTCAATTCTCAACAAAAATATCAATGTCAACCGAATTATCAATTCTTAAAAATAACTTATTTCTTAGTTGGTCAATTGAACTTCAGATTTTGGTGTTTAGAACCTTTTGTATCTTTTTTTTTCAAAATAAAAACAACAATTATTTTATACCACGTTATCTTGTTAACACATAGTCACCAAAATTGTTTGTTAGTTACAATGTATATTTGATATTTTGATATATAAATTAAAACAAAAACCGTTTCCAAAATTGCTTTTATTTTTATTCATGGTCTGACTTTCTAGATTAGCATATTTAAAAGTTGTTTTTAATCTAAAATTAAAGAAAATAAAAGTTTACCTGCATATCTTTTTGTTAGTTACAATTGATATTAAAACAAATATATTTTCAAATCTTAACTTATTATAATATAACTACCAAACACGCATTTTCTAAGGCAACTTTATTACATACGATACTAACATTTCGTTTATAAATGGGACATATCATTTCACTTTCATGCACCGGTTTTGTTTTGCAAATCAAGTTAGTAATTTACAAGAATCACTCAATTCGACAATTTTGTTGTGGGCTGTTGTCGCTCAATTTGATTGTGTTCGAGATATCCATGAGGATAAAGATGGGTGACATGTCAAGGTTCAATTGGCTATTTTGTGGAGGCAATTATTTCACAACAATCCAAGTACCATAGCTTTTATGGATATGATCGTTGTTGACGAGCATGTAAGCTTTTAAACCTGTTATACTTTGCGCCATATATGTCTACTTTTATATGAGTTTTTCATTAACACGGGTATTTTTATTTTGTTTATGATGTTTCATAGGGCCACAAGATACGAGATACTTTGCGTCAGATATGATGTTTCCTACATGTAAGAATTTGATTGTTGATTTTGAGAATACGTTAGAGGAAGGCTCGATTGTTGAACTCTCCAACTTTGGAGTAGGTTCCAATGTCGGAAATTACTTGTAAGTCAAACACCAGAGCAAAATCAACTTCTACAAATCAACGAAGTCACAAGCTTTTGAAAACAATGTTAGTGTCTTTTATTATCCTATAATTAACTAATTAGTTGTAACTTAAATGTGTTTTCCGCAAAGCCACATATCTATAAACTAGTTTATATTGAAAACAACTTTTTAAAACGTCCCTACTCTATCATTCACTCGTCCCCCTCTTCTCAAAGTCGTCTCCAAAGTCATGTCCCATAATATCTACTCTTAGTCATGAAATAATGATTTGGATTCCTTACTTGTTAGTGTTTTTGCTGCAAGGATTGATGTCCAACCTTTTAATTTATAATTTTCGATAAAGTTTAAAGAATTAATTACATGAATCACGTGAAGAAGTATTTAGGTTTAGATGTGCATATGAAGTATTTGATTAAATGCTTAGTTGTATTTTTTATTTTTTATTTTTTTCTTACGTACTTTGGGAGAGGCAGAGGAATAAAAATCTAATGATCTTTGGTTTGTTCTTTCTAATTATTCGATTTAGTTTGATCTCTAACTCTCTAAGTGTGGCTTCTTCGTATATTAGCAGTTAATTAAATTATTGCTTTCAGTGTAAATCTTGTTGGAGTGTTTAGAGGAAAAACGTTAGTATAATTGAAGTAAAAGTGTTATACAGAGTATTCTTAGATATAAATGTGCAGTTAAGTTAACGAATGGTGTGGTTGCAGAAATTTAATTGAAGCAGACGTTATAATGGATCAATGGGTAACATTTTAATAATGTTTACTCTCAATCTCGAGTTTAGTATTCTTGTTAGGGTTTACTAAGTTTCTTATTCTGCGTCAGAAATAGTGCGATTAGAAAACAAGAGATACAGTATTAGTTTTGGATTTAGTGTTTTCCCGCAGATGAATTTGGTTAAAAACTCGCTGGAGTCTTTTGTTAAAAATTGCTGATAAAGTAAGAAAAGTTGGTTTGGTGATACTTTTTTATTGATGATCATCCATTATGGAGAGCATAATAAGTACTGATTTTGAGTTGGGTGTTATTGGGCTCATGTATTATTTCAGTAAAAAAATATCCAATTACCTCGTTAAGTCTTAACTCATGTGATTCAGTTTAAGCTTATCTGCTCTTTAGCTTCTAAGCTTGAAAAGCCCTTTTAGAAAAGCTTCAATAGACTTCACATAACGAGCTTATTTAGCTCTAATAAGCTCAAAAGCTGAAAGGTGTTTAGCTATCAAAATTGACTTATTGCATTATGATAAGGCAATAAGTTAAGTATGTGTTTGAACTTTTTTTCACCTAATATTGTGATTAGTCTGTAAGGACTCGAACTGGATTAAAAGCTTGCGGCATTCACGCCATGTCGCCATCGTAGAAGACTAGAAGTCTAAATATGATTTGCATCGTTCAAAACGCTCTAAAATTGTAAGTGGCTACCCAATTGTAGGAGAAGAAAAATTAGAGGAAGGTCGAAACTTAATGCCAAAATATCAAGATTTTAAACACTAAAAGCGTAAAACTTAATGTTTATTTGTAAGTTTCAATTTTCTACTTTATTACTATATTAAATCTGAACATATTATGAATCTCCGATCACTAATATGTTTTGTGTTTATTTAACAAAACTTTTGGGGTGTACATGCAAAAAGGGTAAACTTGGGGGTTATTTTTTGATTTTAACCCATACTTCCAACCCCACAACACTTGAGACATGACAAACAGAAATGAGAAAAGGGGTAGAAAATGGGTACAATGATGGAGCCCATATCAACCCTTTTTAAACCCTCCAATTTTCTTCTGATTGTACTTTGACCTACTTTTTTGACAATACATTATTAAAAGATAAAAGTTAAAGTTAGGGGTAAACTATATTTCCCCTTTATTTTTCAAAATCAAGTCCAAGTCCCATGTGTCCCCTTTCAACTTTGTTAGATTCTTACTGTTATTCAATCACAAAAGGTGATATTCTTTCATAAAAGTTGTCTCCCCTTGTTTTATACAAGACTAATTTTTATTATTTAGCTATTATTTTCAAAATATGATGACACCCAAGATATTATTTAATTTAAAAAAAAGTTACGAGACATACAATCAACTATAATTACTTTACAAACTCTTATCTTGAAATTTTATATTCTTAATAGGTGGCATTTATTTGAGGCGTGAGATTTTTCAAAAGGTCAATTGCATTTTAAAGGTAAGGAGGGACATGTCATTTCAGGCGTTAATTTCTGTAACCAATAACTCATATTCATGACATTGCATGTTACATAAAATGTAATGTTGTTAACATTCAGCTAATCTGGGTCATTGATAATAGAAATCAAAAGTTAAGATCGTCTTCTCTCATTCCCAATCAAAAAATACGTAGTAGTATGGTTTGTTGTTAACGTACTATGTGTGATTACTTCGTATTTGTCAAGACTCAAGACTATGGCCATGTTTGGTTCACATATTTGTTTGGAATTCGAAAGAATTGAAAAGTGAATTCCATTCTTCTTTTGTTTGATTGAAAACATAAAGGAATCATAACGTTTTGAATTCCAAATAAATCCTTTGTTCAAATGAATTCTAACGTTCCTTCCCAATATGAGAGGAAAGTTAACAATTCCATAGAATTGGACATTTTGACAAAAATACCCATCAAACACAATCGTAACTCTTTCTTGTCCGTCCAACATTTCAAATCAATTTCATCAAGTTGACAAACAAAAAACCCCTAAAACATTTTCTATGCAACCTGACTCAATCGACAGAGCATTTGATTACATCATAGCATGCATTCACAACCTGTTCGTTCCATTTTATTCCATCATCAATGTGCTCACAGCACACTACATCCAATGTTACGCAACCCTATTCTACATTCTTCTTCGATTTAGGGTCTTTTAGAATTTTTGCGTTTAATTTGCTTATTCATCAATTTGTCTAGATGCAGGTAGTTTTTGGGTGGTGGAAAGAACCGTATGTATGGCCAGATCCTGAAGAAAATCGTTTAAGAATAAGAATGAACAACGGATAAGTTTTTTTTCAATAAGTTGAAGTTGAGACTTGAGATAATTATTATTTCTTTTAATAATTATTATTTTCAGTTGGTGTTGTGTGTTGTTTGGTATGGTGGTGGTGTGAACGTGAAGGTACATGCTCCTGGTTTACTTTGACAATGGTGAGATGAAGAATGCAAGCGAACAATATTGAGTAGAGTGTAACAATTACTGTATTTAAAATAAAAATAAAAAATGATAGTAGTAATTTTGAGTAATTTAATAAAAGAAATGCTTAATAAGTTTCATAAAGTATTTTTTTTAAGAGTGAAAGAGTTTAAAAATTAATGCTCATAACAAAGTATGGTTAAAAAGGTGGTTGTGTCATTTGTATATCAACATTCTAATTCTTTTGATAAATTTATCAGCCAAGCAAAATTGAAAACTAAATTAAATATCATTTCAATTTCAATCTTTTTTAAAATATTATGCGAATCATACGGGCTTTAAAGTTCTGGATTCTAGCGCACAATCATTCACCTAACAATACAACATAAGTTAAAAATCATAGGCTTACCTGTAAAGCGCATCGTACAACAGTTATTCATTCAATCAATGAGGGTAAAAAATGTTCGGTTTATAATTATATATGCACATCATATTGTCGAATTTCTTTAAGGGTTTCGTTTTACACATCGTGTTTGCAAATGTATTTTGTTATTGTAATTGATAGTGAACCATAAGACCATAAGTAACTCATAAGATTATGACGGGCTAAACACCATGCAAACAGACACCGACAGTCCCAAACTGCATAGGTTAAATGAGAATTTAACAAATTTAGTCTTTCTCTTTAGACTTTTATTAGAGGTGGCAATTCGGATAGAGTTGGGTTAATTTGCTCCGGTTATTGGATTGCCGGGGCAGAACTAATCGAAACAAACCTGATCTGATTTTTTAATCGGATTGAGTATTTCAACCTAACCAAAAATATGTTAATCCGGATCCGATTCAGATGACCCGTTTATTTAACGAGGTTAACAGGTTTCGGGTCATTTTCAGTTAACAGATCAATTTCGAGTCATGTGGGTCAATCTCTAAATTTATAATTCATCATTAATAGCGTGAAGATGTTTATAAAATTTCAAAAATCATATTACCTAGTATGAACATTCAAAATTAATACTAAAACGTCATTAAATACTTTAATTTATGAAATTAAATAATACGTATAAATTTTAACTAACTTTAAAATTTATTAAGGTTGTCGGCTCAACTCAAAATTCATTAGATGATCCAAACGCAACTCCACAACAAGTTGTCGAGTTTTAAATCGGTGATTAACGGGTAAAAATAGGTTTATTCACGAAATAATCTTTAATTATTTAATTTTGGGTTTTCGATTTCTAAACCTATTTTTAAAATATATATGGTGTAATTTAAAGCGTTTATAAAATTGATTAGTCAGTGACATTATAAACCTTTTTTTTCTCTCGGAAGCTTGTGTCATGCACCAAGCGCTATACCTAGAATTCAAATATTTCCATATTCAACTTCAATATTAGATATCATATCACCTTACGCTTAATTAAATAACAAATTAGTGAATATATATAATTTTATTTAAAGTGTAGTGATATAGTTTAAGAGTACAAAGAGTGATAACTCAGATTTTATAGTGTTCAACAATAATATTCAAGAAACCGCTCTTGAACATTGTTACTGAAAAGGTGAGGAGTGACAATAATGTTCAGTATTTTATTTTTGATTTTTGTCTTTGTTAGAAAATTCAAATAAAAGAAATAAATAACAAAATTCATTAAATAAAAATAAATAAATTCATTAAAAATAAAAATAAAGATTACAAGTCCTAAAAATATAAATTTTAATAAATAAAAAAAAATACAATCAAACATCTACAGAACCCGAATCTGATCCAAATCTCAAATTCTCACGAATCTTCTCCTTTTGTCTTTCTATCATCATTTTGTCTCGTCTCGCCAAGTAGTCAGTCGGCATAGACAAATTACGAAGCTATGTTTTGAGATCCTTATTCCGATAATAGCTTTCCATTATCGGAATGGATGTCTTGAAAGGTATGGGGGATTGAGTCGCCAAACAAAGCACGAGACGAAGCGGCAGAACCGGAGGTCGTCTTTTGAAATTTTGTTTTCCTTACTTTTCCCCGTGGACGTCGGAATTGATCATCACCGAATAACGCGACATTTGGGGTCTCTTCGTTAGCCTCCGGTTCCTCGTCCAAATCCAAGTCGTCCAAGTGCATCGTCTCGCGGCGTTGTGGAACGTTCCGCCTTCCGACGACAATGAGATAAAAAGTTAACCACTTTTGACGGTTCTTCAAATAGTTTCACGTTTGAAAACTTTCTACAGTTTTTAGTGTTTCAGCCTTATATTATGCATCCCACTGAATCCAAAAGTCATCATTACCTTCCCCGCTACTTTATTGTGATTGAAGCCACTTCCAAATGCCTCCCCACTTTTGGCAAATGGCGTTGAGTTTCTTCCATTTTGAAGTCGACGCATCTTTGGTCCGAATAAATGGAGGGTTGCGGTGGTAATCTTCCATGGTAAGATACCAAAAAGAGTCTTTGTTTTGAGCGTTTCCTCGGTTGGAATCTTCGAAAACGACAATCTAACTTTGTGCCAATCGGAGTTCGTCATCCGGTTCCCAAACGCTTATATTATTATAAACTATTTTTTTTTCTAAAGTCATTCTAAACTAGTTGTAATTTTTTTTTAAAAAAAAGAATGACACAACTTTTAGATAGGAATGTTTTTTTACAAAAAAATCTTTCAATGAAAATGCTTTTAGTGATTAGTGACTAATAGTGTCATACTATATGTGTTTGATTAGAACAAAAATAAAATAAAAGAAATGTCAAAGTTGTAAGGGCATAATTAAATCTGTAATTAATAGCTTTAGGCATTAGTTACTCAATAGAAAAATGCTTATTAGATGAAAAACTAAAGATCTAAATGAATTAATAATGTGATTGATTGAAATGAAAAGATAATTATAAAAAAAGAAAAAAATTAATTGATTACATATATCATAAATTATATGATTTATAATTAAAATCATATTTATATTTTAGACATACTTAGCAAAACTCTATTCAATATTCAAATGATGAAACACAAGTAGTTAGGAGTATGAAAAATGTTTACATTATAAATTGTAATTTATAAACCACTTTTTTCAATCTATATGCCACTACATTAGTAGTTTTGATCATTTTATCATTAAATAGATTGACTTTGGTTTGTTTTAAGGAATGAGAATGGATATGAGTTTGCATAAAAGATGGAATATGAATTGGTTTCAATTGTAAACCCATCATTTTTAATGGTTATGGAAAAACTTTCATTTGGTGAGTTTCTTTTCAAAATTTAAAAGGTTTAGCGTCTAAAAATGCATTCAATTTTGTCAAAAAAACTATTACATGCATGTTATTTTCACGTTTCTATTAAATGTATTGAACTTGTTGTAAACACACACAATTGTATGTATCAGTTAACCTATCAAATACTTAGCCGATTATTTTGTCTATGGTCATCTTCTCCGGCGATTTTTCGACCACCTGACATCTTTTCCGGCCACGTGAAATAAATGTTTTATTTTTTTCATTTCTTTGCTCTATTTCTTGGTATCAACAAAGATCATGAACAACAACATATGCTTAAAACCCACTTTGTTACCCAAAAAAATTCTATGTCTCCACTATTACACCCTTTCATCTCTAATGATAGTTAATATCCCTCCATCTCCGGCCATCACCCTTCCTCCATCAACAAACCGAGACTAACTCATTATACCCTTGCAAAAGAGGTAAATATATGCTTAAAACTTACTTTGTTACACTTAATGTATGCATTTTGGTTGTTGTATTGGTAAAGGAGGTAAATATATGTTTGTACTTAAACTGGAAGTTTGCACCTTGGTTTTAGTCGAAATTTTGCCCGAGTAGATGACCAGAAAAGTGTGGTAATCGGCAAAAAATAAATGATTACTGGTTATAGCCTGTTTGATACACTAATTAGCTATTTTTATGAGTTCAATACATTTAATAGAACCGCGAAAATGATGATATATACAATAGCTTCTTTTGACAAAGTTGAATATATTATAAGACACTAAAGCTAAATTTAAATTGTAAACCATTAAACTAAATAGTTTATTTTATATCAATTTCTATACTTTTATTATAAAACTCAGAATTCAAACACGTCCCTATTATATTGATCATTGTTTTCATTGAAAGATAATATTGTTAATAATCACTAATTTAGTTATCGATGGATATAAATTAATAGTGTACAAATCAGTCAATTACCATTATTCTATAAAGACATATGCTCGTTTGTTGTCACTAATAAATATTTAGTCACTAATATATATTAAATACTCTATTTTTCATTATTTTAAAATGAATTTGCATAAAAGAACATGTTTTACAGAATATTTAAAAACTAATAAATTATCCTTTACATAGGACTAGTCATGTAAAAAAAACCGAAACCGAAAAAAAAACCAAAACTGAAACCGGTCAAAACCGGTTTTGACCAAAAACCGGTTTCGGTTATTAATAACCGCCGGTTAGTAACCGGTTTTCCATTTGAACGTTGGGATCGGTTTTCGGGTTCGGTTAACCGAACCGGTTTTTGTAACCGGTTATTAAAAACCGGTTAATAACCGGTTTTTCTGGGTATCCGTTAACTAGCCGTTTTTTGATGTTTCTAGCCGTTTTTTTGATGTTTTTTTTACCATTTTGCCATTATAAATAGATAGGTTGAGTTTGGTTTAGTCACAACAATCAAACACTCTCAAAACGCTTACAAAGTTCACAAAACGCATACAAAATTCACAAAACGTATACAAAATTCTCGTTTCTCAATTCTCATTCTCAAATGGCAACTCAAAGTTCTTCAACTTCCGCCGGTGTTGGTTCTTCAAATGCGGCTACTATAGTTGAAATTCTAGAAACAAAACGAAACCAAGAGGTGTGGTGTAATTTTGACAAAGTGTTGTTGTCGGATGGGTCGATTAAGGCTCATTGTAAACGTTGTGGAAAGTTTTTGAAAGCCGAATCCAACTCAACGTTGAGGCAACATAAAGATAAGTTTTGCGGTGCACTAAAATCTAATCCGGAAGTGGGGCAAGCATCTATTTCACGAGATGGGAGTCTATTTACATACGAGGTGGAGCGGTGTCGAGAACAATTTGCAAGCTATGTGATTCAAGAAGGTTTGCCGTTCAACCACTTCGACAACCCTCGGCTTACTAAGGTGATTCAAAATACTCTTCAACCTAGATATAATCAAGTAAGTCGTGCTACTCTTAGACGTGATTGTATTAAACTATGGAAAAAGGCTAAAATACAACTAATAAATGGTTTTGAAAAGTTATCTACAAATGTAAGCTTAACAACCGATGTTTGGTCGGCTCCTCATGGTTTGCCCGGTTCGTACCTTTGTGTTACCGCACATTGGTTTGATCTCGAAACGTGGCAAATGATGAAACGTACAATTGCTTTTGAAAACTTTGAGTATCCTCATACC
Organism: Logfia minima; assembly: GCA_963921325.1. NCBI lineage: Eukaryota > Viridiplantae > Streptophyta > Magnoliopsida > Asterales > Asteraceae > Logfia > Logfia minima. Next base: position 10,320,229 of record OY992768.1, read on the forward strand.
GGTCAAAATTTATTTTATATGTTACGAGATGTATTAAAAGAGTTTAAATTAGAAAAGAAGGTTTTTTCAATATCATTTGATAATGCTAGTAATAATACAAACGCCGTAGGAAGACTAATCCTAAAATATCAACCACCTTTGAATGGTATTTTTTATCATAGTCGATGTATTGCACACATAATAAACTTGGTTGTGCAAGATGGACTAGCGGTACCACAAATAAGTTTTATAAAAGACGCTTTTAAAAATATGTTGAGAGATATATTTTGTAAGGGTAAAGCTAGATATAAACATTGTATGAAATTGTGTAAGGATACGGATTCCATTTTTTTAACCCCTAATTGGGACATGCCTATAAGATGGAATTCAACTTATAAAATGTTTGTATGTGGTTTACGCCAACGCCAAACTTTACAAATGTTTCATGATGAACTTGTAAGAAAGGGTAAAGCTACACCATTTCCGGTTGAATATTGGGATGTTATTTTAAAATTAACCGAATTTCTCAAAGTCTTTAAAAGTGCAACAACTTTATTATCGGGTGTTTATTATCCCACGATTCATTTGGTACTCAATCAAATTTATTTAATGTGTGAAAAATTAAGCGAAATGGAATTTTATGGTGATTTATATGCAACCATGGTTTTGCTCATGAAAGAAAACTAAGCAAATATTTTAAAGAATTGCCACCGGTAATATTTTAACGTAAGTGGGGTGGAACTACTTATCGATTCCATTAGTAATAATTTGGAGTTGAATGCCGCGGACCCATGGTTTACAACAAATGCTAAAAAAGACTTTAAGAAAAGTTTTATCGATTTATTTAATGTTTATTTTGAAAAATATGGTTCAACAAATATTTATTCAACTTCTACTAGCGAATCGTTTAGTACATCTAGTTCAAGGGATCCGATGATTAACTTATATAATAATTTAAGACAAGAAAACACTAAACGGGCTAGGGGTGAGGGTGGCCAACCATCGACTACCGAATTTGGGAGGTATACGGGAACCGATTTTTTAGCCACTATGGGACCGAATGAATTCATTGACTTTGATATTTTGGCTTGGTGGAAAGGAAGGGGTTCTCAATATCCCGTTCTAACCTCCATGGCCCGAGATTTACTAACCGTCCAAGCTTCTACGGTAGCTTCGGAATCCGCTTTTTCTATTAGTGGAAGGGTATTATCTATACGAGGAACAAGACTCACACCGGCTTCGCTAGAGATGTGTATTTGCTTGAAGGATCACTTAGACGCCGCGGAACGTATACAACACATTTCAAGTCTTGAAGGTGAACTAGAATATGAACAAGATTTACATGATGTCGAGGTGGAAACGGGTATGGCATTCTCACTTTCTAATGAAGAAATAGCTCTCGATGAAGCTTCACGCGAGGCTAGCTCCGAAGAAGATGTCAATCTCGAAGAATTAACGAATTATACGAATTAAGTTTTATGTTCGTATATTAATAAAAGTTGAAGTATGAAGAGTTTATTAAGTTTATGTTTCCATTTCTAGTGTTTTCGAACAATGTATGACTTATTAAATAAAAGTTGAAGTTTACGTTTTCATAAGTTATAACGCTCAAAATCCAAAAATATGAATTATATAGAAAAAATAACAATTAATTAAGTTTTATGTAATTATATTAATAAAAATTGAAGTAATAGTAGTATATTAAGTTTATGTTTTCATTCCTAGTGTTTTCGAACAATGTATGACGAATTTATTTAATAAAACTTGAAGTTTACGTTTTTTTCACAAGTTATAACGCTCAAAAACCAAAAACCTTGAATTATATAGAAAAAATTGGTTATAACCGGTTTTTCCTAACCGAACCGGTTTGTAACCGGTTGTAATCGGTTATGATCGGTTTCGGTTTTTCCCATCGGTTTCGGTTCGGTTACTAACCGGGTTTTTCAAAATAACCGATTTTCCCACTTGGCCCAATAACCGGTTTGGTTATTAAACCCGAACCGGTTTTCGAAATAAACCGGAAATATACATCCCTACATAGGACCTTTTGTGTTAATAACACAACATTTCAATAAACTAAAATTAAAAATAAAATAAAAAAAACGAACAAAAAAACCCACACAGATAATACACACAAAAGCATCTTAAAACTAAATCCAAACAAAGCTATACCAAAACAAGTAAATAACCATTCCATTCTAACTTACTAAATTTGAAAATACAAAAAATATTAGAAATTAAATCCCAAAACTTTCTTTGGGTGTAGTTGAGTTGCAAATAAATTTAATCATGTAGTGGTTTCTAGTAATAAATGGAAGTCAGATTCTCATTTTATCACTTTCTTTATATCTTCAACTTTATTGGAGATTGGACTTATTATTCTAAAAATATCTTTTATTTTTGCGTAAATATAAATAAAAAGAAGAAAGTTAGAAGGTGTAAATGATATTTTCCTTAAGTTACTCCTGTTAATTGAAACTTCAAGTTTTGCAAAATTTATATGTATAGTTTGGGTAGCTTTTTATCATTTTATATGTATTTTGGTCAAGTAAAACTTTAATTGTTATACCAAAAAGAAGGGGGGAAAATGGTGTAGATGATGATAGACATGTGATATGAGCATGCGATTCGTATCATAAATGGGGTTTTTAAAGAAGATTCATTTGTTTATTACTGCTTTTAACACCATTTTTTTGACTTGATAACTCGATAGTATCTACTGCTGAAACCCAACTCCACAAATACCATTACTTTATATTCATTGGTATTTGAAACCCGACTCTTTTCTCCATTTTTTATTACTGCTTTTTTCAACCCTTGTTTCCTTATTTGTAATATTATTAGTTTTATAAAAAGTCATTTGTTAGTGCAGAAAGAGCGGAATAAGGACATCTATACAGACATAAAGAAAACCAGAACATTTAATAAATAATAATTGGCCTTTAAAGCTGAATCAAAAACCAGAATCACAACAATGTCAAACAAGATACTTAATTGAGACATTTATTAAGAAGCATGTGTAAGAGACCCAAGTTGGCTTTCCCACGGATTTTTATTTTTTAGTTTTGGAAGAAAACGAATATTTTGTGCCAAAAATTAGAAAAGTGTCACCTAAATGATTTTTTGACTTGGATATCATTGCAAGTGCCTGCCTGCTAAAATGTTGATAACATTACTTTTAGGGAAATTGGAGATATATTTCAAAATAACTTTTGTCATCTTAGCACGTGTACTTATTTCTGAAATTATAGTAATGGCCCACGTATACATCCTTTCTCAAAAAGAGTTTTAGTGGTTGCCTATGATATGATATGCATAAAACTGTAGTTATTTTATTTAAGTAAAAATAGGATAGAAAATAACAATGGAAATAGGAACACAACATATTGACGAGTCGTTCTACCATGCCATGACATTTACATGTTTCTGAAATTTCCATAAAAGAAACATATAAAGAGAAAGTACAGCAGCAGCAGTTACCATAAACTGAAATCTCCCAACCAATCTTACTATACACAAATTACTTTCTTAACATACCATAACAATAAAAGTTTATACTTAGAGAAACCCTTCCCCATAACTCAACCAAAAAAAGAAAAAAAAAATTACTAAGCAAAACTAAAAGTAAAAATTAAAAAAAAAAACTAAGAAACTAACCCCAAAGCCCAAATAACCAAATCAAACAACTTTTAAAACAGTCTCTTGCTTTCATATGCTTAGAAGATCAGGTGGCTGGTTTTGTTCTTGATTTTCTTTGCCACCTCTTGTCGGTGATTCCTCGGTGGGTGACGTTGGAGGTAAATCAGTGCTGGTGGTGTTGGGGGTTGTTGTAGCAGAGTTGGGAGGCTTTGGAAGCTCAGTTAACATTTGAACAACTTCTCTCATGGTAGGGCGTTCAACCGCTTGTTCTTCAACGCACAACATTCCAACATAAAACAAGTGCATTACCTCATGGATTGGAACAGTCGAGAGTCTCGAATCCAGAATTTGAAGAACACCTTCCTTGTTACCATCTGTCATCTTTCTAACCCACTGCACAATGTCCACACCGTCTCCGAATTCCCCAACCGGTTTCCTTCCAGTTACTAATTCCAACAAAACTACACCAAAGCTATACACATCACTCTTTTCATCAACCTTGAGTGTGTATGCATATTCTACAATCAAAACAATTACATGTATTAATATTCAATGATCAAATATCACCACTGTGACTGAAAAAATTTTAAGCTAGGATCATAAGATCAAATATATACCTGGGGCTATGTAGCCGTAAGAACCAGCAATGGCAGACATGCATTCTGATGTACCCGAATCCTGCAAGAACTTAGCGAGCCCAAAATCGGCAACATGAGCTTCAAAACCAGTATCCAAAAGGATGTTGTTTGATTTCACATCACGGTGAAGGATCAACGGTGAGCAATCATGATGCAAATAGCAAAGTCCCTTTGCAGCTTCAACAGCAATCTTATACCTTGTATCCCAATGCAAATGACCTCCTTTCTTACCATGAAGCATTTCTCCTAAACTCCCATTAGGCATATACTCGTACACCAACAAATTCGTCTCATGGTTTGAACAAAACCCTAACAATCTCACAATATGTCTATGTCTAATCCTCCCTAAAGTCTGAATTTCAGCATTGAATCCATGATCATGTGATGAACCACGAGTTATAGCCGGTAATCTCTTAACTGCAACAAGCTCGTTGTTTGGCATCACACCTTTGTAAACAATCCCAGCTCCACCTTTTCCTATTATATTATCTTCCTTCAAACTATCAAGAACATCATCACAAGTGAAGTCCAAGCGCTGAAAAGCGGTAAGCTTCCATGCTCGTGCTTTGGTTGCTTTCTTAATCGATCGAGCTTTAATGATTGCAGCAACAGCAAAAGCAATAGAACAAAGAAGCAAACCAATAACAAGCAAAAGCTTCACAGAAGCAGAAAGTCCTTTAGAATGTGGTTGATGAGTACCATTAGCAACCCCTTCTTTACACGGTCCTAAATACGGTCCACAAAGATCCGCATTGCCCAAAAACGAAGTGTAATTGAAGTAACTAAACTGACCCGTACCCGGTACCAACCCCGAAAGATTATTATATGAAAAATCAACCGAAGTCAAACTTTGCATCGATGCAATAGACGTAGGAATACTTCCTACCAAATGATTCCGCGACAAATTCAAGTAATTCAAAATATGCATTCCTGTAATCTCAGTAGGAATCTCACCAGCAAGCTGATTCCTACTAAGATCAACATAAGTCAACAGTTTACATTGACTGATTTCAGGGGCAATCTCCCCGGATAAACTATTATGACTGAAATCGATTTTCGATAACTGCTGTAACTTCCCAATTTCACCAGGAATACTACCACTAAACTTATTACCATCTAGTAAAAGCTTTTGCACCCCAGAAAAATTACTAATGCTGGCAGGTAACTGACCAGTTAATTGGTTATTAGACAAACTAACCTGACCAAGACTGACCGAAACAGAATCGGTCACAGGAAACTCACCAGATAACAGATTGTTCTGAAGCTCAACCTGTGATAAATTAGGCAAACTAAAAAGTCCTTTCGGAATCGAACCATTTAAAAAATTCTCCCCCATTCGGATTCGAGTTAACGACTGGCATTGACCTAACGACTCTGGAATTGGACCAAATAAAAAGTTACCTAACGCGATAATCGTCTCGAGTTTGTTTCCTGTGCATAGATTAGCTGGAAGAGAACCGGTTAATTTATTAGAAGATAGATCGAGTAACTGTAACTTCCCGTTCTGCCCGAGACCTTGAGGAATGCTGCCCGTGAAATTGTTTTCCCAAAGCTGTAAAACTTCTAATTCCGGTAATTCACCGATGAAATCCGGTATTGAACCGTGGAGTTTGTTACGAAACAGGTTAAGTAAAGTGAGGTTGTTGAGGTTTTTAAAGGAATCAGGAATCTCACCGGTGAATATATTGTTTGAAAGGTCCATTGATTTTAAACTTTTTAAGCTTCCGAGCTCGGTCGTTAGAGATCCGGTGAGTCCGTTTACTTGTAGAAATAAAGTGTCTAGGTTTTGAAGTTTTCCGATTTCTGCCGGAACTTCGCCGGAGAGACCGCAATTCGCGGCGTCGAAACGGATAAGGTTTGATAAGTTTCCGATCTCCGGCGGAATGCCGCCGGTGTAACCGTTGTAGTAACCGAGGTAAAGCTGCTGTAAGGTTGATAGGTTTCCGATTTCCGGAGGGATAGATCCGGTGAGTTCGTTACCGGAGACGGCGAGGTATTCGAGGACCGGAAGGCGACCGTACTCCGGCGGAATAATGCCGGAAAAGTAGTTACCGCCGAGGTGAAGGTGACGGAGGGCGGTCATTTCGGCGACCGCGACCGGAAGATCGCCGGTCATGTTGTTGTTGTATAAATCAAGTATTTGTAACGACTTAAGACTAGAAAGCTCCGGAGGAAATGTTTCATTGAAAATGTTGTTTGAGAGGTTGAGTGACCGGAGGCCGGAGATGGAGGAGATTTCCGGCGGAATACGGCCGGCGATGTTGTTAGCGGCGATGGTGAAATTAATTAGGTTACGGAGGTGAGCAATGTCGGAAGAGAGAGTGCCGGTGAGATTAAGGCCGGAAATGTCGAGAGCTATCACATGACGTCTAGTGTCGCACTTGACACCGGACCATGTGCAGTGAGAGGTAGAAATGTTCCAGGTGGCAAGTGATGATTGGGGATCGTCGGTGATGGTGGATTTGAGGGAGAGTAAGGCTTTGTATTCTGGTATTACATGGTTTGATTTGGCAGCAGTGAAGGTGTTTGTTAAAATGAGTGGTAGAAGTAGCAGAAGAAGGAAGATGAACTTCATTTTTGCTGTATATTCACACAGACATACACACAGTGGCTTTTGAGAATGAAGATGGTTTGGTAAAGAGTAGATAGAGAGAGTGAGTGTGTGAGCTGTGAACAATGTTTGGTGTGATATGGATGAAAATGGTTTTATATTGTCTTTTTCTTTGTTCCTTTTTTTTCAAAATTGAACCACTCACTTAATTAATTATTTTTTATTTAATATAAAAGTGCATTAATAATGCAGATTTTTATGATAAATATTTTTGCTCAAAAATACATAACCAAATTAATTTTTTAATATATTAATAAAGAAATAATATTAATTTATAGAAAATCAAATGATAAAATGGGTGAATTATTGGAATATGTATGTTATTCTTAATTTTAATTAAGGTATTAAAAGAAGTAATAGTAGAATAATAGACGAGGGGATGGATATTTTTTCTTATATGATGATTATAGAATTAAATGTTGAAAGTAAATGAAGTTCATATATTGCTTTTGACCAACTGACAATATACCATAAATATTTTATAAATGAAAATGATGTAATAAATGCGCTGATTGTTATTTAGGAAATTCTATCATGAATTTATCATTAAAATCTTTTACATGTAAATAAATATATGTTATTTTTATGTATCGAACTATTAATTACCCTGTGAACTATACGAATCGTCTACTTTTTCACGTATTTTCCTATCAGAAACTCATTTTACTGATCGATCAAAATATGCTTAAAATGGCCAAACTTACTTTATTTCTATTTTATCTTACTAAAAAGATCCTTTTGGATTTTCTTTTATTAGAATTAGCAAGCATATTTATTTATCATGCTAAAATTGAATATACAAAAATGTTGCTTAATTATTGCTAATATTCCAAACCTATATATAATTTATGGAAAATGATATATATGTTTTATTGGACATATATGACTAAAAATGTGATTTGGTAAATAAAAAAAGTAATCGAATGAAATTAGAAGAGATAATAAGTGAAATATATGTGTCAAAAACTGTATGAATTAGATTTATGAGTTAGGCCTATTTAGTATTACTCATAATTTATATTTTGATTAGTTTGTTCATATTTAAAAATTAGTTCAAATTGATATAATTGGGAAGACTCTGATATGTGAATCGTAATTGATAAAATAACAAATGTTTTTTTTGTGTCATCACGCTTTTATGCTGGCTAATTAACATTTTCATGGACATAAGATAAAAGCTAGCTTGCTTTACTGTCTGATACCTTTTTTTTTCCTTTCTCCTTTCTAACAGTAAAAATGATGATTTTGAATCATCAAAAAGTTACTCCATCATAAATAGGTGTGGATCTTAAAAATCCATTATAAAGAGTGGTGGATCTAAAAATTCTTTTTTACGAGGACAGAAAAAATTAGCTAAAAAAAATATGGATTAGAAAAGTAACAGAAGGTTAAAGCCGCTAATAAATTGTCAATATACATCGATAAACGATATAATAGCTTAAAACGATCAACTTTACATTTTCTCATATTTACGAAGAATATATATTTCATACCTTAAAAGTAAGAAATCTTTATCTAAGGTAATAATTTGTTTATTTGAATTGCTACTATATAGTCACAGTAAGCATGTTCTTATGCAAATTATTTTCCTTGTTAATGCTATTTATCAAAATTATATATATATTAAAAGTTAATAAGGGTCGATTTGTAAAAACTTTAAATTTATAAGGTAAAAATATAGTTTGGAATAATGCAAATCGGTTTGGCAAAGGGAATACATACTATACTATAGAAGTCTATCATAACAAGTTGTCATCCCTTTTATCTACCAACCGAACCATATACATCACTATTTTCACCTTTAATTTTTCTCTTCAAATTCTTCTATAAATATAAATATGAATGATGACACTAAACTCTCATATAAAAATATATCAATAGATATTAAATTACCGGGAAACATATAACCCGGTTTGCCCTGAGGTGGCTCCGCCTGATAATAAAATTTTATTACATGGCCGGTCTCACCAAAAATAGACCCTATAAACTTAACCGTGTGATAGTAACATGTACATAGAAATGTAATCTAAATCAAAAATGTGATATTTAAAATTAACATACAAAATATATATATATATATATATAGTATGTCTTATATATGAGACACGAGAAGAAAATTCTGTTGTTTTTTTCTCGATAAACTCGATGCTAAAAGCAGTCGAGCAAATTATTGAAACAAACTTTACATCTTTTCTATGTCACTACATAGTACAAACGATATATGCGTGCATCACTGATTTTTTACCAATTAAAGGTTCTTAGGTCCGACATCATCCTTAAATATAAGAACACAAGGAGGTCGTGACTTTTGAAACACAATATTCAGAAATAGTGTTCTCCGAACACTGTTGAAAAAGGTGAGAGTGAAAACAGTGTTCATGACAGTATTCAGGAATTTCTTTTTGATTTTTTTATTTGTCAGAAAATAAAAATAATAGGAATAAATAAACAAAATAAATTTAAATAAATTTAATTTAGTCAATTTTAATATAAATGAATTTAATTCAATTATAATAATTTTAAAAAATAATAACAAATAAATCAATTTTAAAAATGAACCCAAGTCCATTTTATAAACCTAATTCCTTCTTTTTTCACAATACCCAACGTCTTCTTCAACACACACTACACACATATTCAAACTTCATATTCTTCAAATCAAAAGCAAAACAAGAAAAGAAACAAGAAAATAAGAAAAAAAAAAAAAAAAACGGGAACACAGCGTCTGTAGGGGGACGCTATGCCCAGAATGCTGTCGGGGAGTGGAGGAACAGCATTCCCGTCCGGAACTTCACCCAGAATCACCCCACTCCCTGTGCTCTAAGACACAACCAATTAATTTGAAACATGATATCAAGATTTAAAAATTTTTAAAAACACGCTAATCGCTAATTAAGGCGGCCTAAAAGAGATATCTTACGACAATTACTAACTTACATATAGTAATTGTAACTATGCATGTTAGTTAATCATTGTAACTATGTTCTTTCGACAACAATTATGTAATTAAACATGTAATAAGTTGTGTAAAACTTACAAACTCATCTTCTGTTGGGAGGGAATTAAACGTCTTAGAAAATGCGGAGTAATAAATATCCATACAATACAAGAAGGGGTCTGAAATGGTCGTCTTGGACCACTAGGTTACATTTATGGCTTTAATGGTAACTTTGGATATCTTTATAGAAAGGCAACCTTTTTATTGATTTACAAAAAATGAATAATTTACATCCATACCTATCATCACATTTCATTACGCCTTCTGCAAGGTGCAAAACATGAGAACCAATGAACCAAGATCACCATGAGTACATGTTCCAATTACACAACAAGAAAATACGGTTTTGGGAAGTTGAAAAACCGTGTTAATCCAAAAAACGATAGGCCAATAACTCAATATGCATTCTTAAGCTTAGAAACGTTAGGCCAAATCCACATTTAAGCAAACAAGAAGAAATTAAATGAGATGATAGAATTCAAGTACTTTTCGTGGTAGGGGATTACCTATCTAAATAAAAATAAAAAAATTCATCCATTTTATCATAGTCTAAAGTCTAAACTAATGTGTCCCATGTGTTGGAACCTATGTTTTACATTATTTGATATGGTACTATTTCTGTTATTTACCTACTTTGCACCCACCCATTAAATATCAGTTTCAATTGCACTTTTCCCTTCACGCCAAGTAATAATAATAAATTAAATTAAATCATACTAACAAAAGATATATACTAGTTTCATAAGATATACGGAGTATTTATTAGAAATATTATGATATAGTCACATTGATGGTTTTAAAGTGGTTAATGGATCAAGATTTGGGCGAACGAGAGAGATTCTCCTAATCCCTTTTACTAATAATAATCAATCAAATTTATAGGCGTGACAGAGAGATTTATTCAAAGTCTTAAACCCACTATCACATACATTAAGGAATCGCATTGGGCTTCGTTCATTAAATATATATGTATATGTATTTTTCTTCTCGAACTAACCATTTCCATTATCAAACACAGCCGGTGGATTTTGCGTCATGCCCTTTTAAATAAGTAGTTGCTGTTAGATATTGATTGATGATAAATAAATACATGTATTATATTAAAATTTTAAATAAATAAAAGCTTTTATATAGTTATAGATATAGTATATATCATGATTGATTTTTTTTAGAATATATGGTTATTATTCGTAAAGACATATCTCCTACACTGAATTAAACATCTAAAAGGATCTCAATACAAAATTATCTACTTATACGAAAGAAAGGGAATCATTTAACTTGATTACATAAGTTTATGTAACATAACTTCATTAACATGTGAAGGAATTAACTTTATGTCATTACTCATTGATGTACTTTGTTATTTTGTCTAACAATACGAAGACGAAAGTTCTAAATACATGCACGGATCTGCTTTAACTTTTCTATTTTGAGCAGGATTGAAGTCGGATACTGAAATTAAGGGGATTATACTTTATAGTATAACTAAGTTTATAAACTTACAGCTACACGGGGTACTACATTCAAGTTTGTAAATGTAACAATTAAATTCTAAATAAACATAATGTACGAAATTTCATATCAGAGAATGAAGAAGACCCTGGATAGAGAGAATTGGACACTTGGTGTTTACCTACAAATAATCAAGAAAGGCACGTTTCAAGAATATTAAAACGTAAGTATATAATGTGTGGTATAGTTCATGAACATGCACGTTTCTTATACTTAGCCAACCGGATCAAGACGATTATTGGACCGGTTTGTTCATCCACATTTGAGATGGTGTTATAGAGCTTGGTGGCAACCTCATTCCATAATACGCAATTTAGCTTATTACCACTATTAGTTCATAAGATTGGAACACAAAAACCATATGAGTAACTGGAAAAAAAAAACATACAAATGTAGTGTTTAGAAGATAATTGACAATGGAGTTTGTGAGATTTAACCTCAAGTTTTGAAGTTCAAAAGTGATATATCTTGACTTTTTAGCACCCTCATTTATAATCTTCAAATCATCCATATTCATCACATGCCCAATTAAATCCGAGTACATCAAAATAGAAACAAAAAATGAAGTAATCAATGTCACCTTATAAAAAAGGCCGTTACGTTATTTAGACCATATGGTTAAACGTGGGTCACAAATTTGGAATTAAACTTAATGTGCCCATAAACTATTTGGGTTGTCAAACGTTATCTAATAACAACTTTAGATGTAATTGGGTTTAATTAAAAGCCCCGAATCTTCCATGATATCATTTTTTATTTATTTAAAAGAGATAGTAAAAATAAATATTATATCGAATCATTATAAAATAGTCTAACAATCTTTACATATAAAAGTTATGTTTGATAATTGTCGTCACCGTTTTGTTGATGGATCAATAAGGTTTATCATAACAAAGAATTAATGTTTAAAAATTATCAATTATTCAAAGTTTATTTTGTATATTCAACTTTATTTTTATTTATTGTGTGTGCTAAACCTTTTAGTTATTGTTATGTTTTCCAAGTTAAGTCACAAAATGAATCGGTAAGTGTGTTGTGTATTCTTGTTAAAACTAGTTTGAAGCTCCATTAAATAGCAGGGATCGTGGGTGTTGCGTTCACTTGCGACCCCTTATGGGGATCTAGGAGGCTCGTAGCAGACCCATTTCGAATTTATTATACTTCGATTCAAGTACTTGTTTTTTTCCATTACAATGAAAAGGCATAACAAAAAAGGTACATGTGTTTGTTCCTTAATCATTGCACATGTTCGCGAAAGGGTTTATCACCAAAACGTTTATGGATATATTAGAAGGATTTCATCATCTTTTGAGCACACACAAATAACATAATATTTCTTTTCTTTTTTTCATATTTTTTTTCAACATTCATGAGTTCATTTTCGTATCCCAACATTGATTTTGTGAAAATGGTCATAAATATGACAGTGATTACTTGAGTCAAAGATTATCCTCACACCCTATTTCAACTTTCTATCACCATTTTCATTTTCATATTATACGTAACAAGTTTTGAATGTACAAATGCATATACTATGAAAATTGTTACAGCAAAACACACACGAAATCAAATAAAATTTTGCCGGAATTTTTTTAAAACAAACTAGACATGTATATTATTAGATGACTAATATATTAATTACGTTAGATGACTCAAGTCCGATTGTGAACTTCGAGTGCATTAGGGTTTCTAGAATTTTTAATGTATTTTGTAACATGTAAAATATGAAGTAGTAATGTCAAATTACCGCGACTCTAAGAGTAAGATGTATTCCTTAAAACTGAAAGGAGTAATAAGGAAATAATATATTAATAATAAAGAATAAAAATGATACTAGAGCCAACAAAACACGTTGCTATGTCTCCAAATTTTTATTTGTTTAGACTTTCGAACCTTTCCCCTCTATCTCCTCTTGATACAACATCATAAGCTCACAGTACTACTGTCTAGTTGCTACAAGACTACAACACGTACTACGCTTGTTCGACTATCATAAATTACAAAAACGTTCCCTGGACTATATATCAATGTACATTTTTACCGTTGCAGTTTTAAATCGCAAATGTAGTTTGTAAATAACAAGTTTAATTGTTTATAGAAATGTGTATTCACCTATAAAAGATACCAGGTCTACGTGTCTGGATGCATCTTTAACTATTACTCTATTGGTAGCATCCATCATTTCTCTTTTTCTACATATAATTTATTTATTTTTATTTGTATTATAGTTTAGGTGATTAATTAGTTGCAACAAATTCCTAATACTAGAATCATAGGTTGTACGCAACAAACCAACACATGTGACTAAATCAAGTCAGAATGTGACAATGACATGTAGAATCCCTTGTTATAAAATTTGTTGATTTTAATATGGATTTAAAAGTCAATTGTTCATATTTAATAATTCTTACAAGTTATAATTCTAACTCTAATTCTTATATTATTATTATTAATAATAAATATTATTTTTTGTTGTGATGTTTAAGATTAATTTTAATTTCTAATTAGCGACGAATTTTTACATGCTATAAATAAATAAAATTGTCTTCACAATAAAAGAAGTGTGTTTATTGTTTTATGAATTAATATTAATATTGGGGTTGGAGTGTACGTAGTGTTTAGTTAACCAATACATTGATAATTATGTTTGTCATGACGACGACAATTGAAAGTTATATTTTAATTTGTTTTAGGTGCCCAACATATTAATTTAAAGTGGGGTTTTCTCCAGTTCCCCAAGTATCAATTTGGATCCACCAAGTTTGAATAAATCGTCATTTTGTGTGTGTCATTATTAGTCATATTATCAACTTAATATCAAGCAGAATCCAAAAAAACAACACAATAAAACAAGATTATGGAAGGATAAATAAATAAAGTATTATATTATTAGAAAAGATGTAGGATAATTCTAAGCAATTAGCTTCCCGGTATCTAGATAAAAAGACCTACTTTTTTCTTAAACTAATTTATGTTACACAAAATACATTGACTCTTCTGATCGATCAGTATATAAACGAAAATATTGGGGGGGGGGGGGGGGTGGGGGGGGGGTCTTTTCCCGGGATTCCAAAATTTCAATTTGGACTACCAAAGCTTGTTTATTTGTCTTGTTGTGCATGTCATTTAATTAACTCCCAAAAGGTTGCTTAAAACAAAAGACTAAAATTCAAAAACCAGATAGTCATAAAATGGAGGCTGTTTCTGATCGCAACGTAATATGGAACAAAAAACCATAATTGTAATACTTTATACATACTGTATTATTTTAGGTTGTTTGATAAATTGAAACTTCTATTTGTATGTTATTTAAGTGTAGTTTCAGTATAAGTCTAACTATATATGATGCGTATTGTGACTAAACTTGCTGCAAAAAAGGATTCGTCATTTTATCCCTTTCTAATGAGGAAACAAATTCTTGGTTTCGAAGTACCAACTGTTTTATTTAACAATCAATAATAAAATAATTCAATATATTTGTATAAAAACGAGTACAAACTTCACGTTGCCGCTTGTCTTTAACATTGATATCGTACCACTTGAAATGATCATATCTCCTTTGTTCAAATACTATAAAAAGAACAGACATGTTACGATATAGTAGTTATCATACTCGACAACTAATTAAAGTATTATAAAAGTGTAGTGGGCTCGATATGGCAAAAGGTGGTCCAATTTGCAGCCAACCTTTGGTGACTGTGGGTGTATCAGTTTAGGCCTTTTCTTGTTCCCCCAAGTTGTTAGTAATTTATATACAATCATTTTCTTATACAAGGTTTTTATAAGGGCAGGGGCATCTGCCCCTTTAAAAAATTCAAGTTCCGTAAAAGAAAATCTTTTTAAAAGTATTAATTAATGATTTTTATGATATTTCCTCCGCAAAAATGAAAAAAAAAAAAGATCAAAAAGAACTTATTACCCTCTTAATAATTTCATCCTGGCTTAGTCCTGGATACTTTATCAGGACATTTTACAACTATAACATCAATTCAATTCTTTTGAGATTCCTAAATTATGTTGTGTATGAAATAAAATTAGCTTGCTCTCTCCCTTGAATTTTGTAGGATTACTTTGTATCATGACAAAAGTTAATAAACAAAGCTTTTGAGCGATAAGTAGACGGAAATTGACTATCGTTAACTTGAATCGCTTCAATAGTTTGGTTATCAATCTATTGTAAATTTCATTTGCAACCGTTAGATAATAAGTACTCTTTGAAAAGAAACATCCAATCCAAACACCCTTAGATAAGGTTTGGGATAGTTTAAGGCATTTTTATGCAAGACAAAAGCATATGAATAATAATAGTAATATTATATATAGGTGTGTTTCAATAAAACAATGTATAAGACAAACTTTATAAACTAATTGTGTTATTGTCATACTGCTTTCAGCGTATGTCCTTTTCATGGGTCCTAAAACTTTATCCTAAAAGGGACATTTCCCTTTGCTTACAAGCTAGGTTCAAACTAACCAAAACACCAGTGTATACAGTTTCTATCAAGTCAGGAATAATTGTGTTTGTCATGCACTTCAAATTTGTCTAACTAGCTAGTCTTGCTAAAACACTTGTTGTATATGTAGTACTCGTATGATATATGAAGAAAAATAAGAGGTTCTGAGTTTGAATGGTCATAATCCATAAACCAGAGCTTCCAAAATCATGAACCTTGTTTGTAGTTCGGTACTATTATCTAAACTCATGAAAGTTACGATACGAGTAGTACTACAAAATGCGATTACGCTATTAACCATACGAAATATGCAAGGCTGTGACGGAACATTAACCAGTAATCGCATCCCTTACTTCATTGTAGTAATATAGTACTAAAACTGGTGTATGAAGAATTGGTCAATTACCAAACTTGTGAAATATGAGCGATTCGGTTAAAAATAGAAGTTTACATCTTGATGCATTGCGCGAAAATCAAACTAGTAAATGAAAATAAATTTGATACAATAATAATAAAATTATACCCCATCTCTGTAAAACATATATGGGCTCATTAAAACAATAATATTGTGATACAATTTTTCAGCCATATGATACTAACCCAAAAATTTAGGCCCAAATCATCAGACACATCATCAGGGTGAATACTAACTTTAGTGTAACAGTAAATCAATACACAATATACTTTCATGAAATCAAATAGTAATATTTTCAGACATTCTATCACTTAAATTCATACAAAAAAAGAAAAAAGTTACCGTAAACTTCATAATCCATACCGATTCTGCAATTTCTGAAAAAATTATCATAAACCGTTTTAAAGCAACAAATATTGATCTCTTTATTCCTCCTCATTATCATCACTAGTCTCTGCCATTGACTCCACCTGATCACCTTTCCAGGATCCCGTATCCGTTTGATCATCATCCCTCCATTCTAGCATGTCTACTTGTTCATCATCATCATCGTTTCCATTTGCAGAAAACGAAGGGCTGATGGGGTCGTCCTCGTGGTTCTGTGACTGTGCAGCCGCAACAAAAATGGCACCAACTCCTGATCCTCCATGAGCGTGTTGCACGATTACATTATGAGATAATGCGCTCCCTAACATCTCCCATACACTGCTATGTAACAAATTTCTGAAAACTCTATACTGTTCGTATAATCCACCTTCTATGATCACTATACTCTTTTTGTCATTAATTCTCCCACGCTTTTTCATTATTCCAACTATGCACGCTCCTGCAAGACGAGCTCCTCTTTCTGCTACTATGTCACACACTTCAGCCACCATTTCTCTCACTGCTAGACTAGTGTAAGTAATCTATCATTTCAAAAATCAATAGTCAATGTTAGTAACTTCTGTATTCTCTAAGAAATCTAAAGAGACTGTTTGGTTGTTTATGGTTTTGGAATTTACCCCAAAAACTTGCATGAGCTTCTCTTGGATAGCATCACGATTTTCTGATGTATCTTGATGCATTGCAGCCATATCGGGCGACCTGTTTAAAACATCAATCAAGCTACCAAATTTCTATTGTGATGCAGACTAATAATCTCTTAATTTCACGATACCTCAATATGTAAGGTGTTTTGAGTTTAGCTGGAACAGTTTCTCCAAATAATGCAGTATCATTGGCCATTTTAAGTAAAACTCTTCTAACAACCTCTCCTAGATATCTCCCTCCAATGAGTTTCTCAGATATCTGAACATCGAAATACCATGTTTTATCTAAGATCTGTTGTAACTCCAAAATCGAATAGAAGAGTACTTATCGTTTATTTTTCTACCCGACATCCTGGATTTGAGCTTTCAGAGTCCAAGTCCATGTCAAATTGAGTTATAGGAAGGTGTGGAGTATTAAAGTTGCCCCATTGCATGTCAATAACCTGAAATAGCATACAATAGAAATTCGATAAATAAAAACCCGATTAATTAATAAACTCTCTAAAATAATATTTTTTGCAGGTCCCAAGTCGGAGATAGGATGCTAATTAATACTCAATTAATTAATAACTATTTTAATAAATAGATTTAAATGGTCTCATGAGTATTAATCTATAGAGTTTCTACTCATTATTGTTATAGTTAACAAGACGGCTTCTTTTCAAGGTCTTAAAAATTAAAATAAATAGAAATAAGGATGACAACCATTTCTTTAGATTTGTGTAAGTTTCCATTCTGGACGAACTGAGCTGACTCCAGATAAACAGCATTAGTAGCTAGTCCTAAAGTAACCGCAGCTACACAATCCCTGCTGAAATATCGACCCCCTGCCAGATCCCCTAATGTAGCATCTACCTGCCATCATACATCAATCAATATATTTGTACAACCCAATCACACTTACAAACATACGATTAGACGTATTTAGTTGCACTTTTTTACATAAACAAGCAGAACTTACCAATGCAGAAGCCCGCAACTCTATTCCATGCTTTTCCAGCACCTCATTGAAATCATGTGCCAATTCTTTCCCTGCCTGGTCTAATATAAGTATTAACTCTAATGAAAAATCTACAAATTCGAACTAGATATACATATGTACGGATGTACCCCTAACGACTTCAAAACCAAACATTCTACTTTCGAAAAGAAAAGGGTAAAATTGAACTCAACTGCGTCATTAAATGGAAAAGCTTTCCATCTTAGTACATTTCCACCAGCTGCTGCAGGTCCTTCATGTAGCGGAAAAGACACAGTGAATCCCAAATTTCCTTTCGGCTTGATGGGATTTGTTTTGGTGTTTATTGAAATAAACATTGCCAGCTTCAATGCTATGTAATCAAATATATCCTGAAACAATATTTTAATCTTAAATCCTTCATCGTCAAATATCATACAAGCTTTTTACAAGTAACACATCTGATTAGTATTTGCACATAATTCGGGTACCTTATATGTGCCCGAAATGCTTTCAGGAGGGATTTTAACCTCTTCTTTATCCAAATCTGTGATGGGTTCCTTTTTCCCACTAAGCCGTGCGCGTAACATCTGGAAACTATCTTCACGTAGGTTCACCCCATAATATAAACCTTCCTCCGTACTAAAACACAAACGAAATAAAAACAAAACATCAATAAAAAACTATAGGGTTTTGTTCATGATAGCCTTTGTTTTTATAACGACTAACTTCATCATTAATTATTGTACCCTTAACCATCAAATCATGAACTACCCAAGTGTTTATTTAACTATATAAGGTACCAACACTATTTTATGCATCAAATACATACTTAAAAGACAACCCTATTATCATTTTCAAAAACAATATCATGTAACCAATTTTGTACCACAAAAACAATGTAGATCGATGAGAGTATGCATGTACCCGTTAGGAAGGGAAGAGGTGAAGGATGGAAGCATGACGTAATCGGTTTGAGATTGATCGGAGAGACTAGTTTGCATATCGGAAACCAAATCGAATGTAACGTGCCATAGTTTCGGTACAGGAGTTGCACAGTCATTAGCGAATTTACGTAGTATTCTTTGTGTTTGTCTCCACCGTCTCTCGTCTCGTTTCTTCCAACGAACCAACAAAATTCCGGCAATCACCACCGTCGAGACCGTTGTCACCGCCAAAACTACCACTTCTTTCCTCATTTCCAATTCCTTTTATATTTGAGATTTATATTATTATTCTACAAAAAAAAAAATATAGTTTTGATGAAAATATTTTTTGATGAATTAGATCCAAAAGAAGGAAACGAGAATTATTGAATGAGATGAGATGAAATGAAATGAAATGAAAGAATAACAGAATAGAAGATCGATTTTATTGGAGTGCACGAGTCTTATATCCCCTCACTCTTGTAACCGTTTTTTGTTGATTGGATAACTCAATGGGGCTTTTGGGAACAAATGTAAGCCCATATACCAAAAAACATACTGGCAATTCATAAAGCCCATTTTTAGACGGGTCAAGCCTAAAAGTCTGTTTGGTTTGGCCTATTCGTCCCAACCGGGACACCTATTTAAACATTGTTTTTTAATGATTTGTGGTCTGTAAACGTTAAGAAATAAATTTATAAATGTGAATAGTATGAGGTTTTATCACATTATTACATTAATAAAGGTATAATGATTTAACTTTAAATTTTTATATAAATATAAATTGAATAGCACTAATATTTCTTTTAATTTATTTGATAAGTTGAGTGCATCACTCTCTTTTGGGTATGAAAAATGCTTAGTAAACTTACAATAGAGACCTAGATCTAGATTTAAAAATGTGATTGATTTAAATGAAAAGATAAGTCGATGAATAAAAGTAATTAAAAACGCAACGTACTAGCTGATTGTATTATATTTTACATTATATTATAATTAATATTTAAAGTTGAAATAAAATATTACTGGAAATAATATAACCAGAAATTGTTAGTTTTGTTTATGATGAAAAGAAAAACAATGAATAAACTTGTTAACAATCAGATTCTAGTTTTGAATTTGAGTTCATTCATTTTACATTATAATAATAGATCATTTCATACTTATAGCATAAAGTTTTATTTTTGTATGACTTTATTAAATAGTGCAACTTACCATAACAAAAAATACAACTTAAAAAGAAAGAAAAAAAAGTTCTATATGAAATGAAAGATGGGCCTCTGTCTAATGGCTTGTCTTGACTCAGTGTCCGATTAAAGTTATAACCAATATCTTCTTATGCAAAAGTATAAAACCGTTACCTTTTTTCTTACATTAAACTTAAATCATTTTATATATTGGTCAGGATCACGACGAATGCATGTTGAATAATATGTCCAATAACGTGAAACTGAAACTCGGTATAAAGTATCTACACCATTTGTTTTTGACAACTTAGGTTGTGTTTGATTCACGAAACTTTTTTGAAAGAATTGAAATTCATCGGAAAAAGTAAAAGAAATTTTAATTCCTTTAGTGGAAGAAATTTGATAGAAATTAACTTTATAAATTATTCAACCAAACAAACTAAGGAATGAAATTTCAATTTCAATTCCATCAAATTCCAATCAATTCCGTGAACCAAACGCAACCTTAATTTACATTGACGTCGTAATATCTTTAAATTAGATTAAACTATCGCACTTTACTTCAAACTAAGATTTGATTGATTTGATTTAACATATTATTTTCTAACTAACAAATTTGTATTGAGAATCGATGTTTTCACGTTTTTCTACGATTTTATCTTTCAACTCATTTCTCACTTTTAATTAGTACGATCTCATGCTAAAGTGATTAGTTGCACGTTTGATTCATTGTAATATAAATTCAATCAACTTGACTTACTTGAGCCAAGAGGACCACGTCGTAATCGCTATTCATTTCGGATGCTTAACTAATAATTGACCCTCTTCATTTATATATAGATATATATGGTCAATGTTGATGTTATGATATCCAATAACTTAAATGATACAGAGTATGATATGATTGTTAGTACTTGATTTTCGTATTAAGAAATATTAGGTTTGACCAATCAAATACACTTCTCTTTTCGTTTGAATGTGCCTAATATATAAGTTGCATAGTTAGTGGATACTTATATTTCTTATTTTTATGAGTGTAATATCGCCTTTTTTTTCTATTGGAAGATAAACAAGTTTTCAACTTAGAATTTATATCATTTTCTTAGAGGGAATAGTTAATTTTTATCATATTTACCAAAAAAATATATAAAAATCAAGCCTTTCAAGTAAATAGAGTAATTACATAGTCAAATTACAAGACTTCAATATAGGAACTATAATACATAAAGAATCATCTTTTTAGAGAAAAAAGTTTGCTCTTGTGTATCAAATATACATACATTGAAGAAGTTGAATCTAATATCTCACATGATCCATTTGGAATCATTCATGTCTTGTACTTTTTTGACAACCTACTTTAAAAGGAAGAAGAACATGAAAAAGAGAATTTTGTTCATTTGCTACATCCATCCACACATCCTTCCTAATTCTTTAATCATCATACAACACATTACAAACAAACAACTAAAAAGACAATTTTGCTGCACAAAACAAAAAATAAAATCTAATTTAGATCACAAAGAAACAACACAAGACAGTTTTGTTCTCTTTAATCATGTCCCCATCCCCTTTCTGCTATACAGAATTACCTATTTTTTATTATTCATAAAGACAAACTCATTCTTTGCAAGTTTACATTCATAGCACTTTAACCAGTTTCATCATAAATATATGTATTTAGTTTGCTTACAGATAACAACATTAAGTTTTGTTTTAGTAATGAATTTATTTATTGTGCCAGCTGATAGCCAATTACCATTTAATGCCATATTCTTTGAAATAAAAAGTGTCCCCAATCAAATACTCATACAATGTATAGCTTAACTATTAATAACACAAGCATAAAGTACAAATGAGATAAGTGGATAGGCTGAATTCGAATTTCTAAACAAAAAAGACAAAAGAACATAGAGGCCCCTCACTTTCTATATCTTTTGTCAATCAAATTCTTTTGTATCCTTTCAATCGATAACTGAAATATAAAAGGCTCAAGCCGTCGGGTACCTTTTGTCTTTATATTATATTATACTCACTCTGGCCACACCACTTTATATTACCTTTTTCAACAACTTTGGATACTTAAAGGGTGTAAATTGTAATAAACATAAAAGAAAGGGCCAAAAATATAACCCTGTAAAATTAACTTTTATTTTCATCAGAATCTGGCATCTTCAAAGCCGTGCAAGTCGCTGACTCTATTTACCGACTTCCTCATCATCGCCACTTTAGCCAGCTTATCAGCCACTCGCCAAGCCGATGTCGGCGTTAACGGCTCACCTTTCTCATCCGTATAAACGGCCGGCTGCTGCTGCTGCTGAGCTTGAGCTAAAACCTTACGCCGACGTTGCACCTCGCTCAGTTCAGCTTCTAAGCTGACTACAAACTCATTATCATCACCCGGATTCGACTGCAACATTAACGCACGAGCCGAAACAAGCATGTGGTATGCGCCGAGTAAGTCGTTTCGCTCGGCTAACCGGCGAGACTCGGCTAATGCTCGAGTTGAGATAAAAACGTTTCTCAACCGTTGGATCATAACGGAAGATGATCGAACGGTGGTAGGACGTTGTACTAACAACGCTTGGTGTGTACCGTAGATCATTTCTTGACTAGATGATTCCCTGTAACAGCATCGCACGGTAAGTACTTGGTGGGACCGCACCGCAGACGACTGCACTTTTAATTCAACAAATAATTCTTTTTCTTCGTCGGCAGATAATTCTCCGATCTGAACGGTACTCGATCCAAGAACGATTGGTTGCGGCGTACGTGAGTAAACCGCCTGCACTGAACCGGAAACAAATCCTAGATCTATCTGCAAATCCTGAACCATTACACAAACCAATTTTGCAATACATTTCGCTAACATGAGGTCCTCAATCACCACAAGCTTTAATGAATGTATTGCAATACTAGCGCAACGCGTAGTTGACACCGAAACCGATAGCGATTCAGATTGATCTAGAACAACTTCTGATAGGAGAATAATACTAGCTACAGGATTCTTCTCCTTTCGATCTTCTATGACTTTTACGGCTTTTTTCACCGCGTCTTTCGAATTTGAGGAACCTTCTAGAACCGCCATCGCTTCTACGATGCGACGCGCAGCTCGACGGCCGCTAGTTGTCATCCTTCGCAACGGTAATAACCGCTTTGAATACGATGAGAATGCGACGATTGATAATCTATCTGATGACGAAAGTGATGCAATGATTGATCTCATTGCTTTTTTTATAAGCTGAAGCTTTTCGTTACTCATTTTACCGCTGACATCAATAACCGTAACTAAATCAATCGGAGCTCGTCGTTGTACTCCCTCAGGAGCAGACGGAGCTTTTACATTCAAAACAACCGCATACGTCTCGTGTCTCCGTGAAGCAGCGATCACCGCTGTTTCTGGTAACAATCGGACTTCAACATCTCGTGCGTAATCACTTACGGTTGCGTTACTGTTATTGTTATAATTAGCATGAAATCCTTGAAACTCTTCAATTGAATCTTCATCGCAGTTTTCATCAGATTCAGGAATCGGATTGAACCGAGCTTTTGGATTTAATGAAGCTAATGGTTCATCATCGTTATAAACCTTCAAATCAGGCCGTTTAGTAACAACAGCAGCTAGTTTTTGTCTAGTTATAATCTCTTCTACTTCTTGTTCATCAACTAGCTGATGCTTCTTCTGATCTAAATTATGTTTAACATCAACTGATGAGAACAGAGACATCTCTTTCCATAAACAACTACACACCGGACATGAAAGACTTCGTTGTTTTTTCACGTGATCCGAAATACACGGAAAATGAAAAATGTGTGAACACTCCGCTGTGAAGCTCGCCATTCCTTGCCCTCTCTTCACACTCTGTAAGCATAATCCACATCTTCTCTGCAAATTTTTTTAACAGTTGTTAAATCGCTAATTATTTAATTTAATTAAAATGAATTTAATAAATGTACAAATTCCAATGTACGTAACTTACCGTGTTTAGACGTAGACTGGATTTAATGAAAGAGAAAGGTGAAGGAGAACGAGGAGAAGAAGGATTAGATGATGAGATCCGAAGAAAAAACCTAGGGCTGTTTTTAGTCTTACATTCAAGCTTTGGAGTAACAGGATTAATGGCTGGTGACGGAATTGGTTCCGTTACTGGGGTTCGACAACGGAGATTTGGACTTGAAGAGATTGAATTAGATCTTAAACGAGGGGTAGAAGGATTCGAGGAAGAAGAAGAAGAAAAGAAATTAAATCTAGAACTAAATTTGGGGGTTGAACTACAACTATTGTTATTACTATTATTACTGGTGTCGTGCTCGTACTCATTTTCTTTTGTGTCGGTTAAATCTCGTTCTCGAGGTACCGATGTACAAAAAGCTCTTCTCCATCCTAACACCATTTTTTTTGGTTGTGTTGATGAATGAAGGTGGTGGTGGAATTTGAGTGGGATTTTAAGGGGAATGAATATGAATAAGAATATTGAAGAGGTAATAAACAAAGGAAGGGGATAATGAGAATATTAATAGTAGTCATAAATGATAAAAAGGAGGGTCTTCTTATTTTATTTCTAATTAGTGTGGGAGGTCAGCGTCAGTAGGTCAGGTCAGATCTTAATACAGTAGAATTATTATATAGTACGACTAGTCGGGTATATTATCTAGGTAAATAAATTGAATTTTATATAGAGTAAATAAATTTTTGGATAAAAGGTGATAAATGAATGTTGTTTTATACCATAAATTTGGAAATGAAAACACGAATATTTGTGAGAGTGGACAAGTGGCAGGGTTACTTTTAGGTGATCATCAGTGCTGAAATGACAGCCGGTGTATAGGTGATACTTACTTCTTTTTTTTCCCTCAAGTCAATGTTAGGTTTTCGATATACAAAAGCTATACCCATATCACTATTTTAATACAACCAAAGCCTTTTCATGATCCTTTTTATAAAAGGCTTTTTTAAATATACAAATATAATTAAAAAAATACTAAAATAACATAAAACTGATGTGGTCTAGTATGTCTATAAGTCAATAAATCTTAAATTTTGCTAAATAATACTAGAGTAAAATGTGAACAACTTTTTGAAATAATAACATACCTTTGGAAAAAAGCATTGTTAGATATGCTCTCAAGATAGATAAATAAATAAAAACTCAAACTTTCATATAGGTTTTAAAAATGTAATTTTATACTCCCAAGCTTTTTAATTGAAGTAACAAACTTTTTCACTAAAAGAAATAGCTAGGCTAAACCAAAATGTATGAAAGTAAGTTCGACACTTATAAAAAAGATATTCTTTTGACCATAGAATTAAATATCCACTTTTTTTATTATTGATATAGTTAAGTTTCTTATTTTACTATTTTATCATCTATTATTAATGGATGGATAATAATATTTTTATCATTATTTTTGATAAATATATCAAAATTATACATTAAGAATTTATACTGTACAGATAAACATTGCACAGATTTGATAAATTTATTAAAAAAAATAATAAAAATATCATCGCTCATTATCAATATCTAAACAAACACAAATTTTGAATGACATTTTCGAGTCACATCATCATGATATATCTATATTTAACACTCAAATTTCACGTTTATCATAACATGCACAAAACTCATCGATTAAAATTTTACAATCTTTTTGAGTGTTTACTCCCAATTATATGAATATTAGGTTTACTTTTTGAGTGTTTACACTCCAATTATATTTTGCCTAATAAAGTTTTTATATAGTGTGCTGACAAATAATGTAAAGGTGAAAATGGGAATTTACTTTTAATTAATTTTTTTTATCAATATAAATTCTTTTTATGACACTTTTTTATAAAAGGTGAATCATTTTATTGTATCAATATAATTAATTTAATATTTTTTTATAAAATTGTTAACAATTAATTATCTTTTCAGATATCTTCCCTTAAATAAATTTTTGTTTGCTGTTTCAGGGAAAAAGATAAAAAAGTACATGGGTAAAAGATACCGGTAGGCACAGCTTCTGCATTATATGCTTGTCTTCATTCCCATAACGAAGACACCCAGCCTGCACCAACAATAACAACCTCTTGAAACCATGCTATAACTAAATTGCAACACATGATGTGCATATTTATTCTTCTTGTTGTACCGCATAATTTTCCAGCTGTGAACTTTTTATTTCTGTAAATATTTTGTTTATATAAATATATGGCTTAAGTTGTTAATGTATAACAAACTACGTTCAGAATGTTATATTTATCGATGAATAAATTATTTATATATAGTAAATAATAAATTAAGCTAAACAGTTTAACGAGTACTTATAAATAGCATTGATCATTGATGTCATGTGCAATTTTTCACCTCTTATAATTTCCATTAAGTTTGACAGATAAATGAATTAGTTTACTAATGAACTACTAATATTTTTCATTTACTGAAAAACTGAATTAGTTAAAGAAAGAAAATGTTAGTTTATTAGGCATGGGAGATGGGATGGTTGGAAGAAGATATATAGGGGATAGGATAGGATGAGAGGAACAAGAAGCAATTAAATGATGTATTTATGAGGTTCAATAATGGGTTATGTCAATACAACTTTACCTAATTAGTTAATTATTCTGTTATCATAATAAATCGATCGACTGCTACAATTCAGAATTATGGTCCACCCACATTGTTTTGCGTGATGCATGATGTTACAAAACTAATTCTGTATTTCTATAGACTTTTGAAACTCATTGTTTTAAAATAAAGTATATATAGGGTTTCTTTGGCCCAAGAGATTTTTAGGGACTTTTGTTGTTTATGGATGTTAGGCTAGTTTTTTAATGTTTTTAAAGGTTGTTCTATTGTATCTGCGTTTTGTCCTCCTTGAATATTGTCAAACAATAAGTATTTGATTCTGGTGTTAGAAGTTGTTTGGTTTATTGAGTTAAGTTCTGGATTGTTTACATGATGTTTAGTTATATTCTTATTGTAATCTTTTTAATTCTTTTCACCTTTTATTTGGAGACTCGTTACTATTACCATCTAAAACATCTTTTTTAATATACGGTACTAAAAACTCATTTATAAATTCATCACTCATTTTGTTTCGCAGATCACTCTTTATCAACTTTATTGCTAAAAATACACTAGCAACATGCAAGATTAAAAGTAGTTTCAAAAGAAGATATACCTTCAAATAAATTAGGTCTCTTTTTGTTCGACATCTTGATAAGGTCTCCAATGCTCTTTAAATGACTGAATTTTGCATCTCCATGAACATCATCTATATGAACTAGTTCCTACAATATTTGGAAGGAACACTTCCATTAAATCTAAAACAAACATAATTGTTACAATCAATAACTCAAACTTTTCAATCAAAAAATACGTAATAAATTAGTCATCGAAACTCAAAATAAATTAGTAATTCTAGATGAACTTTACTAGTATACAATTATAATTTTGTTTTATCAAATCAACAGATGTTTATAATTCTATATATAATTCACCGTCCAAATACATTTCTAAACTGCTCATCTGCTTTATTTAAAAAAGAATAACCGGTCACTTAATTTAAAAAAGAATAACCGGTTAAAATAAGTAAAGTGTCACGTACTTATTTTCTACGCGTATGATAGCTTAAAAATTAACAATTCTAAACACACCTAAATCGCCAATTTCGTAATGGAAAAGAAACTCAAAATCCAATTTATCAAATAGTCGGATGGACTTATTTACTTTACTTTTCTAAAAATATTAAGTTTAAGATGGGTCCAAATCCAATTTCAAAGGGCTCAAGTAGAAAACTACATGGATTCTAGCAAAAAAAAATTATTATGATCTATTGACCCACCCTTGTATGCTATAGGTTCGCCCTTGCCTGTGTCACACATAAGTAATAGTCGTCGTCTCTGATCGATTTATGGTTATATAATGGGTTGTGAAATCAAATGATACTGATGGATTTCTTTTGAACTTGGTGATGAGTTTTTAAGGTTTGTCTAGAAAGCCTTGCAACAAAGATGGAGGTGGTGGTGGTAAAGGGATCTGATGGTGGGTGGTGATGCAATTTTTCTAATTATTATTAATCATTATCATTATTAATATAAAAAGAATTAAAGATAAAAGGATTTAAAGAAATTAATAATAAATTATTTAAAAGAGGATAAAGGCATTTAGGTTATTTGAGGTTTAAAATAACGACACCTGATAAAAATATCAAACGTGATGTGCAGTAATATTTAATTGTTTGTAGGACGATTTGTGCATTTTTACAAACTACTGGAATGATCCGTGCAATTTACTCTTATTATTGTGTTTGAAGTATTAGCATAAAAGAATGTAGTACGATATGTGATTTATAAATAAAATATAATAAATATTATGTTAAAATAATAAAAGAAAGTTTTTATAAAATATAAATATCAAAAACTTTATTGTCAAGTATATGTTTAGACGTATATTCATAAATCTATATTAATTGAAACCCCAATATTTCATTTGACTAACGTAATAATGACGCAATCGTTACAACGAGTATATCTTAATTCAATGTGTCAAAACTCTTTTATTTTCTAACGATTTCATACTCGCAATTCTTTTCTAGTCTCGTAATAAGTCTTTAGCTTTTATAAATTATCTTATTGTTTTGTTACTTTCTTTTTCGACAACAAAAAAAGAGAAACTAAACTAAACTACATTTCCAACAAAGAGTTAGTAAGAGTACAAATATGGCTAGTCTTTATATAAAAGGCATATAGCAAAGTGCAAACTATCATCCTATAATTTATCTCACTCGATGCTAGAAGACAACTCTAATCTTCAATATTGCCACTGTATAATTTGGTTTATATTCCAGTTTTTCGGTTTATATTATAGTTTTTCGCTAGAAGTTCTTAATAAAGTTGCCATTTAAAAAAAAATTATACTTCGATAATAAGATCTCATGTTTGAGTTACTCATACGTGAGAGTAGTGACAATCACTCAAATCATATGGTGATGCCCGTAAAAAGGACTTCATTTTGATCTTGTTCACGGTAGACTCCGTACATATATGTTCTCTTTGGAAAATTGCTTCTTTCGAAACTACTATTACTATTACTAGTACGACCATGAATGCTTCTAGGTAACTCGTATTTTTATTTTACTTTTATTACATTATAAGAAAAAAAAAATAAAAAGAAAAGAAGTAAAAATCAAGGAGAAGCTAGCAAACAAGGGCGGTGAGTTGACAATTGACAAATGAAAGATTAGCCGTGTGCTAGTACTACTATTACTATCACTATTACTAGCAGTGCTGCAGCTCTGAGACTCACGTGTTTACTAGTACAAAACACACAAATGCCTTCCAATGTCTTTCACACTCTTTCACACTCGTTTCCACCCTTCACCGTTCATATATCGATTAATTAGGTGGTGCTTACTTTGCCCTACATTCATTTCAATCTTAGACCCCTCCCTATGGCAGTGGTCCGTCTCCGTCTTAGTTTACCTGGCTGCCAGCTTACTTCGTCTTAGCATCGCCACTATAAGCACGGTCTCGTCTTGGAGACCGTCCTATGGTCATTCGTGTTATGCAGAACGAAGGCGGGACGCGAGAACGGGAAGAAATCCAGTGAACATTGGGCCCAACTGCTAGCTAATGTGCAGCAGTGAAAAAAACAAAAAAAAACTTTTATTTTTTATTATTCTCAAACACTATAAATACACATACATTATACTACATTTTTCACACACAATTCTCACATTTCCTACTTTATTTCACACATTATATCAACAATTATCACACACAATTATTCCAATTTCTACTTATTTACATCATCTTAATGTTACATCTAACGAACCCATGAGCGAAGACACGGACAACGAGTAATTGTAACGTAGTTTTTCTTTTAATTATTGTAATGTTTTTTTATTATTAATGTAACGTAGGCTTTCTTAATTATTGTAATTTTAATTATTAGTGTAACGTAGTTTTTAATTATTAATGTAACGTAGACTTTTCTTAATTATTGTAATTTTAATTATTAGTGTAACGTAGTTTTTTAATTATTAATGTAACGTAGTTTTTTAATTATTAATGTAACGTAGTTTTTTAATTATTGTAATTTTTATTATTAATATAAATTAGTTTTTTAATTATTGTAATTTTTATTATTAATAAAAAAAATGTATTTGTATGGATATTTAAGAAATGACGTGGCGCTGATATGGAGGTCAGTCTTGCAGTCACCATAGGCAGCGTTCAGTCTTGGGTTAGTCCTCAGTCTTAGCGCTGACGTGGAGGTCAGTCTTGAAGTCTTGTTCAGTCACCATAGGGAGTGGTCTTATAGTATACATTTCATCAGGAAATTAAATAAGATATACTAAAAACATATAAATTAAATATTTTATCTAAAAAAAAGTTATATTAGAAAAAAAAAAACAATCGTCCACGCAAAACTCGCAATTACAAATTGCGTGTTCTTGGTTGCAAATTGCGTGTCCAAACTCGTGATTCATATGCAAGTTGTGTGTCCTTGTTCACTATCGGCTCGTGAACGGGCAGCCCACAAATTTTTTGGATTGTTGGTTGCAAGTTGCCGATGAATAAGATTTCCTTAGATTTTTGGGATTTTTTAGATTTTTTGAATAAAATGTCTCGTCTCAAAATGACACTTTGGATAACATTTTATTAGATTTTTTGAATTTTTCCTTATAGAATTATATTCTTTAAAACGATTTAATTCAATCAGTTGTTTTTTCACAAAAAAAATCTCACTTACTCTTTACCGAAATTTATATTATCGGTTAAATTCGTATAACATTGAAACAAGATTTTATTGAAAATCTTCAAGGTACAAAAGTTCTAAAATTTTGTTGTGATATTTTTTTTTATTAGATAAACAAAATGAGTCAAGTAAATGATAACTTTAAGGTTTATGTTTGTTACGGAGGTCATTTTAAATATATTAATAACATGCTAATGATAAGTTTAAGTTATTCTAAAACTTCTCGTTGCACCAAAAAAGTCAATTTTAATACAAAGCTTTGTTAAAAACGGTTTTAAGAAAATCGAGGGATTAGCACTTGATAGTGATATTCGTATGAAATATAAGATAGATCAGTTTGTTATAGATATAATCGATGACATTGATGATCTTTAACATTTTTTGACTAATGAGGTTAATAATGCTCTAACAAAATTATATATATGGTTGACAGTGTAAGAAATGCTTCGGGTATGGATTCGTTACTGTGTATGAACCCTTTTACCGAGAAAAACATGGACACGTTTTTTAAAGTGAAAAGGACTTGAGGCTTGATGTGTAAAATCTAGTTATTAAATTTATACTAACCTTTAGACATCAATAAACTAAAATACTCGTATGTATAATATTATCTTTGAATGTCACTTTGTAGAAAACCTTCAGGAAGTCAAAGATGAACGTCGAATCAGAAGCGTCTTAATCGACTCGGCATTTTTCAAGTGTACATCCGAGTCACCTTTGAAATTATTGTAATGATAACACTTATATTTTGTACTACTTAACAATGTACCTTATGTTTTTTCAGTTGTGTTTTTAATTTTTTAACCAACAAAAATGATAGCGTTTTTGAGAGAAATTGTGAAATAAGCTAATGATGATCTTATCTTAAGGTCAAGTTTTTATAGAAATTTTAAAAATGTCAAAAAATCTAACCGTAAACGGATAAAAATAATGCAATTTACACAAAACAAACTATCACCGACAACCCACAACATGCAAATTTGCGGGTTGCGATTACTATTTTGCAGCCTGATGGTTTTTTGGCCACGAAACCGGACCCGCAACCAACGTCATGTAACTCGTAAATTGCAAGTTGCATGTGGAGGGTAGTTTTTTTTGACAAAGATGCATCCACCTATTATTAATTGAGCTACGCATTATTGATGGAAGTAGTTTTTTTAAATACAATGTTTTTTTGAGTAAAAATATAAATTTGTTTTTTGGTACATTTTGGTTAATTTCTTTATTTTATTTTCGTTAATATCTTAACTTTAAAGTTACTAACAAAGATTAATAAATATAAGAGTTTTATTACACATATCTAAAATTAGAACTAAATTCATGCTTAATTCAATTCATACAGTCTTATACAATTAGGCCTTTTAACATTTTTCTATATGTAATCGACTAAAAAAGTTTTATGGCCCCTAATGACTAACATGTGTGTATATATGTTATGAAATGTGAGTTAAAAACAAAAAAAAAAGGTAAACACTTATCTTACTAAAAAGCTGAGTAAAATCAATATATTTTTTTAGTCTACATATTTTTGTCCCAACAACAATAACTTTAGGATAGAAAGAGTATATGAATAGTAAATTTATGGCAATAATGTACATATATTAATTATTTATATAATGACGTTTTATTTTTGTTTTGTTGTTGGTGATTACCGATTAGTGATTAATCATACTTATTCTCATATTCAACTGTCACTTCTTATTGTAAACCAAACGTACGTCGATTGATATGTGACAAAACGGATGAATTTATTGGATTAGAAACGTGTTCGGTTCGAAGCATGTTCATTTTTAGCTTGTAGGGAATGCTAGAGTTAGATTATCAATAGATATTTATTTTCCTTGTTTTGAACTTTAATCTCACGAATAGTTAACGTATTAAATATTGAAATAACATATAAATTATGTATCAATCTATCAAGCATTTATGACCTCTCCATTTTCTTAGTTTTTAAATTAAGTTAAATAATAAATTTTTACTATTAAAACTATATTATTTTTAATCGCATCCATTCATTTAAATTTAATTTATCTATATAATAATATATTTAATAAATAAATAAATACTTTTAAATAAAAATCTCACATGATAACGTTATTTATCTTCTTGATATACATGTCATTTGAGATAAAAACACTTAATCAACGCTATAAAAAATACACCCACTGAATACTGATAAATATGATGTCAAATCAAATAATTCAGCAATATTATTTTATACGGATATAAGGATAGTATATTTAAAAGATTATATGTATTAAAAGATTACTAATTCAGTATGACATACCGCTTTCGACTCGTTCAATTCAGTTTTAAGTTAATTGATTAAAATGAGTATATGTTATCAAATGTACGTTTCGTAAAAAGAACATTTCATAAAAGAGTACACTCTTAATTATTACAGAGTAAGCTCGAACATTCAAATTAAATTAAATGTAACTAAATTTAACTGTCGGCATACAAACTTTTGACCGATTGAACTACGAAGACACGTCCACATGCATGTCACGTGAAACGGTAAACAGCGAAAACGTCGTCGTGGTTACTGAATGTTCCATGCATGTTTACACAGTCACAGTCACGCAACGTACCATGTACATAAGTGGAAAATGAGGAAACTTAGAGGGGTTGGTTGTGTACTTGTATTAAACTACAGGGGCATATTTGCAGAAGCCCACTTTGCTTCAACTTCAAGTATAAAATACTGTATGAACAAAAATCTTCATGTAAGTTGTATGGAAGAACGTCAGAAAATATTGGGAACACACAGAAAAAGATTCCTCCTTGAAGCATGTGTAACGGTTTTCTCAATATATTCAGAATGACTATATCCACGTTGACAACAAAAGAGTTGGAAATTTATAAATGTTAAACATTTAAACTTTGATTAGTATGTTATGAAGCTTCGAATTATAATAAGTTTGAGTCTGTAATAAAATTGCGAATGAATTTATAGATTAACCTTGGGTTTGATTCTCGTTTATTAAAATAATCTAATCGAATAGTTTGCGATCCAAAAGTAAAAGAAATTATTTTATCTAGTAACAGTGAACAAATTGACATATTACCAAATCTCGCCCCTATTGACATAGATACTTTGGGAATACGCTTAACAACCAATGGCTTACGATGGCTTAAAATTTGTAGTGTCTTTAACCACGAAAGGCAGTTACTATGGACTGTGGAGACATAGATGAAATCGAGAACAGTGATACTGTGATACATTTCACGTCATCAGAACATATTCAAGACTTAAAATTTCAATTTTTCTTCCAATCATAATACGGCTAAAACTTGTTTATCGAGACCCACATTTATAAACATAGAGTAATACTTTTTTACCCGAATGAAAAAAGAAAGAGAAGTAATAATAAAGAGAAAAAGAATACTAAATGGACATGACCTAAACACAACTTTTTAGAGTACGAGAAGTGGTGACTCAGTTTTAAATATTTTTTTCAGTGTTCTTTTAAAGAACAGTAGAGACTCTGTGTACGAATTTGAGGTAAGTGGTTTGGTTTCTTCTTGAATTAAAATGGACACACAAAACTATTTTGAACCAATTAAAAAAAACAAAAAACAAAAAACAAAAAAAATTATTACATTTCAGCATCCCAACCCCGATGATGGCAAAAAAACACCGACGGAGAGTGAAGGACGCCGAATTTTCGACGTTCTTGGTGAAGAACGTCGGTGCCAACTCAACCCACTTTGTTTGCTCCTAGGTCGATGGCTACACTAGCATTCACCTAGGCACATACACGAGACGCGTGGAGGACTTGATGGTGTAGATGGAGGACACATCGTTCTTATGTTTCAAGCATGAGGAGAACGCTTCCATAGATAAGTTCTAACATGCATATGTTTTGTAATTGAAAACAGATTTGATAATTTTTTTATTTTTCAGTATATTCAGAAAAAAAAAATTGAAAATAAAGTACGAGTTAGAGGTGTAATCGAGTTGAGTCGATTCAAAGTCGATAAGCTACCAAGCTTAAGCTGGACTCTATTAGAAAATTCAACTCTCGCTTGATCGAGCTTGTATTTTCAAGACTCGACTCGACTAATTATCCAATACTTTCTAACTCGACTTGACTCAATTCAATTATTAATATTAAATAATTCATAATTAATATTAATTGACTCAATACTTTCACGTGTTGGGAATTGCAGCGGAAACAACCAACTAACAACAACCTAATGTTACCAAACTCTCACTAGTTGCCAAAATTCCACTAGCTTCGACATTTCCCTTGGTTACCAAACTCTCAAGACTTGCCAAAACTCTCAACAATGTCCGAAAGTTCACTAGGGCTTACAAGAATATCCGCCTCTAACCCACTTGTGAATTCACAATCGGTTCCTCTAGAAGATTCGCTCGACCATTGAACCAAATCCGTCAACCAATACCTGAGCCATGTCAAACACGTTATATCTGACATGCTCTCCAACTGATTTCCCATGTGTATGACTTCTAACCTTCATAGATAAAATACGAACAATACGACATACAAGTATAAGGTGGTTATGTCTGATCTCTAACTTGGAGATCGGTTTAGTCCATGTGGAGAAAGTAGAGTTTTTATTTATTATTTTTGAACCAAGGGTTACACTTACATAAAGTTTACTGATATAGGGAATAGATAACTATGGGAACAAGAAAATTTGAATTTTCGCCAACCTACATACCGCGTCGCGGTTTTGCACAAAAATTCAACGTCGCATCGCAACCAAGGAAAATTGCGTCGTGAACTCTTTGTTTCCACCAAATATTCAAGATCTTGGATCCACAACCACATTTGATTAACCTTCACCAATTTCAACATCATGTTCGACTCGACTCGAAGTGTATTTGAAATACTGTAAATATGGTATTATGCATATAAATGAAGGGTAATATTGTAATATAATGCAAACTCAATTAAGCACGCGAGCCGAATATTTTAATACTTAGGAGCTCGACTTAAAACTCTACTCGAGTAGCTCGATCAGCTCGAGCTTAAACTCAACTCGATTTGTATCGAGTCAATTTCAAATAATTTTTTGAGTCGATTTCGAGAAGCTGACGACTTGTACCTTTACATTTTACAGCCCTAGTGCGAGTCTCATTAAAGGAAGAAAATATTGCACCTTTTTGATATATCATAAATAACTGAATTTCTTATGTCCCCTTCAAAAGAAGAAATTGAATAAACGTACAAGTTATAAATGCTTATGTACAATTATTTAATTATGTGTTTCATTGCTTTTCTCCTAATGTGGGCTTTTTTGCTGATACCAAGCTAGTAGACGACTTCTAAAGCATTTTCAACGATTGAAAAATTTTAATGTCAGTAATGTACCATGTCTTCCATATGGTCAACAAACCGTTCACAACAATTTATGATTGTATTTCTTTGTATATTAATAAATTTAAAAAAGCATAAACAGTTAAAAATTATTTGTTAGAGGTTGAGAGTTTGAGGAAGGGATGGTGACACTAGTTACTCAACGTTGTAAAGAGAATACTGTTGCTGAGAATCGAAACAGTAAAGGACATTAAATATTTGATGTTTTGAGATTTCTTTTTTTTTTTCTTTGATTTTTAATTGTTAGAATAACATAAAAAAGGACGGCAGAATCTCAACGTCTCAGACCGGACGTTAAACATGAATGACAAAGTAAACGTCAAACAGTAGTGACGGGCGTCAAATTTTCGATGCTATGGGTTTTGAATGACGAAAAATTAGAACCACTCCATATACTTTAGAGTATTAATGCTTATGTAATAAAATTCGACAAAACAACCTAACTATTTAATTGTTTCTCTTACGAGACCCAAACTCCTAATCTCGAAATCAACACATTACACATCAACACCATTATACCATATCCATTTTATATGATCACTCCTTCGATCTTGTTATTCTTGTCTCTTTTGGATAAACATTAGTGTTTATTTTCTTTTTAAATAACATTGATAATCGGTAAAGTGTCTAAGCACTCTTTTTTAAGGCAACATCTAAAAGACAATGTTATATTATATATATGATCTAAATAATTCTATAGCCCAATAAAAAGAATGTATGTCCAAATTATATACTCGCTAGTTACACTTTTGAGCTCGCGTTTATTTTACATATAAGTGCCACAACTATTTTCATTACAAATATATTACGGTCACATCTTTGGTCAAATTTTAACTTTTGCTACAAACTTGATCAGATTCTTACATATAGAAAGCTTTTATTGTAAAACAATTTGATCAAGCACATAAGTTATGAGTGACTTAGTTAATAAAATTCTGTCATTAAAAAAAATATATTATTACATAAACTTTAAATTATTGGTTACCAATTAGAACTTTTGTTTATTAATGAACATAACTAACATACACGGATAAAGGAGGACAAGGGTACAATAAAACGTATTTGATGTGTAATTATAATAATCAAACCTATAAATTACGTAACTGAAAATTCTTCGTTTGTAAATAAATATAATATAACATGTGAAAACCGCAATCAACTTTTATAGCTATTTTACCAATTAAAAAAATGAATATATAATTTTGACCATGCTCCATTTCCTTGACATGTGAGGGCACATGTACTTGCATTTGACATATGGATCATTGAAAGTGGGTAAGGTAAATGGTAGAAGACTACTTTACCCTTTTGTCACTCCAAGTTAAAGATTCTTTTGACTTTCTATGGAATTTAAAATTTGACTTAACTAATAATGCCTTTTTGAGATAAATCCCAAGCCCAATCCCGATACTACTCATATAAAATCATGGATATATACTAAAACTATGGCATGTGATGTGGCCACCCCGAATATATTAGATTTAATTCAATGGAGTAAAAAACAACCCTCATTGATGAGGGGCAAAATAATCATTTCGTTAAATTTTAAAATAATTTATCTTATAAAGAATATTATATGGGAATTTTCTACGTCTGCCCCGGACACACGGTTAGACGCAGTTGATAATTATTGACAATTTTCATATATTAACATTTGCATTTGTAATGTGTATAAAAAGGGTAAATATTATATTGAATTAACAGTAATAAATGTGTAATTCTATATTTAAGGAAATTTTGAATCATTAAATTTATCTTATTATGCATTTCAAGGCACACATTAGTAAAACTTTGTATATGATTTTTTTTATAATAATTTAAGGCGCCCCACATGAGTAACACCTAATGTTGTTGAAAACACCAGCTTTGCGACCTTCATAATGTTCATTTGGATCCATAAACCTACCCAAAAGAAAAAAAACCGCGTATGGAAAGGAATTGGACCACCCCATGTTAATTAATGGTAAAACAGGAGGGTTATGCAATTCATATGTTTACCAGGCAGGGTAATTAGGGAATCAGAATTTGTAATGTTCTTTATTAATCCTTTTAAGCAGCATAGTTTTTAGCGTGCGTCCCACAGTCCTATTGCCAAAACAGAGCATCTTGGCTGCTATGAAATGGATTGGTGAAGAGAGTAATAGTGATGAAGAGTTCATGAAGCTGATCAAGAAGAACTGAAGAAAATTGATTATAAATGAAAAAGAGAAATTTAATAAAGTGAAACAAGAAATACTAGAATTAAAAACTATCATGTAATATTCAACTTCTCATATAAACAAGAAATACTTGAAAAACTATCATTTGAAAATATAAATGGATATTTTTTCATGTGATGATTTATATGTATATGTATTAGGATGATTAAGTGAAACAAAAAAAACTCAAAATGAAATCACACCAGGGTCACTAAACTTAAAAAGAAAAATTCTAAGTGAAAATTATAAACTTAGATTTATTCTATTAATTTGTTATAAATAAATAGGGGTTTTGTTGAGTTACTGGCCCTCCTTTATAATTTATAGATGACAAATAAACATGAGTTGTGTTGGTTTCGGTTTGTCAAATAAAACGTTTAACTACTAACAGCAAATGTAAATAGACAAACAAATTCAAGTTTAAAATTTTTCTTTTATTGATTTGAATCAATTGAATACTTTACAAAGTTTACTTGCGGAAATAGACAAGACAGACAAGTCTAAGTAAACTAATTTGTGACAAATTTGGTCTCAACAGCTTATCAGTGAATAGCTCGCTGATAAGGCTTAGTGATCGACACTTAACAGATAAGTGAGGGCACTTGGTTCACTAGAGAGTAGGAACGTGTTTTATCACTAGTTGATCTTGAATACAAAATTCTGGACATTTAATATGGTTGTTAAGCGTGGTATTTATACTCTCACACAATAAGAG
The DNA here is from genome assembly GCA_963921325.1 of Logfia minima. Taxonomy (NCBI): domain Eukaryota; kingdom Viridiplantae; phylum Streptophyta; class Magnoliopsida; order Asterales; family Asteraceae; genus Logfia; species Logfia minima. The sequence continues at coordinate 10,359,586 of OY992768.1, forward strand.
ATAAACCACCACGCGTCAACACCATATTGGTTGAGACAGTAAAGTAACTTCCAACATTTGGAAGTGACAGTACATCCTAGGAATAAAGTTATACATTACTTTAATCATAGGTTACAGAAGAAGGTACAAGGTTTTTAGTGCAATTGTACAATAAGTGTTCGTACATATCTTTGAAAAGATATGCATGTTTTCTAGTGTGCTGTATAAGTTGACCTTCTATTGTACAATAGGTATTTGTGAGACCTATTGTACTTTATGGGATAAAGGCCTGATCGCTGGTAAATAGAACAGATGAATTCCACATAATTGAACTGTTATATGTCTCTATCTTCAGTCTGACTTCAGTAGATGAAACTTGTTCTTTTATGCGACAGCCTAAGTAACTTCATAAGTGTTCATCAGCGAGTGATGAAGTCTTTAAGGATACTTCAAGTTACAAGAGAATTACTGCCAACATATACAGCGATTATAGTAGACATAAAATATTCTAAGTGTTACTGTTCGCTGATCAGTTTGATCAGCAACAGTTTCTTTTCTACTCTAACGTGTTCACTGCTAGCTGATGCAGTGAGCTTATAAAAATACAAGTAATTGTCATCTATAAATTACATTTAGTGAGGTCTCTGACCCAACAAGTTGTTTAAGTGTCGTTGCATTTGTTAGCAGCAACATATTCATGTAATAAACTTAAGTAGTTTATTAGTCGTTGCACGTCTTAGCATTGATCATTTTTGTAACTTAGGATAAATTCGTGTTCATATCACTCTCCAATATGACACTTCACATCAAGATCAAGTTACAAGAGCTTGAAGCTCACAAAGACTATTTAAAGCATTTGTCCAAGTCAAAGAGTAAAGACAAAGAGAGGGAGATAAGTCAACACTTAAGTGGAATTTAGTGTTATCATATGTTTGACCAGCAGTTCGGGTTCTTATCCAGTAAGCACAAGGTTTGACAAATACACAATGTACTTGAGAAGGTTAACATGTAGAAGTACATCACAGTTGTATATATCTTGTGTAAAGATATATACAGCCGCTTATATTACTTTTACGGAAAAAGTAAATTACTTTTTTTTGATACCAGGAATAAAGTACACTGTTATATTATTCTTAGGATGTAATGTCAAATACAAAGAATTGGAAGTTACATTCAACTCTTACCAATTCGGTTAAGATATGTCTTAGGGTTTGAAGTATCCGTTCGAGTATTTATCACACTATAAATACCCACCTCAATGGTTATATTGAATGTCCGAAATTGTATTAACTACAATATTTGATTTGAGCAATCACTCATGTTAGTCAGTGAACATTGTGTAAATACTTTTAGTAAGTATTGAGTCATTGATAGTCATCAGTATCCCTAAGCTGAAAGACTTATTATAGTTAAGATTATCATCTAGTGTTGTTTACTTAGACTAGTTTTACTTATGTTAATTCCATATTGAACAACTGTAAAGTTATTATTTGATTTAATCAATAAAACTTTAAATTTGAGAAAAATTATATTCAAACCTCCATTATACAATTACATTTGTTGTTAATAGTTAAGTTAATTCAAACTTAATGGATCAATAAATAATATTTTTAATTACAAATACGTGAAATAAATTGTCGTATTTTTTTTTTACTATAAATGAATAAAGAGTCTTAGGTGGGTTATAATACAACAACATTATCTACTTCCGATAAAGGCGGAATATAAGGGAGATAAGATGTAGACAGTCATACTCCTACTCGAATATAGAGAGACTAATTTGAAGAGGCCTGTAGCAAAACTCGTACGTAAAAAGTAAAATAGTAACATTAATAATAATAAAAATAATAGTAAATATAAACGATAATAATAATACAATAAAAGGATATATATATATATATATAAGTAGATATAGATATAAATATTACTATAAATATATATATATAATATGTATGTATATAATTTAGCTAGATAATATATATATACATAAAACATCATGACTATCTATCTTAATACTACTTAAAGATCATCTTCAATAAATAAACATCTATCTATCTATCTATAACATGCTAATATAAATAAAAATATCTATTGCTCTAAAAACGACATACTCATCTATTTTAATTCTACCTAAAACACGACACTTAACTATTTAATTATATATATGTATATATATAATAAATATAGCAGGATACCTAAAACAATTTATCCATCGTTCTCGATTGTCGTCTTCCACAATATTTATATTTGGTCGGGTCATAATAAGCCATCTTAATCGAGCTCCAAAACCTTTTGTTCAATGAGTGATCAGGGGCCGAAACATTTATTACTTATAAGGACTTAATTGCGGACCTTAAGCCCACATCCATTTAAGGCCCTCTCAATAATACATGATAAATGATTTAGATATTATTATTATTATTGCACTAAATGTATGGTTACAAGTTAAAACACTCGCACCAGAAAATAAATCAATACCTAATTATTGATTTATATGGTTTTTGAGAAAAAAAATTTACATGGAAACCTAGGTAATACTACTATACTAGTTGTAGTACGTACACTTTTACGCAATAAAACTGTTGTGTTTTTTTATCGTTGTCGTGTACAATGGAGAAATTGCTACGATAATACATATGTCAAGAAATTGAATACCATACTTGGAATGTTAAGCATTAATTAAAATCAAACCAGGTCAACATACAATGATTTGGTACAATGTGGTGTTGAATAAAGCTATGTGGTTGCTGAAGGTACATTCATATTTCAAAACGTGGTTCACATCAACATATAGCGAAGGGTATTAAATCTTTATCATTACATTAAAGATGATGGAACCCTCGTATCATTTGGTTTACACGGTGGAGCCGAGAAATCAAACACTTCCATCGGATAGATTTTGTTTCTTGTTCTTAATGGGATTAAGTCAGCCTTTGATTTAACAGATTTGTTCTATCTATGGTTGCGAAATGTTGCAAATACAGAACTTTTCTTCGTCATAAATCTCTTTTTTTTAACGTGTACTTTTACAAAGGTTATGTCTACGCTAGTAATCTTTAAACCAGTAAATCTAGTTAATAGTCTTCTGATATACTCCCATATATAAGAAATCAAACAATCTGGTAGCTTGAAACATACTAATCATGTTTCTAAAAAGTAGATAACTTTTTTTAAATACAAATGTCTAATCAAGTTTTAGAAAGGTTATAATTTTCAAAAATGCCACACGCTAGTTATAATTATGAAATTTTTATTCCTCTCGGGACTTTTAGTGCCATATCTTCCAAAACCAAGTCGTGTACCGTCTGATTTACAATCCCTACTGTTGTTATCAAGTGATGATGCACAATCATAGTTGGAGCATCCGCCGGAGCTGTTCCACTTGAAGGATTTCAGTCTGAATTTTTGCGAGTCTTCCGACAATGATATCCATTAAGTCTTACCGAAAGTCTTTCTTGGCAAAAGATGAAATATATTGACTAAAATAAACATGAAGTTACACGAGTCATGATGGATTGACTAAAACGAGGAATTATATACCCATGCTTCGCATCAGATCAAAGGAATTTATTTTAACTAGAGTTCAATTAACTTAAGGAACATAATTACCTGACTTTGAAGTCTACTCATGAGAAAAAACTAACGTGATATCCACCTAATTTTGTACATGATTCGAGTGGAACAAACGATAATCACTTAATAAGGTGTTTGAGTAGCAAGTACATATATATTCTACAAAACAGGTTGATCTTATAAACCGATAAATGATTTAAAACACATTAACATGAGTTGAGCATTCATATTGTGATTATTCACAATGTTGTTTTACCATGATTACATACTAATTAATAACTACTTTGATTTATCTGCCACTAGTTGAATACCCAAACTCCAGAAAGAAGTGTAATTTAACATCGTCGGTTTTAGCACAACTCTGGATTTATATTTAACATTTTATAATCTATTTGATATGCGTGTCATGTGAGTAATATGTACAAGTCAGGGGATCGAGCCCTGACACCCCATAGCCACAATTACTAAGTAAGTTAGGTATATCCCTCATTCCCTCCACATTATGAATAGGCAGCCGATTATGAACCAGTTTTCGATGATCAACATTTTGTTGAACAAAAATGTACAACATGTTTTGCCCAAAGTTTAAAACTATCATAATGTAGTGTGAAATTTCTTATAACAACTTAAAGAAATTTGTGGTCAGAACTATAAATTTGAGAAAATAATAATGAAGATAAAAAATTGTACGGAGTAGATGCAAAAGAGACGATGTGGGTAAAGTAGACTACAAAGTGCATATATTATATAACAATAAGTAAAACAAAAATCACCAACATCGACAATTGGCATGCAGCAAAATGGCAAAACAGAAAATGACCTTTTTTGTCGCTCTGTGATGCACATGCATAACTATAAAGTTTTTCTTAATAAAGCATGTTTTGGTTCGGATTCAAACTGAACTAATTGCTCCACAGGAAAAACTCTTGTTTTCAATTCTAGTTCGGGTCTTTGTAATAAATAAAAAATTCAATCATCCGCGTTTTGATCTCATTCAAATCTGCAAGATTATCGAACAGGTTTAGTCTTACGTTATAACACAGACCTCATAGTTTCAGATCAAATTTCTACACAACACTGATAGGTAAGAACATAATAGTGGGATTCAAAATCATAGCATAATCATACAATATGGTAGTATCATTTGACACAATTACCTACAGGTAGTCTTGAGGAAGTGAGGAGCACTGGTTTTCAACATGTTATGAAACCACACACATTCATGAAACATAATAAATACTAAAGATTCGGACAATGGAAATATAGTAAAAGATAAACACATACTAATCCTAAGTATCATAATCGGAAAGTAAAGAGGCTCTTTTCCATGAAGTAATGATTCATAGAGACCAGGCAAAAATGAACTTCCCAATGCAGCAGTAACCAGAAAAGCCAGGAAAATAATTGTAGTCCAGCCTGAGCCCGTTTCCTCTACACAGCTTCCACCTAACCAAGACTACTCTTATGCGTTCCAACCATGAGTCAGACCCGAGCAGTTAGCAAAAACTAGTTTTTGATCTTTGATTTTTCCACGGCCCTGGGAGCTGTGAGGTATTCCAACAAAGAATAAACAAATTTTCGCATCAAGATGACATTCATAAAACAACAGGAAACACATTTTGATATCAGAATAAACATATTTCCTTTGTAGATGCCAAAAAGGAATGGCTTTCTGTAACCTTGAGTTGGATAAAAATTACTAAATTACTTTTAAAGATATTTTTTAGCGGTCAAAACTTAGACAAGGTCCTGTAAGATATTTAAAAGTGCTTATTGAACTGCCTGAATGAATAGGCTAGATTAGCAAACTTAGCAGTTAAAACTACTGATGATTCAATGCTAAAAAAAAAACAATTTGTATGGTGTATACCTAAACCAATAGCATCAGAGCCCTTCATGATCTTCAGCCTCTTGCATGAACCGATAAACATACTGTAACAGACAACAATGTGTAAGACTAGTGAAATTAAACGCTAATATAGATCAATAGAAATCACCAAACTGCTGACATTCATATATCAAGTTAGACTACTATTTTCAAAAGGTTGTGTGTACTTATATCTATGCATGACACAAAGAGCAGAAAGAAGTTCTCAAGTAACCTAAAACGTCATTAACATGAATGATCAAAACATAGACTGGTCGTGCCTATCACATGCAGGCCCTCAATGGCACATGGGGACATTCTGCATTACCTGAATGACTTGTTGAAAGTGCAAGTCTTGAGGGACAATTATACGTGAGGGGGTGTACCAAAACTAGTAATCCCAAACTAGCAAAATATAACATATTTGGTGAGCATGCATGATCCTGAGTCACATCCACCTCAACAGTTTGGCATTGAGCTGGAACCCATGAGTAGAGATGGCAATTCTGACCTTGCAAAATGGGCCAATTTGGGTTGAATTTTATCTCCAACAACTCACACAAGTAAAGTATAAAATGGGTCAAAATTCACCCATATAATTACAGCCTACTATAATGATTTATTTACAATATTATATTACTTATGCACAGAAGCTGTAACCCACATTATTTGTCTGTGAGTATGTTCGAGGGGATAACTACAGTATACATGATGGGGCCTTTCAACTGGTAATCCCAAGTTAGGCTTCAATTGGAAACCAGAGGCTTAATATGGTGCCAGAGAAAATTGCTCACACGCAAGGCAAACAATGTGATAAACTTATGATCCACATTATCAATTTATGTGATGAGTGAGCCACGTGTGGTCATTGTGTCAACTTCCTTTGAAGCATCCCAAGATTTAAGCACTTAATAAAATAAAGAGGAACATTAAAAACAAATAGGAAACTTTTGTTTCACATATATAACAACTCTGCATAATATTCATGCATACTTCAAATAGATAATGATACTTTTCTAACTTTTGAATAAATAACCAGTATCACTTTTAGCAGTGGATGCATCATGCTAGCATTACCTACTTCACATAATCACCTTTACGTGAGAATACAGAGAGCAAAGCCCGGCAAAAGTACATGATTTCTTTTGTTTTCATTTGTTTGTTAAACATCAGTTTCACTATGAGTAGCTTCATTAATTATGTTTAATGTACCACTTTCCACAAAGATAAATTAAGATAGCAATTACACAATGTGTATGCAAACAGACAGGGTTCGTTTGTACTTACTCCCAGGGAACATCTCCTACAAGCATCCAGTCACCATCCTTATCCTCGTATGAAAGAACATACTCTGACCCATGCAAAAGATCCCTCAACTTGCTCTCACTAAGACTTTCCCTTCCTGGAGCTCCCTGTGACCCGCACCGACCTATAGTGCAGGTTGCAATTAATATAATGCAATATTTGACTAAATAAACAGTAACTTGTGGTTACTCTAGCATTGTGTGTAGCAACTCGAAAAGGCAACTAACCAATAGTAAAACAGCTAAACATCTTCTCAAGGGCGGAAGAAAGTTGTTGATACGTCGAGTACCCTCTCAGATCAACCTTCCTTAAATAAGGAGCACCATCCATGCTAACCTTTACAAACAAAGCACCAGGTCCAGGCTTTCCATCTACTTCGTCGTTGTTCTTTGAACTTGTAGCCATCATATTCTTGCGAAATGATCTAACCGGAGGCCAACCAACCACCTGTGCTCTGTACATTTAATGCATATATAATATATTAGACATTAGTAACAAACAAACCACCTCTTACGTAATTCAATTAAATGAGTATCCTTGTGCACTTACTTAGCAGCAGGAGGATTGGAGCTGTTTATTTTGCTAGGATTAGGCTGCTCCTGCAGCATATCCAAGGCTGTCCCTTTAGTCGTGGCAGCCTGCATTCCTGATGATATCATTCCATTTACATTTGGAAACTTCCCTTGAACTAAAGATTTTGAAGCATCAGATTCGACCCCGGAAGAACCAAACATCCAATTCCCTTCGGGTACTCCCTTAACTTCCGAACCACTATCCATAGTATCAGTGAACACCCTTTTGTGTCCAGAAACAACCGTTTTCGGTGAAGATGAGCAGATTCCTTCAATAGTAGGAACCAAAGGAAACAACGGTTTCTCATCGAGTTTATCAGAGCTACATTCTGGATCCCTATCAGGCGATTGAGATCCGGGAAGACCGAGCCTCAATTCAGTAGCTTTAAGGTTTAAACTAGTATTTTTATTCACTTCCGAGACACCAGAGACATTACTACAACTGTCAACCGACGAACAATCCGATAATCCGAGATAATTTCGTTCAGTTAAACCGAGATTCTTATGGAAACTGGAGGCATTTGCCTGTCCACCCCCCTCAACAACACCTAACAGTGGTGTAGACATCATTTACCCAATTTTCTTCAATTATAATCAATCTGATCCATTCAATAAATAATAAACCATTAATATACTTCCAATTATATATAAAGTTTACCTACCTACCAGTAACTCACAAAAAATTGTCACTGCAACTATGAAAACATTTTAGGGTTTTTTTTAATTTCTGAAACCCTAATTATACTAGTTTCACAAATCACTTGCATTGACTAAAAAATAATTGTATCACTAAGTTGTACGGTATTTTCATTACAGTAAACATACACATAAAGGAAGATTTTAGATCTGTTATGCTCATTTGTATTTAAAAAAATAAGATATAAATGAGCAGAAATTGAGTGAAACTAATATAATGCTTTAACTAATAAATTTGGGTAAAAACAAATTTAGAGCATATAAAATGCAGACATCGTGTGCATGTAGACTGATCATAAAAACAAAAAAGAAACATAAATTTTTACAAGAAAAAAGTAGCAGCAGAAATTAGTGTAAAGCTTAATCCAGATCTCGACTTTTAGAAAGAAAAATTAATTAAAATTGGAGTGTAGCTGAATAATGGGGAAAAAATAAGATAAGAATTAATAGAATAAAAGAAGAAACCTGAGAATTAGTAAGATGTACAGTAGAGAAGATGAAGAAGTAAAGCAACAAGAGTTGGTCGGAGGGAAAGAATTTGTGAATTGAAAGTGTTTTTAATAAATGGATGAAAATGGAGAAAGATGATTTTAATAAAATAGAAAGCAAACAAAAAGAGGTTCGTGAGGAACTTGAGCTGTGTGCCCTCAACTTTATTTAATATTACACTAAAAGTCGATATTGCACTGAAAGTTATTTATTTTTCAATTATTATTTTAATATCATATTTAAATTAAAATTTACTTGATGTTCTTTTATTTGCATATGAGTCGGGCAACTAAAAATGTGCTTGACTTTTTACTTACACGAGTCGATACGATTTAAAATAGTAATAGTTGACTCGTTACAGTTAAAATCCTTTAAAAATTAGATCTGAATCTTTTTGTTTTTAAAATAGTTAATTTAACTGATAAAAATCGAGCTCATAACTCATAAGAATTTAATAATTATGTCAGTAAATAATTAATCAAAATCAATTACAGATATTTTACCATCGTTAGGGACAAAAGTAAAACGATAGAGACCAGTTGCGTTGGAATTTCTATTATCTTGACACGTAACTAAGATACTACTACTAGACTATCAGTTAGGTAAAAGTAAATTGTCGAAATTTTCTCGAAAAAATTTGTTCAAAAAGGTTAAAATATCGATACAAGATTAATTTTGACTAGACAGTAATCCAAGTTTTATTGACTCCGCAAGTACCTTCTTTTGTCAAAAATCCGTGCCTTCAAAACTTTATCCGTTTGTTTATTAATTTTTATTTTTATTTAAATTTAAATTCAACGTACAAATTATAAAAAAGTCAAGAGTTGTTTTGGTTACTTGTTACATTTTTCTACGAGTATTTTTATTTTTCTTACAGAAAGTTATGTTTCTCTTTTCTTCTTATTACTAGCATACACACTAATTATTTTTTTTCATATCATACGTTATATATAAATATAATATATATATAGAGAAAGATCCATAAGGAAGCTCTAAAATTTAGAGAAGGGAGGAAGCAAATCTTAGCCCTTGATTTTTTTATAAAAAAACATTTTTAACATTCATTGGTGATGAATGTTAAATTTTGAAATTATTTGTAATTTTTAAAATTCATTTATGATGAAATCAAGAGTTGAAATTTATTTTTATCCTTTTCTAACTTTTTTACTTCCCTCTTAATCCCCTATATATATATATATATAACCTATTCTATGAACACCCTTGTGGTTCTTTTTGTTCTTACAAAAGAAAGAAATTTAAACCTTACAGTTTTGGTAAACAAAGGCAAAACCTCATATTGAATTGGAAACTTTGTTGAGATATTTGCACATGAATTGTTTTCTATTACAATAAATAGGGAGTAATTTTATAAACATTGGAACTTAAACAACCGTTAAAATCGGTGGTGATTATTATTTAACTACTATTTATCATGTATTTGAAATAATAAAATTTATTTAAAATATATCTTGTGTAACTTTAACTATCAAAGGTGCAAAGTAGTAACGTTAAGGGTTAAAGTTAAGGATCATCAATAAATTTTCTTTTTTTTTTCAATCTTACCAACAAACTTATTATGTTATCAAGGTCATCAACATATTTTTATAATTGTTTTGATGTCACCTAATCTTAATTGCTGACATGGACAACCGGTTACTCTCATTTATTTAGGTGTTTTAATTTATCTTTAATGCCAACATGAAAAATGTCAACATATGTGTACTAAGGTTCGTTGGTGTACCAGAACAAGAATAAGAGTATATTGGCGATTCATTTGTATTAAAATTACTTATGTGGAAGTCATGTCATTAAAAAGAAATGACATGACAATGACACATCACACTTTTCAAATTCCTACCGGTAAAAAATGGTTAGTTGGTGACATAAACACAATACTAGCAAGTACGTTATTGACCTTGATAATAAAAGAGTTTGTTGGTGACATCGAAACAAAAAGAAGAATACGTTGATGATCCGTAGTTTTAACCCTAACATTAACTTGGTCGACTAGATCATATAATACCATATACTCAATTGATTTATTTATGAGTTATTTCAAGATACTTCGTATATGACTCTTTCATCAAAAGAGTGTTAATGGGTACAAAATCATGTTTGATTTATATACCACTAAATTAGAAGTTTCAGATAAATATTTGTCGAGTTCAAGGATGAACAATATAATCGATGAGAGTAAGTAAAATGATCAAAATTAATAATTTAGTTGTATATGAATAAAAACGGTTAGCATATATGAGTACTTCGTAAATGATAGTCGACCATCATTACCAAATGGGCAAACAAAACAATGTTACATCCATATAATTTTCACAAAGAAAAACTCACAAAATGATATGACATATGAGATGAGCCAATCATATTACTCTCTCCAACTTAAAATAAGTATCTACCTTTAAAAGTAATATACTTAATTTACCAACTACCCGTAACTTATTTTTTCAGAAAATTGATCAATTGATGATTGTGGAAAAAGTAAGAGTAAAAATGTCATTTGTCTCTTACACGATGTACGAATTATATATTTTCTTAAACTATGTATATTTGATTTGCGGACACTTATTATGAGACGTAAAGTAATATCTTCTCTTCGTAACTCTCAACTTCATCTCATTGACACATTTAATTGTGTAGATAAAATTTCATAAGTATTTTGTGGTTTTATCATTTCTATACCAAAAAATAGAGTACTAAAACCGTAGAAATTTGACAAAATCAGATCTAAAATGTGTCACATACAATACATCACCGACACGGTGACCTCCATAACCATTAACATATCCACGTTCATCCCTTTCCAAATCCATTGCCGAGTTATGGGCACTACATGCCATTGCTTCCTTTAATTTTCAAATACTGTATATTATTTTTCTTGAAAATTGTGTGTCATCAACTCACCCTCATACATTGTAAGTAGTCAAATTTAATTATATGTGCAGCTGCATAGATACAGACACTCGTGCGCAATAATTTATATATGGATTTACGATAAATGCAGTCAAATCAGTATCATATTTTACCTATCATTTTCAGTTACTCATTACTACTTAACATCCCCTTTTGTAATTCTTTCATAGTAGTAGTGTAGTGTTGTCATCAATTTACTACCAAGCAATATCATGTGCTACTCTTTTTAGTCAATAACACAGTGTAAATTAAGTTTTTGGAAGTACCCTATACAACTTTTGAATTTTTTCCTATTTAAATTAAGTTTTAAGATCTTTAAAATATTCTATAAAAAAACTTATAAAATTAAATTAGATAATTGATTATCATACAAAATATAGTAGAAATAAAGAAAATATGAAGTTAAAATGAAAACTTTAGGCATAATCAGAAAAGAAAAGAAAAATGGCATAAATAAGGGTTTTTTTGTTTCGTTTACTTAATAAAAGAAAAGTTCCAAACGAAGGATGCAAATGGCATATAAGGTAAAATATAGGGGGATAAAAAGGGATTGGAAGATTTAAAGGGGTCAAAAGTGACGAGAAAGGAAACTGGGAAAAGGGAGACAAAAAAGCGGCATTTAAGATGTTTTGCCGGGTAGTGTTTCTCAAACGTTCGTCTCTTTCTTTCTCTCACCTGAACTTGTAAGAATTTACATTATTAGCCCTCTTTTTTCTTGATTATTTCAAATTCTGTTTCCGTTTAAACACGTTACTTGTATGTTTAAACTTTGGTCTATCACAAACATCATTTGCTGCCACTTATGTTTTGCACGCCATGCTCCCAACCAACCCCAAATCTTGCTTTTCATTTCTCATGTCTCCTCTTCCATTACATTGCTTACGTCATCGTAACCTCACCATACATTCCGTGTTCTATTGATTGGTGTATTCTAACAAATGAAGGATTGAAGGAATGTGTATATGTGATTTATAACTACGCTTCATGCAAGCTTATTATGCTAATCGAGTAATCGCTATCTAGAACACTCATATTACACTAAAAACATGAAAACTTTCCACGGATCGTAGAATATCATTCGGAAAGAAAAAAGATAATTTAGAAGAAAAAACAAAATAACGATCTTACTATCTATAATCCGTAGAACTAATAAGAAACAATTATGCCGAAAGATATGATACTAGTTGAAATTACTCTAAGTTATCATTAATTCGACTATCATTATCAACCATTATCATATTCTCTCTTCATAATCACCGCATTGCACGAAACCTCAACTAGTTACTAAGTAGGTGTTTGACTGAGCTTGTTTTGACAGCTTATTCACTTATTTACTTATTTGAACACAATAAATATAAAATTTAATGTTTGGATAAGCTTATTTGGTGAGTTGTGAGAGAGATTTTATAATCTTGAAATAAGTTTCATTTTTCTAACTTATTTACTTATAAACAATTTTTAAGCTCAACCAAATACCTCTTTAAGTCCTAATTAATATTTTCTTTTTTCACATATAATCTATAAATATAATTTCAAAATATCCTAAATATATAACTACAGATAAGTAAAAGTTAATCACTTCCTTACATATAACATAAGCGTCCAAATTTTTCGATAAAAAAAAAGAGGAAGTGGTTAGCTCTATCTTTAGTTTATTTTGACAAATTGCTAATGTTGACTATTATATAACGAAAAAGAAAGGATATTTTATAATAACAATAATTTATCCAATACAAATTTGACACGTTGTCTGAGAAAGTGATATTCCCGTACATGGTGTGGTGAATGAAGACCGGGTAAAATAGTTGGCAGTGAAGTGTACTGGTGGATAATAACCTCGACATGGGTCACGTGTGTACAAAATTATACATATTCTTCTCCTACATAATGCACATGGTGTGTTCTTTTGTCTCTTTTCTACCTTTGACTTTCTTATTTTTAATTTACATTAAATTTTTAATTTTATTTTCCCACAATAAAAAAGCAAGAATAAGAATTCAACATAATCCTCAAGAAACTTTATGTTTATCATATCTTATATAAAAATAATTACCGCCATCGAATAAAGTTTGTGGCTCCAACTTCCAACAAGTTTTAATCGTGAAACAATACAAATAATGCTATAAAAGCATTGTTTTATGATATTATATGACATGCTCTAATTGCTATAAGGTTTTAAGTAGTTTTATGATTTTATCAGCATCATCTAAATCAAATATCAATAACCCATTGGTGTCACTATGGGCTTTAATCACTTTAAGAATCCATTTGCATCACTTTAATGAAGTGGGCTAATATTTGTGATTCGCCTTTAATTTACTTTCCAGGCCATGACTATATTTAGCCCTTTAACCATATACGGCCCATCCCTTTTTTTTCCTTTCTTTCTTTTCAAAATTTCCCTGTTTAGATACTTGTTTTGTTGATTTATGTTTGATAAATTTGTTACTTTAATATAAATATTCCATAACAATTACATAACAGTATAACATAAAATTGTAATAAAGATACAATTATACATCTTTGTTTCAACCAATAATCATATTGGTTGTAGCACACCTCAACTAAATATCACCCTTCATCCAAGTCCATCCCCGTCCGCTCCACGCAAGAAGCCATGCATACAAAGATGCATATTAACATTTTAAAAATGTATAAGATCTTGTTATGTGTTTTAAATGCAAGTTTTGAGTTTTCTAAAATGCATGCGATTGGAGAATAAACTAACTAAGCATCTTTCCATAGTTGAAACACCCAAGTCACTAGGTTACTATTGTCAAGACAAAGATCAAAGAGTGGTTTTTATTATGGTTATGGTTTTGAAAAAATTGACGTGGATTGCGGTTCAAACACCCCCGTTATGCTTTCTCAGATAATGGTTGATCTCTATTCCAACATCTTGAGAGATATTATCAAGGGTACAACTTGCAAGAGGTTCACATCATTTTCAAAGAAGAACAATCATGCTATTAGTTGCAAATGGCTTATCAAAAGGTTTCAAGTTGTATAAGCTTTTTATTGGCCTAATATAATGTAGGAATTAAGTAATGTATATGTTCAATTTGGCCATGTCATTTTGGTCACTAACTTTCTAGGTTTCCTTTGCAATCTACATGACTTTAATTATTGCTTAAATAGTGTCAGTTTCTTTCGTGGATCGTGTTAATGACATTCGGCTGATTTTTATTTACAAAAAGTGTTGGAAAGGATGTTGGAATCCATTGCATACATACTGTACGGTTTATTTTACTATATCTAAAAACTTCACAATCTTATGGGAAGACCGGCTTATTTTACTGATAAACGAGTTCATGTTTATCCTCTTTCGTTTTAAGATCTGGCTTAATAATGCTTTATCATTTCTAAGGTTGTTAGGCTTTCGTTTAATATGTGTTTGTCTGTCAGAGGGGGTCCTCTAATGGATCTAATTAATGAAAAAGTTTGTAATAGATTAACAGGCAACAATGTTACGACTCATTGGAAATAATGCGTGTATATTTTTAGAATCATTTAAAAACCGACCGTTTAGTACATGGTACAAACGGATACCTTGATTTGCAACATTAACTAGCAAAAGATCACAAAAAGAATACTTGTCTTATTCGTCGTCACCATTGTTATCTTCCTAAACAAACTTAGATATGTGCCAATATACCTATTTTTTAAGTGTTTAATAAATAAATAAGCAAATAAACGTTTTTCGGGTTTACTTATTTTTGGTAAAAATAGGCAATAAGTACATACACGGCTAAATAAATTATCCCAAATACAACAATTATATAGATTGGTATAAACATAACTTTAACCAAAGACAACATGCCAACAGGTTTCTCCACTGCTTCTGTTTGCTTATCTCCAATTTCGCCTGAGATTACCACTTGCTAATTGTGACAACCTTCAATTCCACCAGGCACCCAGCCCAGCCGCCTTTCCAAATTCAGATACTTTTTATCTGTTACTCCTATTAGGAAGTATACGTCATGTTCTTCCATTTCAATTCGAGCTACTTTATCATGTTTGATGGCTAGCAACCCCATCATGTTTAACCCGTAAAATTCTTTTTTTATCAATCAACTACAGTTTGAGTTTGGGTTGTTTGACTCAGGTTCTTCCGTTTTCGATAAAAAAAAACTATGTTAAATACTCGATAAACTTGATTAAAACAAACCAATTATGTAGTAAAAAACTAGATTACTATTCTGCTTATTTATAACAAAAGGAATAGACTTATATATTTTGTAGAAATAAATCTAAATTAAATTCCCTTTAAAGATCAAGCGATAATATATATTACGAGTAAAAAAACATACCTGCCTCCACTAGCAATATAATCGTCCCTCCGTTCTGTTCCATGGACGCGAGAGACAAACGAGGGACCCCCTTTACACGCATGCAACTACTAACACCAACACTAATCCATCCTTTATATATTTCACCTTCTTCCCACTATCTACATCACTCGTACAATCTAATTTCTTGTTGTGGTCTTGTACTTGAAACCAAACCAAAATCCTAAATCCTAAATCAATAAATATGGAAGTTGTAATGAAGTTAGTAGAGTCTACTCCTCACTACGAACCACCACAACACCATACCCAATCTCGCCCCACTTTAGGCTTCTCTCTCGGCACCGCGTTACTCTTAGTCATAATATTTAGCCTAAGTGGTTTTTTCTCTTGTTGTTACCATTGGGACAAGCTACGCCATCTTCGTGGATCGTTTGTTGATCCTGATGCTGACGACTCCTCTCCTACCAAACCAAATATTAAACTCGCAGTAATGTATTCAACTCGATTCATCATTCCTGAATTATATGTGTAATGGTACTATAAGTATAGTTTTAAGTGTTTAAATCCTAATTTCATATGGAGTGCTAATTTTTTTATAATACGATTTTAAAATGTTAAATTCTTTTATGATACGATTTCAAAATGTTAAAACCTTTTATGACATGTTTTCAAAATTAAACGATAATATTACCTTTAAGTGAGTTCTTTGCCAACTTAAATTTTTTTATGACACGATATCAAAATGTGAATCCTTTTAGAACACGACAAAAGTTATATTTCATTTCTTGTCAAATTTTAACAGATTGATTACCTTTTCGTGCAATTTGCCCTTTTATTAATGGGTGTATTTATTTGATGAACAGGAAGATAAAGAAATTAAGAAAGAGAGTTTGCCAGTGATAATGGCGGGAGATCGAATTGTAAAGTTCATGGCATTGCCATCTCCTCGCGAACCGTCAAGAGAGCACAAGATCATCGTACAAGAAGTTCATAAGCCACCGCATATAGTTCTTCCTATGTGTTAATTATTATCAATTACATCAAAAGTTAAACTTAAATGCCTCCATTTTCCTCTGTATATGGCAATTGATCTGAAATATAGATACGGTACAATTCTTACAATTTACCACTGCAACTTGTACGTACATCTTTTTATTTTATTATTATTATTATTATTATTATTATTATTTTACATTTTTGCATGTTAATGCAATATACATTTTAACTAACCAAGATAAAAAGAAAGCTAACTTTAATATATATTTCTAAGAGATTGAGCGATATACGAGGGTTTATAAGAGGTTACTTGATGAGAAATTCAATTCGATCTAATGAGAAAAAGTTTCCCAGTGAGAAACCATTTATAAATAATAAATTTTAGCCCACCTATTAAATAATAGTTACCTAAATTACTTTATAATGCAAATTACCCATAATGTTTTTAAAATGATTGGCTAGTAATTCTTACTATTTCAGAGGAAAGAACAAAGGTTATTATCTCTAGATCGATATCCAATTGCTAATATACGTTAGAAAGATGCTTGACATGCATAATCAGATAAAGCTAGACTTTAAAATTTTATTGAAATATATATTAAAATGAACGGTGAATATAATGACAGATAATTAGTAGAATTCGTATGTCAAAAATTATATGATTAAATATATATTTAGACTTATACTTTTAGTTATTTTGCATTCGGCCTTATTTTATGATCCATACGTTTTATAGTACTAATATTTGAACTTTTATTTGTGTAATTATACATTTCATGACAACTTTTTTAGTAAAAAATGACAATTAACCTTCTTAAAACAATCGTCTAGTAATTCTATATGTGTTGATAACTTATATTTGTCTAATTATAAGCATATTTGAGCTATTTTTAATATTCTGTATATATTTTTATTGATTCATGACAAGAGGGGACTTTGCCAGTTTATTTGCCCCCAAACAGAGCCTACGGATCGCGCCAACGGATATGCCCTCCAATTGGCAATATACAACCATATCATGCGAATGATGGGATTCATCTTGTATCTTAATAAATGTGACACTTTTTGACCAATAAATCTTTCCAAATATGCTCATCATTTCATTTCTTTTAGTACCTACACTAGCTTGCGAGCACTATCAAGACTTTTATATTTAAATTTTGTTATGATTTCAGTACAGTTGTTAGAATCTTATGAGTTATGAGTCAATTATTACTAGTCGAATTAAAAATAATAAAAAATGAGAGTGCGGACTCTAAATTTTAAATGACTTTGACTCTTATGAGTCGTTATTGACTCTTCCGAATTGTGTGTAACTCTTCCAAATCTTATGCGATTCTTACGGGTCAGAAAATTTGACAAACTTTTAATTTAGTGTAATACAAAAAATAATATGACGAAATAAAAAAAATGACTATAACCTATTTTAAATTAAGTTAACGACTTAACTATCGACTCTCACCATGTTTTACTTGAACAAAAATCTTAAAAAATAATATACATATACATATAAATACATATATATCTTTGTAAAATAATGACTCTTACAGGTCGAGTAACGAGATGCAAACTAAAATTTGAGATTCCGAGTTATAAGTCGAGTCATGTATTAACAATTATGTTTATTGTATTGTTTTAAAAAGGAAAACTTGCAATAGTAGTTATTATCATTATTATTAATTTTAATTATAATTATTATAGTAGTTGAAGATTTAATTTTCATTTTATTAACCAGGAATATTGTTTTGCGTATCAAGAAATACAAGTTTACGCAGCCACGAGGTTTCTTTTTAGTTGGAATCATTGAAGGATGAAAAATTTAGGTATTGATCATGGAAAATTCGTGTTTCTTATTATTTATTAAATCATGTGGTTTATGAGTCATGACTTTGCGAAGTGGAGTCCTCCGAACCTTTCTTTATCCAGTAAAACCTATTGTAGTTTAATTATTTTACTAAGTTATTATTTCGCGATAATGTGAAATTAATTTAATTTTTATAAATAAATAAAATATTATAGTAAATTTATGGTCAATTTTTTTATATGGTTTATAGACCGCAATAAGGCGCGACGAATTTAATTTTTATAAATGAATAAAATATTTAGTCAATTTTTTATATAGTCTATATAGCTGCGATAACGCTGGTCGAATTTAATTTTTACAAATGAATAAAATATTGTGATCGATTTTTTTAAACTTTTATTTGATCGATTTTTTATATAGTTTATAGACCCGCTATAACGTGAGACGAATTTAATTTTAATAAAATGAATAAAATATCGTAACCGAATTTTTTATATAGTTTATAGACTCTTTAATTTTTATAAATGAATAAATTATTTGGTCTATTTTTTTTATTTAAATAAATACATCAAATATTTAGAGAATCAAAAGTATAAATATATGAAAGAAATTAAGATCGTTGGATCATAAACGATGAAAAAAAATGAAAGGTTCAGATTTCTCCATCGTATCTTCTTTTAACTATATATATAATATAATATAATATATAGATGTTATACATATATTACTTGGTTATAATCCAGTCAATTATTGTTATCTTTAATATAACACTTAGATATACATTTACATATGGAGTTTTTAACTGAAACTATTTACATGTTTAATTTCTTATTATAAGGAGTAACAAAAATAAATATCGCATTTAATGGCGGGGGTAGTAGTTCTGTTAGACTTAAAGTCACTAGGCTGAAATTTTCGTTAGGAATTGGACACTAGTAATTAACTTGACCCAAATATCTATGGTATTGGGGAAATAAATAAAAACTACTAAGAAAAAGATCTTTAAATTAAATTTTTGTTCAAAAGAACGTGATCTTAAAAAAACATTACCTTCGCATGCAACTTAAAAATTTGCAAATCGTAGGCGTTTTGTTTAAAAAAATGAGTTTATGATCGTGTAAATAACTTGCAAACGAGTGCTCACAATTTATAAATTTGCGAGTTACAGATCCTCTATCATTTTAGATAATATGTCATATTTTGTATCCGTTTTAAATAAGATTTTTTAAAATCTTCATAATTTTTATAATTTCTATAAATAACATAACCCTAAAATAAAATAATTATCAACTTATTTCTTAAATTCCCTCAAAATTTTATGGGCCAAAAAATCAAAATATCACTTTTTAAAATGGTTCGTACTGATCATTTTTAAAATTTTCAAGGTCCAAATGAACCACAACATACTGATGAATAATACGCAACAGTCCCTAAGTTATTTAGCATCACGCTTCGTCATGGTGGACATTTTCAGGTAGCAAGAAGAATGTACTATCAAGGTTTATTGACTAAGAAGATGTTGATGAACTTTTAACAAAAATTTTGGATTATGCTTTGGAAGAACTTGGTTATTGGGCTCTAGAATAGTGGTTTACAATTAATAACAGATGATAGCGAGCAAATTACGCAGATTAGGTCATCTAACAAAGATCCTCTGGAACATAATCCACCATACAAGCCTTGGGACCGAACCGAAATTCAGCTACCAAATAGAACTCCCTCAGCCCGAATCGTATTGCATAACGTGGGTTCACCCTAAACCACAACTCATCCATATCCTCACTAGGCTTATTCAGCTTTGGAAGCATATATCGTCACTGCAGTATATAATGTACATAACCTGGGTCATTGTTTGGAAACATCAATTCCATCCAATTTTTTAAGCATGTGCCTCAAAATATAACAACCTGCTCAAGTGTTAACACCTTATTAATCTTCTTAACAATATTTAGCTGACATCTTAAAGTCAACGACGGATAAAAAAACTACTGAAAATTCATTAAGTAATAATCATTATTCATAAACAGTCAAACAAGTCAAATTCTGTGAATGTATGTCGAAGAAGGTCGAAGGTTGTCAACAATAATCAAAACAAGTCAATCATAGGTTAACATAAAGCAAACAAGTCAAATTAGGTCAACATAGGTATAATAATGCAAAAGCAGTCAACAAAAGTCCTAAACAAGTTAACATAAGTTAAAGCAATCAACAAAAGTCCACAAATAAACGTTAAAACAAGTCAACACACGTCAAACACAACAAAGCTAAAGTCAAAAATAGTCAACCAAGTTAAACATGGTCAAATAAAGTCAAAGAATGTCAAATTGGGTCAAACATAAGTCAACACGATCAAACTAAAGTAAAAATAGGCATGACCTGTAAATGGCCTAGATTTGCTAGTCGTAGCCGAGATTTGGGTATGGTTGCTGAAACGTACCTGCAAATCTCTGTCACGACCCGTAAATGGCTGAGATTTGTGGGTACGTCTCGCCAACCTGACGCAAACCTCTCCGCCATGGATTTTGCAAATCAAAACCATATTTTGCAACTCAATGTCGTATTATGCAACAACAATATCATACATACATTATTAATGGTTCTTATCACGAAACTTAGCAATTTTAATGCCCAAAATATGAAAAAATCGAATGCATACCAAGTGTTCGATGAAATGATTCAATGAAAGTTCAAAAATTAAAATTAAAATTAAAATTTTTTCGAGTTAACACATGATTATTGGACATTTTTAAGGTTCAATTTTACCCCCAAAAAAAAAAAGGTTGATGTGTGTGTTTGCGCTTCAAAATCTTTGCGGGTGCAGGGTTGCTGCCGTGGTGGTGTGAGAGGCTGCTGCCATGTTGCTTCGGCTGCTTTGGTGGCCGGGTGGTGGCGGACGCGAATAGTGGTTGTTCGGTAGTAGTTGCAACCGATATGAGAAAGGGTGTTGTGGGTGGGGTTTTAAGGTGTGAAAGGTCTATTTAGTTTGCTTATGCTCAAAAAACAACAAACATACAAAATGGTGGTTCATGCAACTCACAAGGTAGGTTTTTTCAAAATCACTTTTTTGAAAATAAATTAAATATCTTTTCTAAAGTAGTTTTTATATAATTTTCCATAATAGTTCCTAATTAAGCTGCAATGAACAAACATTACTTGATTTACATCTTTTATTTTAATTTTCAAATAATTTTTGTCCAAGACATCATTACTTGATTTACATCTTTTATTTTAATTTTATAATAAATTTATAATTATAAATCTGATTAATTAAATATTAGTCATTGAAGATGTTGATTATGATAATAATGATAATGATGATATTAATGTTGATTGTGTATTTTGCAAACATCAAGTAATGATGTCTTGGACAAAAGATTATTTCATGTCTTATTTTGTGCCTTCATAGTATTATCTACTATCATATGTTTAGATTTATTATTTATGTTTTAAATTATATGAGTAATATAATTGAACGTTCATCGTACAAATAATGTGAGCAACATTTATAAAAAAAATACGATAAACCAAGTAACACTTAGACAATTTTAACGTTTGGAGTTCACAATTTTCTATGACACATGAACATGGTGACCCAAGGATAAATTGGAAGTCCCCTATTTTTCATTTTGTTTATTGAAAGTGATGACCAGGGTTTAACACTAATATAAGATAATTAATAAGAGATATGTGTGATTGATATTTGAATGTTAGTAGTTATAATTTAATTAGTCTAAATAAACCCACTTCAATCCAGCCTCATATTTCGTTTTATTATTTGGCAGGTAAATTATTCCATAGGACCAAAGCAGCCATATAGAGTATTTGGATGCTTTTTAGCTTACATAAAAAGGCAAATTTATTTCTTTTTCTATTTTATATTGGTAACGGGAAAAAATAATTGTGGACTAATACATAATATTTAATTGATATTTACTTTTTCTATATATTTGAGTATTTAATTGGGAAAAAAATGTATATTACGATACTCGAAGTTACGAATAAGATACACGCAATAGTAGATTTAGATTTAGGTTAAACTGCATTATGGAATCTAAAAGTAATATAATGAATGAATTCATTCGACTGGTAAATGGTTAATATTATCTAAGCAGATATTTCTAAAAGGAATTTTGATAACACTAAAAAATATCATTAAATTGTTTAGAAGTATATAAAGAATTTGTACCCGAGAAGGACATATAGTTTATTATTAGCATTATCATTTATTATAGTACAAAAATTTAAGGGGATGTGATTATGATTTTCATTTTTAATATTTGGAATTAGAAACTTTTATTATGAGATAGCCCATATGAAAACGCAACCCAAGTTGTAGGGCCTTACAACTAATTAATGGGCATTAAGACATTGTATGTACTTCGTTTCAATGCAAAATTTCCCCCACAAGGCCACGACTTCCCAAACGCCCATATACAAAACTCTCTAGTCTCTATTTAAAGATCTACAAAATAATGTTCGCATATTGGGCCTTAAATAAAGTTATTGATTGGCCCATAAAACCATTTATTATGTATTGGTACAGTAGAGCGGGCAAAATCGATTTCTAGGTCAAATTGAACTGGTTTTAAAATTGGATTGGTTTGAGTTAATTGGAGTCATAATCGATTTAGCATAAACCAGTTCAAGGCGAGAAAAGTCTCATCCAGTCCAACTAGTTTGGCTCGGTGTAAAACTGATTTCACCCAAACCGGTTTCAAACCAAGCCAAACTGATATCTTTTTTATCAAGTGCAGATTGTCGAAATGGTCAAAAAACAAGCTTTTTTGAATCACGAAGTTCGTCATCCTATCCCCTACCATACTCGCTTCGTATTGTCAAAACGTAGTATCATCCACCATTGTCATTTGATAATTCACCGCTTTGCAATAGAGGTTTGAATATTTTTCAAAGTAGTATTTCCGGTTTCTTTAAACAATGCCCACATTTCTTGTATCGAGTTTTTCTATGACCGCGTGACATTTGACACAAGTCGTAATTGGACCAAATAGCCAGGTTTCTACTTGTCGCTATGACGGAAACAACCGTAACATTAGTAGACAATTCACCAACGTCGGCGAAAGATTGTGATTGTCCACATGATGATGTCATTGTGTTTGAGACTATCTATTGCTTTTTTGCTGTTTGAGAGTGTTTTTAGAAACTTTTGAGTGTTGTAACTAAACTTCAACATTCAATACATATATATACTATCAAAATGGACAAAGGGTTCTAAAAAACATCAAAAAGGGCCAAAAATCGACCAAAATGGCTATATGGTTATTTTTAACTGCTAGTTTTCAAAATTAATTTCAACGACTAAAAAGTCAAACGGATTTGAATTAGTCAAACCGGTTCAGATACCGATTTATATACCGGTTTGGTTTACACACTGATTCTTTTCCCACCTCTAATTAGTAATAATTTGTAATTTTGTATAACATTGAAAGGTCGTCATACATCATCACTTTTTCTTTAGTTGTATTGTATAGGTATTAATTATGGATATGTACATCTACAGAGTAATGATTTGTATAAATTTTAAATGGTGTAGAAATCGCTATTATATACGTATTATCTTATCACGTTGAACACCAAACTTTCTGACCGCATGAAAGAAGATGTGCATCAAAGGTCGAAAATGAATTACTATTCTACTATCTCCAATCTTTCACATAAAAGTTGATAATCCATATAGTTCCTTCATAAGTGGAGAACCTACGAACTTACATTTCACGAAATACGCTTATAGCTTCCAATGAAACCATAAAAATTTATAGTTGGGATAAATTGCTACCCTATTAAGATTGTTTATGGTTCAACGTACTTCCATAAACTTGATATTTACTAGGACACATGAAAAAACAATAATAAAAGTTGTGTGTGTTTAGAAATTGTTTACATCTGAAGCAACTTTGAATAATTGGTGATGCTTTATTATTTCAATAACTTGTTCATTGAAATTTGATGTTGCTTTTTCCGATTTGTTGTCTGTTTGATTAATTATATTTTTATGAGATTATATCTTGGACAGATAAGTCTGTCTTTTATCTTACACAATTTTTGTTATATATTATAATTTGGCTACCCCTTAAATTTCTATAAAAACTCCATACATCATCTATTTTATTCTTCTGTAATTTTTTTAATTGTAGCACTCCGTATGTAACAACAAATTTAATAAAAAAAGTTACACAAACGAATTTAATAGAAAAAATTTATTTTCTTTTTGTTAAAAAGGAATATTTATAAAAGAAGTTTTATATAAAATGAGTTTATATCTATAAAAAAAGCTTTATAAGAAAAAAAGAACTTTCATAAACAAATTGAGTTTCTATAGAATATTAAAAAATCTCTTGTTATAAGAAATGTATTTTTTTACATACGAATTCAATTATATTATAAGATAAATTATTTAAGAAATGAAAGAAAATAAAAAAAATGCAAAAGATGATTTGACGCAGGATATTGATGGGATTAAGTGGTGAGGATCGATTGAGAAAGGGTTAACATATCAATTTAATAAAGGGAATATTATATTGAAAATTACAATACTTTATTGAAAACAGTATCATATGAGTGGTTGACTTGGTATGTTGAGTAAATGAAGGTTTAAGTTCAATATACCAATTAAATTTACTAAATTTATTAGTTAACGCTCACATGACACAATTTATAATACAGTATCACAATTTTTAATATAATACTTTTATATTAAAATAAAATATTTTGTAATACTCTAAATTAATTGTTATTTTGAACATCACCCTTTAAAAGTGTACAAATGAGAGTGTTTAAAATAGGACCCTGTATTAATATATTATACATAGTGAATAATTTCTGCTATATATCCGGTACATTAAGAAATATAAAATTAACATATTGTCTGACAACATTCTTTTTCTTCATGGGTAGGACCCATAAAACATTCTTATATCTTGTGGATTTAACATTCAATTTCTATTGAAACTTGCATCGTTTTGTACTTCCTCTTCCTCTTTTACATTAAAAAAGATTATTATTGTCTTTTAGAAAATTGAAAATCTAGATTCTAGACTAGGTGGTGCACATAACTAAATAATCAAGAACAATTAAAAACACTAGAATTATGCAAATAGATTCATGCTAATTAACTAACTTCTACTAAGAACACTGACATGATTTTCATCCATGATTTTTTTAAACACCTCTCCCTCCAAAGCCTGCATTTCTGAATAATATTTGCTTTATTTCTTCAGAACTCGTCATCACTCGATTTTCTAGTGCCTAAAATTCGCGTTACCAGTGAGTGAAAACGAGTGAACAAACATATTTTTTACAAAATGGAAAGTTACGAATTGAATATGTACCTCAGAACAAGAAGCTTGAAGGGTGAAATCATCAAAAGAACTTATAACACATTGTTGAATGTCTAGTCCTAGTGCTTCAATTGTATTCACTGTTGATAGTAGCAATCCAGGCTTGGGTGAACAACAAATCTGAATACGCGTATCGTTGTTTCTCCTTTCAACTTCAAACTATACAAAAAATGTTACATGAAGTTAATGTGGGCTTATAGGAATTGTGTGTGATTGTTTGTAGTTAATTTAAAGAGTTACAATAAAAATTACTATAGACCTTTGGTGGATTTCTTGCTTGTGCTTCATTCCTTTTTAACTCATTATTATTTCCTATGAAATTCAAGCTCTTTGAATCAAATTCCATATCTTTAGGTTTCAAATTATCGATCTTTTCTTGTAGATCTTTCAAGTAGTCTATTGTATCTCCAAGTATTGATGTCCTGTCCATCTTTTTTAATAGTAAAAAAAGATATAAATTATTTATTATGATTGGTGAACAGAAGGAATTGAAGTAGATTATGGGTGTTGCTACTTGCCTTGCTTATTCTAGGAACAATTGATCTAAGCATCGAAAGACGATCATTTAACCGCTTTCTTCGACGTCTTTCCGCCATTAGATTCTTGGAGGGTTGTCCTTCAACTTTTTTAGATTTCCTCTTCTTTTCTCCATTAATTCCCATACTAAAAACATCATGAAATATTTGTTTATCAGAAACAACCACTTGTTCTTGTTCACGAACCTTATGATCATCTTGTTGTTCCACTAATGTAGGATATCCAACCATTGAACTTGGTTTATGATCATCATATTCATACTGATCAAAAGTTTGTTGTTCATAAGATGGAAAGTTTGGAACCTCAAGATTTGGAAAAGTGGGTTGTATAGAGGATGAAATGAGTTGCAAGAATGAAGAATTAAAAGCTAAAAAAGAATCATCATCTTCATCAAAAGTGTTAACAACACTCGAGAATAATTCATGATCTTGATTAGGAAACGTGGTCCAAGTGTGTGTGATTGGTGTCAAAAGGTCTTCAAGAAGACCTTGTGATTGGCTATTGGGATTTTGCATCTAGCTAGCAAGCTTAAGGTGATCGATTGATCTACTTTGTAGAAAGTGAATTTGTGTTTTTGGTTTATGGAAGATAGAGTGGAAACTGGAATTTGAGGAATGTAATTATAAGGTAAATGATGAGTTTCATGGGAAATGTTGTAAAGGAGGTTAAAAATTAAAAATTAGAAAAAGAAAAATAATAAAAGACGTAGTGACATGGGGCACGGGGTGGTTTGACCCACAGTTGTGTCTGCACAGAAAACGATGGACTTGGCTCTATAGACCTTGTCAGTCTGGTCGTATCCCTACTACCTCATGACTCATCACTCTACAATATAAAATGGAAATAATTAAACCTAAGTTGATAGATATAATAATAGATATAAAATTTTGATCGGAACACTGAACTAAATTGACGAATTACTGATATAAAGAAACAAAAGATACGTATATGTTAAAATTTGAATGAATTACGTTGCTTAATAAGCTTAAGTTTGACACTATACAACAATGCTTATATAAATAGTGATAGTTTAATACTAGAAGAAAAATGATTGATAATAAAAATTAAAAATATATTTTTTTAAATAGAAATAATAATATGATTGATGTATGAGACAAATTCAATTTAATGGTAAATACAAGGAGTTAAAATATACATTTTGCATTGGAAATTGTCAAAATTGTCTTTGTACTTAACTCAAAAATTATATGCCATTCTTTAGTTTCAATAATATCAAAAAGCATTCATATAATCTTTATTTTGGATCACCAATAGTCCATTTAATAAATTTTATTAATTTTCTTTATTATATTATAATAATAAAATAAAATACTCCTCTTCTTTTTTTTTTTTTCCTCAAAACCCTAACCACTATCTTATCCTCAACTCCAAAAGGTTAACTCCAAATCAAACCAAATCAAATCCAAACGCATTAAATTCAATATCAAACTTTACAAACATCACCAAACATAAATCCCGGGAATTTTTGATACATAAATCCAGAAGATACAAAATCACAAATCTATATATACAAACTGTTACCTAAAAATCAATCATATTCACAAACCAAATTATACTAAATCAGCAACACCTAAATCAATCGTATCACTTATTGTTTCTTCGTATACATATTCATTCTTAAAATTCAATTTCACAAAATTATTCATAAATTACATCTAACAGCAACCGATAGATACAAATTCGCGAAGCTATATAATCCGAATCGTTACCCGCTGTTTTGAAATAGAGAACGAAGGAAAGGTGAGAAGATTCGAGAAAATGAGAGACGTAAACGAGGACAAATACGGAGAGTGTAAATGGTGATGTGATGAACAAGCTGTTGAAATACTCCGACGAAGAGACTGAGACTTCTGATCGCCGATACGTATATCGTTAACGGAACCGCCTAGAAGGCGACAACGACGAATAATCGTAGCTTTAATTGTTCTATTAATAGGGAATTTGGGGGAAGTGGTTGTTTTTTTGTTTGGTGACGGTTTTATCTATGCTAGGTCGTCGTTAACATGATATAGATGGTACGGCCACGTCTTATGAATTATTTTGCAAGGAGTGGTTTAAGTATTGAGAATATTATATATTAACTTAATATTTTCAAGAGAATATACAGTTCGTGATGATGATTGGATGATACATTTGGTGGAATTAGGGTTTGAGAAGAAAGAAAATGGGGTTATTTTAGTTATTTTATTACGATTTAATGATGAAAACTAATAAAATTTGTTAAATGAACTACGAGATGCGAAATAAGGATTATAAGATGTCTGGTGATACTATCTTATATTTTTATAAAATGTTTAATTATTTTCTTTAATGAATTAAATGTTTAAAATTGAAAATGAAATAAATACCTCTATCTTCAATGAAATAGACCAATTTATCCTTAGTTAATTTTAGAAACTATTTGAGATATAATTGTATATTAAATGAAATACAATTTAGTCCATAAATAAACAAGTATAAATTTAAAATACATGTTCATAAAATCATTATATTGTGATTAACAGAGATAGAATACATAAATATTAAATTGGAAATTCTAAATGAAATAAATACCTCGCTATTTTGCGCGAGTTTCTGCTAGTTAAACTTAGTTGACATAATGCGATTCTTTAGACAAACACATAGATAATACGGACAATTTTCTCTCTTGCATATATTAATCGTTGAATGAAAGTAGATTTATTTTTAAATTATATAGCATTATTCATTTTTAAATTAACGGAAGTAAAAATCTAGGTAATACAAAGCAATAAATCTGAGACACAAGCTAAAGTCTACGTTTATATAGAAAATGAACAAATTACTTATGCCTTGTGAGAGCAAATTTTATGTTACTTTTTTACAAAACAATTATTTTCAAAATGGAATTTCATAAGTTAGAGTAAGCAAATCTCTTTCTAAAGGCCCCTGGAGTGTCATGGAAACCACGCCATTCTTGGAAAGGTTACACATCGTGGTCCCACACGGTGGTCGGCATGGTGTCAATGTTGAAGTTGATTAGCATAGACGTTGCATAAGTATTTCTCAAGCTAATCAACTGTGCCTAGCTTACGCTGATTAATCACCTTGAAAGCTCAAACTGCCTTCCAGCCTAACGACGTCTTCTTTCACATACTTATTTCATGGTGATCAATTTAGCTTCCGTTATTATTGAAAGAAAACTAACAAACTTCAAAATTAGCTCAGAATTATGATACAAAGAAATTACATATATGACCTCAAACGTTAAATTTTTTAATAATCAACAAATGAGCAAGGAGAAATATACAACTAGCGTCTCCCTTACCTCCTTTTATAGAGATGAGGGGTTACAACTCATTATCCTAGTCCTAATACAAGTCTAATCACAATCTAATTATCCTAATACTTACCATATTAGATTTAAGTACAATATAAACCCCTAAAATAGATTAATTTTTATCTAGATACTCTAAATATCACTACTAATATTTAACAATTTCCAACTATGTAGTAATACTTAGCTAATACCAATACTCGTCATCTTTGTCCAACATTGAAACCTCGAACCAAAAACCGTCTTTTTAATCAGACCTTGTACTTCCTTTAGATTAGTTTCATAAGACTTCACATTTTCTTCCTCCCAGCATCACTACCATCCGCACCTTCTCAACCAAAAATTTTGGTATCTATAATATAACACCCCTTAAGTTAAGATAGGGTTAAATTAGTCATTTGACTCGGAAGCGATGGATAAAGTAAAATTATATATTATGTTACAAAAAGGATCAAGAAATTTTCGCGAGTTTACAACATTTAATATTCCTGAACCAAACATATTTTGTTGTTCTTCAAATTCTATATACATATAATCTAACAAAACATTTATATAATTATCAGAGTTTTGGCGCTCGTCAAACATCCCTTCAAAAGTCCATCTTCCTGCCCAACCCACAATATAATAACAAAACCTGCAGGAAGAGAAGTGGTGGAATTAGCACAAAGCTAAGTGAATGAATGTACAACTAATAAATCAGTTTAGCATAATAATCTGTTTACATTAAGCACAGTAAACACATAAACTCAAGAGGATCGGTGGTTACTGAGGAACCCTACAGCCGCGGTGACCCTCAAATAACGCTTATCACAATCTGTATAGGCCCATACAAGATTTACCGATAACTTGGCACTACAACACAACAACACAGTTTCCAGCGACAACACATATATCTGGAACCTGTGTTGAACACAGTAGTAACCAAGTCCAATCGCAATTGACCTCTGAATAACACAGATGCCCGAAGGCCACATATGCATAACAAGCAGGTATACACAATCATAACTCAGACTAAACAGTCAATCAAGGTTTACGTTACTTCTTGTAATCACACCATTACAACTAACTCAATTATGAGTTGCAGATCCACTCACCTGTCTGCTACTGTCCACCTCTCAGAATTCTAATATTACTGAGTCTTCGACTGATCTGAGAATACAACAGATAATGAGTTAGTAACTCATTTCGTAATCGTATAACATATCTCAACGCATAGTATCTAGATAATAAACATTTATCAAGTTTAAATCATCATAATAGTACATTCTTACAAGCAGGTAATTCCCGGAAGTCTAAGGAAATAAGAGTTCAATCTGGAACGAAACTCGAAAATCCCGGAACGTCATTTAAAAACTGAAAAATGCCATTTTGAAGCCCAAGACGACCCCGAAAGGCCAAAAACTGACTGGGCTATGGTACATAGTCTCGATTACTTGGTCGATTCGGAGTGACCATGCGAATTTCATCAAAATCCAATTTTTAGTAAGATTTTCACAAAACTTAGTAACACTTACGCATTTTCAAAATCTGCGACATTAGAAGCGACATTGCCAATATCGCCATAGCGACATTGCCAATATCGCCAAATCACTAGCGATATTGCAAGCGAAATTAATCGCGATATTACCTGCGATATTGGTGGCGATATCACCAATATCGCCTAAACTAGTTCATCTGCGTTTTTGCAGAAAACTGGGTTGATTTCACAAATAAAATCCCAAATCTAAATTCTAACAACGTTTTTCACCAATTGAACGTTCCAACACTTCGTAAATACATAAACCAACACTCGAAATGCATCAATTTAACATAAAAACACATAATTAAATCCAACCAACTAACTTTTCTCACTTTTTTTGAAAACCCAAAAAAAACTAATCAAAACTAACCTTAATTTGATTTAATCCACAGAAACGATTTGCAGGAATGATCTATGATGAATTCCGAATTAAATGACACAATTTGAAGGTGTTTTGGGCTTGATTTGAGCTTCAATTGAAAGTGTGTGTTTAGTGTGTGTTCTTGTGTGTGTGTGTGTGTTAGAGATGAAGATGGTGATGAAAATGAGGATTAATTTTTCTGGATTTTGGTTTATATATAATGATTTACGTACACTACGATGTATTATTATCATTAATCTAACACACGATGGTATTAGTTCTAATATTTAGGTATATCCGTATTTTAAACTAAAAATACCATAATTCCCATTTAATTATTCCTAACAATTATCCAATCAAACATTTCATATAATTTAATTCAATTAAATAAAGTAAATAAAGAGATAAATTTACCGGAAAATACTAGACCGATGGGGAGGATGTTACATATAATGTATGCCTCCACCTTTATACAAGGTCTAACCTTTCTTGCTCATTTACCAAGCGGTCCATGTTCTTCCCCTCACGATTTTTTGAGCTCCCTGTACTTCCTCCTCAAACTTAACATGCCTTTTGTCATGTACTCCATGAAGTTCTGTTTCAAAACCATGACCAAGTTGATTAGATTCAACTCGCACTAAACCTTCATTCATGTGTACACCCAAAGTCTTCACTTTCCTGTTTTTCATGTTAGTACAACTTCTAGTCCAGATCAAAGTCATCATCACTTGACAACCTTTGATCACCTTGACTCTTCCCATCCGCATCTTCATAGTACAACTCTCTTTTTCAAAAGTACTCAGTTATATCAAGTTTCTCTTCACCTTGTCTTTCCCCTTAATGGCTCATGTTCTGCAATCTCCTTGCTGAACCGAACCACTACCTTTTTTGAAGTCGTACAAGAAGTCTCGCCTTGATGTCATATGACAAGATCCCCCATAATCAGTTATCTATTCAGTAACACCTGACCCAACTACCATCATGATTTCTCCATAGTAGGATTCTTCGCTTTCACTACCGGAAGAATCAGAATCGGGATTATATTTACCCTTCCTGGATTGTCCCTCTTCAGATGATCCTCTGAATGGCATATGAAACACTTGAGTTTATAGCTTCCACCTCATGGACTTATACCAAGACTCCCCATAGATTGATGTTTTTCTGGACGACCAGATTCACCCCTTTCGAATAACCCCTCACCACTATCGACCTTTTCCCCTGTCTTCTTCTTGAGCTCCTTAGAGTTTAGTGCAACCAACACATATTCCATAATCAAAAATCCCGACCAAGCAACAAAGTATCCACGAAGTACTCGTATGACCGTGATAAGGATGTAAGTAACATTAATGTCTGATCTACATCCGTTATCTCAATTTCAACGTTCGCTAAATCCACAATTAGCTTATTAAACTCATCAATGTGCTCATACATCTTCTTTCAGTGTTCCGTATAAAAAGTATAACACTTCTTTTTCATATACAAATGATTTGCTAAGGAGTTAGTCATATACATGCTCTTCAACTTAGCCCAAACTAATGCTAGAAGTGTCTCATTGGTGACTTCTCTGATAACTCTACCACCCAAACAAAGAAATGATGCATTGGTGTGGTCGCGGGTAACTCCTTCGATGTTGTAGCTAATCCCAATTTTACCTGCAAAGCCTTCATACTTACCTGCCTTAACTCGGAGTCAATCATCCCATCAAATTTCTTGAAGTCAACCCT
The DNA here is from genome assembly GCA_963921325.1 of Logfia minima. NCBI lineage: Eukaryota > Viridiplantae > Streptophyta > Magnoliopsida > Asterales > Asteraceae > Logfia > Logfia minima. Next base: position 10,392,893 of record OY992768.1, read on the forward strand.
AGTTATAAAACTAAACATTCTTCCTTAAACCTTGCTTAAAACCTTGTCAAATTGTCTTTTACCCTTTAGAAACCCCTAAAGTAACAACCTTTTTCTACAAGTCTCATAAGCTATGTTTTAAACCCGCTTTCTTGCAAATATGGATCTAACCTTTAAAAAACCCTAAAGCTTCGATCCTTCTACCTCAAGTCTACAAAGCTGATACCTTGTACTTCAATTAATCACTTCTATAGAAAAGCTAAACCGTACTTGTCTTCTAACAATCAACAAGACTTATATTCTAAGAAACTCGCGTAAACCTTCAAACCCAACACCTTCAAGAAACCAAGAACTCTCAAAGCGACTAAAACCTTAAATAAACCTTCAAGATCGATTATTTACTAAAGTTCTCAAATCCATATGCTTGAAGCTCAAAGATTCAACCTTGTCAAATACTTGAAGCCGAAAACCCTTGCAAACCTTGACAGCTTTGAAGCTCGAAACCAAAACTCCAAGAAACCTTGCGCAAAGAATCGATCACTAAGAAACTATATGTTAATTGATCGCCTTTTGCAACCTTGTTTCAACCTCTACAAATATTGTATCCCAAGAAACTTCGAACGAAAACTGTAAAATCTGTACAACACCTTCGAAATTCTGTATCTCTCTCTTGGAACTTACGGTGGTAGTATGATCAGAACCTTTGTCTATGCGTCTATGACCTCCATTTTAAATTTCTCAAACATTCAACGGTTAACATACGTTTTGCCACAATTCTCCCATCGCTGTGTAGAAGCCGAATACTTACCATAAGTACAAATCCTTATCCCAATCCTAATACAATTGTAATCCAATCTAATTATTCTAATGCTTACTGTATTAAATTTAAGTACAATATAAACCTCTAAACTAGATTTATTTACATCTATATCTTCTAAATATCACTAGTAATATATAACGGTTATCTTGATGCTAACGAATCAATTTGTCAACTACATGCAAATGATAATTTAAACCAGCATTGCAAACAACGAATGTTTTGCTATTATTATTAAGTATTATTTTACCTAGCATCTAGTCTAATCCAATCCAATCCAGTTATACTAGTAATACTAGTGTTAAAACTCGTGCAATGCAGGACAGTGTGATGTTATTTATTTATTAGGTGAAATATATGCAGTTATTAAAGTTTATGCGTTAATCAAGTTACAATTTGCTCATGCAGTTAACTATGTGGTAAGTCTAACATATGAAAAAATGGATTGAACAGTTAATCAATATACTATAGATATTAATACAATTCATTCAAAGAATGAAAAAAAAAAACAAAAACAATTAATCATTGTCATTAATTCTACTAATTAATGCAGTCAACATTTGCAATTAATCCAGCTTTTATGATATACAAAGACACATCAATAATGTATATATGGAAAAAGATCTAAAAAGATTTGTATGATTGACATCTTAAATGTTTACATACGTGATAATTATGATGGAAATTACATAAGCAAACTGATAATTTCATTTAGTTATTAATAGATAATAATAATTAGATTCACGTACATGCGAGATAAGTGTTACAAAATATATGAAACGGGTGCAAACTTAAAAATAGTTGTAGATTCTTTAGGTCAAATATAAATGAAATTTAAATCTTATATTAAAAAAATCAAATGATTTAATTAAGTTTCAGTATTGAAGGAGGACAACTACACTAATCAATATAAGTTAGCACGTGGCGTTCAATGATGCAAATCAACAAGGCTCTACCGATCGCTATCACCAGTTCATCATGGAAAGTTGCAAACATATAAACAAAATCCAATCATCTTTTTCTAGAGCAGCAAAAAAAAGAAAGACAAAACTATCAACTTTATATATTTTAAGTTAACAGCCCAGCCTAGCCCAGCCCAGTTGAGCCAATGTTCTCAACTCTCAAGTAGAGGTGTACAAACCCGGTTAAAATCGAAAACCGGTTCGGGTTCAATAACCGAACCGGTTATTGGGCCCAAAAAAAAAACCGGTTATTTTAAAAACCGGTTATTAACCGAACCGGTTTGGGGTATTAAAAACCGAAACCGATCCTAACCGGTTATAACCGGTTACAAACCGGTTAGGGTTGAAAAAACCGGTTATAACCGGTTTTTCCTATATAATTCCCCATTTTTCAGTTTTTGAGCGTTATAACTTCAGGAAACGTAAACTTCAAATTTTATTAAATAAACTCATCATATATTGTTCGAAAACACTAGTAATGGAAACATAAACTTAATAAACTCATTAAAGTTCAACTTTTATTAATATACGAACATTTTATATAATTACTATTTTTTCTATATAATTCAACATTTTTTGATTTTGAGCGTTATAACTTATGAAAACATAAACTTCAACTTTTATTAATAACTTATGATAACATAAACTTCAACTTCGCATTACATTGTTCGAAAACACTAGGAAATGGTAACATAAACTTAACAATTAAACATACTTCAACTTTTATTAATATACGAACATAAAAGTTAATTCGTATAATTTGTTAATTCGTCGACATTGACATCTTCTTCGGAGCTAGCCTCGCGCGAAGCTTCATCGATTTCGATTTCTTCATCGGAAAGTGAGAATGCGATTCCCGTTTCCACCTCGACATCGTGTAAATCTTGTTCGTATTCGAGTTCACCTTCAAGACTTGAAATGTGTTGTATACGTTCTGCGGCGTCTAACTGATCCTTCAAGCAAATGCACATCTCTAATGAGGCCGGTGTGAGTTTCGTTCTTCGTATAGATAATACCCTGCCACTAAGAGAAAAAGTGGATTCCGAAGCTACCGTAGAAGCTTGGACGGTTAGTAAATCTCGGGCCACGGAGGTTAGAACGGGAAACTGAGATCCCCGTCCTTTCCACCAAGCCAAAATATCAAAGTCAACGAATTCATGGGGTCCCATAGTGGCTAAAAAATCGGTTCCCGTATACCTCCCAAATTCGGTAGTCGATGGTCCGCCACCCTCACCCCTAGCCCGTTTAGTATTTTCTTGTCTTAAATTATTATATAAGTTAATCATCGGATCCCTTGAACTAGATGTAGTAAATGTAACATCCTCTCCCGCAGTCTGGTAATTTCCATTATTTTAATTGATTATTTAATTGTTTTAGAACTATTTAATATTATGTGTTTTATTGTAAAATTTGTAAGTTTTTGATTTTCTGCGACACAAGGGTTGTGTCGCAGGTTGTCTGTGCGACACAGTGGTTGTGTCGCAGGACTGTGTCGCAAAACGGGCTGAACTGAAATTAAGTAAGGAGCTTAAGTGTAATTCGATGATAAAAATATATATACACCGCCCTAGTACTTCCTGACCATTTCCAGTCATTTCTAAACACTTAAAATCGGTTTTAGAGAGAGAATTAGAGAGAATTAGAGAGAAAGTAAAGTTAAGTTGGGTTTTGATCATATTTGAGCTTTTAATCCGTGATTTCAAGGTAAGGTTCTAATTGCTATGCGTTATTATTGTTTATATATGATTTACACCGATTGGAATCAGTTAATTTGTGTATTACATGTTTGATTTCGTGAATTTTGAATCTGGGATCTGGGCTGTTCATCATTGCGACACAAGGCTTGTGTCGCAGGTTGTGTCGCTTAATGTTATGCGACACAGTGGTTATGTCGCTAAAGGCGGCCATTTTGAGTATTGCGACACAATGTTGTGTCGCAGGTTTCTGTTGTGCGACACAGTGGTTGTGTCGCAAGGGTTGTGGTGCGACACAATGGTTGTGTCGCTAAGTTTATAAAAGAGATTTTTGTTTTGCAAATTTTGAAAATGCGTAAGTTTGGAGACGCGGTTTTGTGAAAATCTCATTAACTCGGATTTAATTGAAATTCGCATAGTCAATCGGAAACGACCTAGTAATCAAGGCTATATTCTAATAGCCTAGGCAGTTTTTGGCCATCCGGGGTCATCTAGGACCCGAAAATGGCATTTTTCAGTTTTAAGCGGTATTGCGGACTTTTTCTGAGTTTATTTCTGAGTGAACTTTTGTTTGCCTAGACTTCAGGGATTACCTGATTGGATAATTAGACTATAATGATGTTTATGGAACGAACTTCTGACTTGTGTATGATTTTCTGTTTCAGATCAACGTAAGACTCAGTGATATTAGAATCCTGAGTGTGGAGACGTCAGAGGTATCGGTGAGTGGATTCAGAACTCATCATTTGATTTAGTTGTAACTATTTGGTTACAACAAGTAAACGTAGATGTGTATCAGACTGTTTAGTCTTGGTTATTGATTATTGATCTACGTGATATGTGAACTATGTGTACTATGTTATTGAGGTCAACGTGTAGTTGGACTTCTGGTTATTATGTGTTTTACACAGGTTTTGATTCATTTGTTGTGTTTGAGACCTGTGTATGTGTTTAATAACCATTAGTTATCGGTCTATTCTGTATTAGCCATACGGATTGACGGTAAGTGTTCTTGGGGGAATCCCCGGGTATTATGATATCCCCAGAGCCACCGATCCTCATTGAATTATGTGTGTTTACGTTTTATTGGTGTAATTAGCTAGTTATGCTAAGTTGAATGGAGTGTGATGAATCTATTCACTTAGCTTTGTGCTAACCCCTCATTTTACTTCCTGCAGGATATGTTTTGATTATTGTGGGTGCGGGAGGTGATTGGTTGATCAAGGGAATGTTTGACTGCGCTCTAGGACTCTGATATGGTTTTTGTAATAAACCTTGTTTGGAGAATTTTTATAATACCCCGCCTTTTGTAGTTTAAAAAGTTTGAAATTAGTGTATTTTTGGGAATTGTAAACTGTTTAATGTATTTTAAATTCATGCTTCCGTGTCTATTAATATAATATTCTTATATAGAAAGAGGGGTGTTATAGTAAACGAACCGCTAGCCGAAGTTTGAAAAACATTTGTTTCACCATATTTTTGAAAATACACATTAAATAAATCGATAAAACTTTTCTTAAAATCTTTTTTTGCATTTGTTGCAAACCATGGGTCCGCGGCATTCAACTCCAAATTATTACTAATGGAGTCAATAAGTAGTTCAACCCCAGATACGTTCAAAGATGGGTTCAATGCGGCGGCACAAGTAATTGCCGGTGGTAATTCTTGAAAATATTTCCTTAGTTTTTCTTTCATGGGAATCACCATGGTTGCATATAAATCACCATAAAATTCATATTCACTTAGTTTTTCACACATTAAATAAATTTGATTTAGTACCAAATGAATTGTAGGATAATAAACACCGGATAATAAAGTTGTTGCTTCTTTAAAAACTTTGAGAAATTCGGTTAGTTTTAAAATAACATCCCAATATTCAACCGAAAATGGGCTAGCTTTACCCTTTCGTACAAGTTCATCATGAAAAATTTGTAAAGTTTGGCGTTGACGTAAACCACATATAAACATTTTATAAGTCGAATTCCATCTTGTAGGCATGTCCCAATTAGGGGTTAAAAAGATGGAATCCGTATCCTTACACAATTTCATATAATGTTTATATCTAATTTTACCCGAACAAAATACATCTCCCAACATATTTTTAAAAGCTTGTTTTATAAAATTTATTTGTGGCACCACTAGTCCATCTTGCACAACCAAATTTATTATGTGTGCAACACATCGACTATGATAAAAAACGCCATTCAAAGGTGGTTGATATTTTAGGATTAGTCTTCCTACGGCGTTTGTATTATTACTAGCATTATCAAATGAGATTGAAAAAACTTTTTTTTCTAATTTAAACTCTTTTAATACATCTCGTAACATATAAAATAAATTTTGACCGGTGTGAGGATATTCAAAATTTTCAAAAGCAATCGTACGCTTCATCATTTGCCACGTTTCGGGATCAAGCCAATGTGCGGTAACACAAAGGTACGAACCGGGCAAACCATGAGGAGCCGACCAAACATCGGTTGTTAAGTTTACATTTGTAGATAAGTTTTCAAAACCATTTATTAGTTGTAATTTAGCTTTTTTCCATAGTTTAATACAATCACGTCTAAGAGTAGCACGACTAACTTGATTATATCTAGGTTGAAGGGTATTTTGAACTAACCTTGTAAACCGAGGGTTGTCGAAGTGGTTGAACGGCAAACCTTCTTGAATCACATAGCTTGCAAATTGTTCCCGACATCGCTCCACCTCGTATGTAAATAAACTACCATCTCGTGAAATAGATGATTGACCCACTTCCGAATTTGATTTTAGTGCACCACAAAACTTATCTTTATGTTGCCTCAACGTTGAGTTAGATTCGGCTTTCAAAAACTTTCCACAACGTTTACAATGAGCCTTAATCGACCCATCCGACAACAACACTTTGTCGTAATTACACCACACTTCTTGATTTCGTTTTGTTTCTAAAATTTCAACAATCGTCGGTGCATTTGAAGAACCAACACCGACGGAAGTTGAAGAACATTGAGTTGCCATTTGAGAATTGAGAGTGTTTGATTGTTGTGAGAAATGAGAACTTTGTATACGTTTTGTGAATTGTATATGCGTTTTGTGAACTTTGTAAGCGTTTTGAGAGAGTTTGAGAGTTGTGATTAAACAAAACTCAAGGTATCTATTTATAAGTGTTTTGGAATGGCAAAATGGTAAAAAAGTGAAAAAAAAAGGTCAAAATTGAAAAAAACGGGCAAAAAAACGGCTAGATAACGGATAGGAAAAAAACCGGTTAATAACCGATTTTTAATAACCGGTTTGGAATAACCGGTTTTGTAACCGAACCGGTTAACCGGTCCAACGGCTAAAACCATAACCGGTTACTAACCGGCGGTTTTTAATAACCGAAACCGGTTTTTGAAAAAAACCGGTTTTGGTCGGTTTCGGTTTCGGTTTTTTTTTCGGTTTCGGTTTCGGTTTCGGTTATTTTGTACACGACTACTCTCAAGTAGATATCTCTACTAATCTACTAGGTTACAAAGTACAAAACTTTAATTCCTTAAATTTAAACACGCGAAATTACTTATATGTCGCTCAAAGTAAAAATTATACATTTAACCATTTCTTTCATAATGCATAAATTGTTGACTATGTATGAGTACCCTTCTATACAAGGACACACTAAAAAATCATTCTTTTTACAAGATTTTCCAACTAATGAAACAAACTAAATGCATACCTAGTCTTCCTCTATCTATCCTATTATAATATTTTACATCACTTGTTAATCTTTAAATTTGAATCGATTATAAGTACCCCTTTATAGCTTCATCGTTCATAATCAAGTGTTATATCAAACTTTCCTTCTTTCAAATTCTGGTACTATATAGATATTATATACATATAAATGCAAAATGCAGTTGAATAACTTGTCACCCATAAATTTACGTATCGGGTCTTGAAAAATCAGATATAACATGAACTGATGATTATATAGAACATATAACTCAAAACGACGAACGCCTATATATTGAATTGAAGATTATATTACTCAACATGTAATATTCATTATGTTTAACTTGATTTTAACATTAGTGGTTTAAAAATACAATACTTATTGTAATGCTGTAAAGAGTTATTAATTGATACTTACTATACAGTCTAGGATTGTAATGTAAGACTATAAGAAAGGAATAGAAAAAAGGTTGTAATGATTAGTTTGCCTAACCATTTCAATTCAACTATCTTATGGAGCACTTTATGATAAATCCAACCACTAAAGACCCTATGTTGGTTTAGAACTAGCTGTCACTGTTTGGATATACGATCAACAATTAATAAATTAAGAATATTGAGAACGATCAAATAAAGATGACTTAATTTTACGTGAAGAGTGGAAGACCTTCAATCATAGAAGTCAATCTAATGTGAAACTAATAATGTCCAGTTACGGCGGAAGAATTGAACGACGGCCACACGATCTTTAACTCTCATACAACGGCGGCCATACTAAAATCTTAACCGTCGATCGCAACATCAATTTCAGAAATCTTGTTTCGAAATTGCAAAATCTTTGCGAATGCAATGATCAAATTCAAGTAAAATACAAGTTGCCTGGACAAGATGCTTAAAGTTTGATCTCCGTTTTTTATGATGATGACGTCAATCACATGATGTTTCGGTTAAACCGGCGAGGTTCCGTCTGTTTTTTTTTTTTTTGGCGACGGCGAAGCCGATGTTAATGAATCCGGATTATTTGTTCGTGTTTGATAAGGAATATTCGTTTGATGATGATTATGCAGCTGGAGTGGGGCCTAAGATGATTCCGGATTATGCGGGTGGTAATGGAGCTCTGGATTATAATCCGGGAGTCTATAAAGGGCCACTTGGTTATCAGATACCGGGAATGTAGGTTGATAGTTACCGGCTGGATTGTGCGATTTTGGAGGGAAATAATGTGGGTTACCGGGAGAAACCGGTGGTACATAGTTAAAAGGTAAAAGTATGTTTGATCAAATATGTATGTAACAACGCTGCTTGGTTTCTTTTTTTATAGTTATTTTTTCATCTCCATCTTTTTTACCAAGGTAGATAGTGTTTACTTGTTATAATAACTTTATATTCATAGAGTCATATAATATAATATCTAGGTCTTATTTGGATTGAATCATCTTTTATTTCAAAAAGTTTCTTACTTTTGAGATATTAAAAGAGAATTTATGGAAGTTGGTCTTAAATTCCCGTCCCATAGTAATTATATATTTTATTTATGGAATACGGAGTATTTATGTACTAAGAATTTGTATAATTCTTATAACGCTTCTTTGAGTTATGATGCAGTTCGTAATGCCAAACAGTCAAAAACACAGTCTTATGTATATGATGTAAGTTTTGTCTTAATTGAGATATTACAATCATAATTACAACGTTTGTGTTATAATGAAAAGCTTTTTCAATAAACCATGTTATCCGTTGAATATGGTTAGCAAGCCACGAGCAGAGACAAAGCCCCTAACGAGAAACATCAGAGGCGGATCAAGGTCTTACGAGATTTAAAGCGAATTTAAAATATGAAACATTGTCGATTTAATATAAAAATTGCTACTTTACTATCATATATTGTTGCAAATTCAATAAAATTTGTTCGGTAACAAAAAAATTACTTTTCTACATTTAAAAAATAAGTCGATTCATTCTGTTGGGATATAATACGTTGACGTTATAAGTTTATTACTAATTTAGTACATTCTGATAACTAAAAGGAAAAAAAAAACTTCCAAAGCAAGTTTTATTTAGAAAATAATCATATCTAACGTTTTACTTATATAAATATAAAGTTTAGAAGTTTTGAAAGGAATCAAGTTATCAACTAATTACAGATATAGGGATCTACATTTTTTGCACTCTTAATTTATATAAAGCTTTGATCGAAGTTTTTAGCTGGTAATAAAAAACTACAACAATATTTTCATGTGTAACCTATAAATAGTTTACTAAAGTTAATTGTATTGATATCATATATATGTTGTTTTCGTCTCCGAAAGTATTACACGATATACTTAATACTGAGCTTTTTGGCATTTAACAGCTATATACTAAGTAAAAGATTAAATTAAACTCAATATGCAATTCAAAATGACTCATCCATTAAATCAAGTCATGTTTGAAATGATTGAGTCGGTTATTTAAGTAATACGATGAATGATCATGTCCAAAAATATGATTGATGAATTCAATCGCGAAACATAAAAATTATGAGAAAATCACTTTAATGATAGCTAATGAAAAACAAGTTTTGAAATTAAAGACACGCAAAATAGAACGTCGAAAACTTTTAAACGGAATTACTTAGAACTAAGTGACAAAAAAGAAGTCTTGTCGTCTTTCACATAAAATTGGCTTAATATCTTACGACTTTAACTCTTTTGAGACATTACAATATCGTTTTTTCACATAAAGTGAATCTAATCTCTTAGACGTTATATTCTTTGAGATCTTGAAGGCTAAAATATCTTGAAAGTCGTTGTCGTTATTCCAGATCTAATACATGACATAAAAAATTTAAGACCCTATGAGATCAAAGAGTCTAAAATGTTAGTTTCACTAGTATTATCTTTAAGCCACCTCCAAATCGCTAGTAGTATGATAAAAGTTGCAAAATACATGTTATTATTTATTATCGAAAATGACAAAAAGAAAATGTGAAATCATTGTCATGGCAAATATCAATGGGTAGTGATAAATTTACTATTCTTCCAATTTTTTCCACTTCAAAAATTGTGTTTTATCAATATTTTATATCAATAAACTTTCAATTATATCAACTAAAATACAATTACAAAATTAATTACCTTTTAAAGTAAAACTATTATTAAATTATTATTACTTTTAGTCAAATTAATATATCAACTCAACATATTTATCATTAAGTTATTACTTTGAAGTTAGGGTAGTAAAATTGAAAATTTTGTTTAGTATATACAGCCTCACCCATATCAATCCTCGAAAGTAATTTGGATTAAAGGGTTTGGATATTAACTTTTATGAAATTGGATAAGATGTGAGGCATTCTTAAAGAGGAAGGGATATTGGTCTAAACCCGGGCCATTTGACCTGATATGAAACTCAGATTGGACATGGAGTGTGCATGCGTCCAAAGACAAGATATATATTGAATACCCAATAGATGATAAAATTGATTGAAAATTGACATTTGTGTCATCAATATTGAGATTTGACTGGAGATGGTTTTTATTTTCGAATGGTCGAAATGGAAAGATTCTAGTAAAATATAATAGATTATGTATGTATGTTGTAATATATATATATATATATGGTGAAGATCAAGAGGGAAGCAAAAGAAAAAAAAATGAGAGAATCAAATACTCATTTATTATCAAAATATATTTTTCAAGTAAGATTCATCAAATTAAAGCTTGAAATATAAATAAATCGATTATATATATCATTTAATCAAACAATGTTGTTATAATTTTATGTTTTAAACAAAAAACTCTCAAAGTCGACATTTATCATTCATTTGTGATGAATGTTAGTCAAAATTTCAACTTAATATTCTTAAAACATTAATATATGATAAATATTAACTAATATTATATAATGATCATACCATTTATAGGTGAATGTTATCATTAAAAATTCATCAAGAAATGATGTTAAGTAATATTCATGGATGTATAATAACAAAATATAAGTTAACATTAATCTGAAATGAATGTTATAAATAATGAAATCAAGGGTTGGGATTTACTTCACTCCTTTTCCAGAATTTGAAGCTTCCCTACAGATCCTTTCCATATATATATATATATGTATATATTACATATATAAAGGATCACAAATTTTACTAATAAAATGCTTTCCGTTTTAACATTATACTAGCAGATACCCGCGCAAAGCAGCGGATAATTTATTTCATGTAGTGATTTTATGATACATTTGTTTATTAATAGACTAAATTGCATTTAATTTAATATATAATTATATCTTAAATATATATATCGTTTCCAAAATTAAATAATGGTAAATTGGTCTATTTCGTTGAAAATAAGGGTATTTGTGTTATTTTTGTTCTTTAAAAATTTAATTTATTAAAGAAAAGGGCTAAACTCTTTATAAGGGTGTAAGATAATAAGGGACAATTTAACATTAGAAAAATTTATGACAATGGTCATATTTGACAAATAACATCCGAATGGAAATAAAGTCTTTTAAAATTTTAATTTTGTTCAATGATCTCGCTTTCTAAAAATATGTGACAGTAAATTGTGAAAATTGACATGTTACATTATCCCATTAACTATAAGTTGAAATTCTCTCCATGCATTAATTGGAACGAATTGTGAGCATTAGAGCGACATATGTAAATTATAGTGAAATGGGTATTTAAAAGGAGCGAATTGTGTGTTAAAAGGAGTGAATTAGGTATTGCTGATTGAATTATAGTAAAATGTGGGTAAAAACCATTGAGTAATTCGCTTTAATTACTGTATTTGAGCGAATTTGTTGTATTCGGTACTTTTTCACTAATTTTTTTTTTTCAATCATAGTGCAATTTTATATGTATTTTCAACACAATTCGCTCCCACATGTTTTTAGTTGCAAGATTGTTGATCAAGATTGATAATTTAATGAATTTTCTCTAGAATTAAACTGAAAAGGTCAAATATGACAACAATTTTCTCTTAATATGACTCATAGGGAGTTAGATGACTAATTTTGATATTAAGTATATAGAGAATCTTCAGTATTATATTATTGAAGTGGAATAAATATATTTATATTTTTATAAATTACTAATTAGGACCAAATAAGATCCAATAAGAATAAAATTCGATAAACATGAACGACAATTTAAGCAAATTATATGCATACAAATATCTTATGCAAAATCAACAATATTTTGCACGTTGATCAATACCGTCAAATTTAAGATATTACGTCATAATCTAGATGTTAACAAACGTTATTCATATGTAATATACCTAAACCATAGATTACGTTTGTTAGTTGAGTAACGGAACTTCACTGTTGCCCTTTTAAAGCTAAATTATCACTTAGCGGTCCCTTAGTACCACTCCATCATCAATATCTTCTCGTGCCTTTTTCTTACATGCATATGTCAACCCATTCAATTCATGTCTTAAATAATATGGGTGGCAATCAAAAGGAAATTAAAAAATTTAAAAAATAAAAAAACAAATTTCAATATTTAATTTAATCATAAATGAACTTTAAAATTATAAATAATTTTAAAATTTAACATTCATTTATTCATCACAAATGAATGTTAAAAATATTTATTTATGAAGAAATTACAGATTAAAATTTACTTCCCTTCTTTCTCAAAATTTAAAACTTCCCTGTAAATCTTTTTCCTATATATCATATATATATACATAGCAGGGAAAGTAACATATGCTATAAAAATAGCACATAACTTAATTATAAGCTGAGTATAAATAATATCTCTTATATAATGTCTAAAGATAATTTTTACATAACAATAATGATAATTGATTATGATTATTTATTTGACGATTGTTTTAGTTAATTAGTAGTCTTAATTTGTATTAAATAACAAAGAAATGTAATTTTATATATTTGAAGATTGTTTAAGTTTAACATGAAATTTTTATCTTGCTGGAGAATATTGTTATTGTAAAAGTTCCTTTTTGTACATCGGTTTTAGAATATATTCCAAAATCAGAACATGTATACTTTTCTCTCTTAATTAATGTTTATTTCTAACCAATTTCTGGAGCTTTCGTTTCGGTTTTGAGGGACTTTAATTATACCCCAAGCATAATCTATAACCTCGTTGGACAACATTTTAACAACAAAATATTGGAAAAGACCGTAGCTTGACATGCAAGTGTGTTGAAAGAATAACCACATCACCAAAAATAATGACATTAAAAGTAACAAATACTAAATTAATAATTTAATATTAATAGTAGCAATAAATAATATAAACCAATAGAATAAGAGATAGAGAATAATCGAGAAACGTCTTTATTTTACTTTCAGTCTATCATAACTTTATTGTCAACATAAAAACGGTGCGAATGAATCCTTTTCCTCTACATATCCAACGAACACAGCCATACCGTTAAATCATACTATCCCTGTTCTCATCTATAATCTATTATTCTAGAGATATCATGAATGAACCTAAATATGCTTACCCTTACCCTGCTCAAGGTACGTCCTATTAACATTTCTTTTAACTACATATATTAAATATTAATTAATATATTATTTGTGATTTTTTTAAACAAAATAATAATGATGGTACTCGATCGACAGGTGGAGGATACTATCAAGGACCGCCGGTGATGGCACCTCCGCAATACGCCGCAGCGCCTCCTCCCAGAAGAGAACCCGGTTTTCTCGAAGGCTGGTTAGTACGTTTTTATTTTTTTTCTTTCTTTTTTTATTCTTCCTTTTTTGAATAGTATTATAAATTATAATAATAATCATTATTATTATTATTATTATTACCCATCATGAAATTATATATGAAAAAAATTTGTACCAGAAATTAGATCGTAACGAAATAAAAACTTGTATTTAAGGAGTATTTTAAATTTTTAATATGAAGTGATGTTATTAATTTTGGTGCAGTCTGGCGGCTCTGTGTTGCTGCTGCCTTCTGGACGAGTGTTGTTGTGACCCAACCATCATCTTCTACTAAATGAATCATTACATCAAAATCAGCTTTCGGTTGTTACTTGTTTCCATACATAGAAACTTGTATTCTACTCTATTTTCTTCTTGGTTCTAGATTCTGATAATATTGCACGTATTTATTTTCTTTTATTAATGGCGTCAAATAATGTTCTTATACATAAAACAGCTTTTTACGTCTATAACTGGTGTCCTTACCTCCTAGCTTTGTAAAGTTTGTTTGCTGAGTATGCATATTAGATTGCGACCTTGATCGACCAATGTTTAGTCTTGATAGTACTCGATTTTCAACCAATATATACGGAATATATTTGGCCATGACTTGTATCCCCTATCATGCTGCCTATCATGATTGAGTATCGTTCTTGTTCTATGACACATATGAAAAGATTTTACATGTCGGATGTTGGATTGGAATTTCTTTAGAGCACATGGAACGAGGGTGGAATGCGTTATGTTCTCTTAACGGTGCGCTGTCGGAATAGTGTTCTGCTACTCTGGAATGGCGTTCCGACCACGACATCCCATTTGAGATACCGTTCAATTTTTTTTTCTCAATTTAACTGCTAGATTCTTTTAAAAAAATAAAATAAATAAATAAATCATCATATGATCGTCTTTTTTAAAAGAAATAATCTTTTTTAAACCCTATTGTCTATATATAAATATCACACTTCAAACACAATTTTAAACACATCAAAACATTCTTTCTTATCTACAAACACACTTCAAGAACTCTATAGTTCCACATAATTCACAGTGTCGAACAACTCTAGCAACCCAAATAACCCGTACAACCTACACTCTCAATGAAATCCATTTCAACAATATTCATCATCGTTAAACCCACAACCCAACATACTCGGTTTTGGTTCTCCATACCAAACTCCACAAACGCCATCTTATCAACCACCATCTATTAAACACCCAAATTCTCACACGATAAATATAACGCTTTCCTAATGAGGCAAGCAGTACAAAACACCCAAAAACCCGACATCTAATTGGTGGAAGATGAGGTACCAACACCAACCTCCCATAGAAATAGGTGCAAGAAAAGCAAACTACCCGCAGTTGGGAACATGAGAACGAACTCCGACTGGCCTTAAGTTGGATTGCCGTTGCCGAAGATTCCAACCGGGGAAATGCGCAAAACAACGACTCTTTTTGGTATATTGTCATGGAAGAGTACCATGCCCGCAACCCTTAATTTATTCGGACCAAATATGTGTTGACCCCAAAATGGATGAAACTCAACGTCACTTGCCAAAAGTGAGGAGACATCTCGAAGTGGCTCACAATAAAGAAGTGGGGAAGGTGCCGATGACTTTCGGATTCAGGTGGAGGCACAGTAAAAGACCGAAACGCTGAAATTTTTTGAAAGTTTTCAAGCGTGGAACTTTTTGAAGGACCGCCAGAAGTGGTCCTTCAAAAAATCAAAAATGGCATTGAGTAAAAATAAAAATAAACATAAATTTTTATTTTTATTTTTAATGAATTTTATTTCTTTTGTTATTTATTTCTATTTATTAAACTACTTAAATTTTATGATAAATAAAAAATCAACAATGTATTCCTGAACACTGTTCCCGCTCCCTTATTTTTTGACAACAGTGTTTCCGCTGAAAATTGTTGTTGAACACTGTAACACATGAGTTGTAACATCCTCCCCATCGGTCTAGTATTTTTAGGTAAATTTATCTCTTTATTTACTTTATTACATTTTATGAAATGTTTGATTAGATAATTGTTAGGAATGACTATATGGGAATTACGGTATTTTTAGTTTAAAATACGGATTAGCCTAACTATTAGAACTAATACCATCGTGTGCTAGATTAATGATAATAATACATCGTAGTATACGTAAATCAAATATATATAAACCAAAAATCCAGAAATCAGCCCCATTTCATCTTCATTTTCATCTCAAAAACACACACACACACCAAGAACACACACTAAACACACATTTGCAATTGAAGCTCAAATCAAGCCCAAAACACCTCCAAATTGTGTCATTAGATTCGGAATTCATAGAAGATCATTCCTACAACTCGTTTCTGTGGATTAAATCAAGTTAAAGGTTAGTTTTGATTAGTTTTAAGTTTCTACAAGAATGAGAGAAAAGTTAGTAGGTTGGATTTAATTATGTGTTTTTATGTTAAATTGAGGAATTTCGAGTGTTTGTTTATGTATTTACGAAGTGTTAGAACGTTCAATTGGTAGAAAAACGCTGTTAGAATTCGATTTGGGAATTTTTGGTGAAAATCAGCCCAGTTTCTGCAAATACGCAGATGAACTGGTTTAGGCGATATTGGTGATATCGCCACCAATATCGCAGGTAATATCGCGATTAATTTCGCTTGTAATATCACTAGTGATTTGGCGATATTGGCAATGTCGCTATGGCGATATTCGCAATGTCGCTATGAAAATGCGTAAGTGTTACTAAGTTTTGTGAAAATCTTACTAAAAATTAGATTTTGATGAAATTCGCATGGTCACTCGGAATCGACCAAGTAATCAAGACTATGTACCATAGCCCAGTCAGTTTTGGGCCTTTCGGGGTCGTCTTGGGCTTCAAAATGGCATTTTTCAGTTTTTAAATGACGTTCCGGGATTTTCGAGTTTCGTTCCAGATTGAACTCTTATTTCCTTAGACTTCAGGGAATTACCTGCTTGTAAGAATGGGCTATTATGATGATTTAAACTTGATAAATGTTTATATCTAGATACTATGCGTTGAGATATGTTATACGATTACGAAATGAGTTACTAACTCATTATCTGTTGTATTCTCAGATCAGTCAAAGACTCAGTAATATTAGAATTATGAGAGGTGGACAGTAGCAGACAGGTGAGTGGATCTGCAACTCATAATTTGAGTTAGTTGTAATGGTGTGATTACAACAAGTAACGTAAACCTTGATTGACTGTTTAGTCTGAGTTGTGATTGTGTATACCTACTTGTTATGCATATGTGGCCTTCGGGCATCTGTGTTATTCAGAGGTCAATTGCGATTGGACTTGGTTACTACTGTGTTCAACACAGGTTCCAGATACATGTGTTGTCGCTGGAAACTGTGTTGTTGTGTTGTAGTGTCAAGTTATCGGCCTATTCTGTATGGGCCTTTACAGATTGTGGTAAGTGTTACTGTGGGCCACCGCGGCTGTAGGGTTCCTCAGTAACCGCCGATCCTCTTGAGTTTATGTGTTTACTGTGCTTAGTGTAAACAGATTATTAAGCTAAGTTGAATTATTAGTTGTACATCCATTCACTTAGCTTCGTGCTAATCCCACCATTTCTCTTCCTGCAGGTTATGTTAAGATTGTGGGTTAGGCAGGAAGATGGTTTTTGAAGAATGTTTGACACGTGCTCTAACTCTGATATATTTAGGAATGTTTTGTAAATTAATATGTATATGGATTTTGTATAACAATTATAAGTGTTTTGTTTCGTAAATAGTTAAATGTTATAAATTCGCGAAATTTTATGGTCTTTTCTGTAATATAAAATATAATATTATTTTATCCATCGCTTCCGAGTCAAATGACAGATTTAACCTTATCTTAATTTAAGGGGTGTTATATGAGTCATCACTTTCTGTGATCTTATAGTGAAAATTTTTATATGTAGTGGTTCCAAAGTTAATCAATATATTGAAAACTAAAAACTTGAAAAGAGACTAAATCGAGAACCAAAGTATATTAAAACCTAAAAGACTTGAAGTGTTGTAACTATGATTTTTCAATCTCTAACTGAATCACGAGTGCAATACATGTTGATAGGCAAATTGAGTTATATTTTGACCTAATATTCATGTCTCTTTATTTTAGTTCCTCATTCTAGATATTCAGTTTTTATACATTCTTTTAACAAATTTAAAGACAACTAATTAACAGATTGTAACCCTGCATAATGAACATAAAGTGATACGTGCCTATTTTAAGAATGTAAAATATGTAAGTATGATTTAGGGAATTAATTGGCGTAAAAGGAAAACAACCCGAAATGCAATCAATGTAGAATTGAACGTGCTATACACATGTTATCTTTTAAAACTAATGCACGAGTTAACTCTGTCATTGATAATCGAGTAAAGCTCGTGTTTGAAAAAACAAACTCAGTTGAACTTGCATCAACTTTAAAACTTTCTAATTGAATTAAACTCGATTTTGACATTGTATCATCTATACTCCATTACACCTTAACACCCCTACTTGAAATTTTACTACTCAAAAGACAACGACTTCAACATTATGAAGATGTAAAGAAAAGTTGAATACCATTAATATGCTTGTTAACTATGATACGTTACCTTATTTGAAAGGTGTGAGATTAGAGGGGTAATTGCATTTTGAGGGAAAGGATGGAAAAACGATTTTAACTGTTGATTTTTGTGATCAATGGCTCATATTCGGAACACTGAATTTTACTTGCATATTGTATTTTACCTAAAGTGCACTGTTGTTAAGATGTATCGAATCCGTTGATCACATAAATCAATAACTGAGATCGCTTGTCCCTCATTCCCCTTAAAATGCAGCTGCGCTCAGAACCTTATGCTATTTAACTGCAATATTGACACATGTACCTTTTTTAAACTTTTAAAGGTGAGGATTCTCCTTTCTTCTTATATATTTGTTATCCCTTAGAGAAAAAAATTACTGTTCATATTAAAACAAAGTAAAAAGAAAAAGAAAAATATATACAACTAATATTGTAAGTATTTATTTTTGAAATGAAGACTTATAATTGATTTTCTTAATAAGCTACATACACATATATTAAAAAATTTATTAAATGATAGCTCAATTTTAATTCGTTATCGATACATTATTTATTCGAAAAAAAAAAAATTAAAGACTTATTCAATGGAAAAAACTTTCAGATTTAATATTTATCACCTCCCTTAGTACAAATATATAATAGCATAATTTTAGTGTATGAATCATATTATATTATTTGTTGTATTTA
Source organism: Logfia minima (assembly GCA_963921325.1). Classification (NCBI taxonomy): domain Eukaryota; kingdom Viridiplantae; phylum Streptophyta; class Magnoliopsida; order Asterales; family Asteraceae; genus Logfia; species Logfia minima. Next base: position 10,411,988 of record OY992768.1, read on the forward strand.
TGATTTCCTTTATTTTAACCCATTTTCTACTGCTTGCTATTGCCGTAGGTTTTAGTTGGATCTTACTACCATGCATCCTTAAATACATGGTACGTAGTATCAGCTTAATTGCTCAGGCCAATATTTGCGACAATGAGTACATCAAGCCATCAAGGTGTCAATTAATTGAGATCGACATAGATCATAGACGAGTAAGTCGCGATGCGTACATATTGAATACGATACAACAAAGATGTTTACTGCTAATGATCATGGAATGTATTTATCTTAATTGAACTAATAAGGTTCAAGTTTAATGTATTAATATTTTTATTAATCTTACTATTTAACTATTCATATAATCACAATTTTCAAAGATACATTATAATTTTCAAGATAATATTTTCTTATCAATCAAATATAGTTAGTAGTTCCCCTAACAAGTTATCTTATTATAGTTAACCGACTAAGAGCAATGAGAGTGATTACTTAATCACTTCAAAAAATATTGACACATCATTGTCACATTATTTTCATATTTAAAATTATACTTCAATCAATTTTTACTCGTACTCATCACACTGAAAAATTGGATCTACATTTAAACATCTTTTAACCTTTATAAATTAATTATACACATATAAAATTTAAAAGGGTAGCCATCACTCAAATTGAATTAATTAAATTGAGAATCAAATTGAAAAGTACAATGTTCTATCGGTTTTGAATAGTTATTAGAGCTTCTAATTAAGTCGATTAAAATAATCTTCTGATTCAATCAGTCTTATCTCGTTCATGCTCCTCACCTGAGAAGCATTTCACTAACCACCTGAGGAGCAGTAACAAGTACCTCCCTTGGGGTCGGGTAGCTACAGTCACACACAGTTCCTGTACACAGTAAGACAGTAGCAGCAGTAGCTACTGTAGCGTAAGACAGTCACTCTCACAAGTATGGTTTAAACAATGTTCTATCGGTTTGACCAGGTTTAACAAGTTTGAAACATAGGGTAGATGGTCTAGCTACCCAACTGTAGCTGCAGTAGCTACACTGTACCTCCTTAGCCGGTAGCCAGTAGCCAGTAGCCAGTGGGTAGGAAACCTTGCCCGCCAACTAAAAAGAGCGATTGAGAGTGGATTTCAGGTTCGATAGTGTCGAGAAGGTATTAGCCACCGGTGACCGTACTTTCGTAAAAGCACCATTGGGCGGTGGTTCCTCTTCTCTTCTTCCTCTTGAACCTCGAACAAAAAAAAGATCTCGCCATCAGCTCGACTAAGAGTTCCGAATCAAAAAAGTCAACTGAACTTTACTTAAGACGAAGGAACCGAGTGCCAAAAAAAACGGTTTCGCTTCAAACTACTAGTAATAATAATTAAGACTAAAAGTCAGGAAGTCCTTTTCTTGACTTGGCCTGCGTTCATTATACCTACCCCCAGAACTTTATTTCAATCTCAACAAAGAAATGAAAGCATAACTCTTTGCTTGTTGTCCTCTTACTTACTCAATTGTGGGGGTCTCTCGGGTGTCTGATCCGATCAGTCTCGTGATGAAGAGAATTCCGATCTTCCACTAAGAAAGGTCTCGTCACGACAACTCAATTTGTCCGGTAAACTACTAGGGGCTCCCCATGGTTTAGTAAAAGGGAGGGGAGATTTGCCCCTCATCCGGGGGTTCATTTCATTCATTATGAACTAAAAAAGGTCTTAAAAACTTCATAGAATTCATGATCGGCCATTTCATTTGTGCTTTCAGCAAGTAGGCGACGCGAATCTATTTCTATGCTTCAATCGGATACCAATTGCTTGGATGCGTTTGAAGCCTCGAGATGACTTGCATGCAGAAAAAATTCTAGGTTTGTCTTCTGTCTCCGTAACAAATGGTCCATTTATTGATGGGCGAACGACGGGGATTGAACCCGCGCGTGGTGGATTCACAATCCACTGCCTTGATCCACTTGGCTACATCCGCCCCTACCCCCGCACAGGTTTCAGTCTCTATCTACGATCAGATCCTTTCTGAACTCCCCTATGACCGCTATCAAAGAGAAGCTTTTTCCTATACTATAGTTGCAAGTCTATTGTTCTCTTTCCGAATTAGGTGAAACAAAGCTTCAAACAAAGAGGTTGGGCTGTTCACTTCATTGATTTGACTTCACTTTACTTAAAAGAGAGGGGCCGGGCGGGCAGTAAAGGCTCATTTAGTAGACAGCGAGCGAGCAGCAAGCACCTACTCCTATCAAAATGAAAAGCAGCAAGCTGAACTTGAATTGAAGAAGCGAGCCTCTATCAGAGAAAGGAAAGCCGTTGCGCGTTAGCGCATCCGTTTTCTTGCTCGTTAGCGCCCTTCCTTCAGCTGGCTTCGCCTTATCTATTCATCTCTTTTTTCAAATGGAGATTTAGGGATCTCTCTTGTTCATAGATCTTGAAACCGGAAGAACCAACACTTAAAGGGTGTAAGCAACGGAAGGTTCTCACCCTGTCCCCGACATTGTTCTCCGACGATGTCCCCTGGGCGAAAGGGGACACCATTCTCTTTCTTTCTTCAATCGTTCCGATCAGGACAAGTGGGTTGGTTCGTTTCGTCCTCCTATCTACGCAATTCTCTGTCTTCGTTCGTGATCATGTTGGGCGAAAGGTAGTTGTAGAGGAGCGGCTGTGAAAGGGCTCTTCCCCCCCTTTCCATTGAAGTAGGGAGGGCTTCCTTCCCCACCATTCCGGCCTATTATTGATAGGGATTTTACCGATGCTGAAGGTAGCTTGCTTACCAAGCCACCCACTTGAGAAGCTGGTCGCTAGAAAGAAGCGACGAGGAAGCGAAGCTGTCTACGAAGCTTTGCTTCTCCCCCTGTAGTCGTAATACTCGGCTCGTCGATACTTTGATTCAAAAGGTAACCGATGGTTCCCGACTTTCTCTGGTTTCCGCAACCGTAACCCTTTTTCCGATTACATAAACCTTTTTTTTTTAATAGCGATACGCTCTAAAAAAAGTGAAGGATAAGCAACCATTCTAGAAGCGGTAGCTTCCCGCCTCCTTCATTCCTACTGCCTCCTTCGGTGAGAAGTTTCCTTCCTTTTTCTTTTTCTAAAAAAAAAATGACTGATTGGTCTGCTCAGCAAACGTACAAAGTGGACCGCTGTTTGGCTGACCCCCTTCTTCCCATTCGGGTTGGGTTGACCCAGAAGTACAGTAAGAAGGAATGGAACCGCTTGAGAGTCGTCTGAAGTTCACACTTGGGTAAAGACGACTGACTTTGGAAACGGAACACGAACCAATTTCAGCTATTCCGGCTTCTTATTGAGCGTAGCGAAATCAAGGTTTATGAGAAAGTCAGCGAAGTTTCTATGATGTTCTACCTTTGCGTAGTCTCGGTCCACAGTGACAGTGGAAGGCTCCGCACCTGAGCCTCGTTAGACTCAGCAGAAGTGTAAGGTGTAAGTGAAGAGAATAGAAGAGATGAAGTCCGCCCCTTAGCCTAGTCTATATCCACAGCTGACGCAACTCCGTACCGACGTCTCACTACTACTTAATTAATTAACGGCTAAACTTTTTCATAACCTGAGCTTTCCTTAACCAGTTGACCTTACTTCGTAACCTTAGCCTCCCTTTCTTTATAGTTCGACTAAGTGACTTCGTAACCGAAACCTGCTTTTTTTCTTACTGTAGCATAGGCCTTCGCCACTTCAAACGGGCGCTTCGCCCCTCTTTTTTTTTTATTAGAAAGAGCGGGGCCTTACTTATTCAGGGGGGTGGGGGAACCCGTAGGAAGGGGGGATGAACCGCCGAATTGACATCTGAAATCGCCAACATGAACACAAACGAAATCTTTAATTTCGTATAGAAAGAAAACGAACCACTTCTATTCTCGGAGCCCACGGAGCGGTATATGAAGAATGGCTTTTTGGTCCCTTTCGTCCAGTGGTTAGGACATCGTCTTTTCATGTCGAAGACACGGGTTCGATTCCCGTAAGGGATAGGTACTCATTCCCGGCCGCTTTCAGTTAGTGTTCATTGCTGAGTGATCGCTCGCTATCTGGCTGGAAAAGGTGGTCCGGAAGCTTCCTCTCTCCCAGCAAGCAAGATGAGATCACCACTTCTCTCGGACTTCCTTTACTTCGTAACCTTAGCTTTAGATGTCCTTTCATAGATTCTCGAACCTCCACATAATATCCATGCATGCGTTCTTTCTCTCCTCCCCTCAGCCATAGAGTCATCTTTCCCCCCCTTTTTTTTTTTTCATTGAACCCCACCGCTCCGTGGGGTGCTGAGTGGTGTCCTCCCCTCCCTAATACCTAATACATAGTTCCGTCTATGGAGCCTAAAGCTTCAACCATGGCATAGCAGTAAGCAGTAAGTTGGCCTAGTCTCTCGCCCAGCCTTCGCCTTCTTCAGTGGCCAAGTTGAAGCGTTCAACGGTTCTTCGGCCTACCACCTTTCTCAAGGTTGAGCTTGTTTAATTGAAGCTAATGCTATGCTGCCCTTCCCTTGTTCAAGAGAAAGCGAGGACTTTCTTTTAGCTACCGGCCCAAACAAAAGAGATTAGCCTCTTGATCGATCGATTGATTGGATCGAAGTACGAAAGGCTTGATTGAAGTGTGAGATCAGCCCAAGACTAAGGCCGAGCAACTAGCTGCTGCAGGATTGGACGTCTATCTATCTCACCACGCTCCCCTACTCCTATAAAGGCCGGCAGAAGGGGAGCTCGTTACCGCAGCGCTCGTTCACCCCTTCGGCTTCTTCCATTCAAAAAGGTAGTTTTTTTTCTTATTGGCAAATAGCGTCTTGAAGTGAAGCGAAGGCATTATTGAAGGAAAGAGATGGCGGGTCGGTCAAGTGCATTCGCTATTCGATTCCATCCTCGATCCCACCAAATTTATATTCAAAAGTTTGTATCTCTTCTTTACTTTTAAGTGACAAGGGGGTGACAAAGTTCTCTATGTCGCCGTCTCATCAATGAGCGTAGATTGATAGAGATGGCTTTTGTGCCGGTCAATCTGTATCCCATTCTTCAGGTATAGTTTTCTTTGATCACAGATCGACAGTCCTTTCTCCCCCTTTCGTCATAAGGCGTGGTCTGACTCTGAACCATTCCTGTGTTTAGGTCCCTACTAAGCATAATTCGTAAACTATGCAATGGCTATTTGAAGACTTTTTAAAAAGTTTATAGCAAAGCAAAAACAAGAAAGCCCTTACGAGGTAATTATGAGTTAAACTACTCGTGTTAGCATGGAAGTCAGCCCGCTGATTCCATTCAGCTACTAGGGTTCCAAACCTTCCCCTTAGCTCTATAAAGACCTTTCCAACTCAAGAGATGCTAAAGCTATTGTTAATTGGTCTTTCTAAGTCGGAAAGAGGGCTTTGGGCAAAGAGCAACTCGAAAGTACTTGACTTCAGTCCCAGTACTGAAAGACGTGACTTCAGGACTGGATTTCGGAAGGAAAGACTTCGTTTACTTCCTGCAAATTGCTTATGTAAGAACTAGTAGAAAGAAAGGAATTTTTAACTAAATAAGGCAGCATTGATAGACCGTTGAATGAGAATGCTTGAGTGGGAATCGTCTTAGCAACTGGCTATAGACATGACTAAAAGCCGCCGGGAGAGGAGAGACAATCTTTCATGAGAGAGGGACGAGCGAGTGATAAATTGGGAAAAAAAGAGGTAGGCCTTCCGAGCGGGCATTTAGGGGCCTTGTTAGCGAGCCATCATTCTTCCCTAAGCTGCCAGAGTCCGATCGAAGCGAGCAAGAGATAGAGGAATCATCGCTCATAGATGTGAATTGAGAAAGCAAGCCCTAATTCTTTTTCATCTCCTCGGGCAAGACCAATTATAAGTCGACGTCTTAACCTGACTTCCTAAGCTCAGTTGATTGTTGAAGCAGTAGCTCTGGATCGAGAGCAGGATGCTTACCGTGGGTATTATGAAAAGGGGAAAGGCTTTTTTTATAGAGAGAGGTATAGGAGAATGGAAGACCAAAGAGACCCAACTCATATCATACCAAGAACTTGCCATTGACCTGATCAAGCGCTTTAGGGAGATCACCTTCACCCATGTTCCGAGAATCTAAAATCGCTTGGCTGACTCGCCAGCCCTTATGGAATTCATACTCAGACGCTCTAGTACACATGCTAGTACACCGAAGCACAGAGTCGCTTGTCATCGACATCCGAGCCACAGAGAGCCCTTCCGCCGAACGGGACTCATTTCTCTTCTTGGATGAAGACTATCGGGAGTTGGAACATGATGAACTATCACCAGTCAAGACGAGGAAGATTACGAGGACGATGGGAACCATGGTATTATTCTTTCTACAATTACCTCAAGACGGGTTCATACCGGAGTACGCCACTCGTGGTCAGAGGAGAGCCCGGAGGGAACTTTCCCGACGATTTGTGATCTTGGGAGATGTCCTTTACAAAAGGTCACTCGCCCTTCCGAAATAAGGAGCACACATTGTTGAACAAGCTCATTCAAGTGGGTGCGGAGGACACGTCAACAGCCAAATGCTTGCCAAGAAAATCATGAGGCAAGGCCCCCTATTAAAAGTAAGGGTGTCAAGAGATGTCAGAAATGTCAACTCCTTTGATTTGATGGAATTTTCTTTCAAAATGCTGCATCATGTCGAATGGCGGGTCCATCGTCTATCCCCAAGGTAAGACCCCGAATGAAAAAAAACGTACCTTCGAAGGCATGATTGCTGCGATCAGGAGCTGCTTAACATCATTGAGAACAGGAGATCAGAAGATTTGGTGGAGGATAAAGTAAAAAGTGAACCAACACTGGGATCTGATCATAGCCGCCGTGAAGTGTTTGGATGCAAAGGCGATGGTTTTGAGATTCGGCAAACATGTGTCCTGCATGAAGTACATCGAATTTTGGAGATATCCCGTAATGTCCTTTTTGTACCTAGATAAGGACGACCTCGAGAGAGCAGACGACCAGTAGAGTAGGTGCTCCATCTCGTTCCTGCTGCGTAGGTCTAAGGTAATTCACAGTGCTAGCAGATCAGAAGTACGGAAGTGGGCCCTCACCCTTCTCTAATAGGGGCAGTGCTACCTATAGAACGGGAATGTTCATCCTCTCTTAAAGTACGTTATGGATTTCAAGTCGGGAATAGAGCTGTGGTAAGCAATATAGATCGCCCCTGACTCTCTCTCTATAAAAAAAAGCCCTTCTTAATTCTTAACTTAATAAGGCTTCGGCATGGAGTAAAGGGAAGTGCAGATCTGGAGTGTTTGGACGAGAAATAAAGGCTTTGCAGCAAGCGGAGTTGTACCGAAATTCAATTTTCCGGGCATACGAGAAAAGAGTCCAGCCGAGCATATTTGTTTGCTAGTTTCTTGATCCCGGAAATCTTGTACTCAGAGTCACGGATAAAGTGGACTACCCAGCGCCCTTGATACTTGGTGGATGACCCCCCGTTCTTTCTAGTGGCTTTTTCCCGTCCCTTTTGGGACCATTCACCCTTTTCCCAACCAAGCATAGGTAGAAGCCCTCTTTCCCATACACAACGACGGTTCCAAGCAAGATGAATAGTTTATAGTCGACTCAATATCGGCGAAATCCCCCCATTTAATATCTTTAGTACCTATTCTCTTGTAGTGCACCCTTCATCGAAAGAGTAGGCGGTTGAAAGACCCACCTCTGAATAAAGCCTTTGGGTTGGGAGATCTCAAAGGGGAACCTCGCTTAGCTTATCAGTCCCTGTATTATTCAAATCATCTGTCCACTTATCTTGTCCAAAGCAGAAGGAATTTTTCAATCCTTTGTTTCGAAGGTAATCCGCCAGTCTCTAGACTGGAAAAGATTCAATCCACTTGTTGGCCTGCTTCTATGTCCTGTAGCTTCTAAGGCATTAGCTTCAAAGGGGCTTGTTGGCCCCCTTCTTAGCTCTTGATGTCTGCTTTAAGCTTCGTCGAATAAGGCCCGTAGCTTACAACATCTTATGAGAAGGGCCTGTAGCTCGATACAATTTAAGGCCAGTTGCGTACTTGCTAGAGACGGATTCCGCCATTCCCTGAAACATCAGGGCCCAGCTTGAAAAAGATTTGGATGTGGATGATAGAGAGCATATTTTTTATATATCCCCAAAATGAGAGCTATTAGATGAGAAGAGACTTCGCGCCATGGAACATGCCCAGGTCTACCAGAAAAGGGGCTTTCAAGTGAATTCCAAAATAAGGTAATATAGAGAAAGGTCAACATAGGAGATAAAGTCTTGAAAAAAATTCTTTCCGGACGTGAGCCTCACCCAAGAGGGAAACTCCATTTTGTGCTCGATCTCTTCTGTCATGCATCATGGCTGGGTGAGTTGTCCAATTGCGAATGAACCTCCGTGCTTCCAATCTGGTCATGCACTTCTTTAAGATGTGGAACCTGGGAGCTTTCCTCTTTTTAAGATGTGGAACCTGGGAGCTTTCCTCTTTTTAAGATGTGGAACCTGGGAGCTTTCCTCTTATAAATAGGGCTAAATCTTTCGTAGGGGGGTAAGGATGGTGTCGAGGTCTTAATAGAAAGCGGTTGATAGTCCCGTCTGCTAGGCTTTTCCGAACTTCCCTTCGCCTTTCTATCTCTTAGTTAAGGGGGTTTCAGAGAATCATCCGAACGAGATATGGTTGTCAAATGGGGGAAGAGGAACGAGAGGCGTCCCTAAGCTTTCCGGCTCACTAGTAGGTGACGAGGGGATTCAAAAAAAAAGGGCTCATTTCACCTGCCCATGCATTCGTTCGGATCCATTCTTCCTTCTTTACCTTTTCAACCCACCCTTACTAGCTAATAGGGCTTACTAAAAAAGCGAATTTGCCTCTTCCTGGTAATGAATTAAGCGGCAGCGAGGAGGTCCGGTTCCATAGTGATTTCGTCTGCTTTTGGAACTTAGATTCCTAGGGACAAAGAAAGTGACTTCGGACTTTTGAATTCTCAGAACCTCCTTCGAATTAAAGAACTTGAGAGGGTCTCACAGGCATCTCTCTTCGAGCGGCAGTGCAAGCTCGGATGGTGTTAGCGCTGGCAGAAAGTCCTGGATTAGTTTGTACCGGTGTAGGTCCCTGAGTGGTGACTTGTCCCCCTTGATGTTGTGGCATTGGATTAGTATAGATCCCCAGTAGCTTCAGTGACATTGGCGGAGGTATGCCTTAACTTCGTTCCAATTGATAAGATTTTCATCTAGATGACATCACGCAAAGTATGACACTCTTCGATGGTACGGCCTGCGTATCGGTGAAATGGACAGAACTTTGAATAGTCGAGACCAGGAGGCCAGGGGAGTGGTTTATCTCTGGGCAGAGAAAGGGTTTTACAGGTTAGAAGCATGGAGAATAGGGTAGGAATGGGTAGGGCTAATGGCGGGTAGTGAGCTCTATTGGGTCCCCAGGGTCGCTTGAGAGCACCTTGTTGCTGCTGAGGATCATAATTGGCCGGAGGCGCAGCGTTGTTATAAGCGGGTCTGGGCGGAGCTTGCGCTGGGTTTTTCGGTTGCGATTGGGTAGGAGGGTTTTGAGGTTGTTAAGTGGGGGACGGCCCCGGCCCCCTGGATGGCTTGCTGATTCCGGGTGCTCTGTTGTCTCTGTGCATTTAGCTGTGCTTGAACCGCGTACTTGGAGCTGGACTCTTCCCAAAGAGACGACGACCTTCTTCCCGTTGCTCTATCTCATTGTTCCTCCTGATCACTCCGGCGAGCCTGTGCTCATCGGCCATCCCTTCGGGTTCTTCAGTTTCTAACACTGCAAACCGAGAGCCCTTATTATTGCTTATTGCCATCATGTTCTCGCTCACCTCCGTGAATTCCCCTTCTCTGATTTCAATTTATCACTCCGCGTCGTCTCCTTTTCTGACCTATCATCCAAGGACCATTTTTTTGTGAAGGTTTATTTACTACAACATTTTGCTTCTCTTGCTCTGTATCAGTTCTCATAGCATCATTATTGTCCTTCCCTGCACTCGTGTCGGGTTGATTTCAGTCCGTTGTAAACATGACTCGGATCTGTGACCGAATTTACCGCATTAAAAAGAAATCAAATGGATAAATACTCAATTCTCTGAGTTCTTTTCCCTAATCTAATTGAACTTTAGGGACCAAAGGCTTGTTCAAATTCATTTCAACGCTTATGCGTGCAAATTTTCCCCTTGTCTTTCTGGCTGTATGTTCGTCGACTCGCACTGTTTTACCCACCTTATTACCAATTCGAGTAAGAATCCTCCTGCTAAAGTACTCAATTGGAAGTTCAGGGAGGCTCATCCATGATTGGGAATCGGAATGTAGGTACTTGACTGTATGCCCCTCCATTGATTTCATTGCATTCATTATTTGTTTTATTCTTCGGGCTTCTTCCGGTCCGCTTTAAATCATTTCCCTATACTCTCAGTATTCCGAAGTATGTTCCTCCTTTCGTGGTTCTTCAGGTGCATTATTAATCGAGCTCGAGGGCAATGCGTCTTCCCCATGGATCACCATGACTTGTCCTATCGCTTTAGAGATTTTGAGAGAATCCCCTCTTAGTTTTGAGGGGGGGAACCCATTCTGAAAGGTTCGTCTTCCTCTTCAGCTTTTCTCCATCTTACTAATAATAATGAAGGGGCAGGCAATCGGTCAAAGGTATCCCCAAGTCGGAATTCCGGCAAAGACCAAGAAGTATCCATTCTTAACACAAAGAAACCGCCGGCTTTTAATTGCGTTACCTCTGAAATTATGCAAGATTTACTGGGGTTGTCTTCCGGAGTTAAGCGATGAGTTGGGTAAGCTTCCTAAGGGTATGGCTTCTCTTCTGCGGGGCGACTAAGGGCACACCCAACCAAACGATCGGTAAAACGGGTCTCCTTTGGTATAATCTCCTCCGCCGCGTGTATCCCGTACGGTTGTTTTCAAAAAAAAATGTGTGCAATCAAAAAGCATTCTATGAACGAATTCCTTCATAGCCTTCATAGAGTAGAGAGAAATGGGAGTAAGCCTTTGGTATTCTGTTCTTATTGCTTAGTTCCTGTCTATCTCTATCTATCAAAATAGACCCTCTTTTAAACGGAAAAAGATCAGTCCATATAACTAGATTCGGAAAATTAACATACATGAAGGGGTGAGGCTTGAGTCTACTTTCTATTACAAAAGTAGAGTAGAAAGGAGACTCACTACTCAATTCGAAGGCGACACGCCTTGCTGCCTTTACGAGGATTTCCCTTCTTTGCTTCTTTTGTTTGAAATAGGACCGGGCCGGGTATAATCCGGTTGGAAAGAAAGAAACCGACGGAGTGGGGGATTGTCCTGTCCTCCTCACTGACCCCAAAGAAGGTGGCTCTGCCACTAAGCAGGCCGACAGAGAGGGCACCAAATGCCTAAACAAGACAAGAACCAACTATATGCTTAACACAAACTGGTCCTCCCTCTAGCACACGGGGATCGGCCCTACGCACCGGGGACGAAGCGTAGAGGTCACTTTAGCTTGTTGTACCGGAGTGGTTCATCGTCAAAAGAACAACAATGGCTTGTAGCATTTCCTATTGATTTGTCTAGGGGATGGGATGTAAAAGAAGGCTTTATCGTCTAAAGAGGGGTGAGCTTTCTCACTATACCTCGCTCTTCTTTTATCCCGCCTGGTTTCTTATCCCTGTTCCGTAAATTTCGTACGTAGACAGTTAGTTGCTCTGACTAGTTTTTTAGTGCAAAAAAGGACCAACGACGACCCTATCCTAAAGGAGAAGAAGGAGTAGGAGCAGAGCGGAGAATCTTTTTTGATTCCAGCCGAGAAGACTAGTAAAAGGAAGGATCAAGAATGTTATATATTTCAGGAGCTAGATCAGTTGCCGATGAACAAGTAAGAATTGCCTCAACAAAAATAGATGGAATTGGGCCTAAAAAAGCCATTCTGGTTCGTTATCGATTAGGTATCAGTGGGAACATAAAGATAAAAGAATTAACTAAGTATCAGATCGACCAAATTGAACAAATGATAGGTCAAGATCATGTTGTTCATTGGGAATTGAAGAGGGGAGAACGAGCAGACATCGAACGATTAATTTCTATTTCTTGTTATCGTGGAATTCGTCATCAAGATGGATCACCCTTACGCGGTCAACGAACTCATACTAATGCTAGGACTTGTCGCAAGCAAATTCGGAAATGAAAGAAGTCTACCGAAAGTAGTTCATGACTACTTTATGCCGCCTGCTCTACTCCTTTCACTCTAAGCTAATTTTGAATGTTGTTTTTCTACTTTATAACGGGAAGACGACAATACTCTACATATTATTAAAATGCTTTATTGTTTGTTTTTCTAAAAATACGATTTGTTTGAAGGAAAAGAAAGAAAGAGAGGTCATGGTTACTTCATAAAATAAATGAAATTTGTGTTTTACTCAAAATAAAATTTACAAAGTTGTAAGCCGTTAAAGTTCCTAAAAACAGAAAAAAGCCTCTCAAACCATTTAATCGCACCGTCCACGTGTCAATTACAACCCCTCCATACCCAGTTTCTGCGTCAATCCGTTTCGGGCAGCTCATCAAAACCACATAAGTCCATTAAATTCCAAATCCACGGCTCACAACCTGCCCAAACCATAACTCGGGCACATTACCTGCCCTATAAAATTGACCCGATATCGACCTTACTTTCTCACCCCCATTTTTGTTCTTACCGTGAGCAAAACAGTCCCTTCCAATATCGAAAACCCTCGCGGTAAAAACTCTCCGGCGACCGGACTCCAACCGTCTTCCGCCACCACAAAATGGCTTTCCGTCCCATTTTCGCCGGAGATTAGTTGCCTGGATTCAGAACCATCATTCACATCCAACCACTCCTTTTCTATCCCTTTTTATTTTCGTCATTGTAATTTTACCGTTTAATGGCATCTGCTATTTTACATAGCAGAACTGAGTCACGTGCTACTGATTTCATGACTAACTATACCAACACTAGTAAATTCAATTTCACCAGAATACATAATTTCCAAAATTCTAACCCTAATCCTAAACTTAACCGTAGCAATTACTTTATGGACAACATAAGCAGAGACGTTTTCCGGAAAAATTACGTAGCGCTGACACCGTCTCGTCCTCCGGCGATCAATGCCGTACCGTCGAATAGCTATAGATACAGGTATATTACATTTCGGTTAAGTTCGTACACTAGACATGAGATTAAACAGCTGAAAAAACGGTTAATGTCGGATCTAGAACGGGTGCGGGTCCTCCGTCATTCCATTTGTTCAATTCCGGCACCGCATTATAAGACGGAATTATTGCCACCAGCTACAGTAGGTAAAAAACGTATGAAACCGGTACAGCCGGTGAGAGAAACAAATAAACAATGTGGCCGTGTGAAGAATACCACAAATGCACAAAAGAGTAAGTTGATGATGAGAAAATGTGGTCAAATTTTGGTCAAGCTGATGAAGCATAAACATGGTTGGGTGTTTAATACACCAGTAGATGTTGCTGGTTTAAAGCTATATGATTATTATAAAATCATTACTAGACCAATGGATTTAGGAACTATAAAATTGAAGCTTGCTAAAAATGAGTATGAGTCACCTATAGCATTTGCAGCTGATGTGAGATTGACATTTGATAATGCAATGGTGTATAATGGTAAAGGGTCTGATGTTTATGCTATGGCTCAACAGCTTCTTTTGATGTTCGAAGATTTGTTTAATTTAGCTAACCAGAAGTTTGTTGTAAATCATAAGAAGTCAAAAAGTAGTTCAAATTCAGTGGTGACTAATCAGGTGAAGGTAATGGGCAAGAGGGAGATGACTAGACATGAGAAAGAAAAGCTGGCCGAGAGTTTTTGGAATTTGCAGATGGGGCCTCAAGGGATGGATCAAGTAATGAGCATTGTAAAGAAAGGAGTGGTTTTAGGGTTACAACGTAAAGGGCATGAGGAATTTGAGCTTGATCTAGGAGTTCTTGATAATGAAACATTGTGGGAGTTGCAAAGTTTCATTTGTGAGTATGGCGAGAAAGGGGCTGTTGTTAGTAAGTTGGGTTCTTCTGTACAGGGTAATAATGTGAGTATTTCTTGATATGTGTGTTTGTTTGTTGATTATAAGTTTTTAACTATGATTGTTTTAATTATATGTTTGTTTATTATCAGTGTGTAGGTGGTGAACATTTGATGGAAGAAGAGGGTAATAGGAAAAAGGATGTTGGAGATGAGGATGTTGATATAGGAGAAGAGATGCAGTTTACTAATTATCCTTGTGTGGAGATAGAGAAGGATGATGTAAATGGTAATAGTAGTAGTGGTGGTTCTGGTAGTTCAAGCTCTGACAGTGATTCTTCATCTAGTGGTAAATGATTAATTACTGTAAATTTTGTTAATAGTTGTTTGTGGATATTATGTAAATTGTGGGATTTGTTTGTTTGATTTTCAGATTCAGGTTCAGGAGGTAGTTCTTCAGGGAATGGCTATAATGAACAGGAGGCTAACTCAACACCTAAGGGTGGTTTTGTGGGGGGTTAGAGGCGTGAAGACGTTATGGCTTTTGAGAGTCGAGTGAAGGCTGGATGTTTTTGGAGTTGTAGATCATATGTAAAGGAATTAACAAGAATGGCCGATGATGAAACTAGTATTAGGTTTTAAGACACTAGATTAGTGAAGGTAGTTGACACCCCAAACAGAGGCTGCTTAGGAATGTAGTTTGGGAGTAGGCTTCAAATATTGTAAGCAATTGCAGAAAATGTATATAGTGAAAACTATCTGTTTCGGTAAATGAAACATTTTGCGAGGCGAAGTTTTAGACTTTGCCCTGTTTTTTTTTTCATGGAAAAATTGTAACAAGAGATAGTGATTTTCATATATGAGGCCTTGGATTGCATTGTTAAGTAGCAAGAAAAGATTGTGTAGATAGCATCAATTGTACAGAACAACAGATTATTTGACAATTTGGAAGCTCTAGTATATGAATAGTAGAATTATAAGCAATTGGCAGTTAGGAAATTAGAAATGTGGTTTTACCAAATCCACATATGGGGATCATGGTTCATGTATTTAAATTGGAACTCAGGATCATATGCATCTGTAAATTGGGTGAAACAAGGCCAAAAGGAACTGCTGACATACATAACTAAATAAAGTGGCAACGACCTAATGTTCTGGCTACAAAAATGAATTTATTACAAACGTTCTGCGGTCAGTCACATTGAAGCAGCAATAAGTTGATCATTGGGGCTTAAAGTAAACTTCTAAAATGAGGCATTTTTTACTATAAATTTTTTATTTATTTTATTTTATATAAAATTTATTTTTCTGACTTTTTTTATGCAAAATCTTTAATTACATCATTGAAATCAATTTCGTTTATAACTCTTTTTCAATTGATAAAGTAGTTAACTCATTCAACTTTTCTAGTGACATTGTTAATCTTAAATAGGCTTTCACAGTTTTAAGCTTTGAAAAACTTCTCTCTGCTAAAGCAACTGTTACGAGAATGGTTAACATAATTCAACTGATTCTATTACTACTTAATCAGATGAATCTTTCTATCATATCAATTTCATAATTTAGTGATGTATTGATGAAGTTTGATGATCACAGTAGTACAAACTTTCAAATACCCATTTTTGGTCAAAATTGCTCAAATGGCTCAAATTACTCAAATTCCACTTGAATCTATTCAATCAACTATTTAAAATCAATCTTAAACTCGATAATCCTTGCTTTGATACTAATTGTTGGATCGAAATTGAGTTTATGATGATAATTGATAGAGCCATCCTATGTATATGCGTACGTATATGTATGTGTATAGAGAGAATTTGGTTGAATATCTTATATTGCAAATGGTCAAAAGTTATACAAGCGTTTTTAGCATTTGTGTACAAGTTTGAGTATTTATACACCTCACACATGCCATTTACTTATCTATTACAATGTTTACAATCTCAAAATATTTATTTCTAACATCTATACTAGTTTGATTTTTAGGATCAAAATCATTCTTTTGATTATTTAATTCTTCTTCCACATTGACTTCATTATCATTTATATTAGTTTGATCATTTGAAAGACATTCATTAGTATTATTTGATATATTTTTTTGTGGCTTTTACAAATTTATCTAAGGTCCCCCTTTGAGATTTCACTAAAGCTTCTTGTTTTCGTTTCTTTTGCAATTTCGAGTAACCAATTCATATTTACGAGTTGCCATTATTAAATCTAATTATCTATTAGAGACTAATCACAATAAAGAACTTTAAAAAAGGAGCGATAGAACCTGAAAGAGATAACGGAGAACACAGGTTGCAGTAGAATGCAATTGTTGTTATCTGTTATTCACAGACCTTTGAAATTGTGGAAAAAGAGAAGGTGATTTTTTTATTTACCTGATGGTCTTTAATGGGTATTAATCAAATGAGACCTTAATCTAATGAGGCTTTAATAAAATATGCACGTGTGATTTTTTCTTTATCTAATTTAGTGTCTTAAGAAATGAAAAGGTTCATCCATTATATATAATTATAAAGAAATATATAAACAATAATAAATATTTTTATATATAAATACACACACATATATATATATATACATACATATGGGGCTTTAAAAATCATGGGGCCTAAAGCGGGTGCTTTACTGACTTTACCGTTGAGCCACCCCTGATTAGGCATATAACTTATATAACGAAGTTTTGCAGTTTTTAACCAATCATTGCAAGTGACCAATTTATGCAAAAAAAAAAGAACAAAATGTGTTGCAACAGATTATCAACTTCAAACTGCCATCAAGGTACAACTTAAATGCATATGTGGGTATCGTGTTGAAATAAGATTTACATGAACTCATAAAAAAGCTACTTAATTGTATGAAGTTCGTTTGTATAAACAAGTTACTTACCGCTGTCATCTAAAGTTATGCAAAACTGCCCAAAAGAACAGATCTGGAATACATGATTTGTTTGGTCTAGCAGCAACTTTGTTGCTCAAAGTGCTCAAACACTTCTTAAGTGGAATGTTGAGGTTGGGTACATAGATGAAAGAGAGGTGCTTGACATATGCTTGCAATTGAAGAGTTTACTTTTTATCAGTTCGATATCATGCTCCCAGCAAGAAACTATATATTAAGTAAAGATGGATTCATTTATATATATACTAGTTTTTATACCGTGTATACACACGGGTCATTTTGAAAAATACGATGATATTTTTTTTTTGATTCCTTTTGTTCCTGAATTTAATTTTTTAATAAATATAAAAAAATATTAATTCATTAATTAATTTATAGTATATAATTTAAATAATGTTAGTAGTATTATTTACTAATTATCTTGTTTACTATGTTTATCCTTAAAATAGTTATTTGTTTTTTTAAAATCATAATTTATGATGTCATCAAATTCATAATTTTATTCAATTTAAATAAATTTATTTTAATTAAATTATGACTTTAATTGATTAATTAGATTTCAAATTAAGATAATGATATCACAAGTATGATTCTTATATATTGGAATCATATATATATATGCATATATATTACACAATTAATTTGTGTTTAGACTATACAAACAGGAAATATAACAGGAATACATGACCATAGTCTGCAGTGGAGAACTGGAGATCTATGGTAACATTAAAAGATATGGTAACAAAGACAAATATGCAGTAGAGAATCCAAACAAATGGGATATCTGATGTTTTATCTAAAAATAATAATCTTACCAAATCTATCTGTTAATTATGAGGCTGCCTGCTGAAAACATAAACTTTACCATGTTGATGAATGCATCCTCTATCAAATGAAATATTAAGAGAGAGAATAGACTAAAAACAATTAATGGGAAAAAGAATGAGGTGAATGGGAACAGAACATATCGTTAGAGGAAAGATGCTTCCTTTCCCTGACATCATGGTGATAGTGTTGTTGGCTCTTAGAACTTTAGATTCAAATTTCATTAGTTGCACAGTTTGAAGTGGTGAAAGAAAGGATCAGAAATAATTACATTATAGAAGATTTTAATTAGATCGCGTATATCTATTTAAAAATATTCGCCCTCTCCAAATAATTTGAACAATGAAAACCACTTTCCTTTACGCTTTCTTTCTCTATGGTCCACGTATACTAATACACAAATATATATAGTTTAACAACACAATCATGGTTTCCTATCTCTCTTTCAAGGTGCTTTTAGAAACGCATAAGCTGTTCTATAGTTTTTGGTGTAAAAGATTATAAACCAACCAAATGATCTGAAAAACTATTCCTTTTAGCGGAATACAATTTTTTTTATTGAGTAATGATTCATGAGTTTAATAAACTAACCTAAAAAAGGACTTGACCCGCTTAAATTATCAAGATATGTTTTCAATATTTTTTATTGTTCGAAAGGATTATCAAGTTTCAAAATTTGAAAATAAAAGAAATATAATTTTTGTTGATATCTTAAAAGGACTTACATTTTTAGTCGTGCCATAAAAGGAATTAAGGGTCTGTTTGGCATGGAGCTTTTCGGAGCTTTAGCTTTTAGTTTTTGAACGAAAAGCTCTTATGAAAATAAAAGTCTTGTTTGTCATGTACAAGCTGTAGCTTTAGAATCCAAAGAAAAACTCAAATTCTCAAAGCTCCAAACGTAAAGCTACAGCTACAGCCTACAACTACAACTTACAGCTACAGCTACAACCTACAACTATTTCGCCAAACATACCCTAAGTTGTCAAAAAAGTTCAATAAGGTAGAATTAATGTTTCATTTTTTTATTCTTACACTTTTGGCCGATTTTAGCTTATGTAGACTTTATAAATCATATATTTATTTAATACGTGACACTTTTTGACTTGTCAAACATACTATATAATCACTTCTCCACTTAAAATAAAATTTGAGTTTAACGCTTAAAAAATAAAATTAGTATTTATATAGTGTTTTGTTAGGTCAAAAGACTCACCTATTAAATAAATATATGATATATAAAGGCTAGATCAACTAAAATTCTTTTGTGGTACAATTTTAAAATGTCGTTTCTTTTCAAACATCAATAAAAATCATATTCCTTTTATTGTCAAAATTGACAAATTCATTACTTTTTCGAGCCATGATGTTCTTACTAAGTAAGATTTATTAGGTGAATGTACCATTTTGTATTCGATGAGCAGATTAACCAACCCATAATTTACCATACTCTGACCATTTAATAAATATTTTTATCCTGTGCGATAAGAAAAAATATGTACCTTGGATGCCAATACCTTTTTACTCTTTCAGTTATATAGTTGTTGTACTCATTCCTAGGACCCGTTTGTTTCACAAAATGTTTTTGAAGGAATTGAAATTTGTTAAATGAATTGGAATTTGAATGAATTGGATTATGAAGAAATTGGAATTTGTCAAAGGAATTTAGAATGTGAAAGAATTGGAATATGAAGGAATTGGAATTTGAAGAAATTTGAATTGTGTTTGGTTGACATAAATTTGTGAATGGAATTGAAATCTCAATAATAATAATGACAAAATTACCCTTATACTATTTTACATACTTTTATAAATTTTTCATTTTTATAGAATCTTTTATAAAATTATCAACTTTTATAAAATTTTCATTTTTATAGAATCTTTTATAAATTTTTCATTTTTATAGAATTTTTTATAAAATTATTAATTTTTATAAATTTTTCATTTTTATAGAATCTTTTACAAAAGTATTAACTTTTTATAAATTTGTGTTTGGAGGGTTTTTTGATAAATATTACACGTTCCTTTGAAATTTCAAAGTTTCCTTAAATGTATGGATGGAATGCTGAATTCCATTAGGCAAAGGAATTTGAAGGAATTTGACAAATTCCAATACCGTTGTATTGCTTAACCAAACAAGACAATGATGGAATTCAAATTCCAATTCCATTGTTGGTCTCTAACCAAACAAGAAAATGATGAAATTCAAATTCCAATTCCAAAAAATTCTATGAAAGAAACGGGCTCTAAGTGTTTAATTATATTGTAGAGATACAATAGAATCTTATGTTAATTGTTCAAAGGAAGTTCACTTTCATTATTTGTTAAAACTGTGGACTTCAAGTCATTAAGTCGGCATAATAATAAGTTACTGCCAAACTAATCTGTGGATTTGCAGTTTGCTATGTAAAACTACACCTTTTTTTTTTTTTTTTTTTTTTTAATTTATGATCATTTATATTCATCATCAAACATATGAAATTTGATAGCATGAGCTGAGGTACATGTTCTTATGAAAAGTAAGTTTGATAATTACCTGCATTTTAGTTTTGTCCATCCTCCAAAATGCAAGGAAATGATCATGAAAAGCTGTTGTAGAACAATTTAGGACACAGCATCAGTTAATAAATTAATACCTGTTCATATTTAGCATCTTATTAGCTTTCATTTCGCTATGTCCAAATGTACCTCTACGATATCGTACAACTAACAGCTACATCTAAAGTTGACATATTTACTTTGTCTCATTCGTACTTCATAAAACGATATCCGATTAACAGAGGAAGACATACAATCGGTTAAAATGATGCTATCACGAATATTCTTCTGATATTTTACTAGCAGTTTTATCAAATTATAGATTAATTTTTTTCATCACCAATAATACATACCAATAGCCGTTAAAGAAGGCCCGAGTAGTGCAGAAAAGGGTAGTGGTGGTCATTTTTAAGAAAGTAACAAAAACAGACGATGAAGGAAACAAGGAAATCCTTTTCATTGCCATCAATGGATCCAAAATTTTGAGTTAGAAACGGATACAACAAAGCAACTTTGGAAGTGACTCCTAAGTATTCTATGCACATAGCCAACTGTAGAAAAGGTCTTTTTAATTCCTTCTTATACTTGATCCTCTCAAAATTTTCAACATTTAAAAAGGATTTGTATCAAAAGATCTTGAAGATTTTGTATTGGGTTGGAAGGCAAAATTCATAAATATGAGTCGTAGTTATAATCAGGGCAGCCGCCCAGACACCGTGATTGATATACAGAAGCCCATGAATTTTACAGGTGGGTTAGAGTTCGTTAATCTAACGTATACAGTCATGAAAAAGAAGAAGAGTGATGAAGGGAAATGGGTTAAACAAGAAGCTGATTTATTGAATAGGATCACAGGTTATGCACCGAAAGGGTGCGTTACTGCGGTTATGGGTCCTAGTGGTGCAGGGAAATCTACTTTTCTGGATGGGTTAGCTGGCCGCATAGCTAGTGGAAGCCTCAAGGGGAAGGTGTCGTTGGATGGGACTGAGATGAGCCCGAGCTTGATCAAGAGAACATCAGCTTACATCATGCAGGATGATCGACTCTTCCCGATGCTAACGGTTTATGAAACTTTGATGTTTGCTGCTGATTTTCGTTTAGGGTCAATCTCAAGGGCTGACAAGAGGCAGCGGGTTGAGACTATGATCGAGCAACTCGGGTTATCGGTAAGAAGCTAAGCATATCTCAGAGAAAGTTTTCTTTTAATCTCTTTCAAGATTATTCTTTTTATTTGAAATATAGAGTAATGATATATAGGCATATTTAGATGGATTTAAAAGTAGCCATAACTCATCTATTGTTTGATACAGTTTTTCACTTCCAATTTTTATAGGTTGAACGTGACACATGTCACTCTCACATTGTTAAGGCCTACTTTAGGTCTATTTAAGTAGGTCTATCTATCATTTTTCTTAAAATATAACTGCAAATGCCAATTTCAACCCATTTTACTTGTGAATGTGTCGATTTGGGTTATGCTTTATCTCTAGAAGGCCAAATGAGTAAAATAGAATAAGTTAAAGGAAACATACGAAATGGGTCAAAGCAGTCAAATAGGCAAGTCCCACAAAGTGTATTTGTAACGCATAAAACCCGCTAAATCGTTTTCTTGAAAAACTTGAGATTATTAAAATAAACACTTTTGCGATCCATACTTTCCATACTAATTATTTATAACCCATGTTAACTTTTTGAACAATAAGCCTTACGGGTCAACAAGATCAATCTCAGATGCGCTCAAAATTTACAAAATGTGATTCTTAACCATTACCACCTATTTTGTCATCTCTAACTATGTCGGGTACTAGTGGAAACTTACAGGATGATTTGTTTAACTGTAGACAGCAAGGAACACGTACATTGGTGATGAAGGTTCTCGAGGAGTTTCGGGGGGTGAACGTCGTAGAGTATCGATTGGTGTAGACATCATCCATGGACCATCACTGCTTTTTCTTGATGAACCCACTTCAGGTTTGGACTCAACAAGTGCTCAGAGCGTGATTGAGAAGGTTCACGATATTGCCCGAGCGGGAAGCACAGTGATTCTGACCATCCACCAGCCTTCCCACAGAATACAACTTCTACTTGACCACCTCATTATATTGGCCCGTGGTCAGCTCATGTACCAAGGATCCCCAAAAGACGTTGGGCTCCATCTGACCCGTTTGGGCCGGAAGCTTCCTAAGGGAGAAAACCCTATTGAGTTTCTAATTGATGTGATACAGCAATATGATCAATCTGAATACGGAGTTGATGCATTGGCTGAATTTGTTCTTACGGGTATGAAACCCCCACAACTTTCCGAAATTGAGATGTCATTTTCAACAATCCTTCCATCTCCGACCCCACCTCCCCGTCGGGAAAAACATGGCCATGACAAAGGTTACTCGGGGAAACGGCTTCACCTGCAAACTGCGGGCCGGGCTGATCAAGAAAAGGACTTTGATCATAGTTTGAGAAGCCCGTGGAATAATTCAAAGTCATGGAGTCAAAGTGGAATCATGCAATCAATTAAACTTACACCTACTCGTAAGCGCGGTGATCAAAGAACACCACCTCCTCCAAGGTAAATCGCAGTGACAATGAGTTGATAAATGTTTGGGTAACTATCTTTGTTTATACTCAGATAACCAACTTTCAAATATATTTGATAAAATACCTTACAACTTTCATTAGATTTCAGTTAATGTAACTTAACCCATCCATCCGGCTAAATGATGACGTGGCATTTGGCGAGTTAGTCACTTCTACCATGTTGACCTTTTGTCTTAACATGGAACTGAAGTGTTGGTGATGTGACACTTCAAAACCGGTTAACTTTAAAGATCACCATAAATGAGTACTTTTCTAATGTTTGAACCTTTTTGTAAGTCAAAATAGGAGTAATGGTTACCCAAAACAGAACTTTGATAAAAGTTCATTAACACTTTATGCAGTTTTCGTTGATGTATAATTTAGCCTTCATCCGACCTTCTTGGCAGTGACTTTGTGATTCATTTTCTTACAGTGAATCTCCTTACTACACGTACTCGAGTGATATTATAGCAGGAACCCCGACTCCACACAGTAGTGACTACACGGTCAATGAAGACGACTATCGCACCCCCAACAATGCACCAAACGCTTCAAAATATAACCATTTAGGTCCTAAATTCTCAAACTCTTTCTTTGAAGAAACATGGGTTCTGATGCGTAGAAACTTCATAAACATAAGAAGAACCCCCGAGCTGTTTATGTCAAGGCTCATGGTGTTGACCATCATGGGGTTCATGATGGCCACCTTGTTTGTTAACCCTCATAGAACCATGCAAGGAATAACTAACCGGCTCAGCTTCTTCATCTTCACAGTATGCCTCTTTTTCTTCTCTTCAAATGATGCGGTCCCTGCTTTCATTCAAGAACGGTTCATATTTGTTCGTGAGACTTCTCATAACGCGTATCGGGCTTCTTCTTACACCATTGCTGGCATAATTACCTATCTACCCTTTCTCTTGCTCCAGGCTTTTGTGTATGCGGTAATCACCTGGTTTGCCTTAAAGCTAGAAGGCCAGTTTGTTTATTTTTTGATCATGCTCTATGTGTCTCTGCTCACCACAAACTCATTCGTTGTGTTTGTGAGCTCGATCGTTCCCAACTACATTCTCGGGTATGCTGCCGTGATTGCTTTTACAGCTCTATTTTTCTTGTTTTGTGGCTACTTCTTGAACAGTCATGATATTCCGGGTTACTGGAGTTGGATGAATAAGGTTTCAACTATGACGTACCCATATGAAGGACTTCTGATAAATGAATACCAGAGGACTGAAGTTTTCGGTCAGACTCTTATGGGGGCAAACGTGACAGGAATCGACATCTTACAATCACTCCACATTTATCATGAGAAAGATCCGAAATGGTCCAAGATTTACATAATGTTGGGATGGGCAGCCCTATATAGGATCTTATTTTATATTGTTCTTCGTTTTGCTTCCAAGAACCAGAGAACTTAAGCCTTAAAGGAAAGGCGAATCTGAATTAGCTTTTGCAGTGATAATACGAATTAAGTGTTCAGAAAAAGGAAATATTTAGTTTGGATGAACCTTTATTGTTGCAGGTTCTGTTTTATTGATTATTCAATCTTATATTTGTGAACGTGCATAACTATAAAATTGAGTAGAGTGACTGAAGTGGTTTTAAATAGAGTGCCAAAATCAGATACAAGCTACTACTTGTGTCATGAGGCTTCTGCCTTGATCATTTAGCAACTTCATTATGATTATAAATAAGGAATAACTGTTATTTTCCCAATAAATCCATTCAACCTGTGCTTTAGGTAAAATTTGACAAGTCCATGCCAGATGTCATGGGCTGAACTCCAGTAGCAAATGAAGATATAGTCCAAAGGAATTTAGAGCGTTAAATCGTATAAAATAAAAGATAGAGGTATACTGAACAAATAATAAACATAACCATTTCAATTTCAACTGGTCATTTATGTCAGAAAAACAGAATACTAATAAGCATCATTCACAAGTTACAATAAAAGTCTTTTTGTTCTATATTTAGGTGTTCAAAATGCGTAATTGTCTGTTACCTAAACATGTCAAATTGACCTTCAGCTCGGGTTTCCAACTTAACATTAAGCAGAGAACTAAACTAGAAGAGACAAGTAAGAAAATTCCAGTTATCGCACTAATTAAAGCACATACCGATCAAATAGTCAATTATGGATTGTACCTTATGGAGGTTATGGCAGTAGTATTGACTGGAGAAGGCGAAGGAGGAAGACTCAGAGAATTACAGAGCTCCAACCGGATACGATAGCCGTGGCCTTATAGAGGGACCCAATGTGAAAGAGTAAACAGTTCGTGTCTAACTTGTAGTTTAACTACAATGTTTGTACATGTGGTTCATATTAAAACAATTTTTATATCTGAAACCAACAGTGACAGATATGTCAATTCCAGAAAGTATTGTATCTCAAGTATTAACAAATATAACTACGTCATTAGGTCTTTTTAGAATATCATGGTTTCAGTTTATAAATTTAAATACATTCCCTTTCATAATTACATACATAACTGATCCACAAGGTCTTCGACCAGATTTAGTTATTTACCGTGCCAGCAACTGCATCCTTCAAACCGTATGAAGCAAGTTCATATCTGCCTTGAAAAACATGGAGCTGTTCCCAACTACTTTATGTCTGAGGATAGAGTTGGGTCATGGATGCTCATGTAGTCACCAGTAACAGCCCATTGTGCCTGAGTAGTGGCTCTGGAGAGGGTTCACGACCTCGAAAGTCAATGAAAACCTGCATTTGGAACAATTTGGCTCTTAATTATATTTTCATCTGCGCCACAAAGTTTCTAAGCATAAAAAAAGAAATAAAAAACACCTAACCTCTAATGGATCTTTTCCACCTCCTAGAGCAAGTACAGTATCTCGAAATCTGTATCCCGTATCTCTTAACGCCTGTTCATTAGTAAGGTGATTTCAATACATAATTACTTATATGGTTATTACGAATGATATTATAAATACACTTACAAACACATCCATACCTTTTCATCGTTTAAACCAGCATCTTCAAATGCTGAGAAAGCATCTGCAGATAACACCTCAGCCCACTGCAGGTGAAAATTCACCATCACAACTAGTTGGCAGAAGAGAGACGCTTTAAACAACAATTGAAGAAAGACTAAAAGAACAAAGACGAATAATACCTTGTAACTGTAATATCCCGCAGCATATCCACCTTTTATTAACCGTCACAGCAAATAAACAAAGATAACAAATGAATATATACCAATGCATACATTAACAACATGAAAGCAATAATTATGAAGAACTAACCTGCAAAAATATGGCTAAAACCACAAAGGAACCTGTCCTCTGGAAGTGGAGGAATCAACTGAGTTTTTGTTCCAACCCTTTGGTCAACATCATAGATAGATTCAGGTCCACCGGGAACATACTTACTATGCAGCTCCAAGTCAAGACTTGCAAACTTGATCTACAAAACATCATTATATTACTATTAAACTAAGAGGTATACAAAGCCTCATTGCAATTAATGAATGTTATGCTGACCTGGCGAAGACTGATAGTACCAGCACGAAAAGTTCTGGCAGCTAGAAGCTTCTGATATATGTCTTCAGGGAGACACTCTCCGCTTTCATAGTGTTTGGCAATGCTCATCAGGGTATCCCTGTGACATCCATTTGAAGAATTATATTACTTGTCATACATCTTGGCTAGCTGACGCGTATATCAATTAATTTTCCAATCAACAAATACCTATGGTAACACCAGTTTTCCATAAATTGTGAAGGTAATTCTACAGCATCCCACTCTATGCCACGTATACCAGCAACAAGTCCCTCGTCTTGTTTTGTTAGCATATGCTGAAGTGCGTGACCAAACTCATGGAATACAGTCTCCACCTGAATATATGAGCTACCAAATCTTAGTAAATAGAAAAACGTGTATGTTGCGAGATGTAAAATTGTTTCTTCATCACTGGGCCTATAAGATTAATCTGAAAATACCTCACGAAAAGTCATAAGGCTTGGCTTGTCACCAACAGGTGGCATTTGATTGCAGACCATGTGCGCAACAGGTAACCTAACAGACGTCTTGTCATGTGAAAATACACTAGTTCGTGCAAAAACTTCACCCATCCATGCACCACCTCGTTTTTCAGATGGGCGAGAATATGGATCAAAGTAAAAGTAGGAAATAGGTTTGCCTGATGAATCCTTGATGCAGTAAAATTTGACATCGGTGTTCCAAACCTACAGAATAATATAGCAGACTCTAAGCAAGTCATGTAGCAAACTCCTTTACTGGGGGAAATTAGAAGGAATTGGTTATCTTACTGGTGCTAAACCGTCAGCTGGTACCACATCAATGTCAAATAGCATTTTCACAAGGTTGAAAAGGCCATCCATAACTTTAGGTAAAGAAAAGTAAGGTCGCAATTCTTCCTGTAGAATCCAAGATAGAACCTCTTAAGAGTACATCTTCGCAACAAAAGAACCGATAAGCTATCTACATCCACATATATTATAATAAAGCAGGCACTGTTGGCATCATACTAGGTTGACTCCTCCAAAGAAGTCAATCTCATGAACATAACTAATGTATGCATGTAGGACAATGAATGCGATGATGATTGTGACAGTAAAATAGCTTTGCTACTTCTGTTACTATACTAGATAGTGTTATTGGGAGTTGGTATTAGGATAGGAGAAATAGAAAGAGAACCTCATTTATCTCATATTTTGATTCTCTTAGCCTCTCACTCCAGAAGGTAATATCCCAGTAGGCCAGCTCATCAGCTTCAGGAGCACCTTGACT
Organism: Logfia minima; assembly: GCA_963921325.1. Taxonomy (NCBI): domain Eukaryota; kingdom Viridiplantae; phylum Streptophyta; class Magnoliopsida; order Asterales; family Asteraceae; genus Logfia; species Logfia minima. The sequence goes on from OY992768.1 coordinate 10,439,492, forward strand.
TCTGGAAAATTGCTTGAGCTCTTCCATATCTAGAATATGTAGGAGCAGGAAAAGTCTTATGAGTACTCTTGGGACTAAAATGAAATTTACTCTAAAAAGACATCAACGTTTAACCAATGAAAGCCAATTGATAAATAACTCTACATAAAATTCCAAGAAACTGCAATAATTGACCATGACCTTGAACTGCAGCATTCCAAGAAGCAGTCCTCAGCTTTTCAAGAAGCTCTTCGGCTTTACCAACAGTAGCCATCTTCGTAGCCATGCTTAACTAAAGATTATCATAAGAAAACAATTGAAAAAACAAATAAAAGGCGAATTTAGATACAAAGTAAAATACCACAAAATACAAACTTATACCTCTGCATAGTTATTATAGCCAAGAAGCTTAGCTTTTGCCAACCTAAGCTTTAAAATCTGGTCGATAATTGGAGTGTTATCTAGCTCTCCACTTGAAGCACGGGTTACATAAGCACGATAAATTTCCTCCCGCAAAGTTCGGTTCTTAGCATGTTGCATAACAGACATAAAACTTGGCCCATCCAATGTAATCATCCATGGCCCATTTTCCGCAGTGGCATTTTCATGACCCTGGATAGGCATAAAATGATTAACTTGTACTAAATTAAAAGCATTCAGTAATTAATGAGTGAACACAAATTATCAATTTTCTTTAGGAACCTTAGATGAGGCTATTTGTGCAGCCAATCCGAGAGCAGTAGCTGGCAATCCTTCAATTTCCTTTTTATTTGTTATTAATTTTTCAAACTTCTTTGTGCTATCCAGAACATTTTCCCCAAATTTTTTAGAAAGTTTTGCCAACTCCTGGAACCAAGTCATAATAAATGCCAAAGAGTTAGCAATATTAATTACAAAAAAATTATCAAGCATTCACTTTTAAGTAAAGGTAACTGCAAGGTTCAGGAATTTAGTCAACAATATAGTACTTGCAATAACTAATCCAGATACGGTTATATGATTGAAGAACCGGGCAATGCTCTTAAGAATTTTGAAATGTCTACAATGTGGTCAACATGGATAGCTACATGCAGGTAAATGGCAATCACCAAAAGCTTAAAGAAATAAACGCAAAGATTACACCTGAAGTAAAATCAATTCTGATTACCCTAAATATAATATGAACACACCTGTTGAATTTTATTAAACTCTTCCCTTTCATTATCTTCAAGTGAGATACCACTGAGACCAGCATCCTTTATTGATGCTGCAGGTGTACACAAGTTGCAGAGAGATGTCAAAGTAACTATAGATTACATATCAACAATATCCCGTGTACCATCATTGCAATTTGCAACATTGTAAACGGATGAGGTTTTTCCCTGTTCAGGTTACCCGGGGAGGGCGAGTATTTTTACTCTTGATGTACACAGCCTAACCGGGGTATCCCCGTGAGTGTTTCCAACCCTTTCCCTAGCCACCCCAAGATGTGCAGCTAGTGAGGTATGAACCTGAGACCTCTTGTGAGGATATCAAGATGCCAACCACTAGGCCATCTTGGTGATAGTTAATTTGCAACATCAAATATCGTAATTGAATGTAGCAGGATCAGATGGCATAAATATTTATATAAGAAGTTAATAAATGATTTCATCGATTTTAGAGCGTTAAGTATAGCAATACTTAATAGAGGATAAGAGGTAGCATCTACCAAACAGAATAATTCAACTATTTCATGATACTTACATTCAACTATACGTTTGCGAGCATTGCTTAGTGTTTCCCAGTCCGGTGATTCCTTTATAGCCTTGAAAGCATTATAAATCGGTTTACTTTGATCCAACTTTAAGCCAAATGTGATTCTCTCAGGCTGCACATGGATTTGAGTAAACATCATTCACAGTATAAAAGCCTCAAAGTTATTGTCATTGCAGTAAATGAGCCATGAAAAGACAAGCGATTACATTATGCATACGTATTCAAATTCAAGCAGAATGACCATATAGAGTACTTACAATGATAAATAATTACTAACCATATCGTATGCTTTCAAATTTAACTAAATATAGATATCATACGTAGGTACATACATTATTATATATAGAATTTAATTGACACCTGAATATCTTCGATGGCGGAACGAAGCTCAGGAGTATCTCTAACTGCTTTAAGATGATTAATAGCTCCCCAAACAACACTTAACCTATCAACTATCCTCTCTAACGGCTCCACTAACTTCGGCCACGTCGGTTCCACCGTCTTCTCTAATTCCGCCAATTCATCATCCTGTAACAACATTCATCGTTCATCAATAACTAAAATCAACAAATCACATAATTTTTTATAGAATAAGACACTTACTAGCTTGTTGAGCAAGGCACGCATTCCAGGGCGTACATGTGAAGCATCAATTACATCAAACGGAGGGAAATCAAAGTCCTGTAACAGAGGATTGTCGGAAATTGACGACGGAGATTGGTCGGAGAAGAACGCGGTGGTGGAGGAAGGGCGGCGGAGGAGTGTGGTGTGAGGAGGAGATGGTTGGAGGCGGAAGTAGACGGAGTGTGATCGGAGGGAAGAGAATTGAGATTTATTAAGAAGAAGTTTAGGGATTGAAGAACGTAGAGGAGGATGATGATGAACAATGGACAAGAGAGATGCCATGGCTGTGGCCATGGTTATATGATAATATATTGACTGACTTGTACGAATTCAGTCGGTCTTCAACTCTTCATTTCTACACTTGACATTTAATGGGGGAAAAAATGGTTAAACGTGTTCAAATTAGAATTTGTGGACCAAGTTTTATGGGCTACTTTAACATTCATAAAAATCACACTGTTGAGTTCTGAATTAGTCCAAGTTTCAGTGAAGCAAAGATTTGGCCCGTTTTGTGGCCCTTCTTTTTATACGCTTGTCCACATAAATATAAATTACCATGTTTATTTGTTTTGTCGAAAGCGTTTCATTTTAATTCAACACTACTTAATTAGCAATATATCAACTTAAATTTTGCTCTCCGGATTTTAAACTTTTGAACCTCAAGAGACGGTTTTGACAATTGGTTCCAAAAAATAAAAATAAGTTAGGAATATTTCAAAAATATGTACTACGAGGAGAGTTCGTTTAAATATGAATTTTTTTGAAAAAGTGGAAGTACCAATAGAGTGTGATATATGGCAAAAACCCTACTTTCTACTACGTTTTCTAAAATTAAATATCTCAAAGATGACAATTCAAAAAATAATAAAAATTACACCATGAAAATCATTATTTTTTTCTATTCGATTAGAGATCTCACAAAGTATACTTTCGAATAACCTTTGTTTTCTTCCATTTTTTTGTGGGTTAATACATGTGTTACGATTGACTAACATATGTATTACTCGCGACTATCACATGTGTTACAAGCGATACTCGGTGCCAACACATGTGATAGTCGCCGATAACACATGTGTTACTAATTTTCAAAACCCATCAAAAAATGAAAAAAATAAAATTCGTCGAAAGTATGTCATGTGAGATTTCTAATCGAAAAGAAAAAAAATATCAATTTTTATGGTGCAATTGTTATAATTTTTTAACTAACCGTTTTTGAGATATTCAATTTTTAATATTGTGGGGGGTTCGTTATTTTGATGAAAATTTGAAGTTGAGATTTGTACTCTCATACTTTCAAAAAATTTCATACTTGAATGAACTTTTGTGTATGGACCATACAAAAATTATGAGATATAAATTCGACTACGACAACAATATCTTCGTCAATGGCAGGGTACGAAAAGGTAAGATGTAGACAGTCATGCCTCTACTCGAGGATAGAGAGATTGTTTTTAGGGAAACCTCCAAAATAAATGAACATATATGTAGCTAGTACAAAGTGAGTATAAGTAACAAAATAACTATATCTAATGATATGTATTTGTATCCTAAGTTATAAATATATATGATGTAGATACAATGAGATAGAATGTGTAGATATAAATATAAGCTATACCTGTAATAAATGGTTAAAGTATAACAATTTAATACAATATATAGGCCTAGAAAAAAATTATATAGATGTATATAGGTATGATGTATTTGATGTAAACATAAAATATAGAGTAAACAATTATAAATAAGTATAAGTATATGTATTTGATATACCAAAATATATAAGATAATATAGATGTAGTATGTATAAACATGCAAAATATATTAAAAGTTAGAATGGGATAAAACATTTTACACACATATATATAGTAACAGGATAAAAAATAAAGAAATTATGTGAGAAAAGGGAGAAAAACATTTTAAGTTATTTATTAAAATTAGAGTAAAAAAATATCATAGGTAATTATCTTTTAATTTAATTAATTTATTAATTAAATATGTAAACTTTCTTTTGTTTCCCTGGGCAGTTCCAAATCATGATTGTTTTTTTTTTTCAATTTTTCGTATGTACATCTCAATATGCTATTGATTTTGAGTTTCATTTTACATTCTCTAATATGACTTTTATTTATATATATTATAATATGAATATATAAAATTGTCAATATTCCTCCAACATTTTTTTTGGTGCATATTCTTTTACGCTATCATTATTTGCGTTTTTCTTCTCCACAATCAAATATTATTAAAATTAACAATTGGCTTCTCATACTTTAATACTATTATCAAATTACAAATAACATTTACAAATTTTGAAGTAACATTTTTAGTGTAATATGTAAGCAATCTTTTGCTAACGTAATACTATTATTCGTTTATTTCTTTTAATATGATTCACTCTTTGTCAATATGATTCACTAATCGTTTCACTTTCAATTTGATAAATTTGATTCACAATGTTACAAAATATGATGTTCTTAGTTTATAAATACTTGAATTTATTGTACATATTTGATATGATAATTCACAAAATTATATAACTACGATTTACAAAAAACATATGTTGATTCATTGATCAATATATAATACTTATGTTTTATAATTTTCTCGAGTTTTCATCATCGGAATTTTGTTCTCAAATTCGTGAAAGCCAATCTCATAAAATAAATTCTGGTTATTTTGTATAATACATAGTAATTAAATTATCCCTATTTTTCAGTCAAACGGTAGGTACCCATCAACCAAGAATATACTTAGACGGGCCAAAACGCAAAATACTTCGTACATACAAGCTCGGTATCAACATATCATAAAAAAAACTCAAATCAAATGTCAAAAATGAAAAACCTCCCCAACTGTTAAATTACCAAACTGCCCTCACGCACATGGCCCACAACCACATATCACCTTACGAATAAAAATAAAATAATCCTAATATTGAATCTTTCTTTGAGAATCACAACAGAAACAAACAATATTTCTCCTTAAAAAATGGGCAACACAGATTCAGGTGGCAATTTTGGCACAATAAGGGCCTCCATCACCAAACAAATTGAATTAAAATTATTAATAAGGCTGATCCAATACAAACTATGAACAGTTTGTCTAAATTGTGCCAAACTGTCACAACCCATAGTATTTAACTTCTTCAAACACATAGCCTTTAAATCCACATTATCAATTATGAAATCACTCCTTTGATCCAGATTCCATCTAGAAACCTTACACCTTTCACCCTTTCTTCAAAATCTCCACTGCATTCCACGCGACCATTGTTAAAATTATGATAAATTTGGCAACCATAGGTCAAACTGCACCAAACTCCATACACTCTAACCCTGATTTCAGACCACAACTGCCTTCTAGCTTAATCCATATCACTCAAAATATCACAATGATTGTTTACTGCCCTCATTTGGTCTAAAATCCCATATAATCTGCAATCTGCAATATACTCAAAAAGAAAATAGATCTTTTGACTCAAAAAAGTCAACCAGGATTCAATCGAAGTAATTTTCAACCTGGTGCCCAGACATGTACTATTTCTCCCAGAATCTTCATTTTGCTAGAAACATATTTGATCCAACAAGGTCAACACATGTAGACCCTCTTGAGCTCTCATGCTTTAGCAGTAAACGATAATTCCTCTTATTTCACCGGCTGCATATCGCCGTCATGCATTCCCGTTCACGAGCAGTACAAACCCATCAATCGCCACAGACAAATCAACAGTTTTGATTGATGGAGACGAAAGTGGAGGAAGCTAATTCACAAGGTGATTCAAGAAAGCAAGAAGACCATATTCGGATCACCAAAACCTTTAACATTTCGATACGATGCTGTTAGTTACTTGCAGAATTTCGATGAAGGTGATCATCGTTACGAGTATTACGATATGAAAGGACACCGATGCTCACAAGTCTTGTCAACATGCACCTATGTTTAATTTATCGATATACATGTGATTAAATAGTGCATGTCTTTTGTTTTGGTGATTTTTAAGTAAGTTCTAATTGTAAGTTTATGTAATGTTTTGGCTTATAATTAAGCAATTCAGATTAAGTTTTTAGGATTATTGTTGATCTATCTAGTAAACATTCGATTGTGAAACACGAAATGAATTTTCGTTTATTTTTGTTTCAATTCATAAATGCAATACATTTTTCTACGTGTACGTATGGCATAAATGTTGAATAAGTACATTGCATATATATATAGATTGCATATATATATATATATATAGGGTGAAGATCAAGAGGGAAACAAAAAAATTAGGGAATGATGGAAGCAAATTTCAATCATTGATTTCATCATAAATGAATTTTAAAAATTAAAAATAATTTCAAAATTTAACATTCATCACAAATAAATGTTAAAAACATTTATTTATGAAAAAAATCAAGGGCTAAGATTTGCTTCCTTCCTTCCCCAAGATTTGGAGTTTCCCTATGGATCATTTCCCTATATATATATATATATATATGGTGGGGATCAAGTGGGAAGCAAAAAAATTAGGGAAGTATGAAAACAAATATCAACCCTTAATTTCATCATAAATGAATGTTGTTAACATTTATGTGTGATGAATGTTAATAAAATTTAACATTCATTACAAATAAATTTTAAAGACGTTTTTTTGTGAAAAAATCAAGGACTAAGATTTATTTATCTCATTCCTCAATATTTGAAGTTTCCCTATAGATCATTCCCCCATAAATATATATATATATATATATTAGATTTAAACCGTGCATCATTTAAGTTAAACAATTATTATATTTATAATTTTTATAGATTTAATTATTTAATATAATTTTTTCAATTAGTGTTTAAGTATGACTTATAGATTTTTTAATTAATTATTATTATATTAAAATATTATTTAACTTTATCTAAATTTATTTTTTAGTTTATCTTTTAAATTTTAATAATTATTTTATTTTTAAATTATAAAAGACCGTTACGTATTTTTCTACTTGTATGACAAAATATAAAATAACTTTTTATTCTTCTTTAATATATATATAGATAGATACTTTAATAATAATAATTACGCGCGTACAAATGTGTGTAGAAAACAAGTTTAATTTGTTTCCTTTTCTTATTGACCTATATATAAGTTGGGGGATATTTTATGATGCATAAAGATAACTCATTTTGTTTTTTTACGGGCACATAGTTACAAAAAAATTACATTACTGATCGATCAGTTATCCTTTAGAAATTAATAGTTCAAAACTTTTTGATAAAAAAGAAAAGGAATGTATAATGAAAATGTGAATTATGATGACAAAATAGACTATAAGTTGAGACCCTTGTGTGAATTTGTTTAAAAGGACCCTCACCATCATCATGACTTTTCGTCAACGGCAAACAAAGTAAATCAGGTAAACCACATATTTGACGTGAGTCTAGGCTAGTTTAATAATCTCGTACGTTCAATTAATGTTGCATCTTTTTTAATCGCCAAATTTTGTTACTTAAAATTTGAAAACGGGTCGTGACTCGAGACTTACACATTCATTGAGATCCCAAACTCAAAAGCGTGTCGATGAAATAAAAGCAAGTCGGAAAGGCATCTTAAATATATTACACTTATGATTTATGATTCGAATTAAATACTTCGTTTTTTAATACTTCCTTTGCATCCCTAAAACGTTATCGGCGATGCACAAAAGCACATAACATTTCCATTGCGCAAACTGTTTCTTCTAGCCTCCACAAAGTAGGCTCACCTTTCCAATTCTTGGGAGAAATAAACGCTTTTATAGGCCTTCGTGGTTAATGGTTATTTAAACCCAATATGAGTATTTTCTCCCTTTACGTATTGTATTAAATATAATATCTATCTTTTTCCTTAGTATTTTCATTTTCCTTTCGTTTAACTTATTGGTGTCCATACTTATTTGACTAGGGCCGTGGGATTGTGCATATCCATATATCTAAAACATTTGATATTTAAAAGTCGTATGCATTAATGTTAAGTTTCAGAACTTGATTAACAAATTAAGTTAACAGAACAATTTATAATACTAAGTTAATCAATAATTAAATAAGGTTTGTTTTTGACGGAAATTTGAACAATTATAACAACAATTGATAAATGCAATGAATATAGTTTATTTAATAATCCAAAATGATTACAAGTATGAATAACACAATCGCACTTAGCTAAATTGAATTAATCAATTACAAAAAATAGTCTATGTAAATTCACAGATAATTGTTAAGTATTGTTCAACTTAATCAACTATATCTAAGAACAATCAATCTATTATTTATACAAGTTTAGGTGTTGATTTTCAGTTAATGTTAAGACTTGATTTGAGGAAGACTAAAACAAATAACAATTCAAATAACCCTAATTGAATTCAAATAATCCTTGATTTGGATGTGCATTAATTTTTTGAATATGTAATGGTCTTAACTCTATATGTGACTATGTCAACCATTCTTCAATCTGTATGACTTGAGTCTGTATACTTCACTATGTAGTATCTTCAGTCTGTAATCTTCACTCTGTAGAGTTGTGAGTCTGTGATCATTTCAGTATGTACATCACACAGACTCTATTTTCACAGACTAAGAATAACACTTAGTTAAATTGCATATTCAAGATTTCGACTTTTCAAATTTATAACTAAGATTTGGTCATTGTTTTTCCAACAATTAAAAATATCAAATTTAAACTGGGTACATATTATATACGTTGAGTACAAGTTAAATGCATTATCAAATATTTATCCTTAAAAAGTAATTGATAGTTAAAGATATTATCATAGTATCTGAAACAAAAAAATATTAGAACTTTTGCAATCATTTTAAAATATATTTTTAATAAGCAATCATAGTTTTATTGACTTTATATTACTATCTATATTTTATATTTTATAATATTTATTAAAAGACAATTCACCTGACATCGTAAAATTAACGTGTGATCTTCTTAAATAAGTTTTATTACTTATGTGTCAAGTTGTTATTAAGAGGATGATGTCTTAAATTTAATTTTTCATATATAAAAATTATTATCTTGATAATATTATATATAAAAATATTTTTTTCTTTCAAAATTATCTGAGAAATATCAATATAATTATCACACATCCTCGAGCTAATAAGCACTGTCCTCTATTTTTCTTCTTCCTATCAAAATACAACTGAGCTTACATTGTTACGGTAAATCTTGGACAGCAAGCTTTTATTTGATTGGGTTTCTCATGCTCATCAGCGCGTGCTTCTGTATAATGGGCCATTAGAGTAGAACTGTTGAGGGGATAGTTCGTCGCTAAAGAGAATTGTTCTAGCATTTTTATAATAAGGTATTATGGTACTAAATCCAAATTACATTCTCGATTTGAATTCAGCCCATTCATTTGCATCCTTTCTAGTTCCATAGAATGACATTTTTGTTAAGTTATTCATGAAATTTAGTCTAATGGACGAGCTTGTTGCGCCTCAACTGAAAGATGCCCCACTAGAAATGGGCCATAAATAATAAAATGTCATAACTCAATCAGTGATAAATGTTCACTAACTAGTGGCTTCATTCACGGTCTAGAAGAAAGCCCATTCTAAATAGGCCATAAAAGTGTGCAAATTTTTTTAACAAAATAAAAAGAACGTCTACCTTATTTATTTTATATTCCCTCTCTCCGATTAAAGTCTCTATTTCAACTATATAATTAATTTTAAAATTTTTCATTAATTACATTTTTTAGCAATCAAATATCAACTTTATCCATTAAAATAATTTTACTTTAGTTAAACACCAAAGTGTATACTTATAATAGGACAATCTGAAATAATGATATGAACACTTTAAGTGGGACGTAGTGAATAATGTTTTCATTTCCTGATAACTGGTAGTGGGGACTAGAGTCATCCCCACGAAAGGAACAAATTCCATATATAAATTCAAGTTTGTGGCTCGGAAACGTTGGCATAAGATGTACATATAGGAGAAGGTCCTCTATGGCGTTTTTGGGATGTGGATCTAAGATTCGTTTTTGAAAAGATACGTGGATAGGAGAAGGTCCTTTATATTTGCGCTATAACAGGTTATTTCGTCTTGACAGTAAGACATACTGTTTTATTAGAGATCAAATTTCAAATGGCGTTTGGGAGTGAAATTGGAGCAGACAAAACTTGGGTGGCCAACATTCGGAAGCTTTGAACATGCTGCTTTCTGAGCTCGCAAATGTCAAAGTAGGCTCGCGTATGGATGCACATCAGTGGTGTATATCTAATGATGGGGAGTTTTTAGTGGGATCAACTCGTAAACATATTGACAATATTCTGCTACCTTCAATGTCTTTTGGTACAAGATGGAATAATTATTTGCCTAGGAAGGTAAATATTTTTATTTGGCGTTTTCCATTGGATCAGCTTTCTCATCGATTAAATCTCTCACTACGTGGGTTGGATATCCCTTCGATCATTTGTCCAGTTTGCAGTTTGAGTGGGGAGTCTTTGGATCATCTCTTCTTTTCTTGTACAACAGCTGCAAATATCTGGCATAAAATCCGCATTTGGACTGATATTTCATTACCAGTTTTTAGTTCTAACAGGGAATGGATCGAGTGGCTTGATAATTGGAACTCTACTTCTTCACAAAAATCTCGTTTGTATGTTATTTTTGCTATTACTACTCTCTAGTTTATATGGCGATTTCGAAATAGTATTGCATTTAGCTCTCAATTCATGAGGCGAAGTGATATTTTCGATAACATCCGATTAGTCTCTTTTTCTTGATTAAAGTCTAGAGGTGATAAATCTTGTAATTGATTATGATAGGTTAGACTTCATTTGTAATGTCTCTAGCTTCTTGCTAAAGCTTTTTGTTTTCTTAATATATCTCGCCGTTAAAAAACAAAGATGTACATATAGACACTCAACATGTTTTTGTTATATATGTTGTAAGGACTTCTATAAATTACCATTCTTATTTTATGGTGCCATCCAAACGGTGTCTTGGATTCTAGAAAGCCTAGACAAGACACTTTGAACGATGATTTGAAAATTGTTTCTTTTCTTTAAATTTCTAGTAGGGATATATAGAAGGACCTCAATCTCGTATTTGGCTGGATTGAATTGGTTGTTGTTAATGTAAGTTGTTCACCCCATCATCTGCGTCTTGCTAGTTGACGGTTTGTGTATAAAATTTCCCGCCATTCTTAAAAAAAACAAATCATATCTAGCTTGTTTAATGAATTATGATCTTAGATTTTCGCCACTGGCGCCATATATTTAATTAACTTGCATGGAATGATAATATAGGTTTTGTTGTGAGTTACAACTATGTTACTTTAGCTACCATGTCATGTGATTCACATTATGGCTATATCGTATAAAAATAGAAATAGTATGTACTCGAAAAAGAGAAAGAATAGCAATTCCATCAACAATTTTGATTCTTGACGTGAACGGCCACTCAAGAGACTATATATTTTTTAATTCATTTCAATTTTTAAATTATTTTTTAAGTAGTAAAGTGACTACTGATTGTTCGTAGTTCCTCTCTTGTTAGTTTGTGATATAGTACTCGTGCAACGGCGCTTCCAGCAACTCTTAGCTATTATATGCAACATACACCAGCGTACTTTACACTATCAAACTCTTACTTTATCTTGATATATAAGTTTAGGTGGACTCATTAAAAAAGGTATCATGTAAATGAAACCAAAATATTTTAAGCAAGAGAAAGTTACCATGATCAAAAGGAAAAAAGAGCAAAAACTTAATTACATGGGAAATCCAGTGCACATGCATCTTTAATTATACATACAATGACCAAATTTTAAAAGAATCTAAGCCAGAAATTACCGAAATCCTCTTTGGAAAACACCATATGAATCCCGAAAATGATTATTTGTCTGCATTGATCATGCATTTATTTTACCTGCAATAACATTAGATCATACATCTGCCACCAATTTCCACACGAGAGTTCATATAAACATATGGATAATTGGATCGATAAATTAGTACTTGCCTTGATCTTGTTGCTCTCAGCGGTACTTCAAGAGTCCTCACTCGCTCAGGTTGGTCTAGCTGCAGGTGGGTCGGGCTACGAGCTTGGATGACACTGGAGTTACATGCACCAAACCCATTATTATCATCAGTTGGAGTTGCATATGCTCTTGCTTCATTAATCTGATAAAAATTACCATTATCTTGACTAAATATTCTGACTGAAAACAAATGAGATATGTACGTGGTCATCTAAAAAGATCACTATTAGAACATGCATGATTACCTTCTTGTAGAGTTCGATGTTTTCTTGATGTATCAGGCTTCCCTATATAATTGCATAATTTTCTTTTAGCAAGATCTGATTCAAATCATGTATCATCTAACTCTTCATATATATTTAAAATTTGAGGGGAAAATTAAATAGAAGAAAGACCTTTCTGGTGAGCTCTTGTATCTCATTGGTTAGAATCTCTTCCTGAAATTCATATTAAAAGACAGTGATGCTTTCAGGTTAACTGGGAAAAACATATGTCTTGAAATAAGTCAATATGCCTAATAGCTACACATTGTTTAAACCATAAACTGGTTGAAGATTGATAATCGTGAACTTAATATTGTACATTGATTTGGTGCATAATTAAGTTCCTCTAAACAGATCTGATTTCTTGTAACTATAGTTTCTTCAATTCGTTAATTACCTTTTTCATGCGAATACCTTGTAGGCTTATTTCCAATTGGTTCTCTAGCTTTTGCAGGTCTTCAACTCCCAAACCACAGAGTTCTTCTCCCATCAGTTGCCTAATCTTATGCAAACAGCCAATCAAACATCAATTAGAGATACGTCCGATATAAAGTCAGTATTTTTGTTTTATTGTAGGAGATTTTCTGTAGTTTTCTTTAGTTTAATCACCCCATTTAAATTATGTATTAGGGACAAATAAAGTAAAAGTCAGTCGCATCTTACCGATGTGCTTCATGCAAGTTCTGCAATTGTTGCTTCAATATTGCTACCTCCATTTGCCAAAGCTAGCAATCGTGCGTTGAATAATAGGCCGATCGATCATATGTGGAAAACAAAAGGATGAGCATACTTACAAATAAGGGCTCGGCTCAACATATATTATTTACTTTCTTATTTAACATACTTTGGTCACATATTATATAATTTCTTATTTACCATGATCAGTGTTTAGAAATTCCTTGATTGCTACCGAAACAAGACAAACAAACTACCTTTCAATGGAACTATATGTCTAGATAATGTGAAATTTTGCGGTCAGAAGATCCTCTGCAATTTACCTGTATCCTTTACAAGTTTATGAACATACTTTCGAAGTGTTAATATATTATATGCATATAAGATACTTGTGACCGAAAGAGCGATTAGTGACTTAACATATATGCTCGTAAATGTCGTAGAGCAACATTTAGTCGTATATTTGTTATGATCATATATCACACACAATCAGTATTTGATTATCAGGTAATATTAAATAGTGATTAAGGCAATCGGGAACTAAAGGCACTCCAAATCAAATTTGTATCATATTTAAAGCTTTTACTAAAGGAAATTAAACTAATAAATTTATTCTTACTGTTCATCATGCACTTGTATATATAATAGCTTAGTTAAGATTCTTGATATGCAATTAATATAATAAATAATAAATATGGTCTTAAGTAGTTAGTTCAAGAAAGCAAAGAAGGTAAATGTAAAAGGTACATGGTGCTGCAAAGATCTGCGACCAAATATACACATAACTTGATGATCATATAATTCCATTGAAAAATAGTTCGTTTCTCTTGTCCCAAAAGGATATCATGAATATCTCGCGATATGTAGTATGTGCATCTTGTATTTGTCATTAGTAGTAATTGTGTTATCATGATTAGGGTTTTCTTTAAGGGTGGTGATTCCTACACCACCAAATTCATACACCACTAATTGTGTTTCATAGTATTCTAGTATAACATCATAAAGCAAAGTTAGTGGTATACAGATAAAATTTGGCAGTATATGAATCACTCCCTTTTCTTTAAATTCATATAGATAGTTAACTTACAGATAACCATCATTTTCCCCTTTGCTAATTTAAAGATTTAGACAAATATCCAATTCATTAGGGAATAAAGCAGAAGGCATTCCACATATGTACCTTGACATCTGACTCTGAATTCACCAGCTGATTGTTTTCTTCTTTCGATCTATTGTAGCGTTGAATTGCTGATTTCATGCTGCATTAAGAACAAATGAAAAAAAGCTCTTTATTAGCAATGAAAAAGTACTTAAGACTTTGAATACTACCTGTTGAATATTATGTAGTTTAAGGTAAATAACTGAACTGAAATTTCTTGTACCTTCTTGTTAGTGGCTTAATAACATCCAAAATGATCTATGTATGCGTATACTAGAATGTTCTTTCTAGCTAGCATATAACTTCAGATTAAGAAACATTCTTGATTGTTAATCAGTAATCACATCTTCATGTTCATAATATTTCAAAATAAATAAATAAATAATAACATTCTTAACCATAATAATAATAAAAAAAACCCTTATAGCTAAGTGGCAACCATAGGTATCAATCGCCATCATGTAATCTAATTAACTTAAAACTTCTGGATTAGAAATCCACTTTTAGCCACATCCGTCATTATGTAATTTTTTCTCTAGCTCTAATCTGTGGCTAGTTGCTTTCTAATTCAATCGCCGTAAAAAAAAAAAAAATTTAATCACCATATATATGACCTACTTATCTATCTGTATGCTTACAAATTGGCTTACTTGCAACTGAGGATACAACTAAAGAAAGATATAATTATTGAATGAAAATTTAGAAGAATGTATAGTAGGATTAAATCATGCTTAAATAACATATATATATATATATGTATAGATTAATTGATGGCAATTAAATTAAATTACCGAACCTAGTGCTTGAGAATTCATATAGCTTGTTGGTGCTAGAAAAGATGATTACTCCAACTTCAGCGTCACATAAAATGGCTAACTCTTTTGCTTTCTTCAATAAGCCATTTCTTCTCTTTGAAAAAGTCACTTGCCTACTGGTTGAATTGTCTATTCTCCTGATTGCAATCTTACCTCTTCCCATTTTTCAACCTTTTCAATTTCTTTCTTTTTTCTTTTATTGCTAGCTAGGGTTTCTTGATTTCTAATATGTGTGTGTATGTGTGTGTGTGTGTGAGAGAGAGAGAGAGAGAGAGAGAGAGAGATTGATTTAGATCTTAATGACTGGTTAAGCAAAGGTCTAAAAGCTACTTAAAGGCAAAAACAAGTAATATAATGAGATGGGAAAGAAGATTACTTGGTGGATTTATATTCATGAAATCAAGGTTTTCATTTCAAAACTGATAAAGATTCTTCTTTTTTGGTTATAAGAATTAATCTATGTTATCTAAAATGATTTATGCAAACTTAGACGTGACACAACCTTAAAAGATAAATGATAAAGTGTATATATTTATCACTAATATTCCACAAAATGAATCTAATAACTTTTGTTAGTTTTATAAAATATATATATATATATATATACAGGCACATTTTAAGAATATTTAACTAAAAATACTCATTTTTTTCAAGAACTATACATTAAAGGGTGCGGCTAGATTTTAAAGGGAATGAGAGGCAGACAATTTCAGCCGTTGATTTATGTGATAAATGCTCAGATTCGTTGCATCTTTATAATGTATTTTACGTAAAATGCAATGTACACATAAAAAACAGTGTTACAAATCTGTGCCAATGATCACAAAAACTAAAGACTGAGATCTCTTATCCTAACTTTCCCTCAAAATGCAATCGTCTATTTGATCTCTCACCTATATTAAAAGACTAGCACAACACTCATGCAAAGCAGCAAACGGTTGATGATTTATTATAGTATGATATAATGTAAATGTATTGATGATATGTGTTCATACATCATCAATATGTAGTGGATAGTGTACATATGAATGCGTGTAATATAAAAAGATTATCAAAATTTACCATAAATACTTAAATATGATAGCTACCGTAGTAGAGGTAAAATAGCATTTTGATTGTTGAGAACATCTAAGATTTTAATATGAATATAAAAATATTTTATATGTAGTATAGATACTCATACCTAAATATTAATTTCGAGTTAATAAGTTTTTCTATTGTACCATTATTTGAGGCGTTTAAATTTAATTAGTTATCATCAACTACATAAAATATGCACCTAAGTCGAATTTTAAATTTATATATGGGATAAACTAAGGTCCATAGTCTCTTTTTGATACTTTTTCCTACGGTCCATATTAGTTTACACTTGCATTTACGTGTCAACGAAGAGAAAATAAATAAAACGTCACATTCGTCAATTTGTGTTAATATGCATCTAAGTCAAAAGTTATATTTATATTGAAACATTAACAATTTATTTTTCGTGTTTTATAGAACGATCATAATTTGAAAGATATACAATAACAATTTTGGACCGTACGTGGGAGAGTATGAAAAAGCACCACAAAGTGACTAAAATTTAAAAGTTATATTTTAAGAGAAATACATTTATTGTATATGCAATACAATTTAATCTTTACTAAACTATAAACTATGACTGCTCATCATGTAAGTGAATAAATGTATTTTTAAAGCTTAATCTGCAATGTGATATTTAGTGTTATATATATATGTAATGATCGTATTATGTGTGTTAAATTGTAAAATTTGATAGTTTTATATAATATACTAATGCTAAGTATGATTGCTTCATGTGAGAATTACCATCTCCCAACCAAGTTTAGCCTTGGCACGCCTACATCGATCTCCACTAATTACAGACACCTCCATGCACGTTTTTCATCGTATTTTAATTGGCAAATGGGATTTGTTTTTGAAACCCTAAGTCTTGATTATTAATTTTCGTACATAAAAAAGTTATGAAAACTTTGTAATTAACAAAAGCCCACGTGAAAGTGCTTTATTTTTTAGACCAATAAGATTCTTGCTTAATGGGGAAAATATATATTAGGTTTACTGTTTGTTGGATTCAGGGAAAACACTTGGATCAAGAAACTTAAAATGAGTTTAGACAGGTGTCAATCATCAGCAAATGATGTAAGCACTTGTTTCAACGTGAAAGTGAAAAAACCTGAGCTTTTTGCTGATGCATTTCAAGTTTCAGCCTTGAAATTATAAAAAAACTGTACTTCCTCTTTTAGCATTTTGAAGGTGATAGTGTGGGATTTCTTTCATTTTTCTAAATTATTTCACTTCCTCTTTTAGTGTTTTGATGATCTTTCATTATTTAAATGAAGGTTTATATATGAGCGTTATAGTGAAGGATTTGTGCACTTGAATATTTTATATATTTTTCCATTCTATGCTATTTGTTCACCTGAAGCAGATAGATCAATGTGACCATTATCGATGCTTTGGACCACATAAAGTTATTGTACATATTATAAACGTTATACTGATTCAACTTTTTAATCAACTATATTTGGTGGTTTTTATTAAATAACTTAACTATGCTAAAATTAGATATAGTTCTTGGATATCGGGACATGGTTCTAAACTAAATAAATCTGATGGCCTTCTTGTTTTATCCTCATATGGGTTGCTTTTATCCCAATGCAGATTTATAAGTTTTTTTAGCCCGATGAAAAGATTAATGAGTTATTGTTTACCCAAGGGAATTCTTGGATCATTTCTTGCCAATCCTATCCGTTTCTTGCTAATTTCTCTTTTAGTCTCCACCATTATTTCATTTTCCCCTGTTCTGATGCGATCATATCCTCGAAATGACTGGACCAAAATGCAACTAATCAAGATTGTTTAGCTATTTAGCAGTTATGATAGCAACAAGCAATGTAAAATTATATTGATAATAACAAACTATAGTATAACTTTCCATATTTACCAAGAACAGGCAAATAGTCATCCCATCAATCTTCCTTATATATCAAGTGAGTTGCCCCCTAATTATATGGGTAATTTCTATGATGCCACATATACGAACTTTTGATGTGGCGTAATTGTGTATAATCTCAACAATTTTAGTGCCATGTAAGCCAAATAACTTGACAATAAAGTATAGTAATGATTATGTATTAAATTGAAACGTCAAAGGTTTTCTTATAACTCACCAGTTGTATTATAATTAGCCCACCATTTATTAAAACAAAACTTTAATATGAATATCAAATATCTTGGTCAAATTTCTTGCTAATTGGTTTTTCTCCTCACATTACATGTCCTATTTACACATTTTTTAATTAACCAATTTCATATTTGATTTTTTGTTGAAAGATTATGTGAATCCTCTCTTCTTTTGCCAAGTACGTCTAAATCCTACATGGAAACCTCATAGATACCAACTATTAAATCATTCAAATTAGTTCTTTTCTTCCACTTGATGTTCTGCCCTGAATATCTTTTGTAACTTTGTACATTTTAGCATATTGGTAACTATTTTAAAAGAATTTGAACTTAAATAAATTCATCTACATGATTGCTCTTCTTCATAATTTCATTGGAGGGTAAATCTCCATTAAATCAAGGTTTGATTTATATAGGTTCATTTTTGAATTATTTGGTTCATTCTCCATTGAGGTTTGTTCACTATTATGTAAATGTCTAATGATGACAAGATTATTTGGATGTATTTATTTTTTACTTTTAGGATGCTTATAACATTTAAATTAACTCTGACGCTTTTGATATGTTTGCACCGAAAAATAGTTTGAGCCGTCTATTTTTTTAATAGATTTTAAGGTTGATATGTTACATCCATACTTACATATCTTTTAGAGGTGGTAGAATGAATAGGTCGTGCGGGTTGAACAACGAGGCAAAGAATAGATACATGTCACAAGTCTTGATGACTTGCCATTTAAAAAATTAAGCATTTTAACAACTTTTAACCCATGTGTTTTATTTTCCATTTTTTACATTTCCTTTTGCTCTTTCTTTTGCAGGTGTATACTAACAAGAACATGACAACTATATTTCAAATAGTCTATGTGATATGTTTATACTTAAATTATATATAATTAAATACTAATAAGTCGGTATTACTTTTCTTATTTTCTTAGTCCAACTAAAAGATTTATCTTTGTAATTTATTTTAGTTGAATGTCTTCTTTTTTATGCTAAAGATTCATCTTTGTAATTTATATTGAATTGGACGTCTTTTCTAAGAGCATATGGTCTACTTACATGAACGTTTAATCTTAACAGTATCGATGAATATGTCATTAATCAATTCTTTTACTTGGTATATTTGTTTCATTTTGAATGTTGTTGGATTTTGTTTTTGCAGTTTAGATAAAGTGTTTCGTTAAACTTTAATTTTGTCTAATTAATAACAGTGTCATACATATAAAGATATCTACATTATAATTTATAGTGTCATGCATCGCACGAGTGGTTCACTAGTGTGAAGTAATCTTGGAGAGATTTGTTGATGTTATTGATCAACCACGATTTCCAACTATACGGATGTCCATCTAACGAATGATAACATCTGATCTTGCTTTAGTTATTTGTGAATTAGTAATCTTCTTTTTGGACATCACAAAGGTCCTCCCACCACATGACGCTATTGCTTCACTTGGACCAAGTGCTACTAAACCAAAGCTACAAACTTTTTCGTTAAAAAAATAAGAAAAACGGATGAAGATTAAAACTTTTCAAAGTAGGCATGAAAGAAAGTGATTAGAAAGCAACAGAATTTCATATGGGTATGAACAAGTTTAATACCATTTGATGGTGCATCCAACAAAAAGAGTCGAAAATTAATGAAATCAGATCCAAGAAGAAAAAGCCGTCCACCACGAGCATACAATTTCAGAGATAAATCAATAACAGTTGAAACAGTATTATCTTCGTTCACCAACAACCTCAATGGTCCAGCACTTCCTATCACGTTAACTGTAATCAAGAGTCGGTTTTTTTTCCCACCCTCATTATTCCTAATATTTTTCCTTGAAATTTTGCTAATCATCTTCTTTTTCCCTTCTCTAATTCATATGAGAAAGAAAAAGTTCAAGGTTTATCGACATCTAAAAACATAAAACATGGAGTTTGATGTCCCGAGTATATTAAGTTGTCGAAAAAAGTATACTAAAGTAATGGGATGGAGGAAAACAATGAAAAACGGTAATCAATCATGCAAAACCAATAATTTTGACGTTGGATTTTTATATTAGTTAAAGGAAGGCAGATAAATTTCGTTTGAATATGTAAAGCATTGCTAGCATCAAACGGCTTGAACTTAATTTCAAAAGGTTATGTACTTTTGACAAAAATATATATTCTTGTTCCAAAGCAACAAGAACACAGTGCGTTTGGCTCTTTTATAATGGCCACCATCACAACTCATACGAAAGAAATATATTAATTGAGAAAGAATATGGACATAAAAATAATTTGCGTTTCCTGCTATTGCTTTTGATATTAGCAAAAGTATCTTCTAAACGTGTTGCTTGTTTCATATTTTACTTAACGAGTAAAACTTCAAAGTTGTTTTACAGCACATTTGTTTTATTTAATGGACTTAATGGGTATAGAGCTTGATTAGAGCATGCGGAGCCGGTCCTACATGACCGGCGTTTTTGATGATTTACACCAGAAGTCTGAAGTTATCGACTCTCGGTTGGTGTTTTTCTCCGTCGTTTGGTCCTTAACGCCGTGTTAATCGGTTTACTTAATTTTCTTTCGTTTCTTTTTATTCTTTTGTTTTTCTGCTTTGTTTTTGTTATCTATTTGATGAATCAGGAAGAAAATACAAGTGGTATTTGGTTGTTTTGAAGAAGATGAACAGGAATATGAACAGCAAAAGTGGTATCTGCTAGTTTTTTTTTTTAAATTTGTGTCAAGCCCAACTAGTATTAATTATTACTCTGTACATTTTTAAACAACTTTTCGTCGAAAAGCCCAATTAGTATGCAATTTATTCCGTAGTTCTTAGTTAAACATTTTATATACAAATGTATTTTGTGTTAATTAAATTATTATGGTTTTTAATTTATCAATTTTATTAATTTTATTGAACTTAAATTTAAAAAGACAAAATTACTTAACACTAAAGCTCATTATTAACCAATAAATCAACTTTGAGCCACAATGTTAAACTTATTATTAAACTGACCACCAAGTTTAACACTAGAGACAATGTCAACCACTCCTCGTGCTCTTAGAGTAGAAAGAGTAGTTACTGGAATTTCAGTGTTAACCTTATTAGAGTACAAGGAGTGGTTACTAGAATTTCAATGTTAACCCATGTGTTAAATTTAACACTAGGTTTAACCTTGATGTTGAAAAATTGAGGCAGTGGTTAGCATTGGGTTTTTAATGTTAACTACCAACTTCTTTTTTTAATATAAAATTAATTAAACATGATAAATTTAAACTAAACAATACAAATAATTAAATAAAATAAAATATATTAATAATTTAAAAGGTACAGTCATAAAATTAAAAAGTCCATAACAAAAATATAAAAGTAAAAATTATATACTTAAAAGACAATTATTAAAAGACGACATAATTAAAAGACTAGATACTAAGCTTGTCCTGATCCTAATCCGATCTTATGTTTCACTCGAACTTCTCATGAACCTTTTCATTTTTCATTCCGAGAACAAATGCGTTCTCTTCCAACAAGTCGTCCGTCGACATCTTCAATTTCTTAGACCCACCTCTATGTCTTGCTTCTTGTAGAAGCTTGCATTTATTTGAGAGACGGCTTAAAATTTCAATGTTATAGAGTCATCGAAGAAGCAAGAGAAGTTGCAGCATTAGAATTTGATGATGTTTTTGCACTCTTGGAACTCCTTAGTTTTCCGGGTGGACATGGGTGTGGATCGTCACATAAGAGCACGACATTGGGGTTTTTGTACTCCTCTTATGATATCAACATTTTGTTGTGTGTTGCATCCACAATCGTGTCGGGAACAAGCCACTTTTTCTTTTCTTTCAAAAAATTCCAAGCCTTCCAGTGATGAAACTTTCTCAATGTCTGCCTTTTGTATTAATCCTCGGCCAACAATCGAAATTGATATGACAAAAATAATTAACATATAATTATAATATCTAACTAAATTAAATTGATTATATGTTGATTACTACATTCTACATCATTTACAACAAAAATGAAAGTTCAAGTCAACCAAAGTCAATAATACAAATTGGACAAGTTGAAGTGTTGAAGGATTAGTTGAACCATGCTCCTGCTAGAATGATTTCTTATAAAATTGAAAATTTAATTGGTCAACGTTTGGGTCAACAATGAGCATACGCACCTTGGGCATTCAAGATACATCATAATTAAGGTACGTGATTGTGTTTAGATTATGCTTCTTGATCATATAAAAATGGACACATTTTTATAACTCAATCCATTAAGCAAATCTTTTATAAATTTAAATAATATTTTATAAAACAAAGAGCCGTTTGGTGTAAACAAGTTGTTTGTACTTTTTCTAGAAAAAAGAGTGTAGAAAAAGAATGGACTCGACCACATAGCATCGACCATGGTTTTTCTGTGATGTTTAAAAGTGACTTTATCCCTCTATTTAAGCAAAACTCAAACTAAACTTTTAAACCATCCTCTTACACACAGAAGTACACTTTCTAAATATTTTTCTAAGTTATCTTAAGCTCTCTAAACACTTCCATATTAAGAGAGAGATATCAAAGAGGGAGTTGATTAATGTAGTGATGCTATTGAGTTGTAATCATTAGTTGTCACTATGTTGTGTTCTAATTTGTTGTAAGAGCCCCAAATAGTGTGTGAGGAGGATCTCATATTATTTCTCTTTTCGTTGTTTGTGGAAGAAAGTTATGAGTGATTAGTGTCTTCCATTTGTTAAGGGAAGAATCATTTGTGAGTGGTTGATATTTGTGTTCTTCTAAGAGTGTGAAGAAGAAAAATGTGGTGTTATAGTCTTCTAGAGTGAAAGAATAAGAAGATTTTATGGTGTGGTTATCTTCCTAGTTGAGAGGAAGAATTGTTGTTGTGGTGTAATCTTACTAGTAATAGAGGTTGAGTTAAGTTGTATGGTGATCTTCCAATATGTGGTGGAAATTAGGTTAGTTTGTTGTGAGCTTTTCATAGTGAAGAAGAAGAGTTGGTGTAGCTTTCTTAGTGAAGGAGAAAACAGATACTGGTGATTGTGTTCTTTTTTAGTGTTAGAGGAAGACTTTTGATGTTGTAATCTTCCTTATTGAAAGTGGAAGTATTATTAGTGGTGAAGTTGGAGTGTGAAGTCTTCCTAATTGTGTTCGGAGAAAGAGTTACTAGTAGGTGATCTTCTTTGTGGTAAAAGAAGATTAGCATCGATTTCTTATTAAAAAAGAAACAACACGTTGAACAATTTTCTTTCCTACCGGTGAAAATGATAGAATTTTAGTGGAAAATCTAGATCAAGTTATGAGGGAGTGGATTAAGGTGGATTGTTAACATCTGACCCATGACACTATATATCTTGGTGTCACCTTGATTTATATTCTTGTCTAGCATAAAGTTTTTAAACTAATAACTTGTTAACTAACAAAGATTTTTAAAAATTAGTTTTTGACTTTAAAGAGTTTTTAAAAAACAAATTAATATTGAAAATAAATGAGTTAAGTGATTCACCCCACTTTCACTTACTTACAATTTTCCCCTCTAAAAGGTCGACGTCCTAACTTTTGATGAACACCATTTACTTTGTTACAAAGGAAATTCAAAACATTCCACTTTGAGGACAAAATGTCCTTAGTTTTTGGACATGCAGGATTTGTTCCGTTGTATTCGGCCATCACCAACTTTCAAAAAGAGTCACTAGTTTCCGAGTGCCGATCGTGGTGCTTTCCGATAAAAATTTCAAGCATTAGCGAAAAACTCCGATTCATGAGATGTCCAACTACATCTTTTCCTTATGATTATTGGTTGTTATGGTTGTGACGGTTCTTTTCCTTTCCTTCTCTTGGGATTACTTTTATTGCGAGACGACGTTGGTGTCGACGCCGAGGCTTCGGCTTCGACCAAGAAAGTTTGGTTTTCTGTTTGTTGGTTTTGGTAAGATTGGGGATGACCAAATATTCAAGTGGTGTATTTGTTCGGTGTCATGTTTGCGTTTGGTTTGTTTGGGGAATAACGTATGGATTACCAAATCCCGACATTTGGTTGGATAGTGGGGTGGACGGGTTTGATGAACCAAGTCAAAAGTTGAAGTAATATGTATTGTTTGGGTTGTAGTTTGGGTTATCATTTGGGTTGAAGTTGGGTTGTTCAACATGGTTAAATCATAGTGAACAAAATTATAGTTTTTGAAGAAAAGAGATGGTAATTGTGTGTTAAAATGTGAAAGATGTTTATGGTGTTTTGAAATGTGTTTAAAAAGTTTCTTATAAAAAAAATGGCTATATATGTAACACCCACTCTTGTGACTTAGGGGTAATTCGGTAATTTCCATAACCTTGTATTTAATTATAAGTTTTATGTTATATTAACATGTTATTTACATAGGAGAATTAGTTGAAGGTCAAATTGCTAATTGTGTTAGGTAAACTATTAATAGTTTTAAATTAAATTAGTTGTCGGTAAAACAAAATAACTTGTTTCGCAAAACGGTTTTCAGGTTCCAGACAATAAGCCAAACTAGGGATTAAAATTAACAAGCTTTTGTGTTGGTGGGTGATATAAAATCACCAAATTTATCACTTTCATCTCATTTGTCACCTACTGCTTTCTTAAAATTTTCTTTCAAAGCGTCCTTCCAAAATCACGAAATTAACATTGTTGAGAGTGATATTGAACTGTTGTGAATCCTTGTTTTGTCTGTCATCATCATCATCATCTTGTTCTTAATTTTCATTGTAAGCATTTTTGCTATTTTTGGTTATAAACTTGAAATTTCGTTAATTCTTGAAATGATGTGTGAAATTGAGTTTGAAAGATGTTATTTGATGTATTAGAAATGTTAGAAAGCTGGCTAGGTTGATAGGAAACTGATTTTGAGTTTGTGAGTCAAAATGGTTCGTTTTTTTGGGTAACAGCGGTTCAATTCGCAATTCTGAGTTCGTCCTGCGAGTTGAGTTTTCCTTGCGAGTTGAGATTGACCTGCGAGTTGAGTTCTTGCGAGTTGAGATTGGCCTTGCGAGTTGAGATTGACTTGCGAGTTGAGTTTTTTCAAATTCTGAAAGTGCATAAATAAAAGGTTATACTTTTAGCGACCAAAATTTAACAGATTCTTATTAACTGCGGATTAGACTCTTATTAACAGATTCTAGATTACAAGGATCACTTGCTTGGATAAATAAGTTATAATAATGATTCGAAATTTATTAATTGGGTAAATAATTAAACAAACGAATTTCATAACTTGATATAAATTGAAAGTTGTAGAGCGGTTATAACTGATAGATTGCAACTTGGTGATTGTTTGCCCTTTTATACCGAGTAGTGAAATATGTTATACGATTATGGAAAGAGTTACTAACTTCTTAATTATTATATTCTCAGATCAGCAGAAGACTCAGTAATATAAGATCTCTGAGTGTGGGCTGAGACAAGTCAGGTGAGTGGATCTGCAACTCATAATTTGAGTTAGTTGTAATGGTGTGATTACAACAAGTAACGTAAACCTTGATAAACTGTTTAGTCTGAGTTATGATTGTGTATACCTGCTTGTTATGCATACGTGGCCTTTGGGCATCTGTGTTATTCAGAGGTCAATTGCGATTGGACTTGGTTACTATTATGTTCAACACAAGTTCCAGATACATGTGTTGTCGCTGGAAACTGTGTTGTAGTGTTGTAGTGCCAAGTTATCGGTAAATCTTGTATGGGCCTATACAGATTGCGATAAGCGTTACCTGAGGGCCACCGCGGCTGTAGGGTTCCTCAGTAACCACCGATCCTCTTGAGTTTATGTGTTTTACGTGCTTAATGTAAACGGATTGTTATGCTAAGTTGAATTATTAGTAGTACATTCATTCACTTAGCTTCGTGCTAATCCCACCATTTCTCTTCCTGCAGGTTATATATAAGTTTGTGGGTTGGGCAGGAAGATGGACTTTTGAAGAAATGTTTGACACGTGCCATAACTCTGATAAATATTTATAGATGTTTTGTTAATTAACATGTATGTGGATTTTATATAACAATTATATGTGTTTTGCTTCGGAAATAGCTAAATGTTGTAAACTCGCGAAATTTTATGGTCTTTTTGTAATATAATATGTAATATTATTTTTATCCATCGCTTCCGAGTCAAATGACAGATTTAACCTTGAGGTAAATTGAGGGGTGTTATAATATATATTACAGAACTTTTATTTTTTCGTTAAATTAGTTTAGGTTTGAAAAAACTATATATTATTAAAACCATTTAACTCTTAGGTAACGAATCATTGGATTTGATGGTGGCAATGAATGGCGGCTGGCAGTGGTGATTGCCGATCACTAACATTAATTGCCAAAATACGGGGGTGTCATGTTAGCTCATCCCCGGTGCTTTTAGGTAAGTCATTTAGATGATGTTTTTTATTGACTTAATAAAAAAACTATGTCATAATTATTAAAGTCCTAAAAATATGAATTTTCATATAAAGTGATAATATCGTGTGAAAAGTCACGTTTTTATATTCGATATCTCATTCCTTTTTATCAAATAATTAACTTAAATATCCAAATAATGTATTTATTTGTCTTATTTTGTTAAAGGTAATTACAAAGACAATGCAAGAAGAATCGTTAAAACAGACAAATAACAAATATCTTAGAGCAAAAACAAAGAATAAAGAATTACAACCTAGTGCACAAGAGTTACGATCCCGCACAAGAAACAAAACAAATCGCACCCAAGGCTTGCACTAGCCGTGTAAGGCCTGGTCCAGCCATTTAAGCAAGACCGTATATGGCCACCAACCCAAGTACGACCATGGACCAGTCGTGTACAACCATGTCATAGCTGTGTACGGCCTTATGACACGTGTACACGGCATGTGCACACCCGTGTACGACATGTTACGCCCGTTTAACTATTAAGGTTTTTTTTTACGGCATACTTGAATGTATGATTTTTGGTCTTTTCTTGAACGGGAAAATCATGAAGAACGGGTGTGCCAGCTGCTCTATATATATAAACCCTCACCAAACTTCAACCATATCTCATTCTTCACACAGTATTGTATTTCACCTACTTTAATATTTTTTCTTTCTTTGTTATTCTTAGTTTTCAGTAATTAATAGAAGTAGTGTTAGAATGTTCGAGGCTAAGCTTCAAGAATATTTGGTGTACGCTCCACCTCAAGAATACAAGTATTCTCTTGTAATACACTGCTCCATTTTCCGGGTGAAATATATCCCTCTCATACTTGCCTTATGTTAAATTTTATTATTCATTATTATCTTGTATGTGATTTATTTATTGTTATGCTTTACAAGTAGTTTATTATTGTGATTGTTAAGATGTAGATAATTAGAAGTAGGGATGATGTTTAATTAATCTTAAATATTTTATAAATAGGAATTATGAACTTTTATTTTGTCCAAACTTTATGAACTTAGATTTAGTTTATGGAGTACCCGTTCGAGTTATCCACATGACTATAACCTAGATGTTAGAAATTGATCAAGTCTAATTGTGGTTAGTAGTTATCCGTGATTAACCCATGATAGAAGTAGGAAGTTACGAGAGCACCGTATAATACATAGTAAATCAGTATGGAATTATTGTGTACCTTTTAGTGAATTACTT
The DNA here is from genome assembly GCA_963921325.1 of Logfia minima. NCBI lineage: Eukaryota > Viridiplantae > Streptophyta > Magnoliopsida > Asterales > Asteraceae > Logfia > Logfia minima. Next base: position 10,467,545 of record OY992768.1, read on the forward strand.
AAATTAGGCATGGTTGATGTAAGAAACATTAGAATCACTGCTAAACAGTAAGTACATTGTGGTTTACTGAGATGCATAGTCTGCATATGAAGCAATGCTAAGCATTGTGAATAGTCCAATGATGTATAACTGATTGAAAAGTGGAAGTCTAAGTCATACTCGAAGTAACTTGAACATAAGAAAAGTACAAATAGGATCTAGAAATGAAAGTGAAAGTCCAAGTGACTTAGAAAGCTTAAACCCCTAGATTCCACTTAATCGACAGTTTAGACAAACAAAGTTGATAATTAGTTACAAGGTTAAATAAATGAATAATTTACTTCGATGTAAACAATAATCAAACTTTAAGTCAGTCTGCCACTTTATTCATGAGCCTATGGTCACACCAAGAAAGGTCGCTGATTCCTCAAATGGATGAGTGTTGGGAGTTAAGCAGACTGCTTCGATCAACATCATAATAACCTAGTTCTTAGTAACATATCACTTTAGAGTCTAGACTAAATCGGCAAGGTTCTAGTATTTACACCTAGTTTCATTATTCAGATAGTTTACTGGTGTCCTTATTTAGCTTTATATTCTTTATTTATAAGTTATAAATTAGTTTTATTTTTAAGTATTCTATTTATCTAAGAAAAATCCACAAAACCAAATCTACCATTTTTAAACAACCCTAGCATAAGTATTACTCAATCGAAAAACATCATATTCACTTCAAATTCGTTACGATTTTAAGAAGGATCTTATGTTATACTTACCGCTTACTTGTTCTAGTGTAATTAGGTAGATATATAATTTGAGCTCCGCTAAATACAAATTATAAAATTCGATTCGCCATCACTAAAACCAAACGACTTGGTGGTGCGACATCAAGTCATAACTTTTTTAAAGTTTAAATCGACATTCGACATGCTTATTCAACTATACCTCACGTAAGGGGTTAAATTAATAATTCTTAATCATTTGACAGTTAAGTTTATTAATCACATTAAACAAACGACAACTATTCATTTACGACTTACTCGGAACGAATCTTATATATTCACACAAACATATTTTACATACGAAACTTAACGAGAGATAAAAACAAACAAATGGCCTAACAATTTCAATTTTTGATTCCTTTAAATAACCGACCATTTCACATTTTGTCTTGTAAAACCATGAAAATATAATATTTCTCCGAGCATGCAATACAATAATATACCTTATGTATCAAAGGATTATATTTCGATAATATACAATATTTATTAGTTGAGAAATGCTAGATCCACATAGTGTTTATAAAATATTATTCACAAAATAATATGACATATGACTTGTACCAATCAAATTAGAATTATGTTTTCCTTAATATTCTTTTTCTTCATTTTATTGGGCCACATCATTAAATACATCATTTTATGTAAAAGTTATATAAATATATCATTTCTCAACTCTCTATTTAGTTTAAAAAGAAATATGAAATTTTTCAAGTTAAATGGGCAATTCCATATTTGATATGCTAGGTATTACAAAAGAAAATATATAAAATGATGTAGCAATTGATTTTGACCAATCATATTAAAATTAGTTTTCTCTCTCATTTCTTTTTTTAATTTCATCTTATTCTATCCGTCTTATGGTGTAATTATAATTTTATAATCTTTTTGTAAATTTATCATTTCTCTAAATAAAACGACTACTTAATTTGCCACCAGGCACCCTATCATTAACCCGTTTTCTGACTTTCCACTCGCTTTCACATTGACACGGGTGCTCTCCCAACTTAAAAACCCGCTATAATCTGCTATATTTCATTCAAACGTTAACAAATTTACCCAATCCATTGTAACCCTTACAAAACATTCAATCCAATGATATAATCATATAACCCACCATCCATTTTGTCCGCATGTTATCGACATTCAACTGTTCGTGCATCATCACTCTCGTGTAATCATCAGTCTTCTTAATTAATTCTGCAATGGATAATCACTTCCCTAAAGAAAGATATAGAAGAAGGAAACTATTTGCTGGATTCTGAGTAGATAAATGAAATCGTTTCAGTGGCTGGATCACCAACTGTAAATTATTAATTAATTAATAGACTTAATTAAAAGAGATACAAAAATGTAGTATTATAGTGCCATTCACATACATTTTTTAGTTTTGCAAGTAAAATCTCACAATTCTGGTGGGTAAGAAATTTTTTGTTTAATTGATTGGTTTAAATGAACTTAGAAAATAATATTCAAGATTGATTCTCTAATTTTTCAGGTGTCTCAAATAAACTTTCCCCTATCCATATGAATTATAATAGGTAATTATGTAAAGTGATTGCTTTATTCTAAACAGATAGTTGTGATTAGTTAGGTAATTATATTTTATTTTTAATTCCTTTAGTTGCAGATGGGAGTGATTAAAAGAATTCTTGCTTGGTGATTGGAAAGATGGTATATTGTGGTTTCGGGATGTCTATTACCAAAGGTTCTGAGAGTTATAAACGGTCAAGCTATATGCGTGTTGATGTTTGAACATTTGTTATTATGATCCATGTTGCCGCTGAAAAATGTGAAGAGATTTTTACTCCAATTCCTCCTCAGACAGAGCTTGCACTAAATGGTATTGAGGTATTGAAGTATTGAAGTGTTTAGGGATGATGGGTAACATATACATATAATGAATATAATAATTCAAGCACAACAGGGGCACTTGTGGTAGTTGTATGTTAACTGTTGTTGTAAATGTGTCGTTTGGGTCATACATAGTTATTTAGTTACTGAAGTTGGTTGGATAACAGTAGGTGTGAACATAGGAATGCTAGATTATGATTAATACATAGAGAAATCGGTGTGGGCTTGTAATATCTCATGGATGTAAATTACTTTGAGATAATAAAATTTGTGTTTGTTCTAAATAAATGTTTTATGGCAGAACTGTCAAATTCATTTGAGTTACATACAAATGAGTTGATATATGTTATTAATTTATAATGGGTCAAGTTTAAAGACAAACTAAAAAGCTACGGGTCAACTGGTGGGCCAAATAGATTGAAATGTCTGATAAAAAAAAATGAAAGATTGAAATGAGTCAAATTGTATTCTAATGCATAATACCTTTTTGATCACCTTCAAAGATAATCTGTTAATCATATTTAACACGGTAATTACTAATATAATTTTAAAATATGTATGAAATAGTTTTTATAATGGTACCAATTCAATGAAGTGTACGTTCGTGTAAAAGGAACGAGTTGAAGTACTTTTTATAAATGATGAAGCCTATGTATTAAGCAAGTCTAAAATCCCATCAACTAATATCGATTTCCTAGTTCTATATTACTTAAACTTAGACCGTTTATTACACGGGTTATAGTCTAGTAATAATAATAAATAAATAAATAAATAACTAAAACAATAATAATGTCTAGCAAGTGATTATAACTTCTTGGATTTGATTCTTTCTGTCACACATCACATGGGTAATGGGCTTCTAGAAAAATTCGACAATTTCGGGCCCAAAACTTCTTCCATGTTAGTTTGGAATTTCAACATACACGAATTTCTACACTAAAAACTCTTTACTTGTATCAACTATCAAAGATATATCCATTGGATCTTCAAAACGGTTTCTTCTGTTCTACACTCGATCATATGCATATCACTCAATTCATCGAACTCCTTTGATCATATTCATATACTGTTACTATGTATTTTTGTTTTAGATACCCATTTCTTTAACGCTTGATATAATAAATAAATTTATTAGATCAAAATGAAAACTATTTTCATAGAGCAAGTAATATCAAAACTAGTCAAATTTAAACCTTTTAACATTAATTAATGGTAAATCCGAACCTGATTCATCATAACTTCATAACCTAATATCGAAAAGCCTATTTTCCTAACTCAATAATGACACGTGCAAATACGTAAAAGATTATTATTATTATTATTATACTTTTGTGTAAACTCATTGTAATGAAGAAGAAGACAAAAAAAAAAATAAAAAAAATAATAATTTAATAATAAAAGTAGAAGGGACTCAAAATTTCTCTACCTAAATGTGACAAAAACAAAGAGTACTTTTACAAAGTCGTAATAAATCTCACTGTCGTATTAGTGATTGATTGGCGTGTGACTACTTTGCCCAATTAACGGGACGAGTATCCAAGTATTACCGCTTTTCATAATTCTTTTTTAAAATAAGCAGTACTGAATCTATCTATCAATATAGTAATAGAAAAATATAATTTTGAAAATTGTAATACTATCTTGAAAATTGTTATCATGTGAGTATTAACTTGATAAATTAAGTAAATTATTTAGTATAAAGAGTTTGAGGCAAAAAATACATACTCGCGATAATGCAACCAGTAAGTAATAACTACTGATAAATTTGTGGAGTAGGTGCAAGAAATCAAATTTGATTACGAAATTTTTTGATATATGGCACTAAAACAAAATTCGTGTATCCTTCGCAAATACATGCATACTTGACAATGATGTTCTTACAAGCATACTTAGTTGCTTAACAATGTAATTGATTAGTTATTAGTCAAGTAATGTACTATGTAGTTTGTGACCATTGTAATTACTATTGCAAAAAATCTCTTTAGAGACTGGTCATTGGTCCCTTTAAAGACCGGTTTCAGAACCGGTTTCTTCAGGAGAAGTTTCTATGTGATTTAGTATACAAGTTTCTATGCTTATGAAATAGAGACCGGTTTAGCTTGCAAAATCTAGTCTTTATACACTATTTAGAAACCTTTTTGAATAAATTAAAATCGGTCTCTATAACTTTGCTTCTGTATATTATTTTGTTACAGCAGCATTTGCAGAATCATAAAGTAAATAGCACTACAAAAATAGAAACTGAATAGAAAAAAATGCAGAAACACCGAAACGAAATCACACACACACACACATATATATATATATAATCGAATACAAACTTAAATTCCATCGTTAGATTTGGCATACAAAACAATACACTCAAATGATAGTTATACGACAAAACTAATTATCACAAATCTTTTATAAAATAAGATAGCCACAAACCAACAATATTGTCTAAGTCTTTTACTTCGTATGAGTTCATATGCTTCCGAGGGATATGTATATACGAAAAACAAAATATTAATAACCATTATTTAACAAATGAGAGGGTGGTTCATTTCTTTCTTTAGATACCTAAATGGTTTAACAAATACTTACAGTTTGTGGGAAAACATCTTGTTGAAATTTTTAAACTCTTGCGTGCACTGCATCACGTAAGAACCACACTCCCAGGCACCATATTGTTGGTGGCACTAAATTTAGAATAACAAGTATATACATCATTGTATAACACAAATCAATTTGTATTCAAATGTATTAAGAGTGTCAAAAATAATCCAAACAACTCATAACATACCCAAGTTGACCCGAAACCCAAAGTGTCTGACCTAACAATACACATATAAAATGTATGTATGTATCTATGTATGTATGTATTTATACAAATTGAGATGATTTACCTCAGGCAAAATCCAACGAATATCTTCAAGTATCTTAAAAACAAAGTATGCAATATAGACACGTTAAAATTTTAGAAACAAATTAAATTTGAATTGTATAATAATAAATAAAGCTCTTACAATTACAAAGGGGTCACCAGCTATGTCCTGCTTGAGCCAGAGTCACCAAAAAAACATATATAAAAACAATTACACTTTTGTAAGATTGTAAAAGTAGATAATTAATGTACATTCAACCAAACACTTGCATAGCATCGATGAACTCTTTAAAATCCAAAATCCTTGTCTCTTAGAATTTGCAATTGCCCAAACCTTCAAATACACAATAGCCAATAGAAATAAATTGTTCAACTAAGTAAGCAACTATCTTATGAGAAAAAAATAAGCCTAGCCTCCCTCTATCATATATATGCAAAATGTAAACAATTTATATGTATTTGATTCTAACTGCAAAAAAAATGTTTTACAACATTAGTTCTGGGTTTATTGGCACCATATTTGACTGAAAAAAACATATTTTCATATTCTTATGAATGTATTATTTACCTTATGGCTAACCGACTAACTAGTAATTTTGTGAAACAGTTTATTTCTCATATAAGATGGAATGAGTTAATTTGAGCATCAAATATTCCATACAATGATGATAATAATTGATAATTGACTAAATGAATAACAATACATCATCACGAACATCTTCTTGAGCATAATTGTAGAATTTGAACTAGCTAATAATAAAGAGATTTTAAAAAGATGAAAACAACGGTTAGAAAACATACAGCCAGACAACATTAATAATAACAATATAGACATGATACCTTATGACCTAGCTTTGGTACTTAAAAAGAGTTTAATAGCTATTGTGTTGTGAAAGATATAATTATTAGTCTTATTAATAAGGTAAAGCATCACTAATTTTGAAAATGTTAATAGTATTCTAACTACACTTGGAAAAACACTAAAAGATATTAGGTTCAAGGTGGACATGTATTTCTCTACAGTCAAAATATTTGCTGTAAGTAATGTGTCAAAATGAATGGGTCCATCGGGTTGGGTAATGAGTCAAACCAGGCTTGAGTCAAAATAGGTCAGTGTGGCTAACCAGTTTGGCCCAAAATTCTGAACTTTTCTTTAAAAATTTAGTGTGTCAAATATGATTAAAAAAATAACACATGATCCTTTAAGCTAATTTAAGGATTGAATATACCATGAATTAAGCCACTTATGGTCAAAAGTTCCATCTATTGCATCAAAGTATGTGTATGTACCTTGATATAGATGTTGATGTGTTGCAGGCTATATGATTATGTCTGGTTTTGCAACAACAAAACTGAATTTTAAGGGTGAATGTAAAATTATAACTAGTAGAATACCCGCGCAATGCAGCTGGAAAAGTTTATTATTTTCACATTAATTCGATATATAATATTATGTTTTTTGAAATATTATAAAAATCAAAACTAAATGACAATACACAAAGAATACTGTTTTGTAAGTTGAAAAATTACTTTTGATAACTTTTCAAAAAAAAATTGTAACAAAATAACCCAAAGTTAAATATATCATAATATGTTATTGCAAACTCGATGATCGGGTTATGAGTTGCAAGTGCCAGGTTTCGAGTTCTTAATGAAAAATGTTGCGAGTTGTGGAGTCTTCTATTGAGTCTAGATGTTTAAGTTTCACTGATTTTTTTTTATTTTTTATTTTTTTTGTATTTTGATATTTTACATTATCTACATTAATTGGCAATCCTAAAATTTGATCAAAAATGTGAATTCCTTGAATATAGAAAATTGATGAAACCAGGGAGAATATTTCTACCGTTGAAAAGCCTGACGAAACGTTTTTCTTGGATTTTCGGGATCTGAAAAGTGGGAAAGAAATGAGGAATTTTCTTAATGTTGATTATAAAGATGAGCCTACGAAAGAGATTAATCATGTGTATGAAGGTTTAGAACAATCAAATGATGATAGCTTCGAGGGTTGGTGGACTGAGCATATGAATGAGTCTCCAAATGAACAATAATCAAAAGTGTCGAATGAAACTCAACATGAAGAAAATCTTGAAGGATCAAATCAAGGGGGAGTATCGCCCAAAGAAGCTCAACAATAGAGAGATACTGAAGGGTTAAATCAGGAGGATGTGCAATATGGGCAAATTATAGATGACAGATTCTTCATGATGGCATAAATGCATTATAAAAGAATTGGAATGTCGTATCTAGAAGACAAAGTTTACAAGATCTGCGGTGTAGGTTCCCGTTGTTCGGATCTACAAGGTAATCTTGTTTATATGAGTGCGAAATCCTCACATAAACTTAAACGATAACAAACGAGTAATACAAATATGTAAAGATCACTTTTATTGAACGTAAACAAGTATTATATTCATACTAAGATACAAACTCTCTCTATATCCTTTCTGTGAACTTACACTGAGGAACTAAGACTGAGTTCGAACTTACAACCCCTGAAATCCTATTTTGGACTTGTATATATATAGGCACCTAAATTCATACGAACTTATCTAAGTTCGTACCTACTTCTAAGTACGTACGAACTTGTATAAATCAATTACAATTTTATTAAATTAGTCCATGTTAGGTATCGTTATTGTTAATTATTTTTACTCTGTAATTTAGTTTAGATTAAATTGCATTGTTATGTTTAGAAAGAAAGAACGAAAAGGTTGAGGAAATGAAGTAGAAATGAAAAGATTGATTTGAATCATTTGATATGTGATAAATACGGTGATATGAGATTTGTTAAGGGATTTAATGTAAAAATAAAAACGAATCAGACAAAAGGTTAGGTTATGTTTGAGGAAGGGGGTATTTTGGTCTTAACAGTGATTTAACGGTTTATTTGTTAACTTTAACATAAACATAAGAAAAGCGTTAAATTTGATAAGTTGGAGACGAGCGCTGCAGAAAGAAAAAGTAGAAAAACCAAATCAACAAACTGGAAAGACATTGTATTCATTAAGATTTACTTTAACAAAGTCTTCTACTCCAATAGCAGGAAACTTTTCAAAAAAAATAAAATAAAATATTTAGCAAAAATAATTGTCATTAATAGAGATAGTGACCATGGTGACCAAGCACTGCTCAATAGCTTTCTTTTATTAGCTGGAGCCTACAAATAAACCTATAAATCATTGCAAGACCTCCACACTGACATTAAGAGCTGGCCAAGAATATATGATATTTATTTGTTGACCAATACTAAATTCACAAAATTTAGTTTGTGGATATTATTTTATAAATATTTTATGAGGTTAGCATTTCTATCATGTAATAAATACAATTCATATTAAAATGAGGACCATGATGCATAAAGAACCAAACGATGAAATATAAAAGAATATATCTATTTAATTGATATCCTCATAAATATAATTTTTGCCGATTATTGTGATAATTATTTTGATTATTTTGCTGAAACTAGTTTTATGCTTTAGTTAATCATTCTTTTTTTGTTTTTTTTTAACGGCGAATTAGTACACGGATATAGTTAGTGATTCGATTTTACAGTATTTATCCAGAAGGTAGTCCTTACCAGTCTTGAATCGATGCATGTATGGGGTAGAACCCTACAAATTCTGACCAATAAGAAAAACCCCCATAGAGATACTCAAACCTGAGACATTTCGCATGAGGAAACAACTTCCCCAAAGATATTCTTGGTAGCCAAACCATTTAACGTAATACAAAGTACTAATATAATTTAAAATTTACTATAACTTAAACTGAAATTCTTAAATTTAGTTACAATGCTTTAAAGATTATTGTATCTTATTTATACAACTTGGACCAAATTTCCATATCATTTGGTGTAAAATTAGTTTTTAATTAAAGACAAATTAAATAATTATAGGAAATCTTGTGTAACTATAGTGGATGATAGATAGTTTAATGACATGTGAAAGTTTTGTCTAACAAAGTATTATGTGATCGTGTATTACATTGATTGGCGTTGAATCTCGTGTACATTAGTAGGTGAAGATTTCACATATTGATATTGAGAGACAAATGTTTAATGGTATCTAAATGCAGTAATAATTGATATTTCTTTAATGAAAGTGATTTTTTATAATAGTTTAAATTATTGTAATTGTAAATTCGATATTATGATATAAAATAAGAAATAATATATTTAAATGTATTATGTGAAATATAATATTAATTGAATGATTTATATAATTAATAAGTGAAGGGATAAGTGGAGGAATAAAATGAATTTTCGATATCCCTTTTTTAAGGATTAAGAAAGAGAGTGTCAAATGTTTAATAAGGATTATTATAGATGTAAATTGTGTTATGATGGAATTCACTCAACTTATATAATACGCCAGATTTGATGATGTACAAAGAGTATATATAATACGACAATTAAATTTGCTAGCCATATACAAACAGTTACATCATTATTACTAGAAATAAGATTCTTAAAAAAAGACCTTCGGTCGATGAGAAAGGAGTTAAAAAAGGAAGTGATGTTTACAAGAAATTTTTTGCTTCTTACAAGAGAAAATATTGTTTCTTTTTGTAAAGAAGCTTTTATTTTATTTTTTTCAAGAAAGTAAAATATCTTTGTAAGAATCATCTTCCAAAAAAACCTTTGATAGGGTATCATAAAAACATGGATTCATGGCAAGAAGTGTAATATGTAATGATTGAATATAGGTTCAATTTGATGGATGTGTTTTAATGACATTGAAAACATTTCAACTTGGAAAGATCAAACCAGTCACAACGGTTACATCATTGGACTTAGGATGCTCGTCGCACCAAGAACGGCCCATCTTTGATGGTGTCGTTTACTTCCTAATTAGCTAATTCCGTCCAATAAAATTGATTTCGTGATAATACGTGTAATCGATCTCTTTTACTGATAAGCATCAAAATAAACGATATTCATTAGTTCAAAAGCACCCCCTCAAATAAAAGCTCCCCCCCAAGATATTCGTTGGCCTAAGGGCAGTCCCAATGGGACGTCGGTTCGCAAGTCGGTTCCAACCGACGAAACCGACGCCATTGGCACGGTCCGTCGGTTGGGGCCGTCGGTTCGTTTGGTTCGGCTTTCGGACGAGAGCTTGGGCGAAATTCGGTTTTTTTTTCTTTTTTTGCTTTTTTTTTTATCAAACGTCCACTTTTCAAATTCAAAATATTTGAATTCTTAAAAAGAGTGTCAAACGGCACCCCCACAAACAAAAATACTTAATTTTTTTAATTATTTATTTATTTAACCTATTAATTCATACCCCATTATTCTATATATATACACACACTCATTTCAACTATAATTCACACCAAAAATAACTACTACACTTACAATTCACCCATTTTATACACAACAATTCACTCATTTTATACACAAAACCTACACACAAAATGTCTAACAACCAAAACAAAACAACATCTCATCTAATATAGCCCAAGATATGTGGAATAATTTGTTAAACACAACAATTCCAACCGCAAATTCATTATCCGGTTCTTCGTTCGCTCAATCTAACTTTCCAACATCATCTCAAACGTCTCCACAATTCGGGTTTGCACAATACGTACCCCTTACAAACCCTTTCTCTCAAAGTTTTTACCAATCACAACAATACCAACAATTCCAACAAACACAACAATTCTCACAACAATTCCAACACCAAGAAACAAATGTTGTCATTCCCGACACCAACACTCAAGTCGAAGAAAGCGAAGATGAATTCGAAGTCGAAACCCGACAAGATGTCAAACAAAAAAGAAAACAAGTTCGGTGGACCGACGAGGATGCACGAATTTTAGCCGAACGTTGGGTACATTGTTCCGAAAAAGGCATACAAGGCAACTCGCAAACCGACGGTTGTTTTTGGAGAAAAATACAAAAGGATTTTAATTCCTTAGTCGCCGAGAAGCGTAATATTAATCAACTTACGGGAAAATGGATCAAAATTGCACCTGACGTGAAGAAGTTCAACGCAATTTACAAAAACTATTCCGAGCTTCACCCTCAAAGCGGTGCGCGAGATGAAGACGTGTTAGACGCCACCCGAAAGCACTTCAAGGAACAAAATAATAAACGTAAATTTATTTACGAGCAATGTTGGAATGTGCTAAAAAATTACCCGAAATTTTTTATGGAGCCGGGGGTAATGAACAATAAACGTACATTTGAAGCCGATGCCGAACCCGTCGATCTAGAAGCGGGTGACTCCCAACCACCGGTCAATGCAAATCTTGCGGCTAACATGAACATGTTGTTTCAAGATGACCCACTACGTCGTCCACCCGGTCGCAAGTCTCAAAAAAGTTTGGGTTCATCGGACGCGGCTACTTCTTCAAGAAGTTTAAGAGACGAAAAGATTGAAGCACTTGAGGAGGTTAAAAAAACCGCTCGCCTCCACCAAGAAGCAATAAAAACGATTACACAAAATTCAACGAAAAAGTTAGCTTTCAAAGCGTTGAATTTTCTTTATAAAAAAACACCAAAGCATGCTAAAAAAAAGAACTAAAAATGATTAAAGCCGCTCGAAAAAAAGTGGTAAACACGTATAGTTTAATGTTTCCGACGGACGATTCGGACGAAGACGAAGACGAAAACGAACACGAAGCCGATGCCGCGGACGAAGAATCGAGTTCCGATTAGATTACGTTTTAATTATCTAGTGTGTTTTTTATTATTGTAATGTTTTTCTTTATTTAGGGGACATGTAATGTTTTTTGTTTTTAGGAAATGTAATGTTTTATTTTAATTATTGTAATGTTTTTATTTTAATTAAATGTGTTTTATTTTAATTATTGTGTTTTAAATATATAAATTAAAAAGTGACCGAAAACTGACCGTGACCATTGGCACGGGTCAGTAAGTTGTTAGTCAGTTTCAGTCAGTTTGAGAAAAGCTGACGTAGCGTTGATTTGGCACAAAGTGACCAGTCTGTTTTGGCTTAGCATTGGGTATGGTCTAAGAGCATCCTCAAAAAAGTTTTGGTTCTTCAGTCCACCATCAGTAGTGTTAAATCTTTTTTAAAAAGTGTTAATGTAGCGCTGAGCTAACAATATAGTTCCTTAGTCCATCATCAAGAGCGGTTTTATAGATCACATGCCAATTATTATAATAATTGATCCAAAAAACAATCAAGAAAATATCATAAAATTACAAACAAAAATATCCTAGAAATTATGTGACACGTTTTCAGCATTAATATATACTCCTTACATCTCATAATAAGTGTCGATAATCAGATTACACAAAGTTCAACAAAAGTCATAACCAGTTAATTGTGTACAAGAAAAATGACGTCTTACTCTTACTTTTTGCACAGTCTTCTATTAATCAATTTTGTGAAAAAAAATTATAGGTAAATTGATAAAGTTATTATATAACTTTCAAAAGTGAATACTTATTTTGAAAAAAAATCAATATGAAATTGTGGATACTAATTTTTAAAGAAAGAAAAAAGTATATATGTTAGATTTTGCAAGTTCCTCAATCTGATATTTGTGGTGGAAACATTAGGATGTGCGTAGGTGATTTGTAGGTGGAGGAGAGAGGATACATGTAGTTTTACATGCGTCTATAAAAGGACCATCGATTATCAGCATTATTATCATGCTCAAAGAGGTAAAAACCACATTCTTCAAGTTACTATCTAATTAGAAACATTTACAACGGACAACATACCATTTGGCTTTTTATATGTAAATGTACAAGAACACTTGCGTAGTACAAAATGAGAACCGTTGGTAAAACTGGTGGTATAGGCTTAAGGAAAGGCGCGTGGACTGCAGAAGAAGATACACTTCTCAGAAGTTGTATTGAAAAATACGGTGAAGGGAAATGGCACCTTGTTCCTCTCAAAGCAGGTGATACATACCTTTGATTTCTTTTCGTATGATCAAAACATATTAAGATATTATTTGACTATTAGCCCTTAAAGTCATGGTTAACTAACTGTAGTTACGTCAAATAAAATTATCGGTCAAAATCTTTACTTTTTCTTTCACAATAGCAAATTAGTATTTTCATTTGTTGTTTGACAGAAAATTAGGAAGTGATTAGTAGTTTGAGATATTACCTCTATCTCATAATAAGTGTATAATCTGAATAAAGTTTTAAGAGATTACATAATCATTATATTCAGTAGTAAGAAGATGACACATTTGTTTTTATTTTTGTACAGCTTGCTGTAAATCAGTTTTGTCTAAAAGTATATTAAGAGTAAAATGTTTTTGTACAGCTTGCTGTAAATCAGTTTTGTCTAAAAGTATATTAAGAGTAAAATGACAAAGTTACTATCTTTCTTTTTGAAGTGACCATTTGTTCCAGGACAAATTTAAATGAAAAGTTAGAGCACTTCTTTTTCAAAGTCAAAAACATGGAAGCAGTTGTTTATTAAGTTATATCCCCTTGAGCAATGTTAGCATTTTCCAACATATTATTACCTCCTCCTTATTTCAAGATGTCCAAGAAAAAGAAAAGATAATGCATTACAATTCCTTTATCGTATATATTGGGGATGTTACTTCACTCGCTTGATTAGACTAATACTTTGTGTATGTTGTCTATAGGTTTAAACCGATGTAGAAAAAGTTGTCGGTTGCGATGGCTGAATTATCTAAGGCCAAATATTAAGAGAGGAGATTTTGGCGAAGATGAAATTGATCTCATGCTTAGGCTTCACAAGCTTCTAGGAAATAGGTGCGTAAACTTTAAATTTAATACGGTAAAATGATATTTACATTTTCTTTTACCCTTAGGCCTTGATAGTACACGTCTTTTCTTTCATTTTGGTCAACAAATTACTTACGCGATGTCCGTATATTAAAGAGGAAATTAATATTAATTTTGATGTTAATATTAGATGGTCCTTGATTGCCGGGAGAATACCAGGAAGAACTGCCAATGATGTCAAGAATTACTGGAACACGCATCTTCGCTCCCATTTTAGAAGACAAAGGAAAGAACCTAAAGACGGTAACTCATCGCAAGACATCACATTCACAATTATTAAGCCACAACCGCGTACCTTCTCCAAATATCTAAATCCAAACCCACACATTGCATTTAATGACGGCAGAAACTTAAATGATGGTGTTTACAATGCGTCTAATGTCACCCCAGGGTTAATCTCGCTACCTAGAGTACTAGACGACAAGATTAACGAGTATTTCAATGAGTTAATATTTGATTATCGGGGGAAGGAAGTTGACGGTGAAGCTAGGTGGTCATTCGGTGGTGGTTCTCCGATAGAGGGTGAGGCTTTAGAGCTTGTTGAGCACGAAGATGGCCACACTAGTTTGTTTGATTTCCCCATAGACGAACTCATGTCGGACTTTTTAGATTCGGAACAAACGTGATTTTAAACCCTTTTGTAGCTTATGCTATCTAGTGTATATCTTAGAGGTATGAGCATGAGTGCATGATATGAAAATCATGTGAAACTGAATTATTATTTTATGTGTAGTATGCATTCGTTTTTCGTTCTTACAATAAGAACCAAACTAAGAATTGAAAAAGAAAAAAAAAAGAACGTAATACTAAGTCATATTCTTTTAATTTTTCACATGTTAAGGTTATGTTTCTTCACATTAAAATAGAATTTTTTTTATTTTTGTATTTTTAATAGCGAAGCTTCCAAGCAGGAAGCACAACAACAACCAACTGAAATTAAAATGGAGTTCGCTTTAGAGGTGAAGAAGTGTTAAGGGGGAAAGAGTGGGAACGAAGCGACGAACTTATCCCTTTAAAATTTGAGGTGTATCCCTTCACAAAGTTGGTTTAATTTAAACTTATCCTATGATCTATAAAATTCAAATCCCACTCACCGAGTGCTAGGTTTCCACTCGCTGAACTAATGGCCAAACGGGCTGGATTTTAGATATATTGTAGCCCTATGAGTCTAGTAAATATGGGATTTTAAATTAAGTCGTTTGGAGTCTGGATAAAAGAGTTATTACCGAAACCATTAAGTCTTACAAGATATTTAGCTTTCTTTCAACTTTCGTCTTCTCTTTAATTTTCGATCCAATTTTCATTCTTTATACATTTAAAATATGATTTGAACCTAATGACATAATACAAATCAATAAGTACCGATATATATCATATTGTTGTTCGATCTAGTACAAAAACATTGATATTGGTATAGAAAAATATTTATAAAATATGATATCAATAATACAATAAGGAGCCCCGTTGGTTCACATATTGATTTCTAATGTTATGAAATCTGTCAAAAAATTAATATTTGATGGAATTGAAATTCGAAGAAAGTGGAATCTCATTCAAAATAATGAGATTAGGAATGAACGAAAATATGTCATGCGTGTTTGGTTGGGACGAAATGAATTTGAGGTCCAAATTTTATTATATAAATAATTTGATATATAATATAACATAAAAAATAAAAATACAAATACAAGTAAAAATATAAGGGTGTGTTTGGTGAAGTATTTGTAGGATAAACTTTATTTGTATTGAATTGTTTGGCAAACTAGTTATAGATGTAGTTTTGAAGTGTAAAATGACATAAAAAGACATCAATCAATATAATAATAAATGGATACTATCTAATATATAAGGGCATTTAGGTAATTATCTTCTTTTTATGGAAAGCTACTTCAAAGAGTATTTCGTTTTGAGTTTTTCATTGGATTTCAAAGTTACATCTTGCACATGTCAAACAAGACTTTTATTTTCTAAGAAGTTTTTTGATCAAAATTAAAAGCTTAAAGTTCCTAAAAGCTCCACGTCAAACAAGTCCTAAATATAAATATAAAATATAAATGCTAATAAAAACAAAAGGTTACAAATATATATATGTATATATGAATCAAAATAAATAAAATATAATAATGAAATTATATAATGTAGTATATTATAATATTATGTATCATATAACGTAAGTAAACTAAATTTCCTACTAGATGGAATCAAATTCTATTTCATGCATCAACCAAATGGACCATTATAATGGAATCGAATTCCCTTTTTCCTATTTACCAACCAAACAGATAAATAGAATGAAATTTAATTTAAATTTAAATTCCATCAAATTTCATCAAAATCTGTTTATGAATCAAATGCGCCCTAAGTTTGAAAACTTTCCGTACAAAAACTAAATCCAACCATCGCACATTACCTCAATGCTAAACATTACAGATCTATTTGGTAAAGTAGTTGTAGTTGTAGGCTGTAGGCTGTAAACTGTAGGTTTAGGTTTTAAATTTTTCATGAAAAACTACTTCAAATAGCTTTGAGATTTTGAACTTTTTATTGAATTTTAATGTTATAGCTTGTACATGACTAATAGACTTTTATTTTCAAAGAAGCTTGTTGTTCAAAAATTAAAAATTAAAGCTGTTAAAAACTATTAAAAGCTCCATATCCAACAGACGCAATATATTAAATAAATTGACCGAAATAAGGTATGTTTTATTAAGGGTTTATTATTCTGTTTACGTTAAACTTTGATTGTTTTTCTATTGTATGTGTTTAACTTTAAAAACTTCTATTGTATGAGGTAAATTTTCAAAAGCTTTTTATTTTATGTAATATTTTCTTTTTTAGCCATTCAAAAGAAGGAAAGTTTCTTTTTTTGTCCAGGTCAAAAAAGGCAAGTTAACATACAATAGAGAGGTTTTGAAAGTTTACCTCATATAATAAAAAAATTTTAAAGTTACACCTTTTCAATAGAAAAAAGTTAAAATTTAACGTATTATGAAATAATTATCTCTTTTTTTATTAATGTTCACCTTAATATTTGCTAGACGATGTCTCCTTTTATATTTTGCTTCTAAACTAAGTGAGATCAACTATAAAGGTCGATCCAAACCTGGAGGGTAGTGTCGGTGCATGTTTTTGTTCAAGGACATGGGTGAAACAATTTGAAAATCGATCAAAGGACCTAGTTACATACATCTAGAAATTGACATAATAACAAAAGCATCACTAAATGGATAGAATAAGAAAATTAAATATTTAACTAATGAATTATACAGGCTAAATTTTTTAGATATAAATAAATTATTTGGATTATATAACATTACTAATACTAAATAATTACATGCATTACCCTTAATAATCAATTGACAAACTAAAAGATCAAGTTATCATAATATTTTATAGGACTTATCCCCAATTTATCATAAAGCATGAGAAATAAAGCTCTCTTGAAAGTATCAAGGTTCTAATTGTCTTTTTACATTCTTGAATTTTCCTTTTCATTTACTTACCCTCTCATATTTTTAATAAGTTGTAGAATTGTTTTATTTATCATGCCATGCATATAAAAGAAAATTCATTATAGTATTAAATTGTAATTCAAAATTTAAAAATCAAATAGAACAACATGTTTCAATTACGCTATTTGAAGTTGTGACTACCAATTTTCCCAAACATTATCAAACTAATCATCATCCTATATTTTTAAAATAACAATATTAGTACTATATTTAATACCACGTGTCACATGTTCCGATGGATGAATTATAGAATTTAGAATATATCCCTACACAGCGTGAGGGCAAAATGAACCCTCGTTCGTGTCAAATAGTACATTATTTTCTTCCAATAATAATATTCACAGCATACTTCCAAAAATGGTATTCAAAGCATACGGACCACGTGAATATATATGAATAGTACTCATCAGATAGTATAGTCACCCTGGCCCATTTCATTATTTCATTGTCTGCTGAGTAGCAAAACGACACCGTAGTTATGGAAATGGGTAGGTGTGCTATGGCGACTTCTACTGAAAACGGCACCCGATTAAGGAAGTAGGTAGGTATGGTATGGCGACGTCGATCGTGAAATGTTTTTACTGAAGATGATATATATTCAATTGGGGTTACTTTTTTCATACTCTTACATTCACACATATATATATATACAAGAGGTTCATCATATACATTCATATAAAAAATATACACACAAAAATTTTACAACGTGCAAATAGAAAATCTCATATTTAATATATCAACATATAAATATTATAATAATTAAATAAATAGGTATTGGGTAACAGATAAGAATAAAAAAACACTAAAATATATCAATTAATGAGAAATTTAGTTTTAGATTATCAGTTAACCGTCTATCAATTAATCGAACGGTTATTGATCAATTAATAGAACCATCATTTATAGTGAAAGGCACAAAGTATTATTATTATTAATAACAAAAAAAAAAGGCACACACCCAAAGAATTTCCAATGATGTTTAGATGTTGTTAATGAATGTTTCAAGTTTATTTATACCAAGATGCTCCCAGCCCTAGTAAAAAGGCCCTCATCTGCGCTTAAAAAATGAGTAATAAAAAGCTTCTAATTTACTGTAGCCTACACCTCTAGTTATCACGGTGATTTATAATCAAAATAAATAAAGCTTCTAATTTACTGTAGCCTACACCTCTAGTAATAAAAAGCTTCCATTTACTGTTGTTAATGAATGTTAAGTATGCTACAATAGTATATTTGAAATTTTGTAAAAAAAATTATTTTAAAAAATATAAAAGAAAAATTAAATATGTTCAAAATTAATGCTAATAATAAAATTGGATAGAGCTGATGTGACATTTTGTCAATCCTTAAATTGAGATTCATACACCCCATTAATGAGGGATGTATGAATCTTGGACCACCGTGATAAAATGCGACCAAAATTCATTGTTTGGAACAATACCCACATTAATATGATTTGATTGGTGCCGAATGAAGCTATTCAAAGCTGCTGCGTTCTGATCCGGTCAGCATCCAACATATTTGTTTCGTGCTAATTCAGAACATCTTCAATGAAGATTTTTTCTAAAGTTTTTTTATGTAAATTTTTTTTAAAAAAGCTTTTATTCATTGAAGGAAAAGCTTTTTTGTATAAAAGCTTGAGAAATCTCAAGTCATACATGAAAAGCTTTTTTAAAAGTGTGTGTGTATGATTTTTGAAATGAAAAGTTTTGAAAAACTTTTTATCATTAGAGACAAAGCTTTTGTTAAAAACTTTTTTTAAAAAATTGATATGACAAACAAAAAAAATTTCTTCAATGTGGATGCTGTTAATGGGATGAAAGCCTTTGAATCGGCCACCAGTAGTGATTATTTCCATAACTACCCTCTGCATCTCAATATAGCAACTCGTTTTCTTTGATCTTTTTACCCCTCATTCTTTCATATAGTCATATCTTTTTACCAGTAGATGATAATAAGAAGTTACTCGGTATATGTTATAAAATGAATTAATAGAGTGTCCGCATGATACAACAAATACAAATTAAGTTTCATATTCATTTAATATAATATATATAAATGAAAATGAAAATATATATTATATGGCAATAAGAAATTGTGTTTCAAAATTAAAATTTATATATGTATGTCTCGTTCTGACCTTTTCGTTCATCATTGACACGTCATATTACTTTTCACAGTTAAAAAAATATTTCATATATTTATTAGTTCTAATTTGAATGTTAGTAGTATATATATTCAAATGTATATTTTTAACAATAAAAGAAACAATAGAAAGATTTTATTATAAAAATTACACTATAAAATTAACATTTTTCCTTTTCGATTAGACATTTCACAAGTTACAATTTCGGTGAACTTTTTACTCATTTTTTGGTGGGTTTTAAAAACGACTATTACATATGTTACTAGCAATTATCGTATGTGATACCGACGACGACCATCAAATGTGATATTGGCGACGACTATCACATGTATTAATAGTTTTCAATATCCACCAAAAAAAAAAAAAAAAAGTTCGTCAAAAGTATGTCATAGATACTAATTAAAGAGAAAAAAAATGTTAATTTTTATAATGCATTTTTATAGATTTTCTGATTAGCTGTTTTTGAGATATTTAATTTTTAAAAATGTGATATTTTTTATTATTTCATAAAATTAAACAGTTGAAATTATTACATAGATACTTTTTAAGAAATATATATATTCAAATGAACTCTTATCGATTGATCTATAATTTTGTTTGCATGTGTTAATTCAATATGAATAATAAAACAAATATTCGATATTGATATAGTTTATAATTGTTTGTTAATTTGGAACATTACTAGATGGTTATACAAATTCAATTATACAAATGGTTAAAATAGTAATTTTTCATTATCTACAGTGATTCATTCGGAACACATATCAAACAGTTATTTTTCATTTAGAAAGAAAATCAATTTTGACCTTTAGAATCATTCAAACTAAATTATTCTGTTTTATCAAATGTACACTGACACACACAATTTTTATTTTTTTTATTCTTATTAATTAGTCCAGAGCCCAAACCAAGGAAATGATATAAAGGAACCGTCTATGGCAAAAAAGAGATATCGATTACAGTTTGTCACAGGAGTAGTGGTTGATAACTAATGTAACTCGTGATGGTACTTCATTTAAGTGTGTAGTGTAAAAGCTCTGCCCAAATTGAAACGCTCAGTGTGACGTTTATTTTTAGAGCTTCTTGTTCTAAAATCAAAGAGTTTTAAGCTGTGAAAGGCTTTTAAAAGTTCCTCACCCTATATTATTGTAACGATTAGGTGAACATCTTCTTATATAACGGGTGTTTTGGTCACTTTCGTTTGGGTTCTTCACATCAGAATGTAGACCCAAATTCCATAAATAAACTCATTCTTGAACCAAACCAAATCAAATGAAGTGTAAAGGGATAGTTTATTCAACACGTCTTTTCCAAATTAGCATGAAACATAAACTTTTGATCTAGACAAAAATGAACAAGTTTAGTACAAGGCATGACCCTCTTTCTAGTTGTGTAAATAATGTCAATAGTAAATATTATCATCTCTTATTTTGTATGAAAATATAGTTAAATCGTTAAACTCGAATGGATTGAAAGTTTCAAGATATAATACCATAAAATGAAATGTTAAACTACAAAAGATTACTTTGATTGATTTTTAATCAACGATTTATCGTTTAGGGTAGCTTAAAGAATGAAACATTATTTTTGAGGTCAATATAACCCGATCCGTTTTAGCATGTGTTATAGAGTGATTAATTTCAACCCATCATTTAAACCGATTACTGTATTCGGCGAATTAATGTTCCCTGTAAAAACGTTTTATGGATCCTCCACTTACTATTAGCTTGTTTTTGATTTTTGAATTACGAAACTTAATCTCTATAAACTTCTTTTTGAAAAAAACTTATATCCAAATATAATCAGTTTAAATTTGAGATATTTGGAACATGCAGAACAAAGCCTCGTAAGGATACAAAGTAACTTTATAGTCTTTAATTTTCTCTTAATAATAACTTATGAAAACTTCGCTTCTTTCAAAACAAAAAGAAAATAATAAAAAAAATCACATATTTTTCGTTGTTTAGATCAGCATCTTCTTCCTTCCTTTTTAGTGGCGGATATTGATTATTAAGTATAACTAGCAAATTTCTAGAGAAAAAATAAATTACAAATAGTAAAAAAGAGAAGAACGACTTGAGTTGCAAGTTAACTTTATCTAATTTGAGATTATATTTAGAGAATGGAGAGTTAGTAAAAAAGGGAGAGAAATAAATGAATAAAGATCCTTATCATTTTCTCATCATTAATTATATATGAACTGATGGTGATTTTATCAGGTCCCTTAACCCATACTCGAATTATATATATTATATAAATATTATTTATAACATAAATTATATACATTTTTATAATATTTTTTCATATGTTTAAATTATAATTCTCGATTTTTAGAAATCCTAAGATATTAACATATTGTACGCTTCATTTTTTCAACACAAAGTTTCGTATTGTCAAAGTCGTTTCCCTATTCTACTAATGTGTTACTCAAACTCGTTTCAATTAATCTATAAACTTTAGACACTTTCTTATATCTCTCTGTAATAATAAGTAGATGGCATATGTAGTCGTGCAATAAAATCATAAGAGTGTATATGATAATATCTTATTCGGTAATGTTGTCATTCCGACATGTTATTTATTTATTTAGAGTTAAATTTAGAATAGGAATATAAATCTCTGAATATCTGATGTGATCTTGGATCTTCGTAAGGGACGGAAATGGAGATGCAAAATCAACGCTTATAGCAATGGGGGTGTGAATAGAGATGAGGAGTGAAACGAAAATGAGATCTCTAACAACGCTCGTCCCTTTGTCATCCCTCGTGCTGCCGTCATGATGTACATTCTAAATCCACGTTAAACCCATTTCTTAACTAAATCCATTAATTAATATATGGGCTTGATACATTACGAGATATAGTAGGCTCAATAGTAACTGGGCCAGTAGCATAAATAAATTGGCCGGGATGACTAGGCCGAACCGGATGCAGCCCACTTAACTCTGTTTTAAACTTTTGATATCCAGTGCTTACACTTTCTAACATTTATGAAGCTTCAAACGGGGCCTTAGACTTATAGCTATGGTTAACGAATAACTTTCATGAGAAAATAGTCAACTCGTATGAAAAACTGTCAACCAATATGTAACTTCGAACCAACTCAAAATGACTAGGTCTTTGTCGTATGACATTTAAATACAAAATCATGGAGTTTGAGCTTAGATACTTGTTATTTGATAATAAACACGTGGTGTAATAAGTTGTTTTGCCTCTTAAAGACCATAATCCGTTTCCGAAATGGAACTGATAAATTTTGGTTAACGAAATGAATATGGTTTAACATTTCTTAATTTATAAGTTGTCATTAATTAGCTGGTTGGCTGGCTACCAAGTACATATACACGTAATAAGTGATTTGTTCTTTTCATTTAGTACACTTATTATTATTGTTACTACATGTAGTGGTGTAGATGTAACAATTAATTAGGCCCAAGTTTAATTACGAGTGGTTATATTTAGGCCCGTAATTATCGCCAACTATTTTAAATATTATAATTTCTTTAACCTTAGAAACAGATGGCAATCCGTATTCTAAGGGCAACCATATTTCTTTTTTGGTCTACAACCATTTTATAAACATTCATTCAAGCAAAACTATCACAAAATAAATAAGAAAACATAAAACCGGAATTGACATTTTCGATTAGTCTCAGTTAGAAATTCACAATGGCTGACGATGACAAAGAAGAACGTGACCGGATCTTCAACAAGTTTGATATTAATGGAGACGGTAAAATCTCAGCATCGGAACTTGGAGACGCTTTGAAGGAGCTTGGGTCGGTGTCACCTGAAGAGGTCCAAACTATGATGGATGAACTCGATACTGATGGAGATGGGTTCATTTCTTACGATGAATTTACCACGTTTTATAATGCTAACAGAGGTTTAATGAAGGATGTTGGCAAGATCTTTCTCTAAGTACTTTTATCTTTTTTGCGATCTATAGATATTTGATTTTGGCAACGCCTCTCATAATTGATAACTTTTGGCTTGTTTTATGTTTGTTTGTGTATTAGTTAAAAGTGTAAAATATTTTATAACGGAGATGAATGTTCAAAAAAATTATTTATGTAAAGAAAAGAGTTGTCTATTCTAATAGAGGTTCGGTTCAACTCGGTTCACCCATCATACATACTGAGTAGAAGGCTATCTATATACAATATCGTAAATATATATCTATATATGTTGTGAAACGACAAAATCAAACATTATGCACATGTTTAAAAAAATAGAAGAAATATTATGCACATGATGTAAATGTAAAAGCTCAAGTTAGAGTATTGGTGTTCATTCCAACAATGAGATTAGAAGAAAGTGAGAAACATATGATTTATAGTCATGTAATGTATTTCAGCTATTCACGTAGCATATTATTGTCTTGTAATGTATTTTCATTTTTCGTAGATGAATATATCGTGTAATTGATGATAACTGATTTTCTTTTAAAGGCAAGACGAAATAAAATATAGATATCTTATCTTATGTTACAATTAACTGTAAAAGAAATACTAGAATAATAAACATAAGCATTAGCATTCAATAAATAATAGTAATAGTATTTGTCATCTAGCAATAAATATATCCTTTACTAATTAATGGACGGTAGCAACAAAAAGAATAAATAATGCAGCTTGTAGTCCTGACAGTTAAAATTTCGGATAAAATCTAGATTATGCAGCTTGTTTATTTCTAGGACATTTATAATTGTTGACTTCTAATACCTTACTAATAACTATTTATAATATATCTCTACCGTTAAAAAAAACAAAAAAAAACCAAATGAAAAATATTTAGCACAAATTACTTTAAACTTAATATTATTAACCCGAGAACTTTATAATATGGGTCTACCTCACTATTTTTTTTTTTTTTTTCATTTTAACAATGTAATTAAATTAATAACTTGAGCAATGTATATTTAAAATTGGATTACCGTGACCGTGAGGACCGGGATGGCGTTCCATAATAATGGCCACGCTCTAAACACCACTGCAAATTCGTAGCCCACGTGGCACGTGATATCCACCTAAGCCACTACCTATTTTTATTATCTCCCTATATTTATTTGTGTATTAAGCGCAGTGGGCACATGCCAAAGGGTTCTATTTGAACCGACCGAACTCGAGTTTGCTAAGTTTAAACCCGGGTCAACTGACTACGCTTGATTTAATATATGGATATTGATATTTTTATTATCAATTTTGATAAACTCACTACGATTATATATTATTAGATAGTGCTTTACACACGAACAATGAACATCTTTAGTAAATTTATCAAAAGCGATGATAAATTTATAGAAATAATACATACACCCTTAATATATAGACATAGTACATACCGTGATATACTGATATATGATGTGTTTTGGTAACCCTGTACTTATATGAGCATATAAATTTGGTCAAAAAAGGATTGAGTAACATAAAAAAACCTATCGAAATTGATTTATAAAATCCACAAATGTAACTTGTATAAGTTGATTTATATTCATATTTTGCAGTCATTTCATGTTTGCAGGCTTTTGTGCTTGTGTGAACTTGTATCATTTTCCCTTCTTGTTCTTTAATTTTGAAGTTTCGTGATTCATTGTTCGTTTGTTTTATATGATTGTGTATGTTTGAACATATTATAAGCTTGCAGTTGTGCTATTTCATATTGTAATTCGAAGATACTGTAATACTGGTTTATACCATGACTTATGTCATGACAAAGAACTTATCCATTTATGATTTACCAGTTTACCTAATACTATTAATACAGCATAAAAAATGAATTACTTTTTAATACATTATAAAACTTAGATAAGAAGACCATCTAACTGTGGCCAACATAATGAATAACTTGTACTCCGTAACTCGTAAGAAAATGATATACGTATAAAAATGTGATATGGTTGTCAAATAAAATAGAAAAAAGCTAGTTTTATATTCCATTAGCCAAAACTCAATTTACTACTCCATTATAAAGCATAATTTAAATACACATTTTTTTTTGTCAAACAAGATAACAAAGAAAAACCCCTACCATAATAAACCTATCAAATAAAGGCATGACCATGATGATGATCTCACATTGCAAATATGTAAATTAGTATTTTAGCTTACTGATTCAACTACAAGACCTATATACAAACTCTCAATCAGTCTTTTTGAATCTTCAATCTCTATACTCTTGGGTTATATTCAAACAAATTTGCAACTTCAAAATGGATGTATTTGTACTACGATTCGGTCATCTACAGAATAGATGATCATGATCATCATCAAACTCTGTAACCCCTAGCATCGCCAAAGCTAAATGAGACTTCATTTCATTCTTTGTTTGTCGAATCTGAGGGTAACTGTCAGTAACATAGTTGCTAGAAGATAAAGCAGCATCAGGCTTTATTCTGATTGTTTGATTTGCTCCAACTCCATTCAAGATCGAGATGATGGTATCGATATTTGGTCTTTTGGATTCTTCGTTGTTTATACAGGCGTCTGCAGCTTGTATCATCCGAGATATCTGCTCTAGGTTTCTTTGAGTGAATTTGAGGCGGGGATCGAGTAGTTTTTCTATTGATCCTTGTTGTAATAGAGGCTTTGCCTGCAAAAATATAGCAGATTTCAATGGTTAATAAATGTGTTTAGAGGTGAAAACTTTCAAATCATGAAAAATAGATGCAAGTAAGATAAGTAAATCATATGAACAGCTTCCAATTATTTACAAAACATAGTGGTCGAAATGCTTGGGGGTGTCTAGATGTGTGTTTTCAAAGTCATTACTACGACTTGAAACTAGAGATAGGTAAGTTACATTTATCTCAAAGATCAGCTTAATCACAAGTAGTTTTTATCTAATTATTTTGAGGTTGATAATCAGAAAGCCAGAACTATAATCAGATTGCGAAACACTTACTGATGGTTGAGCCTATTGACCACAATAAACAGTTTAAATGCACAACTAACAACAGTCAACCGAATGAAAAACTCAGGCAAGTTGAGTAATATGTTAGCAACAACTCACCCACAAAACCAAGTTCTCTTCTCCAGCTCCTCTTCGCGATTCAATCGGCTTTCGTCCTGTTATCAACTCTAAAAGGACCACCCCAAATGCATAAACATCCGTTTTATCGGATACTTTTCCATGTTGGAAATATTCAGGAGCCAAATACCTGTAAAAAGAAACCATTTTAAGTCATCACAACCGACCTAAAGCAAACACGCCAGCGAAATCTTGATAAAAAATTCCAATTACCCGAATGTCCCTTTCACAGTTTTGCACAAAAAAGGAACCGAAGGAGCAGATGTCCACGTAGCTAATCCAAAATCACATAGCTGCAACCATCAAGTAAACTATAAATTTTAGTTCTTGACAAAACCTACAAGTCATGCTATAGATAAATACTACAAAAAATTATACAGTAGTATTTATTTCTCACCTTAGGTGACTTTCTTGAAGACAGAAGGATATTTGAAGGCTTAATATCTCTATGAACAACACATCTTTCGGTCCCATTATGCAAGTATCTAACAGCCTCAGCGATTCCTTTAGCAACTTTACTCCTTACTGACCATGAAAGTTTTGATTCACCATTTTTACCATTTCTTGTTTCTACAAATTGGGTATTTTCTTAAAGTCAATAAAGATTCAAACTTTAACATTCAAGATCAATAACGAAAACAATAGGTCATAGAAATAGTACCACGTAGATATCGTTCTAAGCTTCCACCTGAAACATACTTGTAGACTAAGAACAAACCACCTTCCGGATCGATACAAAAGCCCACGAGTGGAACGATGAAATGGCTATGAAGAGAACTTGCTATCATTAATTCTCTAACAAATGCCTTTGGTGCCTCTTTATCTTCTTTGTCCAATTTCTTGATTGCCACTGTTGTTTTCAACATCCCAACTCTTCCCTTAAACACATAGCTCAATGCACCTCTCCCCAAAACCCTCCCTACACAATTCAAACACAATCAGATCCAAATTCAGATATATATATATATATATAATATATTAGAACCTAAAGTTATTAAAGTTACTAGTAAATTATTTAATCCTATGCTAGAATTTAAACGTAGTGAATCTTTCAGAAGCAAAATTGATACAGCAACTTTTCAATAGTTATCGTTTTAATTATTTTTCTGGAAGGTCATAGCATTTACAATTTGCAAGTCAAAATATGGTCAAAAGTCAACGATGTAACATTTGAAAATAAAGAACTAAAATTACAAATAAAATTAAGTACCTTTTGAGAAATTGCGAGTGGCAGAAATGATTTCTCCATAGCTGAATCTAATTAGGTTATGTGCAACAGGAGAAATACTTCTCTCCAAGGACTCAATTCTTCCCCATTTAAGCTCTTGAGATCTTGGTTCAATCAGCCCATTATCCAAATTCACCATCAAAACAGTAGCAGATGAAGAATTAACACTCATAGATTCAAGTTCAACTTGTGAACATAAACTGAATCTAAAAGATGAGTGAACTGAGTGTGGTTCAGCATTTCCCAAATTAGTAACACAACCACCAGACTCTGCAAGAAGCCATGCCTTATTATTCTCCAAATTATTCACCATTTTCCTTTTCATTTCATCTTTTTTCTTGATAATTGTTGGAAAAAAACAAGCAAAACCAAAATCCCAAATCATTTTATGAATGAAGTTTTTAAATTTCATATCAGTTTCATCATTGTAGTGATAAATTTCATCATCATCATCCTCAAAACTCGATGTTCTAGAAGTAATTCTAGTTAAAGATGAAGAAATTGGAAGTGGGTTTTGTGTGGAATTGATTCGAGAAACACTCATTTTGTTAAAAATCAAATCTTGATGATATTGATAGCAACACTCAACACAGAAATCAAGAAACTAAAAGGGAAGAAAAGGATGGGGAAAGATATGAACTTGATTACTTGAAAGTGGAGAGAAAGAATATATATTTCATGGAATAATAATAGTGGGTATGTAATATAATGTAGGTGGTCTGTACAAATATTAAATTAAGTGAATTAGTTGGGAGAAAAGGGTGTGTATGTATATGTGTATGTATATGATGGTCCCCTGAGATAGGTAAAAGAAAGAGAGATAGATGGAAAAGAAAGAAGAATAAAAAGTATGAAGGTTTTGATGAGAGATTCTTTATGTTAATGGTTATCAAGACAAACTAGTACCCACACAAAGACAAAGACAGGGTTTTTAATTTTTTAATATTTCAATGTTTTTTCACTTGTACATTTAGGTTAACAAACAATTTTCTTTTAGGTTTTATTAGAAAACTTTGTTATTTAGGAACATTACCCCCTCATTTATTTTTATTTGCACTTGCAATCACATTAACATAAGTAAAATTAACATAATTAACAAATTTTTTAGTTTGATTACTGAAGATTTAAATTAACAAAAAAGGTTAAACTAAAATAAATCATATTTTTCTCTTTTTGAGAAAAGGCAAAAGATTTATTACCACTAAAAGTACACCCATACATACATATCCGATCAGAGAAGACTTGAAAAGCTTTTCTATGCAACAACACCACACTTATGTACCATATTACTCATGCTTGTTGGCAATCTTTACCTAAAAGAATTTGTGTAAAAAGTGACATAATACCAAAATGTAATTTTCTATAAAATCATATATTTTTGTAGGTTTTATATATTTGTATGCTCATGCGACTTCAGGAAATCAGGAGTAGTTTTGTAGGATAAAAGACTCGATGATGATAACATATGTAATTTAGAGCGAAAAACCTCAGACTTTTGCTTATATTTGACATGTACTTAATTGATTTCTTTGTTGGAATAAGATAACAATTTATCATTAAGCTCACTAATGAGCGTCCGGTATAATGCATGGATGTGATTGTGATGTGATACCTTATTGTGTATATGTATATGTGTTTGTATCCACATTATCTATATATGTTTATTAACTTATTAAAAAACTCCATTTAAAATTAGTTGGTTAATTGATGTGTAGGCATTTCCACCAATTGACCATTTTGAAAGAGGTTATAGATTATGGGCCAATTATATTAAATGGGGTGTTACGGAAAGAACATTAGATCATCACTAATTCATTATTGAGTATTATAATTACACAATTATGGCTTGCCCAACCACTACTAATGCATGGGCAAAGGGACATGGGGTCCATCAGATAATAGAGGAAAAGGATCAGTTTGGAAGGTGCTTGGTTTTGGAGATTTGGGTGATTTATTAATAAATGATGCTGCTATTATTATTAATAATAACTATAACTATTATTTATTCTAAATTCTAAAGTATATAATTAGTTAAAATAAAATATTAAAACGTGGTGCCAAATAAGAGAAAAGGAGGAGGCGTGTGATTAGTGTCTTATTTAATCAAAATGGACAACTTAACAAGAATTAACATCAGTGCAATTGACTTTTACCTAAACTAACTGTAGCATAAAAAACGAGACGTTAACGAACATTCATCAGTTTATTATCATCTTATTAAATACAAAGTTTTGGGTACTCTTTTTTATACCATCAATCTTGGTTTGTAAGGACAAAGGAGTCGATAAGGCGTCTAATTACGTGTTAATTAACAGGAGTTTGATATGTATGATCCTGGAGTACGACTTATATATGCATATTGCGTATATAGAGACAGTCTTGTTATGTAGCATAGTTTGATGTAAATAAAATTGCCGTAATCACATTCATAATTTTTTTAATTTTTTTTACTATTGCATAAGTAACTCGACTTATGGGTATATTGGACCGATAATAAGTTTTGTACATTCAGTTTCATTTTTGTTTCTCGACTCTTCACTTGATCCTGCCTTTGTGGGCATATAATAATCCGTCTCATGCGCATCATTTTTGTACTCACTCGATAAACAACAAAATTGGTGTAACTCGTAAAATATTAAACAACAAAAAACAATACATACGTACATGCATAGTTGAAATGATAAAAGTCAGCAATTAAGCACGAACGAAAAATATAATCCAATAAATAATCAAAGGATATCAATATGTCAAATCTCATTATCTATATCTATTTATTTATTTAAATCTAAAAGTTTAAATGCAAATAATAGTACGTATATATGAATATGTAGTTTGGTGACCAGCCCAAGCCACCGGCCACTTTTGTAACACCTAACTACCAATCTTGACAACCCATTTTGGCTCCATCTTATTTAGTTCAGAGCCTTTAGCTACTCCCCAATCCATTGAACTTCAATAACATATGTAGTTTTCATAATACTCGCTCGGCTAATTATGTTAGCTTGGCTTGGCTAGGCTAAATTCAAAAGTTGGAAATATCGGTTATCAATATTTCATAATACTCGGCTCGGCTAATTATCTTAGCTTGGCTAAACTTCCAAAGTTGGAAATATCAGTTATCAATATTGTGTAATGTTAGTTTTGAATGCAAGAAAAAAGGGTTTGTGTTGGAGAGACAGGACAAATTTGGGTTTACTAGCAACTTGAGAGATAGAGACAAGGGAGTCCATTGGGAGTAGAAGTTATTAGTTATAAAAAAATAAACACATGCCATAAAATTAGGAGCTAAATTTGAGTTTAATATATTATGGGGAACAACAAATGATGCGTCCAAATAACGTTTTGTTTTGGCCTTTTCTCTTGTCAAGGCAAATGTATTCTAGAAGTTTGTTAGATCATCAAAGTGACAAAATAGATTAAAATATATAAATGTAATTGAAGTTTTTCTTTTATCGATATTCTACCTTTTTTATTTTATTTAAGAAAGAAATAAGACGTGAGTCTCAATAATTTCCTTAAAGGATAGAAGAACGTCAAAATCACAATGACTTTCTATTTGTAGGTTGTAAACCCAACATCGTATATTCATTTCATAATTTAGTAGCATCTCATTAATATATTCCTTACGTAACGTATTGTTTTTTCAGTCTTTCTCACTGTCGAATGACGATATATATGTCCTTCTACAAAGTTTGTATTGTACACATTTCGTAGCCAACGTTAACAGGGTTGTATAGCATAAATTTCTAGTTATACGTCGTTTTTTTCTTTAAAGGCATTCAGACGTCATACTTTATTTAATAACTAATTTATATATAGTTTTTACTTTAATGTATGCTTTTTAAGCTCACTTATGAAGACTTATGGGCACATCATGAATCAAAATGCATCCATTTAAAAACATTTTCCAATGTTATAATTACCTCACGGGACTTCCAATAAAACAGACGTATATACGAAAACACAAAATATTTTATTCTTTTCATATTTATTCTTCACATTATTATTTCTATTTATTTTTATAAAAATTATATACTTATTATAAATAACTATTAAATATCACTAAACTCTCAATTTACCCTAATTTATCACTTTCGATTATTTATTGCTTTCAGTATAAAGAAAAATTATCTTTTCGGGATGCATCCCGTTTATCCAAAAATAGATACTGATATTTGTATAAGTTATCTTAGATCTTAAAATTATTATCGAACGATAATAAAATAAGACGGATAAAATATGATGTTTCGAAGATAATTAAGTACGAAATATGATCATATATCCGGCGAATTACCAATTAGATGTCAATTAAAGTACCTCAATTACGAATCTCTGAGAAGAAAATTCGTGAACAATTTTGTTTGTTTAAGAAATCATGTTAGCTAAGCTGTTTTATTAGTGAACGTAACGCTTGCACGTGTAAGAAACAGTCGCTTTTACCTATTCGGAGCTCAATAGCGATGAGGTAACATGTTTTGTTGCATTGTTGTTTGCCAAATCCCTAATTAACGATAATATATTCCCATTATCATGAATCGTAATAATTGATTGATTTTTATATATTGTTTTTAAATTATTTTCTTGTTGTTATATGTTCATTGTTCATACTATTTTTAGGTTTATATTTAATTTGTTATCTGAGAATAAGAAAAAACATCATGTACTATTCTTATACTAATAAAGAAAATGTAATCAAAAAAGATTCGATCATAAAATGGGTCAACTTCAGGAGTCTGGAAGACAACTAGAATAGCTTTTCTTTCTTTGACATCGACTAAAATCTGTAACTTATAGTTAAACTGATCCAACTAATTACTTACGTATAAAATAACTGACCAAACTAATTACGTACGTATAAAATAACTGTTGTACGTATAAAATCATGATGCCGATAACCCATCAAATGAAACATAAAACTGTAAGTAAATACATTTTTCTTAAAAAAAAATATAGAGGACCTTGTATCAATACAAGTTTGT
Source organism: Logfia minima (assembly GCA_963921325.1). NCBI lineage: Eukaryota > Viridiplantae > Streptophyta > Magnoliopsida > Asterales > Asteraceae > Logfia > Logfia minima. Next base: position 10,500,665 of record OY992768.1, read on the forward strand.
TATTTTCCAAGACCTCGTTATTTCAATATTTTAGAATTTTGGTGTTATATATGCGTGATGATTTATAAAATAAAAAGTGACTTGCACATTAAAAATATAAATATGAAGTGTTTTACAATGTCCATTAATGTTATGGTGATTTGTGATATGACTCAAATGAAAAGGAAACAAAAAGAAAAAAGAAAAACAAAAGCGTATAAAAAGTAGAGATATTATATCATCTAGAAGAAATAAACACTACTCCTTACATTAATAGATCGAATATAATAAATGAAAAAAAATGATGAATATTAAAATGCATGTTACCAGAATTTTTTTTTCTTTTAAAAATGTAATTTTACAACTAATATACCCATAATATATATATATCGCACATATATATAGGGTGGGGATCAATAGGGAATCAAAAAAATTAGGGAATGAGGGAAGTAAATCTCAACTATTGATTTCATCATAAATGAATTTTAAAAATTACAAAAAATTACAAAATTTAACATTCATCATCAATGAATGTTAAAAACGTTTTTTAATAAAAAAATCAAGGGCTGAGATTTACTTCCCTCCTTCCCCAAATTTTGAAACTTCTCTATGAATCCTTCCTCCGTATATATACTTGTTAGTTAATGAGTTTCTCCATATTATTTGGTTATAGTTTCTTTGGTGCATGTTACCAGAATTAACAACAAGAAAATACTATCGATATTTGTGATTTTCATGATTATCTATGATAAAAATAATATTTAGTATATTGATACGTTCGTTGCTGTTCAATCAACTTTTCTGTTGTATGCGTTTTTACTCGCAGTCATAAAATCAGTATGTCGTTGACTAGTTGAATTCATAATCCGATTGGAGTGTATGTTGTTTCAGGGGCGGATCTAGGCATCTAGCCCACTAAGTGGGTAACACGAAATTATGAAAGTTATATAATGGACTTCTAATATAAATACTATTAGGTCCTCATTATAATTAATCTTAGGAGAGTTGAGCCCATCTTTTAATAGCTTGATCTCTTGTTTATTTTGTTGAGCTCATACGTGACTAGTTTATTTTGTTTTGTGACACAATCCAAACTCTAACAGTCTAACGCATATTTTCGTCTTTTTTTCAACTTTAATTCAAAAATGATCTGGATACACTTTTGACTTCTACATTTTTGTAAAATTATAAGATACTTATTGTTTATTTGCTATATAAAAATAGCACACAAGTAGTTTAAACGTTTGAAACTTTAACTCTAAATATTTGAAATGATTGTTGTCTTGTTATTAGTTAAGTAAATAATTTGTGATGCTATATATTTTGCGATTTTTAGTTGCTAATTTATGTTTATCGTTGTTGATTATTGCCTAAACTATTTTTGAAATATTTAATGTAATTTAATGATGTATAATGATATTTAACGTTTTGTTTGATTATTTTGATGTTGTTTGACTACGGTTTAGATGTCATTTTAGATTGCTTTGATACTATCTGAAGTGATTTGGATTGTTTAATGTATTTTGTTGTTTTCTTGTACTTTTTTATTATAAAAACTTAAAGCCTCAAATATTCGTACACAAATTCATCAAGATGTAGGTACGTCCCAAGTGAAATTTGAACCCACAACCCAACAGTTCTAAGGACATCTCAATATCGCTAGATCAATTTATAAGACAATTATTTTATGCCTCCACAACCTATTATTCTGAATCCGCCGCTACGTTGTTTGACATAAAAAAATTTGTATTTGTAGGTTTGTTATTTTTTGATCCGTCTGTTCATGTAATTCTTGGTGAATTTGTTCGGTTCTCTTCCTTATCTCATTCCAAGAGTTTATTTTTGGAATACCAGATTAGGATATTAACATGATGACGATGACAATAACAAGCAGTTGTCAATATCAAGATATAATCTATAAAACTATCTTACACTTACATGTGATGTCAAATGGTTGTCATTTTAAGGTTTCATCTACTAATACACGAGATTGTAAAATTTGCTAGGCGAAGAGTAATCGGTTGGAAATTTGTAGTGATTAATTGAAAAGTTGAGGAGTAATCGGGAATTATTCAGATTAATTTTTTTATATAATTAAATAACAGGTTTCAAAATTATATATTTACATGTAAAACTAATGATAAATAAAACTATAAACATCAATATATTTGTCTATAAATATAAACATAAATATAATTTTCATATTAAAATGTTGAATAAGTTTGACTTTGATCGTTTTTTTTTTTTTTTTTTATCAATTTTGACTGATTAATCTCAAATTTGATCGAAGATTCCCGACTTTGACCTATTGAGCGACTTTTAAACCCGATTGAAGCCGAGTCACTTCAGAGAAGCTCTAAATCCGATTAATGCCGAGTAACACCAACTTTTACAACCATAATTATACATCAATCAAATCTCTTTTCAAATTTTGCGGAATTAATGATATATGTATATATATTTATTTATTTAACTTTTTTCCAAAACAAGTAAAAAGGAAAAAAAATGAATTGAGTTGGAATTTATCAAATTCTTGTTGGGATACTATTCAAATTATCGTAATTAACAAGATTTGAAAATCAACTTATTTTGAATAACAAGTAACTTGATGGACAAGTTGGTTTTACCTATTTAAATAGGAGTTATGTATAAGGGTTTCGTGAGGAGGTTGAGAAAAAGATAGTCGGATTTAGAGTTTTCCTCCGTCTCATGTGGTGAGTCTTCATTAAGAGTGGTGTGAATATATATGATGTATTCAAGAGTGTTAAGATGAGTGACCAATCTTATAATATCGTTTGTATTATATTGGAATTCAAGTGGCATAAGGTCTCGTAGTTCATACTGTCTCTTGAGAGGTTTTTCACGCACATCTTTTTTGTGCTTATACCTTTTTCATTTCGTACATTTACTATTAGCTTATATATAATTGTGTGAATTTCTTTTATGGTAATCGATTACAATAATTCGCCTCCTCATAAAAAAAATATGGTACCACCCTTGAGTGGAGAGTCTTCATTCTTTATTGCTCATTGTTTAAATTTTGATATTTCTTACTAAATTGTGATCTCGTTCGAACTATCTCTATAAAATTCGAGTTCTACTCTTTGATAAATTAGCTTATCCACATTTGAGTTTTTTTATTCTATAAAAGTTCTTCTTGATTTTCAAATGTGGAGAAGCTAATCATCAACCAGTGGACTTCGAGTTTTATGAAGATAATTTCTTTACTATCGCAAGTTACATTATTTGAGATTGATACAAGAAGTTCAAATTCATTTTTAAACAAATTTCAAAATATGTATTTAAGCTCAATTCAAATATAATTTTTGGGAAGTCGAGTTCTAGTAGTTTGCAAGTAGATTGATCTATTTACGACATACTTATAAAGGTCGATGATTATTAAAGGGTGTTAGAGCAAATACTTTCCTCTGTCATGCACACTTCTCCATACACACACATAGAAGAGTGTAACCAGACATTCTTATTAAAAATATATAAATATCATTAATTGGAGTCGTAATGTATTAGTGACTCTAATTAAATGTAAAGATACATCTATCACTAAGATATTTTAGAAAACATTTTAAAGGATTATATTGATTTGATCGGTTGCATTATATATGATCAAAATCATGATTGCTAGCGAAGTTTCACACTTCCGGTGTTCTTTTAATTGATACGATCAAATATTATTAATGTTATATTATATGATTGCAGGGAATATAGATTGAAGGGTATAATTATTATTTAAATAATCATCGTAGATCTAAGTGTAATATATACCTTTATTTATGTATGGCATCTATCGTCCATCACTACATGAACACACATATATACACTTGTTTCAAGAATCATGTGATTGTTTATACCAAAATCAGTTTCGTATTTTGAGGTAATATAAGAATCATGTGATTGTTTATACCAAAATCAGTTTCTTATTTTGAGGTAATATTTAAAGGCATGGAACACAATATCGCCTTGGCATGTGAAAGTCATTAATATGAAAAAATTGACTATTGCTATAACCTACAATTTCCAACATCACATGTATTGTACTCCCATCTTACAAAAACATAAAGATAGTATTCGATCTTTGACAATTCATAATAAGAAAAAAACTGAATTAAAGTCTTCAGTGGTACCAAAACTGAATTACGAGAGTCGTCTTCTTTTATTTTGTGTTGTGATTTCGGTGATTTAGTAACAACTGTAATGGATATGTTATTATAAATCTACTATTAAGAGTGGTATGAAAATAATCAAGAGTGATGAAAGTTAAACGTCTTTAACTTGTAATATCTTTCATATAGTGGATGTTAAGTGGCCTTAGGATCCCGTGATTTTTTTCTCTCCATTTAGAGGTTTTTCATGTAAAATGTTTGGTCTTATCCTTTTTATGTTTCGTGTGTATTTATTTATTGGCTTATACATAGTTGTGTGATTTTGTTTGGCAGTGATCAATCCCAACAAGTGGTATGTGTGAGAGAGAGATCCCAATAACTGGTATCAGAGCGAGGTTGAGGGAGAAGAATCACGTGACCAGGAGGAATCCAATACGAGAGAAAACAGAGTGTGGTTCGTCATATTCTGCGCAGTGACGTAAGAATTAACGATGTGCTTTCGTCAACAGTCCAACTATTGTGGAATTTGAATTGTCGGTTCATAAGAGGTTGTTCTATTATTTGACCGTTGGGATTTTTGATTGGAGAAGCTGATAGAGAGATATGAATTGTCGAAGTTGATGTAAAATATTTGTGGGGGTTTTTGCGCAGCTGGAGAAACAAGTATTTCGAGTTCTTTAACAGTTGGATCATCGTGATTCTTTAATAGAGGGTTCTAGACACAATTATTTACGTCGTGATCGAATTTTATGTCGACCAGAAGTCCGGAGAGGGAGATATAGTTTTTCGAAGTTGTTCCTGTTTTGGAGAGGGTTTTATGCGCAAGCTCTCGACTTAGAGGAGAATTATTGCGTTTGATGAAGCCAAACAAGTGACGTGGATATGTTGCGGTTCAAAGATGATGAGGATCGTGGAGTATGTTGATTATTGGATTCCTTGTGTCGAAAGTCTTCATAACGAAATGAGTATGTTAGGTTGCGTGTTCCGGTAGAGGTGAAGATCACACTCATTATCATTGAAGATGAGAACCAAGTTATAAAGGGAGTTTTAGGGATCTGAATCAAAGAAGTATTTATTAAGGTGTGATTCTAATTTCTAAAATAGAGAGATTTTGAAGATCTAGATAACTTCGGGACTAACTTAACTTGATGGAGAAGTTTAGTGTTATCTATAAATATACGACTTTTTGTAGGGATTAGGTGCGGGGTTGAGAGAAATTAACGAGCTTATGAGAGTCGTTTCCCTCCGTCCCGTGTGGTGGTATCGGTGATTCAATAACGATGGGATCATATTCCGTTATTGTAAATCTACCATTGAGAGTGATATGAGGATACTCAAGAGTGTCGAGAGTTGAATGTCTCCAATTTTTAATATCTTTCATATAGTGGATGTTAAGTGGCGTAAGGGTCCTGTGATTTTTACTCTTCCTTGTGAGGTTTTCTATGTAAAAAATTGTGTATTATGCTTTTTCTTTCTCTTGTTTATTTATTTTTTGATTTATGCATAGTCGTATGATTTTGTTGTGGTGGTGATCAATACCAACGAGTTATATGAGAATGAGATCAATCCCAGTAACAAGTTTAAGATCCAAGTAATCATAAAAAGTAAGAAAAAGATTTAAGTTATGTGTACAAAACCTTACCAAGTATGGTAAGTAATTAAAAGTTTGAGTGAGGTTTTGGAAGTTGTATTATTGTCAAATCTAAGTTGAAATCCTAACAAATCTTTATAATTTTACTGTCACCACAGTTAGCATGTGGTTTAGATCGAGCTGATTGGTCAAATAACATAATCAATAAGTGATCTTGAGGTCATTAATTCAACCGGTACCACTATGGCACTACTATTGTGATGGTCCACCAGCTGAAAGCAAAAAGTCCCTTATATATGAGGTTAACTTAAACTTGTTTAAGCCATACTTAGATAAAGCCTATAATGTTTTTTCTCCTTGAGAAGTTGAATTAAATAATTAAGTTGTACTAAGACGGAGACTTTACGATTCATGTCACTATAGTTAAAGAGTTTGTTACGTACAATATAGCTTGCGTTTTTGTGTGAATTGTGACGTTGTGTTAAAAGCTAGGATAGGGTCGAACTCGCGTAAGTATAGGATCGATAATTAGAAGAATCTGATATATCATATATGTTCAGCGTTCAATATATTCTATTTCGGCTGGTTGTGTTATAATTAAAACCCTAATCAATCTTTAATGGTCTTATTGAGTTTCCGTGGCTCATTCAAGATTTCTTCTTTGTTTTGTAAGAGTGGGATTAGTTTGACAACAAGTAGTTTTATTTAACTAGAAGACGATATAATATGTATTTTATTAATTAGTTAAGAATTGCTTAATTATATTACACTGACTTGGATTAGCTCGGTATAATATAATGTAACTGTATCTAGTTTCCTTGAGACTTTCAAGTATTAGGGAGCTACCAACTGAAATATGCGGCTTACAATGTTTTATGAATTTTATAGAAGTAGTCTTGTTGAGCTCGTAAAAATTTATATGTCCATCTTCAATGTGGTATATGAACATCATTATAAATAAAATCAATCAAATAATTATTTATTTTATACGATTTTTATTAAATAACTAAAAGATAATATAATAAAAGAATTTTGACCCTTCATTATTTCTTTAATCTAAGGAGAAGATTTAATATTAAATGGTTAAAGTCAATTTTGCTGACATGTTCTATGAGCTTCGAAAAATAGCAAAATCAGTCCCTACAAATTTCATAATACTCCATTATTATTTTTATTTATGTTTATTTGCCTTTAAATTACAATTAAACCCTCACACTTTAATCAATATTTTTCATCACTCAAAACATAAAACAACAAATAGTTGACGCTTATTTTATGGTAGACAACATTAATTTATTCATATTACTTTATCCATGTAATATTCTCCATCAGCAATAGTATTTCTTTTATTATTACAAGTAATTCATTATATTAGATTAATATGTATTACAACGATTTTATAATGCGCTAATTATTAAAAAATTTCATATCTATTCTCGTATAGTCCAGAAATAATAAACTCGAAGAAAACCAGAATTCTAGAAAACTAATGGGCCAAAAAGGCTAGAAGGAACGCTTGAACAAAAATTTCTAGATAAATAATGGGCCGGAAAAGAAGCCCTTGAAGGTGGGCTTTAAAATTTCTAGATAATTAATGGGGAAAAATCGAACGCTTGAAGGAGGCCTTGAATTCTAGCCTTGTGGTTAACACTTAACAGCCACACACTCTAACCAACTGATCTATTCCAGCTCTCAATTTACAATGTCTGGACGTAATTAGTATTACTAACATTGCATCAGATAGCTGGGTCATCTTATATTTTAGATAAGCAATTTAACTATTAATTATATTTTAGTAGTAAGTTTTATATTAATTATTTTTCATCGTTTATAATGTTGTCACAATTAAAAAATATTTAATTGACATATATAATCAAATACATATGTAGAGCTCGTATCAATCATGTAATATGAAAAATGAGAATCTCTTTATCTCTTTCTCTTTGTACTAATAAAAGAAAACTGAGAATATGTAGAGATATTGACATTTTTCTTTATGATCAAATTTGGTCCATTAGATGCTTCCCAATCTACAAATCTTAGCCATTGAATCAAAAAAGTTAACTTGATTAGCTAATATATGTCTTTTTCTTCAATAAGTACTCACTAAAAGACTAAATTACCCCCATATTGTTTCAATTTAAGAACCAATAAATCGACCGACTATTTTAAAGGCGATTGTTTCCTTATTTTTAGCTCCTTTCTAAAATTCAAATTACATCTTCACATTTTCTTTAAACCTTCTTCGAATGAATTAATCAATCACCTCTCTCTCTCTCTCTCTCTCGTATTTCAAATAACATATCTTCTTCTCCACCAATACGCACAATTGAATCAATAAGTATAGTCGAATCAATTAAAATTGTTGAAAGTTTCATACTTTTCTCATAGGTGAGTTCAATTGAAGATAAGTTCGGATTCTTAATTGTTCAATCGTATTAAGAGGGAATTCTAGCCGGAAGAACATGGAAAACCTAGAAGTAATCGGTTTGTAGAGTGCTGCCTCTAGCCGAAATAAAAATATGTTTTACCGAAGAAAACTTGTCATATTAGTAAAATGGATTCGGTAATAAATGAAAAATGTATCAATTGTTGATAGCTTTTTATCAACTTATTCTTGTATTTACAGATTGTTTTGTAAATGCAAGGTTCTTTTAGTTCAAATTCCAATTCTAATGAAGGTAGTAATAACAATCGAAAAGACAGTACTCAACGACGTATTGTAAGTCTTCAAATTTTTGTTGGGAAATCAGTTTTGTGTTTTTCATTTTCCTTATGTTTAAAGACTTATTTATATTTGAATGCATCGAATTAGTAGCCGAAACAACAGTAGAAACTTAAGAATTCTTTGTTGTTACAGTTTGACAGTAATGTTTTCTGAATTCTTTGTTTCTTACTCAGATACCTCGATCGTACGTGTGAGGGCAATATTTCAAATATTGTAAAAGTTACCTAGCTTTTACCCGCAACTTAACATTTTGGATACAAAACAAAACCTAGTACTAGATACTGAGAGCATATTTACTACCTAAAAGATTTCAAAATTATTAGTTTTATCGTTCAACTACTTGGTTTTTTCATCAACCAGAAAGTAGGCAAGAAAGTAGTCATCCTTTGAAGAAATTAAGCATGATTCAACTAATTAGTGATACCTAAAATTTGTCTGTTTCTCAAACGATGCCATCTCTCTAATTTCATATTTCCTTTGCACATCCTTTGAAGAAAGCTTAGAAAGATATATATACAAATTCTTATACAACGTTCATCACTACTGCGACTTTTTTTCTTTTTGTTTCTAAACGGCAAACCTACATTGTACCCACGTACTATGTAAAATTACACACATATATATACAAATAATCTCATAATGAGACTTGAGTCTCGCAACCTCCTATTTGACGAACTTATGACATAAACACTAGGCTAAATTGGTCTACAGACTTTTATATTTTTACTAATGATAACATTACCTATATATATTAATTAAAGAATCACCACAAACGATCGTGTTGTACAGCTAGTGATATTTTAAAACTTACACTATCAAGTAGTGACCTGTTTAGTGTCAAGTACAACTTGACCTTGTATGTAGCACAGAATGACAGCAGGTTTGAGGGGGATTAATTAAGGAGTTGTTTAATTAAGATGTTGTAGGATAAGGATATCTTTTGGGAGACTTAAATGAACATGGGGATTGTCATCACATTATCATGATCTGTTTGTTGTTTATGATGAGAACTTATTTTTTATTTTTTATTTTATTTAATGTTGTTAGAAAGACAAGAAGATGAAGATTTGAAGAACAATGGGAATAACAATCTCCTTGAGACAAGGAAGTAAGAAACTTCTCTTCTTCCGATGCAAACTTTGATTTTCTCTCCTAATTAATTACTCCACTTTTTTTCTAATTTATTTATTTATCTATTTGTATCTTCAATTCGCCTCTTGATAATATATAAAGGGCATTTTTCAGTGTAAAAACGCCACCACCATTTGGCGATAAGACCAAGATTAAAGGCTAAAAGACTGCCTAATTCCAGTCCTCCATCAACACTTGGAGCTAAAACAGATTTCCAAGCAACCAAATGTATTTTCTTTACGTCTTTTGATCCTCCCCAAAAGAAGTTGCTACGAATGTTTTCCAGCTTAGAAATTACCAATATAGGGGCTTTGCAGAGGGAGAAATAATAAATAGCAAGACTTCCTAACACCGACTTGATTAAGGTTAGTCTACCTCGAACTGATAAAGTAATAGATTTCCAAGCAGAGACCTTTCTGTGAAATTTGGCAATGATGGGGCTCCAAGAGTAGTAGCGGTTCATGTCACTACCACCCGGTAATCCAAAGATACATCAGAGGAAACTTACAAGGCATGCATTTTTATCGTGGCTGCCATACTTTATGAAAATTCATATATGAAACAACTTAAAAGAATTATACACTCTTATCTATACTTGGTATAAATCATACCACAATCTATATGTTAAAACTTAATATTCTAAAGATGAAATCTTAATCAAGATATACCATACCATAATCATGTTAATTTGTTTCATCAAACTATTTAACTTAAAACTTTTAAATTATCATGCACTTAAATGTTTATTTAACATATGAATGTACTTATTTTTACATGTTACAAAAGTTCAAGCACTATTGTAAAAAATAATGACAATAACATATTATGATACATATATAAATCATTTTTACATACAATATCTTTTATCTGTGATTATTTTAGCTTTGATATACTAAATATGAGTTCATTGCTCTTTTGTTTAATATTAGATATGAAGAAGATAATACTTTATAATTTTTCTATTATGAATTTTTAAATATTTTATAAAAACAATGATAATACTGTATAGCGTGAGTGTCCTATTAATTTCTCTTAATTGATTTTCGAGAACAAATAAAAAAAAAGTTGGTAATAATTATGATTCGGTTTGTGAAAATAGTTATTTCCCTCAGTGGTTAAAACTTTAAGTTATCGAAACCAAATGATTTAATTTACAGAAATTTAAATTAGTTAAATGTCATATAATGTGTATTATATTAGAGGCAATAATCAAATCAATTAATATAAATTAAAGGTAGCTTTTTAAATACCTAGGTAGCCAATGATGGAATGTATTAAACTATAAATAAGTTGTCATGCACGTGCTTAAGTATAACGAGCTTCAATTAAGTGAGATTTTGTATGAATTATTGAAAGATCCATTTAATTCGATTGAGATTCAAAAGGAGGGTACTAGGAAGGATCCATCTTTTGATTGATTAAAAACAATATATTGAAGTATAATTCGAGTTAATTAGTTATAAGCTTTTATGTGTTGTCAAAAAATGGTACAAGGTTTCTATTTAGTAATTAAGTCATAGTCCTCTTTATCAACTTAATTTCTTTTGTGAAATAAAACTTCATTCTAAAAAGGCTTAGACCAATATAAAAGATAGCCTGTTCCGAACAGCTTTAACTACTTATTGATATATCCACTATTTCATCATTGTAAAGTGTAAACAAGATAGGCTGATAGTACTCATTACGGTTTCATTTAACTACTTATTGATATTGGATTAACTTCACATATATATTTGAATAAATTTTGGATATTCTTTTACAAGGTAGGCTGATAGTACTCATTACGGTTTCATTTACTATACGAAGTATAAAGTGTATTTGGTGAAGTAGTTGTAGGCTGTTGCTATAGCTGTAGGTTGTAGGTGTAGTTTTAAGTTGTAAACTGTAGCTTTAGGTTTTGGGCTTTTCTTGAAAAGCTACTTCCAATAGCTTTGAGATTTTGAATTTTTCGTTGAATTCTAAAGCTACAATTTGTACATGACAAATAAGACTTTTATTTTTATACGATTTTTTTATTAAAATACTAAAAGATAAAATTTCTAAAACTCTTAAAAATTTCATGTCAAAACAAACTCTAAATCTCTTATAAAAAAATTTTATTTTCTCTTTGTGTTAAGGATTAAAAAAAAATTGAGACACCAATGTTATACAGGTCATGCCATCCACCAGCCGTCACTAAGTAGATTACTATACGAATATGCATAAACTATTGTTACAATTTACTGATCATTTTACTTCTTTTAGTACGTACAATAAAGCTAAACGAAATTACGAGAAGACTATACTCATCGTACTTACGGTCATTTAATTCTATACACGAAAATAAAATGGAATTAAATGAAGTGAGGTGGTGTGGAATCTTATAGACGTGGGTTTTGCGAACAATCCGGCGACCCTTTTGCTGTTATCATTTCGTCATCTTCTTTTTCTTGTTATCATTTCTCTTCCACAGATATTATTTATTTATTTATTATTATATTATATATGCCAGCTAACAATCCTAAATTTAATTCCAAGCCCTAAATTTCAAACCCATATAAATATTCCACAATCACTAGCCGACCCTTTCTTCATATCTTACTTTTTTGATTAATTCTCTCTTTTTCTTTAAAAAAAATGGCACTTGCTAAAGAAAGAAACCCTAGTGATCACTCTTCACACATGTCTGGTTTAGTCCATCAATCTTACAAATTTTATGGAACCCTAATCACAGAATGCGAAGAGAGTGAAAGTCCAGAGAAAAAGGGAAACAATTTCGCTGGAAGTTCGTCGAATTCTTCTACAATTTCTAGCCCGAATAGTGCTACAAATTCTGGTGGCCTTCTTTTTCCGGCTAATACAAATCAGCATCAACAATTACAACAAGAAGAAGGCCATTCGGTTATAAGTTTCAAGCCAGGCTACTACGATCATAATTTCATGCAAGGTGCTGGTAGTTCATGTTTCCTTAGTTTTGAAGAAAACGATGAACAACCATATTCGAGTAATTTGAGCCCTGATCAGCTCATGAATCTTGGGTCTGGTTCGTTTGATAGTTTACGTCTGTTGGAGAATATGAATTGTATTCAAAGTGGTCGTATTAAAGAAAATAATCATCATGAGGAGTTGGAATCATTTGCATGGCCAAATCCTTCATCTTCTGATAATTATCTTGCAACACAAGAATCATCTTCCCATAAGAGATCTCATTCGGTAAGCTCCATTTTCTTATTTATCATGTATTTTTGTTAATAAATTTTACATTTTTAATTTATTTTTAAGAGTATCGTTTCACAGGGAGAGAGTGAGCAAGCATTCAAGAAACAATGTATCACCAACACTGCAACAAAGAAAACTAAGCAAAAGCCAAGTACTCAACCCAAAGATCCACAAAGTATTGCAGCCAAGGTAACTAACTGAAAAATAAATCAAATACTTTCTGTCCCAAGTAAACTATAATACACACATACACTTAATTCATTACTTGAAATTTAAGCAACAATCAGATTTAATATGAGAATGGAATGTTTGTTTTGTAACAGAATCGTAGAGAACGAATCAGTGAGAGGCTAAAAGTACTTCAAGATCTTGTGCCAAATGGTTCCAAGGTAATTATTTCAATGATTTAATTAATAATCTAAATTATCATCTTGCAATATAATGAATACTATTGATATATATTTATGTAATCAGTTTTTTCACTTGCGCAGGTTGATTTGGTTACCATGTTAGAGAAAGGTATTAGTTATGTAAAGTTCCTACAGCTGCAAGTGAAGGTAAGGAAGTTCATTAATTAGCACCTTGTTTATTTATATTTCTGAATATTTGGGCTTGCATTAAATGAACCCTTTTTAAAATCATATTTGAAGGTGTTGGCAACTGATGAGTTCTGGCCAGTTCAAGGTGGAAAAGCCCCTGAGCTTTCACAAGTGAAAGATGCCATTGATGCTATACTTTCATCTTCCCAAAGAGACAGAAGTTCAAGCTCTAAATGATCTTCTGTATGTTCAGCTAAAAATTGAGTAATTCAGTGTTCGACAATTGTCATCTAGGATCGGAAAGAGTACTTCGAACATGATGGAAGGAAACAAGAACATCATATATCCATGCATCTGTGGAAGGAAAGATGTTATGATCATTTTCTTGTTCTTGTTTAATAAGAAATTTAATTAATTAGGAGGAGCTAGCTACCATCTTGTTTGTAATAACATGCATCTTTTGTTATGTGTTTAATACAAAAACCTTTTGTCATTGATGGGTTTTAGTTATTAACTCTTCATAGACACTTTTCACATTAGGCTTAGATCTAACACTATTCCAAGTCCATTATGTTTAACCAGTATGAATTAAATAATTGAATATTGGTATTTTTTTTCTTAGTTCTTAATAAATGTGAGTTCAAAGAGATTTGGTGCCATTACTGTCGAGTACTCGTTCATAAAGACATTACGATAAGATTATGCTTAACTCATTAAACATACAAACATCTACTTGATCAACTTAATGATCTTTTGTCTTGGACTCTACTCGGGAACGCGTAATAAATATATATGTGCCTCACAAAGGAATGTTTACAATATTAAAGTATGTAATTAACTGTAAGTTCAAATTCAAAATCAAAATCAAATTTGAGTTGCACATGCATGATGCACCTCTCTAAGAAGAAGAGATAAAGTACTAGCAATCCACAACCGATGTTTTGGTCTACCGCTTATTAGGACTTAGAATCAACAAACGATACTTTGATGCTAATTGTTAGGATTAGACGACTCAAACAAGATACGTGTAATCGTATTTACAACTATGAACAATAAATGGAAAAAATAAACAAGAAAATCACACTCAGGGGAATAAATGAACGATATGAGCAAAAGGAATTAACGTAATTATATTCAAGGTTACAATTACATAGTGATTAAGTTAACATATATAGGAAAAGAAACACAAAAAGCTCTGACGGACCTTACATCCCTCCAGGATCACTCACACTCTTGCCTGCAGGATTGTGAGTTCTATTTATGTCGCCAACTTCATGCTTCCACATATAGTCGACTAGTCAGATCAATATAATTAATGCTTACATCTACACTGCCACCGTTTCTGTCTCTTTCGCGATTTTCCGCACCAGAACAGTCGAGCTTTGCCGCCGATGACTCACACACGACTACCCTTACCGCCGTACGATTACAGGCTGCCGCCTTTGTTGACTAGAAAAACCTATTTTTCCGGCAGAGTATCGTCTCCCAGATCTATTTCTTTCTCTATACTCGTTTAATTATCACAGACTATATTTACTCTTCTAAAGTTAACCTGATTGCTAACTTTAAACTCTTAAAAAAGGAAAAAGATTGTTAGTACCTTACTTTAATTCCTTTAATATTTTTTGTTCTTATATACATATTATATTATTTTATTTGCTTTCTAACTCCTTTCTCAGTCTCACACACACATATATAACATTATTATTGGTATTCTGAACTCATTATTCTTATATTAGTATTATAATCGCATTTTCTCTTCAAATAACACTTTGTTTTTCGAATCACAAATATGGTTTATGCTTAACAGGTTGTCGTTTAAACCTTCAGCATATGCACCTTTTTTAACATTACCTTTCTATTGCTCAAAATACCATAACCCTTGGCTTTACCAACATTGGCATCTCAAAAAATCACATCAGTACCACTTTCCTCTTTCCTCTTGATAGTCAATGAACAGGAACTTACATCCGGTCATATGTCTAGAACATCCACTAAATAGTCTCTTTAAGAATGTCATGCATCAAATTGTAAAGTTGTCATATCATAAAAAAAATTCAACTACCCGATAAACAAGTCATTAAATACATACAATATTGATCATTAAATGTTTAATACATACATTAGATAAAAATGAAATTAGATAAAGACTAAAAGTTAGTTACATCTTTTCTCTTGCTAAGTAGTAAATTACGATGAAAAAATCTATCAATAAACTTATACTTTTCAAACCGGATGTATCTACGTAGCGTTAATTTAGAAAATTAGTTAATCGCCTTTGTTCGTTTATGATCATTAACTCGGTCGATTGTGGTTAAAAAAAGTTCTATATTGATTGGTCACAAGATTAATATCCTTTGAAGGGAACCTTATTTTATTATTTTAGAAGATATGTAAATAAACAAATTAAAGCCAACAAATCATATCATCGTCGGTAATATTTACATATCTTAATTAGGTCGCATGCATACGTCTAATTAAGTACATATGAGCTTGCAGGCATAAAACTTATATATGTACACATACGCGTTGACTATTTTTAGTGGATTGCATGCATGAATTCCCTGTTCACATGCCATGGCAAAAGCAGCCAGCCTGCAATTAAGACCAAATTAAGATTATATCCAAATTAGTGAATTACCTCTTCCCCAATCTGGATATAAAATCAACATTCTATATACTAATTATATTAATTATTATAAATTCATTGTAAATGTAAGATATAATCACCGTAGAACAAATTAATTGATTAGACACACTTTTTGGAACAAATTTTTCTACTAAAAAGGCAATGTTTTGAAAAATGAAAGCCGGTTTTTAAGTCGGAACGGTCGACCTCTGGTTCCGGTCGGACCGGTATTTGACTTTTTCTTGACTTTTTGAGTTCTTACGATTTTTTATGACTTTTTACGATTTTTTGTATATTTTTTATTTACTTTTCTTGACTTTTTATGACTTTATTATGACAAACCCCTTTTGAAAGTTTGTCAACAAATAGATCTAGAAAAAGATACACAAATTAAAAGAAAAAACGATGACCTAGTTCAAATTACGAGTGAAAGTATTTGACATTTCAAAATTCATACCTCAAACTTTTAAAACTACAATTATAAATTATAATATTTGAAATGAAACATATAATGGCTCTGAACTTATTATAGAATTATCAAAATGATCATTAAAAAAACTATTTAAAAAATTATTAAAATAACCATTTACAAACTACTAATAAAATATTAATAAATACAACTCTAACAAAAAGTTATGACTAGATGAGTTGACAATCAAATCAATTAACAAACATAAAGACCTAAAAAGGATACTTAGTTACCAATAGAAATGTTTGACGAAAGTTTTTTTTTTTTTCAAATCATAATTAAATTGTCGAAACAATAGTCTACAATATCAGTCCTAGAAAAGAAAGTCCATATAGAAGAAGCCTTGAACGTGGGCTAGAAGAAGTTAGTTGGGGCTACGCTCCAAATGAATTGGGCTGGGCTTTTTCATAAAGTCCACAATATTTTGTTCAAAATTATATGAAACAAACAGTTTGGTCGTAAACCCGTAGGATCATCTGCTGAATTGGATCGAGTTTATTTGCATCTCACATAAATCAAATCGAAAATAATTCAATGATTTAGGATGACAAAACATTTAATCGTTTTGACTTCTCCACAGATAATACTATGTTGCAATTCAATTTAGCGCCAAGATACAGATATCCTCATCTAAATGTAACAAAATGTTTCATTTTCTATAATGTATAGTTTAATTTTAATTTAATGTATACTAGGTCATCCCCTGATAACGCGTGAAGAAATTAATTTTTATAAATGAATATAATATTGTAGTTGATTTGTGGTCAATTTCTTTATATAGATTATATACCTACGATAAGACACAACTAATTTAACTTTTATAAAATTTATAAAATATTTACTCGATTTTTTTATATAGTCTGTAGACCTACGATAACACATGATGAATTTAATTTTTATAAATGAACAAAATATTGTAACTGCTTTTTTTTTTAATTTTTATTTGGTCGATTTTTTTACATAGTTTTTTTAACTTAAATAAATACATCAAATATTTAAGGGGTTAAAAGTGTAATTGTACGAAAGAAATTAAAATTATTGGATCATAAATGGTGAAAAACAAAAAAAAACTTATATTCTTTCACTGTATCATCTTTTAATTATATATGAAAAATAAAGATCGATGTAAAACATGTCTTCGATGCTTCATAAAGTAACATCAAAGACTGCTTGTGCCATTTAGATCGCTCGTCCTTTTCCTTTTCCTTTTATGACTTTCAATATATAAATTATCATTGAACTTCTTTTAATTTTGATTCCAGTAAATGCATGGCTACCAATATGACTCTGTTTTATATAAAATATGAGACAAAAGATCATTAAAATATGAAATTTTTTAAAAGTATAGAAGTATCAATAGAATTGTGTCATTTAGCAAAGGCCACACTTTTTCTCACTTTCCCCCACTTTTTTTAAATTTAAATATTTCAAAAACCGTTAGTCAAAAAATTATAAAAATTACACCATAAAAAATCAGCATTTTCTCCTCTTCGATTTAAGATTTCACAAGGTATACTTTCGACGATTTTTTTTTTTTCATTTTTTGGTGGGTTTTGAAAATTTTTAACACATGTGTTATAAACAAATAAAACATGTGTTAGTAGTAACTATCGATTGTAACACATGTGATAGTCGTTAATAACACATGTGATAGCTGCGGGTAACACTTTTGTTAATCCATCATAACACATGTGTTAACACACAAAAAATGAAAAAAAAAAAGTTCGTCGAAACTATACCTTGTGAGATGTCTAATCGAAGAGAAAAAAAAGACGATTTTTATGGTATAATTTTTATTATTTTTTGACTTATCGTTTTTGAGATATTTAAATTTAAAAAATGTGGGGGAAAGTGGGTTTTGTGCCAAATGACACAATCTTATTGGTACTCTCATACTTTTAAAAAAACTCATACTTTAATGAACTCACCTCTAAAATATGATATGGTTTAGGGTATATTTGGCAAAAATAGTTGTTAGCTATAGTTGTAGCTGTTATTTATAAATTGTGCTTAGCAAAGTGGTTCTAGGTGAATTTATCAAAAAGCTCCTAAATGCTAGTTGGATGAGCTTTTAAACTAGGAGTTTAATCTTCAAACTAAAAGTTTTAAACTAGTGCATTCAAACAAAACTTTATTTTTCAGAAGAGTTTAATTTTTAAAATAAAAAGCTTAAGCTCCTAAAAGTTTCGTGTTAAACAGACCCTTAATATTTAAATTAATTTTTAACTTTTTTTTTAATAGACTAAGCAATATTTTCCTTGTAAAAATAGCAATTCAAAATGTCTTAGGGAAATTTTAAATTAATAATACACTCCTACTCCATTTTCTTAAACTATCATATTGTTATAGTAATAATAATTAAAAAAATTTCAATTTTACATTTGTTCTTAGCCAGGTTGCTTCTGTCTTTAAAAAGGATTAATAACTTAATATTGCATCTTTGGGGTTGGGATTAAACAATCGTAGCATATGCATCAAGTCTTTAAAAAGGATTAATAACTTAATATTGCATCTTTTTGGTTGGGATTAAACAATCGTAGCATATGCATCAAGTCTGTTGACTTGTTTATCGCCAAGGAACATCAATCAATTCTTTTTCTAAAATATATGTTTTAGGAAAGCAACACCACCCAAAATTAGAACCGATAAGAATGAAGCTTCAAAGCTGTTAATAAACTCTTTTTACTCTCTTATGTTCCTGAAGTAAATAGAGATTCTGAAGTAAATAGAGATTGTTTGCAATTGATTTGTTAGACCCGTCTCTATGGTCTTGACTCTTCTTCGTGCTAGATCCAAGGACCGCCGTCCTTGACAGGAGGTCATAGGTACAACGACGTTCTTCGTCACAGTTTTTGTGATTTTGTTCTTTGCGAGACGGTAAGAAGGTGGGCCATATGCGGGGTCCAGTGTTCTAACGGCTAGGTAACAATCATTTTTATAAAAAGAAAAAATTTAATTTTTCAAAAAAAAAATTCAATCTCAAATATCCTATATATACACACAATTACCACTTTTTTCACATATAGTTCTTACCATCTCTGCTTATTTTACAAACAAATTACATCAGATAATACCACTCTTTCTCACACACAATTCTCACAATCTCTACTTATTTTACACACAAATTATATCAAACACATTCACTTAAAAATGTCTAAACAACACCACAACAATTTCCAATTACAATCAAATGATTTTTTCAACTACTTATTCAACAATCCTACTACAAATACGAATTATTCACCGGTGAATTCGTCTTCCACACCCCAATCAAGCAATCCTTAACCAAGTCACATAAGTTCTGCAAAATTTGCACATCTAGCCAATCGGTTTTCAATCCCACCCGAAGACCCACTGATATTGCTTAAATAATACATGTTTATCTTTCGTAATATCTCTCGTTTTATCCGTATTTGTCATAAGTTTAATGAACTTTTAATACTTAATAAGCTTTGAATATATTCGTTATTATTAGAAACGGATAAGAGAAGAAAATGTATGCAAAAGTTGATAAAAATATCAAGAAAGATGAAATGTATGCAATGTTAAAATATTATTAACTACCCCCTACGAAACAACATACGACCTTTTCATTCTCTTCGCATTCTTGTATTTTAAATTTTAGAAAACTTCTTTGCATTCTTATTTGATATCTCACCTTACGATAATTATAATAACAATAAGGGTTTATAGTATGAAGTTTATCCAACTTTTTATTATTGTATGTTTGTAATTTTAAAAATTTTTATTGTATGTATTTAAATTTTAAAATGATCTTTTATAGGCATTAAACTTACAATTTTATGTATAGAACTAACAAAAAAATACATTTATTTGTGTAGCCAAAAACATGCAAGAAAACATATAATAGACGATATTAAAATTTAAATACATTAATGGAAAGTTTTAAAGTTTTGAAGAAAATATATAATAAAAGACATTAAGTTTAATACACTTTGAAACTGTAAACCTCAACGATAAAAGTATAAAAAAAAAGGGGGGAAAAAGATAGCAATATTAAAATGGATTAAGCGTTTAAGATTGATGGTGTCAATAGATTTGCAAATGAAACTTCCGATTAAGCTCTCAATTATATCTTTTCATATTATTAATGTAATATTTGACTTACACAAATTGGAGAACCCATTTTTCTTTATTTTTTCGCAGCAACGTCAGTAACATAATTGGTTTAAATAATATTGGAATGTTAACGTTAGGATGAACACATATGCATAATGTATCACAACTTATATAAACAAAAGTTTCTTCATATGCTCCTTAGTTTGACTGATTTAAAAATAACTTAATTAACTAATCTCCAATTGAACATTCAACGCCATCCAAGCTTGATTTACAATTATTCTCTTTGTCAAAGCTACTTTACTTTTGTTTAAATCATTTTTTTGACAAACCTTGAATCACACTCCTTCTATATAGTTTTTATTTAGTAGATAAATTACTTTAATTAGGCAACAAAAATAAAAAATTAAAAAAATAAAAATAAAAGATGTCACGTGAGTCAC
This sequence comes from Logfia minima, assembly GCA_963921325.1. Taxonomy (NCBI): domain Eukaryota; kingdom Viridiplantae; phylum Streptophyta; class Magnoliopsida; order Asterales; family Asteraceae; genus Logfia; species Logfia minima. Next base: position 10,521,573 of record OY992768.1, read on the forward strand.
ATAAACACAAATAAATGTGGTTACTTTAATTATCCATTTAATTTCTTTTTAAGTGATCAAAAGCTGCGTCTTTACAAATTAAATGTGAATTATTCAAGGACTTATGACGCGTCTCTTGATAAATGGATTAATACACTTTTTGGGCCCCAAAAGTTTAGTACTCCGTAGTAGACTAAAACTTATCACGTTTAATACGGAGTACGATCTTATCGTATACTTATATATATTTTTGTTGTTAATTTGATAGTAACGTGTTGTTATCTGCATGATTGATTCCTACATGCTCTGTTTAATTAGTGAAAATAAATATTCTAGAAAATGCTTTTAGTTTTAAATGGAGACAATAAAATTAATGGGCTTTTTGTCTAACGGTATCAGGTGTTACCTTCACTTTTTGAGGTTGAGGGTTTGAGTCTCGTTTGAGACATAAGTGGATTTAAAAAGTAGTTTAGGAGTAAATTAAATTTGCCGTTTCAAAAAAATAAAAAATAATAAAAAAATAATTTATCCCAGTAATTTGATTTTGGAAATTAAAAACTAAAAGATCTACATTTTACTTTATACCAACTTCAGCTAACTTTATATTTTATTTATACTACTACTTGTATTTATATAGTTTTTCTTGTAAATTTTATTAGTTACCACCATGACAATATGCAACGAAATAACGTAAGTACAATTAAATAAGGTACATGTAATAGTTTAAAGGGTTAAAGCATTTTGTCACCAACGTACTATCCTTCATTTTTCAAAATCACTATTCTACTCATTTTAAGATTAATGTCACCAACATACTTGTTAGTTAATTGTTGAGGTCACCAACGTTAATGATTAATTTGCAATCATAATTGTGTAAACACATGAAGATTAGTTCCAAAAATTACCAAACTTTATTTTCATAACCTAATATTGGATATAAACTTTCTGTAAAAATTTGGGAATTTTTATAATTATATTTTATTTATTCTCTATTTAATACAAAATTATACTAAAATGGAGTGTTTAATCATAAAAATTAGTTCTCAAAGCCAGAAAATATTTGAAACTTTTTATGAAGTGTTTATATCAGAAAATAACACCCCACAACAAAAATTATATCATTGAATTCTTTTTAGTATTTATTTTAATTTGTGTGCTTTTAATCTTAAAATATTGGTAAACCGAGTTTTATTGCTCCAAATGACTTGAAATGTTTACACAAGTCTTAAAATAGTTATAAACTGAGATGGTAAAACTTTCATAATTTTTCATGAATATTTGCTATTTTATTTGAATTTTCATCACATTTTGGACATAAATTGAGAATAAATAAAATACAATTAAAAAAATTCCCAAATTTTTACCGAAAGTTTATATCCAATATTAGGTTATGAAAATAAAGTTTGGTAATTTTTGGAACTAATCTTCATGTGTTTACACAATTATGATTGCAAATTAATCATTACGTTGGTGACATCAACAATTAACTAATAAGTATGTTGGTGACATTAGTATTAAAATGAGTAGGATGGTGATCTTGGAAAATGAAGGAGAGTACGTTGGTGACAAAATGTTTTAACCCTAGTTTAAATGTTTAATTGTCTATAAAACGATTAGTATATAAATCATGTGAAAGGATATTCGATATATACAATAGTACGATCAGTGGTGAATTCTGAAATTTTTCTTGAAGGGGAAAATTGAATTAACTAAAATTTTATGTATTAAAAAAGTGACATAAAATATCATCAAAATATTAGTAAAGTTATCGATATATATCAATAAACAACAAAATAGTTTAAAACAAACAATTTTACTTTTTTCGTATTAACAAGAAAATATATGTCTCATATCTTAAGTAAGAAAATTTTATTTTAATGTAATAATTCATTTATTTCAATTACCAATATTAAATCATAACACTCATGTTCTTATGCCAATTGTTTTACTGACTAATGCTATTTATGAGAGCCATATACATCTTATAGTTAATAAGGGGTATTTTGTTAAAACTTTAGACTTACAAAGGTTAAAATATCGTTTGAAATAATGTGAATTGGTTTTGCAAAGGAATACATAGTGTAAGAGTAAGGTTGTATTTGGTTCGAGGAATTTTTTTGAAGAAATTAGAATTTGTCAAAGAAAAAGAAATTTTAATTTTTTTAGTGAAAGGAATTTGATGGAAATTAACTTTATAAATTATTCAAACAAACAAACTAAGGAATGAAATCTCAATTTCAATTCCATCAAATTCCAATCAATTCCATAAACTAAACGTAATTTAAGATTATCGTGAAAACTTAGTATAAAAGTCTATTGTGAATAATTGTGATCTCTTTCATCTACCCACCAAACACATCAACATCAACACTTCTTCTCTTCAAATCCATTAGCTTTCTACAAGTATAATTACACTAAACCAATATATAAATATACATAAAAATATCTGGAGTCACTGGGGCAGGTGGCCCTTTTGCTCTGAGGTGGCTCTGTCCCTGAGTACGAGTAGGTTGAAAACTTATTATATTCTTTCCAAGTAGTCTCCGAAATCCCATGTATGTATATATATATATATATTAAAGAAATGAAACTTTACATTTTTTTTATCCATCTCTTTTAAAATAATCCAAAAAAGTTTATATCAACTAATTCAGCAATAATAATATACATCTGTTCATATTATAGCTAAATGGGTGTTGGTAAATCTCCAACTAATTTCGATTTTTATGATCTTTTAAGCTAAGATAGGTCATCCCAAAACTGTTGTGATACAAACTTATAACATGATTTAGATTTACAACCACTGCTTAATGACAAACCAATCTACCTTCATTTCATACCCATTTTACATTATTATTTTCTGTCTTTTATAGTAGATCTAAAGGCCCATTAGTTTCTAAAAATAATTACGGAGTAATCAAATTCCCAGTAGTTAAGGATGTGATATATCCATCGTCCTACATTGACCATTATATAGATATGCCGGGTACATTAGTGCAAACATTCGCTCAACTAGTAGATGCATTTTGATTTGATGAATGAATCAAATTTATCTCCGGCGCTATAGTTAGAGATATTATTGTTTCTGGTACAGAAGTTTCTATAAAATTGAAGATATCTTTGTGGGCGATCTGAACTATTTTTCTAGGACAAATAAGTGATGTCACGTATTTGAATTGTTATTCCACAACAGAAATGATAAACTATCGTTAAGAGCATGTCCGATGAACGCACCGAATGCATTTCATATAAGAAATTAACATAAAAGGTATATGATTTATACTTTATTGTCTGCACTAAATATTATCTACATTGTGTTAGTGTAATTGAAAGTTGATAATAAACTCAAACACGGACACGTTCATCATCCTAGTATTATGAATAAATCACAAGTTTTCTGTAAGTAACATTTTAATATATAAAAAATAACTAGTTGCACTTAACTTCCTATACTGGTACAAACAAATCATCATATCTATTAAAAGATTAAGTCCCATCTATTAATGTTGAGTCTTATAAATTCAATTTAATTTTCAAAATCTCATTCATTAATGTTAAGTCTTATTAATTTAATTTAAATAAACAATTTAATTAATTAATGTAAAGAAAATGAAAGGGTGAACTCAAACTTCACATATATTATCATATCATCAAGTCGTCAACCATTATCATCGTCAGAAACATGGTAACCTACTTACAATTATTTTGGGTGCTTAATTTTTATGGATATCATTCAATGTAATGGACAACTCAACCGTTGATTAACTTTCTTCTCAGAGTCAAAGAGAAAAGCTTTAACATATGAAAAACTATCGGGAGGAACATGATGGGAGTTTCAAACCACTAAATCATGTTAATTGTTGCATGAATTGTCTCTTGAGTTTCTTCTTATTGTTTTGTTAAGCCTTTTATTATAGTCGTATGCGTCTGAACTTCGTTTAACTCAACTTATTTTATATCTATTTAACTAAACATTACGACACACATTTCAATTAGATGCACCATCATATTTATACTTCAACGATTTACAAAAACATTGCATTATGAACAATTTTATACAAACTGTATGCATTATACGGGTAAGAATGACTCGTATATTCATAATACAAAAACTCTGAGATGCCAATTCTAATCTATAATTAACACATCCAAACAACCTATTAACCTTTTGAACATTAACTTTTACTTTCTTTATTATACCATAGCAAACCGAATTAACTTTAACACATAATTAACAACAACAATGAATAAACCTTAGTACCAATTAAAAGCTATAATTAACCATCATAAATGTCTAATAAATACTTTATTACTTATCAAAATTAAACATAAAATTAAAAAATTAAAATTATGTTCAAATAGAAGCTAGCACATCCTTTCTTTTCTTTTTTTCCTTCTATAAATTTTATCTATAAATCTAAAAGTCTACGTCTTGTCTATAATAATGACTGTTGCTTAACGCCACGCCATCCTTCTCACGTTTCATATCCACCTTACGTTTGTTTTTTATTCTTTTATTTAATTATTTTTATTTAATAATATATATGAACTCAAAAACCATAACTCTCCTCCCTAAATTTCATTTCATTTCAATTTCCACTTAGATATTTCCTCTCTCCACCACTTGTATCTTCACCGTCGGTGGCACCATGGATTCACACACTTGCCACCTCACCACCACCACCTCCGCCGTCGCACTAACACTTCTTCACCTCATCAAAAACAACAACTTATCTTCCAAAATTGAGGCCGCAAAAGAAATCCGACAACTCACCAAAACTTCGCAACGTTGTCGCCGACAATTCTCCGTCGCAATTAAACCACTTGTTTCCATGCTTTGGTCTCAATCTCATGAAGCCAACGAAGCTGCTCTGCTTGCTCTTCTTAACCTTGCTGTTAAAGATGAATCGTACGTTTGATTTGTTATTTTTAAGGTTTTTTCATTTGATATGATAATTTTCATATTCGTAAGCAGAATGATTATGATTTATGATGATGATTGGTTTAATTGTCACTTTCTTATCTTTGTACCTTTTTTCATTGGATTCATCAATATTTAGAAAAAAGATAAAGTAGATTTTTTTTTTATGAGATATATATTTGTGGTCTAAGCTTTTTTGTTAATCTTCCTCTTAATTGGTTAATTGAAATGAAAAAAAGAATATTTACTTTATTAAAAAAAGTTACATTTGATAGCTATATTGAACTTTAGGTGTAATTAGGAGGATAAACAATCCAATATTTGAGTTCTTATGTGATCCTTCATCTGGTTTCTTATCTATTTAGTACTTATTTGTTAGTTAAGTAAGATTAGATGTTATTTAAAACCTCTTATTGCGAAAAACAATAAACTAATGAGTTGTAATATATAATTGTTCAAAGATTCTCAAAGGGATATTTTTGAGAGTCTTGAATTATTGGTACAAGTTAAAATGAATGAGACTTAGTAAAGTTTTGTAATTGTTTCCTTTAATGTAACTATTGTTAGTTTTTTAGACTTACAAATCAAAATGTTTGATTAATCTTGAAGTAAATAACGAAATTGTTATGGTGGTGGGTATTATGGCTTGTCACTTTCTATGGTATGCGTGTGCATTTTTCTCTTGGTTTCACTAATTTAATATTGAGGAAACTTTTGCAAATTTGTCTGTGGTCTCCTACTCTACATTAATATCTTTCATTTTCAAATTTAAATTTAATATAATATACATTCACGTAATCAAATTGATTATGACTAATTGACTCCACATTAAACAAGACTTGGTGTTAAAACTTGCAATAATTCATAAAGTTACATAATTGGCTTTGATTTTTCGTGTCTTAGGCTTAGGTAATTACTTATAAGTTATAATGATCTTCTGTCTAAGCCTAAATTCAGTTATCAAGGTTTGACCTTTTTGCTTTGATTTGTTGAAGTTAAGTAATCAAATTTTGATTTGTTTTGGTTATTAAGTATATATATATATTTCTTTTTTGCAGCAACAAGATTAGTATAGTTGATGCTGGTGCTTTAGAACCAATTGTTAGTTTTCTTCAATCCGAGAATCCGAATATGCAAGAACATGCAGTGGCAGCATTAGTCACTCTATCTGCATCTCCGGTGAAGAAGCTAGCGATCGGTGCATCCGGGACCATCCCATATCTCGTTGATATCCTGGACTACGGTTCGTTACAAGTCAAGATGGACGCACTCATGGCTCTATCCAATCTCTCTACCGAGCCAGACAACCTCACATTAATCCTGCAATCCAACCCAATCCCCTGCCTAGTAGACATCCTTAAAACGTCTAAAAAATCGTCAAAGATTTCAGAAAGATGCATTTCGCTAATAGAATCTTTAGTTGAGTTTGAGGAAGGAAGAGTTTCATTAACTTCAGAAGAAGGTGGAATCCTTGCGGTTGTTGAAGTTCTCGAGAGTGGGTCCAGTCCAGGGCGTGAACACGCCGTAGGGACGCTTTTAACTATGTGTCAAGTAGACCGGTGTAGATACAGGGAACCAATACTTAAAGAAGGTGTAATTCCGGGACTTTTAGAGCTAACGGTTCAAGGAACTATCAAGTCTAGAACAAAAGCTCACTCGTTACTTCAGTTATTAAGGGAATCACCATACCAAAGAACTGAACTTGAGGCTGATACGCTTGAGAGCATTTTAAGCAATATCATGACACATGTAGATGGCGAAGAACAATGTTGGAACGCGAAACAAATGCTAGCGGAAATGGTACAAGTGAGTATGGAGCAAAGTTTGAGACATTTGCAGCAACGGGCGCTCGTGTGTACTCCGTCTGATTTACCGATAGCAGCTTCTTGTCCTTCTGAAGTTTCTTTGAAGTAGATTGTGTTAGTTTATTTTTAGGGTCATTCTGGGGTTGGTCAAAAAACATGTTTTTATGGTAAGCTAGTCCAGGCCTTGTGGTGATATAAGGTTTCTTGAGACTGGTAAGTGTTTGAATCTTTTTTATTTTCCAGATATGGATTGACTAAATCCAGAGTAGTGATGGTCAAGGGGCTTGTAAGTTTGTCATAGAAGGCTGTACACTGCATTGTATTAATCAGTTTAAGTTCTGGAAAAAGGATTTCCTGTTTTATAGTCATTTTGGGGCGTAAATAATTTATTCATGCCCTTGTTTTGAGTATCATTGTTTCTTTGAGTGAATGAGGTGGATGGTTTGTATAGTAAGTTTGAATAATGTATTTTTGATGTTTTAAAAGTAGGGGGAGCCTAATAATAAAATTCAAAGACTTGTCGATAGTGGAGCCCTGTTGGTACAAAAATATAAATTTTGTCTGTTAAAGATGGAATAGCAATTTGAATACTTTTTATAGTCAAAGAGATGTAGATGTAACTGTCTACAGACAAAATGGATGGTGGGTGGATCATGGATGTGGTTTGTTAGACCGAAAATGGGTAAATTCGGTTACACCTAAAGGTGGTCGGTCAAGAGAGTCTGTAGTTGGTTTGGTTTGAAAGGTGAAACTGTTGTGTGCCAAACGAGTAAGTCTTTGAGCACTCTCGAAACTCCCTAAAATGCTCTCCTGCTTGAGTTGTGTTAACTCTCGAACCTTTCCTTTGTTCTTCTTTCTACCTATTGTGAATACGAAAAGATGCAGAAGAAATGTAGAAGGGAAAAGAAGTTTCGTTTGAGGGAAACTGAACCTCCATTTTGATGATAACTTCTCAAAAACCAATCCAACTTGCACAATGAAACTAATGTTATAGTCAATGTTTTCAGAATCAGTTCGAGCCAACCAGTTCGACTGACCGGAAATTTGAAAGTGAGCGGTCCATTGTGAGCCTGTTACTCTCTAAGTTTCAGCTCGCCGTGAAGCGGCGAACGGGTTTTTGTTTTTATCTTTGCTGATCCAAACCATTTGTATCCCAATTCGTAAACCTATAGCAAAACCAGAAGAGAAAAGAACGGCAACTGTTGGTGATTTATCACCAATATGATTTAAGTGTAATGGGATTAAACTTATTGACCAAATTTGATCTAAATGAATATTAAACAAGTTTGGTGGTGCGGGGTGCACGCTTGTTTGAATTCGTTTAGGTCCAACGGGGATCCGGGGGCAGCGCCCCCGGTAGCGGGGTCCAAGGGGCAAAGCCCCTGGTTTGACCCGCCCATTTAAAAATGGTTAAAAACGTTTGAAAAACGGTTTTGTAACCGCCAATTTGGTCAGTTTTGTTCATCTCATTTGGTACAGAAAATCATAACTTTCACATACGAATTCTCTGAAATATACTGAACTTTATCCGATAGTACCAACGAAATATTTCAATTTGAAAGTGAATCACGACTTTCAGTATCATCCGAGTAAACAATAATCCCATTGTCTAACAGCAACAAACCGATTCCAGACTCCGGAGGAGTAATGATGGTTTTACCGGCAACAACAGTTCATCATCGTCATATAATACAACTTTTTCCGGCAAGGTCGCCAGAGGAAACGACGTTAGTGGTGGCGACGAAATAAAAAAAGATATTAATCGGAGAATAATTAAAAAAAAAAAGGCATTTGAAAATTAAAAATGTAAAAGAAGAAACATGTAAATTCTAATTAATGGTGTCAAGAAACAATAAATATTAAATAGTTCATTTTTGGTAACAACTAATTTCTCATTCTTGGCATTCTCTCACCGTGCTTTCATTTCACCTTTCTTTGACTTATTAGTGGATGGATTGAGGTGAGAAGCAAAAGTACACATTACAGTATATTACATCAAATTTAGAGAACCTGTGAGCCGGTGATCGAACCGGTTGAATCGAACCTAAACTTCCAACCGGTTTAACTTGAAAACCGGTTCTGAAAGCATTGGTTATAGACTTATAATATTAATAGCCATGCTAACCGACGTACCTAATTTCAAGCAACCATTAAAAACACAGTCAACTGATTCTAATATCCAGAGGACTTATTTATAGTACTAATAACATAACATAATATTCAGAAGAGACATGTAACAGAAACTTATACAAGGAACAGTTTGTGGTAAAAAATCAATTATATACATCTTGTTTGTTTTTAACTTTATTAATAAAGAACTTAATTTGGTAGGTCATTTAGGTATTTTGATATGTATATCGTTGACTAAATAAAAAAATATATTTTAATAGTTTCAGAAAAAAATGTGAATTTTCATATTTGATTTTAACTTTTTCAGAACTAATGACATAACTTTTTTCAATTACCTTTTTGTAGAGGGTTAAATTAGTAAATTTTTGTTGTTTAATTATTTATTCAGCACATAAAACAAATACTGTTATTTATCTACGACTTAATAAAAAAGATATTATATATTTATGTAGACACATTATGAATTTAGAACTTAACAAGAAAAAGCAAAAACCCTTAGACTGCTACAGGTATGGACCATAGCTTCCATTATTGAGCAGTAAGACTAGTATCATATTAAATTTGTAACAAACTTTAATAATTTATTGTAAGTTTTGTCTCACTTTAAGTATCTAGTTTATTATTTTAGATTGTTTTATAATAAGTGTTCACTTTGGTGTTTAACTAATAAAAAAAATTAAATGGGTAAACATGATATTTGATTGGTGAAAACTATAATTAGTGAAAATTTTAAAAATTGTATATAAAGTCAAAATGAACACTTTCATTGAACTGAAGAAGTAGCAAAGTATACTTACCCGAGTGCAACATCTAAAGGTCAAACAAGTAACTTCTTGATATTTGTCAAATAAGACGGGTCAATATATTTTCCATTACAAATACAGGCCCATTTACTAGATTTATATAGCCCGGCCCAGCAGTGGTGTAGGAAAGCCTAGACGTGCACAAACTAGATTCAAAACCGGATTCAAACCAAATTGGTTTCAAACCGGTCCCAATTGATTTTTAAACTGCTTTCAAACCGCATGATCTTAAACCGGTACAAACCAATTTCAAACTGGTTTTTGATTTGAAAACCAGTTTCAGTTTACACCGTTTTTTTTTTTTCATCTCTAGGAAAGCCCCCCAAAATAGCTGACTGTCTTTGTGATGTATGAAAAATTCGATCACAACTGTGGTTGTCAATATTTGCAGTTTTGGAGGAGACCTGTTGAACCCTTTTCTCTATCAAAGGGTATAAGCTAATAAATTGTTCCCAATGGCAAAATTATTTTAATATGCTTTCCCTCTAATATAGCTATACGTTTTATGTCAATTAAGGACAATCCATTTTTGTCAAGGACGGTCGATAAGAATAATACATTTATTTAAATCAATAAAAAATATCTGTTATATGGTTACAAGTTATTGATGAAATTTGAAAGAGATTTCATCAAAACTGAAAGAAGTAAATAAACAAAATAAAGTAAACTAATAAGTGATAACACCTTAAAACAATAACCATCCTAAAACTTCACAACTAGCCACAACAATCCAACCACTTACACCACCAAATCGTCGTCCACCACTACCGGAGTAAATTTGCAAGGTGAAAGGATGATACACATTCGTAGGTGGGTTCGTCACGTAAATGAACCGTGGCGGAGGTGGTGGTTTTGGCACAACAACCGGAGGACAAAACTGAGTTATTGGTGGAGGTGTAGGTGGTGGTGACGGCGGTGGAGGTGGTGGTGGTGTTGGACAAGGCTCAGGTGGTGGTGGCGGCGGTGGTGATGGTGGTGGAAGCTGTGGCTGGCTATCACAAGGATTGCCACAAGGACACGAACCACATTTAACTGATGTATCAGGCATTGGAGGTGCCATATTTGCTTCTTCAAGATTGTCACCATTGGTAGATAGTAATGTTGCAAAAATTATCATGACCAATGCTATAATTTGTATTGATGCCTTCATTTTTCACCACTTCACCTTTTAGAATGTTTATGTAAGAAATAGACCTCATGGGACATGGGGGTAGTGTGTGTATATATATTAGTCCATGAGAAATTGAAAGGTGATTCCAGAAAAATGAGCCAGAATCTCTCATATGATTGTATCTTTAATTGTATTAGATCTGGAAGTTCCATATTGTTAACTTCTTTTAATTTTAATTTAATTTTTTTTTTTAAACGATAACTTTACAATCTAAAACATATATCATGTACAATTACCACGAATATCTACGCTCCCAATATTGTTTAATTAAAGTCTATCAACTAGTCAGCTTATATTTTGCAAACCATGAAACAATATCAAGTTTCTAATTACTGACAATTGCTAACAAATAAAATGTTGTGTGTAAGAGATCACTTCGATCACCTCCTACTAATTAAAAGAGTAAAAGACCTATTACTCATTAAATGTTTGTATTCCATTTTGTTGTCTAAAAGGATACTCAATATTAATATTTAAAGACAAGTAATTGTTTGCAAACAAGACTTGAGTTAAGTTGATGCGGTGAAGTTTTTAGTTTTAAGAACGCTTTAATTCTTTAGGGTAATTTCATGATACACAATGTTAAGTAATTTTAAATGTGAAATGACATGTTTACCCTTAAAATGAAAGGGTCAAACGTACAAGAATTTAATGGTTAAGATGGATGGATATAATTGAAAAGGGAAGATGGAGGTGGGAATCGTATACCCTTGTAAAAAAGTGATTGATGATCAAAGGCGCTAACTTCTGTTCTATGCTCACCATACATAAAAGTAGAACCTTCTTTTTCAAGTCCTTTGCATTATTCCATTCCACTATTTTCTTATATATGTATGTATTCTTTGTTAACCAGATCAATTTATTCTCTAATATATTTCATTTCCTCTAGACAAATTTACAGCAGATACCAAATTACTTTCATTTTTTTGTTCATTGTAAAATACTGTAATAAGTATACAAACTTACATATACTTATATATTTATGTATTGTTAATTGTTAACTGCTAGTATCAATACTTCTGTATCAAAAATAATGAGAAAGATTAGTACTTTCATCGTACAAACATGTATAATGATAAGGAATCGGCAATGGGAATTGGCGGCATTGGTGGTATTGTTGGAGAGGGGGAATATATGATGATGATAATAACATTTATATGTGTTTTTAAGGAGTGTACAATGTATTTTGTAGTGAGCTTTTGTCTGTAATGTAAAAGATAAGGGGTTTGATAATATATGTCTCCGATGCGCATGATAATAAGGTAAACATATTTCAACTGGATATTACTCTTGAGGAATGCTATTCATAGAATAAACTTGCAAACAAATTCTAAAAAGGATGTGGCATTTTAGATGTATCAGTAAAATAAAAATTATTTGTTCTCTCGTCGTTTTCTTTTTCACTATCACAAGACAAATATGTCTAAGAAATTTTGTACAAGTCTAGCGTATGTCTTTCTTTTATGGGTTGTATTTTTGTTGGTCCTTTCTACTTGTGTGATTTATCTGGGCTCTGAAGCAAACATGAGTTTGGAGCATTGGACTATTAATCGGGTCTATATCATTTTATAAGCCATTTATTTGACTTGAAGTGGGTTGATAACACAGTCTACTTTTAACTGTTCTTTTGAAAAGAGTGATAGATGTATCAATTTAGACCGCATTTGACAAAACAAAATGGTTTGGAAAGATCCGAATGATATAAGCTCTGGATCAAATACTACTGCTAATTGAACAACTAAAGTTTTGAATCACACCTATAACTAAGCGAGGTTAAAATTAGAACATGAACCCTTAAATACTCCAATTGTCAGCTCAGATCCAAATATTAGTCGATATCAAAAGATATTTGACTTAGCGGGTAGCAATAGTGAGTAACCTATCTACTAATGAGTTATGACTTTGAGTTCAAATCTCGCTGAGACAATAATTATATAATATGTGTATTTATACATATTAGGTGAGAAATGATGTTTTCTATACAATTCAGTGAACCCTGGGATTCGTACTCATAAATCACAATCATTATTGTTACTTTCTCTAAGGAAAAGAAAAAAAAATGCAAGTCAATTATAATCGAATAAAGTTTTCACATTTCACATAATATGATTAAGCCTTTTTAATTACATTTCCAAATCTAAAATCCTAACCATCCATCTCATTCCTACCTAACCTTCGGCTATCGTCACCCATCTTCTTGACATAAAGATCAACAATTTGCTCCACAAGCTCCACCTCATCTCGACTTCCATCAATCAATTTATCCACTTCCATCTTTGGCAACCTCACTTTAACCCGAACCCAACCACACCCATCCAACCCATCACCAGTCTTCTCCATATCCCCGGACACCGACCTCCTAGCCATCATTAAAAGCTCCAATCTTTCTTTATTCGTCAAGTTCACACCCGACTTCACCCTTCTGGTCCCCACATTATCTGGCAGCTTTGGTAACTCCACAAGAAAATAAACTTTCCCGCCTTCCAAATATTCTTGTGAATGTAACGGATTGGCTCTAATACCATATAGCTTGACGGACTTCGAGTCTAATAAAACATGACTTGGGTAATCCTTGATGACTTCAAACACTTTTATGGGTGTGTTTATTTTGAAGATTTCTCCATCAATTTTCATAACTTTGGCTTTCTTACTCCTTGTTCTACTTGCTAAACTGTTTCCCATATGAATTTAGGGGATTCGTTGGTGGGTTTTTCTATGGCTAAAAATGGGGGTGACTTAGATTGGATACTCAATTGACGAATTACATTATTATTTGAAGTGGAATGTGTTTGGGTGTGATCAAGTTGGGAAGGAAGTAGGGTAGGCCAATTGTTCTTTACTCCACTTCTTTGTTTGATTCACGCCACATGTGGAACTGGTTTGGTCCTTTTTAAACATTAATCAAACCATTTGATTGGTGATTAACTTTTCACAACAACACTAAAATTAGAATTGTGTAACTTGTTTTAGAAGATTTAAAAAATTCTTATATCGAGGTTAATTGGCGTTTGTAAGCAATACCAAAAACAGATGTCTCTGAAAAATATAAAATATATACGGATGGCCTGATTTGAAATGGTAGGCCACCGATCTCATCCCAAGCCATCCAAAGTTCTAAACACTGGAGTCGTGTTTAACAGAATGAGTCTCTAAAAGTGGCTGCAAAATACAAAGTCATATTGATATTAATTGACCCAGTATACATCACAGGACTTTCTTTTAATAAAATACAATGTACACTAATAATAGTAATTGCCATTTATCTAGAAATTTTTGATACAAACTATTAGTTAAAGTTAGAACCTTTTATTTTTATATATTCAGCTTTTTTCTTCTAGACAAACTCTCTACAAAGAAACAGGAATCTCAACTTAAAGCTCCGGTTGAAGTTCTGTGTTTCGTTCAGTGCAGGGACATCCTCATCTTTCGCTAACATTAACGACCCAAGAACTCTTTGATCAGCACATAGCACACCCCATTAACTGAATTAACCTAGCAATTGTCAACTCGAATAGGAAGCAGACCACGAACAATATCCAAGACCGAGTTGGGTTGGAGAGATCCAAAGAACACCAAGCAGAGACAGTTTGGAACTTTTCTCCATATATGAAGCACCATGGGACAATTAAGAAACCATGATGACCTGATCGATCAATGCTCTCATCCTCAGATTGGGCAGAGTTGAAGGGATATTGATGTCGCGGGTTTGAAGAGTCACATGAAAAATTAATAAAAGTCTACACATTAATTACACTAGGAAAACAATCTAAACTTCTAGCAAAATGTAGAACACTACCAAGTCCCATATCTTCCTAAGGAAATTTTGAACAAGTAACTTTAACTCCAAATTTAACTCCAAACTAATCTCTATCGATGTTAAACCCTTCAACATTTGTTAGTATAGTCCCTCCCAAGACAAGCAAAATAAGTTTAGTACCATTTCGTAAAAGAATAAGAAACCAAAAATATTTCTATACTCCTAATATTGTTTAGGCATACTTTTGAGTGAAACATTGACTATATAAACTAAAAGGATTTAAGTCATAAGTAAATCGATTCGTCTGGAAAATCACCAGCGATTTAAGCTAGTAGTAAAATATCCAATCAATCTAATTTTTATTATTTTCTGATTTAATGTTTCAGGCTTTGAGCAGCCAGCAGCAGCACAGGTATATCAATGGCGTCTGGTAAGAAACATTTCGTTTCCAATGAAGTTAAAACCCACAAAAAAACCAAAGACTGCTAGTTTAGCCCACATTTTAGCAAATTTTTTTTATTATTGTTGATATCTTTATAAACCTTAACTCTTATAGTTATAATTGATCGCATTTCACTTGATGTTTCTGTAGCTTTAATAAACTTGATCCTATACAGTTACAGTAGTTTTTTCGTTAGTTAGTTCTGTTTGGTTGAGGTTAGAATTTTTGTCCCCCAAATGACAGTCGGTTCAAAGTTTACTTTCATCCAAGTTTTAGTCCGGTATCACTGTATCAGTTACGACTAACATCTTATATACTACTACATTGTTCACATTATATTGAATAAAAACTTATCTGCATGGTACCACCACAGTTCCCAGTTAGTCAGCTAAATATACAATTGCTATATATTTTCCTTTTTTCTAATTCTAACACAAATTATTATTTTGTTTACACTATTTAAATAAAATTTTAATTCACCATAAGAAACTAACAAACATAAACTATATAAGCAAAATCGATTAAAAAATTACTTTTGGTACGAGTGCATTGCTACATTTATATCAGCTTCCAAAGCCTTACGAGCTTCATCTAGCTTTTCAGCAATTTCATCATCTGTGTAACCTTGATCAACAAGTTTATCTTCAAGTACAACAAGCTTAAGCTGAATCTGACGCTTACGCTCATGTTCGACTATATCTTTGTTAGGTTTTCTAGTGACGTCACCGTTTCCGGTTAACACATTGTTTGCACGTGGCTTCACGAAGAATTTGTTGCTCTGTGTGTAACCGTTGGTGCCGGAACCACGAGCGATCTGCAATCCGATTCCGTTGAACATGATCGATTATTTGATTGATTGATTTTATGTAGATAATTTGAAACCCTAGCCTGGAACCAAATACAATTGTTTTTCTCACGCACCTCAAATACACAACTGCATTTAAGTTAGCAATTTGGATTATTACAGGAAAATGGATTCACACGTGGTGGGCCAATGGCCCAATAGCTTGAGCTAAATATGGGAAATTATGAAAATACCCCTGAAAACCATCTTATTTAAAATTATATATATGGGATCGATCAATAGGGAAGCAAAAAAATTAGGAAATGAGGGAAGTAAATCTTAACCATTAATTTCATCATAAATGAATTTTAAAAATTACAAAAAATTTCAAAATTTAACATTCATCATCAATGTATGTTAAAAACGTTTTTTAATACAAAAATCAAGGGCTAAGATTTACTTCCCTCTTTCCTCAAATTTTGAAGCTTCCCTATGGATCCTTTCCCTATATATATAGGGTGAGGATCAATAGAGAAGCAAAAAAATTAGGGAAGGAGGGAAGTAAATCTCAACCATTGATTTCATCATAAATGAATTTTAAAAATTACAAAAAATTTCAAAATTTAACATTCATCACCAATGAATGTTAAAAACGTTTTTTAATAAAAAAAATCAAGGGCTAAGATTTACTTCCCTCCTTCCCCATATTTTGAAACTTCCCTATGGATCATTCCATTATATATATATATATATATTCAAAAAGTTAAAAACTGCTAAAAACTACCCTCCGAATGTAAAATACAAGTTAAATTTTGTGTGGCCATCTTTGCGTGTTGCGTGTCTGAGTCGTGGCTTGGATGCGTGGTTGGGAAACCAGGTCGCTTCCAGGATCGTAGACTTTTTTTCTTGGCTTTTTCAAAATTGATTGAGGGTTAATGTTTAGTGACACTTCCTATTGACTGTAAATTTTACAAATTTGAAATTAGAAATTCTTATAACAAGTTATAAGTGGTCAAAGTGGGTTGAAAAGTCAAAATAAGTGTAAATTTGTGAGGTGTAGGTTGTGTGTTTAATGGTGGATAAGATTTCGATTGACTTTACTTTTTTTCTTTTTTAACTTTGAAAGTTCACATTTTTTTCATTCCTAACTCGGATTATGTAATTTTTTTTTTTTAAATTTGTATATTTTATCAAGATCTATATGTTAGCAAAGAGCCAAAGACAGTTGGTCCCAATCATTTTTTGAAGTTCGGCCTCCTTGACCTTCAATTTTAACTTTTAAACGCACTTTAACCACTCCTAACTTGCTATATAAAATTCTAATTTCAAATACGTAAAATTCACAGTCAATATGAAGTGTCATTAAATATTAACCCTCAATCAACTTTTTAAAAAGTAAAAAAAAGAAGTAAAAAGGTAAAAAAAGAAATCTACAATCCCGAAAGCGATCTGATTTCTCGGCCACGAGCGCGCGTCTAGACCACGATCCCGGACGCAAAACTCGCAAATATAATCACGCAAAACGTAAATTGTATTTTGTTTCTTGAGATAGTTTTTGACAATTTCAGACCTCTTTAAATATAACAAAAACTTCTTTTATAGTATCTTTTATAATTTCCCGCTAAATATTCATGATAGCCCATTAACCCAAAACCCTTGATGGACAAAGCTTTCTATGTTCACAAACTCCATTTAATTTAATAGAAGGTTATAAAATTTCGTATATTAATTAATCATTTAGATATATGAGAAATAAGATCAAATAAAATACATGAAAGTAAATAAGAAGAATTTGATAATTGATCAATACATATGCTTAGCGAATTATGTTTAATTAATTCTGTTTACCATATGAGCTTTCTACTTAGTGTAGTCTGTACTTATTTACATTACAAAAATTATAATAATAACTATTCTACTAAACTTCCTTACCAATAAAAAACTTTCATCTACAACTTCAACCTACATCTCTAACTATAAACACCAATTTGACCAATTTATATCTCCTGACTTTGAATTATAATTTCTTCTTCCACGTCAGGCTATCTTTGTCAAAATAAAAGTATTTGTTAACTTTCTTGCTCGATCATATACAAAATGGTCTTGAATATGGAGTTTATGGTATAAATCATTAATCACACACCATAAAAACCCTAAAATGATCGATGAACAAATTTAACAACATAGTTCATAGTTGACGTTCATAGTTATTCTTAGAATCTTAGGGTTATTAGAAAGCTTGAAAATTTCAAAGTCGAGAAGACATAAATAATTAAAAAGTAACGGTGTTTGATTTATTTGATAACTATTAAATTTGTATTTAGGTTGTTGGTCTTGCAACGAAGGCGAGCAACCAACTTTTGAGGTTGGAGGTTGGGTAAGGCCGTGAGGGGCCGAGGAGGAGACACTTTCGGTTCTTGTTTTTTCTTTTTCATTGGCTCTATTTAATTAATAATTAATAATAAATAAATAAAACTAACTTTATTTCTCTTGCATTTCTTTAATCCTTTTATCCAAAATACAAATTATTTTACCCCAAGTTGTGACTTCTCCAACAATTACTTGATTGATTAATTGTTTAGTGTTTGTACTACGAATGTAACTATATAACGACCTTTCTTGCATATTATATGTTTTGAAATGGAGCTACTAATAATTTTGAAGTTCTTATTAATAAACTATTACTAATAACTTTGATTATAAGTCAAATTTGAATTTGAGATGCGTATAGTCAGTCGGTTGTATAGAAAATTTATGTACATTTAATACTTAAAAGCATATGAGCCTCTTGGTCTGTCATTATATCCCGAGAGGTAGAAAGAATTACAACGCTCATCCAGTCTGTGTGTGAGAGACACGATCACACAAGCTAAGTATACAATTTCGTGGACCCAAATACGATTTTATCTATTAAAAAAAACTCATTTGAACAGTTCGACTGTTCTCCCCAAAAGTCAAAAGAATTAAATAAAGTTAGTTTGGGTGTGGCTCAACTTTTCATGATGAATAACAAAGTAATACTAATAATAATAAAAGCAATTTGTTAAAGATGATTACACTAAAGTTATTTTGCATGCTAACAACTACACCGCGGCACAAACCATCTTTTGTGCTTCTAATAATCATTCCATAATTCATTAATCAT
This sequence comes from Logfia minima, assembly GCA_963921325.1. Lineage (NCBI taxonomy): Eukaryota > Viridiplantae > Streptophyta > Magnoliopsida > Asterales > Asteraceae > Logfia > Logfia minima. Next base: position 10,540,510 of record OY992768.1, read on the forward strand.
ATCCCTTTCTCTATGTCTTACCTTTATTGGTATCATTTTTCTCCTTAACATCCTACAAATTTCTTTTATTAACTTAGTATAGAAGATTAAAAGAGTACATGTCATATAAAGAGAAGAATGATTAACTAATTTCAGTATTCACTTTCTACATCAATAGTGCAGATTATTTGAAGTCAATGTAAAGGCTGTTTGATACTTACATAAAAGTTTAAGGACTAGAGAATTAAATTATATTAGTGAGCTAAGGTACACCGATCATTTTACGTGTAACCTTCTTTTCTATCATGTGTATAATCAAATGACCCGTCAAATCTTTATTTTATGTCACATTCAAGATTCCACATTCAATTAGGCTTTCTCTCTCACCATTCAAAAAACATACACAATAGTTACATATCTCAAATCCTCTCAATTTAAAAAAAAATCTCTAACTTCAAGCCCTAAGTTATCTCAAATAATAAAAAATTCACAAATCTCAACCATTATTTGTTCGTAATTTGTTCATCTTCATGAATCTGAGGCTAAATCAAAATTTCACAAATCTCAACCGTTATTTATTCGTAATTCATTCGCGTTCGTGGATGAGGCTAAATCTTCAAAATTGATCACAAAGAATAAATGGAAACAAATCGAAATTCGTAAAAGAATCAGTAACTAAATGATTGTATCGTGTTATGATTTCGATCTTGATGTTTGTTTTTTGATTTATCTTACTATGTGTTTATATAATTTCATAACCATAGTACGTTTGTACTGCACTTTAATTAGTTAAGTAAAAAAAAGAATTTAGTGATTTTTTTTAATCTTTTTTACGATGCTTCTTATACAAGATGCGGTGATATATGAAATTGTACTACATGTTGCTCTTTTTTCACTAGTAAGTAATGTTGTAAGTATGATGCACTCATGCAGTAATGTATAGGTTTTAATTTCACTACATTTTATGGCATGGTGCGCAGTCATGTGGTTTATAATTTATCACTGCATTTTACATGCTTATATATTATTTACTGATGTTATATGGGTTGCAGTGATATGTTAGTTATTTTTCATTATATTTTTTTTATTAAGTTTTTTTTTTATACTGCATATTAAATGTACTGTAATTTTGTTCATTGTATCTTTGAAGTCAAAGAAAGGGGAAGAAAGTCAGAAAAAAATTTGACCTTCAAATTCTGGCAGCAGCCGTATTCTGACGGTCAACGACGACAGAAAATAATGTGTAATTAATTGTTTTTTATATGAATTAATATTCGAACAGTAATCTTGACAGCTACATAAAAATAATGAAAAAATAAAAATAATCATACTAACAGCGATAAGTGGCGAAACATGCTCTCCTTATTATCCAATAAACCTATCCCCATTCTAACTTAATTTGTAACAGTGATAGTGATTGAAATAAAATGATTAATCTTCATGTGCTAGTGCAAGTTCGTATAGGTTGATTAAAAAAGGCTCCCTACTACCTAGCCTACTCATGTTTTTGGGGAAATAATTTAGTGGTAAAGTTGCCTGACTTGTAAAACACACGCATGCATATGTGCGGCTCTTGTGTTATTGAGTAATTACCAGATCGTCCATATTATATCTATACCATGTAAATCATTAACATTTTCTTCTTTAAAATTTAAAATGTAAAAATGCATATTATCTATTTTACTTTTTATCAACAGAATTTTATTAACATAGTATATTATTATAAAAAGTTAAACATTTATATAATAAGATTTATCTATATAATATTGTACGATATTGTAGAGAGTTTAATTATAACATACATCTCTACTTGTTATTTAAAAAAATAATTATATAGATCTCTCTGATTTTAAAAGCTAGACACATAATCTCTACTTATTTGAATAATATTTTTTATTTTAGATTATATGTTATTCAAGGATTTTATTATATTTCTTAATGTTACGTCATGTTTATTATGATTATCAATTTTTATCAAGTTTTTCATTTAAAAAAATATCACTATCATCAACCTTACAACGGTTAATCACTTTATTTTTTATCAATTTTTAAAATCTGTACCCCACATTACGCGGATAATTTACTAGTAACATATTATTTATTATTATTTATTTATCTACTTTTCAAAATATAAATTGAATTCGATCAAGTCCAATGTGAGTATGACAAAGCCCTTTGCTAGATAATCGTATTAAGTGTCATTTTAAAAAAAAATCACATGTCATTAATATTCAATAGTATAATGAAATAATTCCGTGTTCAAATCAATTAATATATATTACAGATCAGGGCTGGTCCATTGATTTTGAGGGCCCTGTGCGAAAAATAAAAATGGGCCCCTAAATTTTATTTGTATACAGACGAAATTCATTAAAACTACGATAAGTCGATAATTGTTATAAAAATAATCAAAACAAAATAACAATAGTACAATAGATAATCTTACATAATTACATGAATCGTAAGGCTCTTCTAGCATTCTTGGAAGCAAAGTTGTTCAGAAACTCTTCATAATCAATATTCTCTAATATATCGTTCTCAATCGCTATCATTGCCAGTCCATTAAGTCTTTCTTGTGACATTGTGGATCGTAAGTAGGACTTCAACAACTTCAGTTTTGAGAAGCTTCTTTCTGCAGACGCCACTGTTATTGGAATAGTCAACAAGACTCTATATGCAATAATTGCATTAGGAAAACAATCAACATTTTTCATATATATTAGAACATCAGTGGGGTTGGTAGTTTCACTTGGTAAGAACTTGTCAAGCAGCTTTAACTCAAAATAAAGTTCATTGGCATCAATATCCGATCGTTCACCATACTTAAGTGTAGCCTCCAGATGATTACAACACAACTTAAGATCTTTGTCATCAAATCCCTTCAAGTTTTCTGGAAACAAAAAACCAAAGTTGTTTTCATACTCTTTGTATTGTTCAAATCTTGTTTTAAGAGAATCCCTTGCTTGATCAACAATATATAAAAAGTAATTAACTTTAAAATTTTCCTCGGGAGAAAGTGCGACATCTTGATTACTTGAATTCTCATCAAAGTGTTTTTTTCTACGAACAAGGCGCTTTTGAGGGAATACTGGATCAATATTCATCTCAATGGAAAGTTCCTTAGCATCATCAATCGCCTTAGAGAACCCTATTTCTCTAAACTCCTCGAAGAATTCAACTAACATATTCAACTAACAGGTAAAAAAAAAAGAGGAAGGTCTTTTAAAAATCGAACTTGGATTAATCAAATGGAAAATACGAAAGGACGCGTTTCAAGTCAACTGATTTGATAATAGTTTATATTTCATTTTATGTAAAGTGATATATTATATATTAACATATATTAATATATGTATGGCTAAATTTTGGGCCCTATTTTTTTTTATTTTTTTCGGGGCCCTGTGCGGTCGCACACCCTACACCCCCTCAGGACCGGCCCTGTTACAGATAATTTGTAATGAAAGTGAACGCATACCATTTTCTCTAAAACTTTATTATCGATTTTTTATTAATATTTCACATGTTGATATGAAATATTCTTAGTAATAAATTTATTACGTACTACTAATTGTTAAAACTTCTATCACATTTTAATTTAATTTCTAGCTAGTATCTATAATACAAACATGTATACATAAACTTTTTATGTTTTTATGTATTCTCCATCATTCAAAATCAACTTTTATATAAACAATTACCAAGATGATCCAGTGATATGTCATCATATTTTCTTGGAAGATGTTTTAGATTCAAAACTCATTAGGTAAGTATTTTGAGAGTGGTAAAAGAAAGGGTCGAAGACAGTCATATAATATTCCGGTTAAACTGCATACATCTGAGTAAAAATTTTATTTTTTTCTAATAACCTGAATAAGAAAAACTTCATCTATTTTAACATAAAAAATTAAAATACAATATTGGTATTAATACACAGAATTAGAACTAGAGTATGATCAATTTTTTTTTTTTTTTTTTTTTTTTGAACAACTGAATAATTTTATAAAAAAGAACCTGTTGAAAAAAATTCAATCGGAGCCATCAAAAAAATTACATAAAAAGAAGAGGGTTTTTAAGCCACTCAACCCAACTAGAGTATGATCAATTGATCATGCTCTAATCATGCATTGATTACATTAGGAATGTTTGGATCCCGAGATGTAGGGGACGAGGAAAATATGTCTTGTGTACACAAACGTAGCCCTAAAGTTTTTACAGGATCAATTTTTAGACCCCAAAATCAGTGTTTGTTTGTATTCGATAATTATATTTTAATTTATTTAAAGCCAAAAATTACGGGCATATTATACTCTCGTTATTTTTTTCTAGTATTTCTTTTTCAGACCAAACCGATCATGTTGGCAGAAAGCCAGAAAGCATGGCTGTTTAATAATCTCATTCTCAATTATAATATGTTAATTATATGTATACTCCTTTTTGTGTAATATTTGTTTATAATATCTTCCTTTTAGGTTTTACCTTTTACTGATGAAAATATCTTACGGTAGTCTTCCAAATCATGAAGCGATTTTGGTACCAACTTTTGATAGTCAGGTAAAAGTTTGACCTTCAAACAATCACAGATAGTTTGCCCATACGTGTGGCTCATCACAATCTATGTTCTGCTTTTTGGATTCGTCACTCTACCGCAATCAAACTTCAAAAGCTACATGAATTGAAATTATGACACATTTTCTTACATATGTTAATTTCTTCCAATTTACATTGCTCCATATACTAGTTAATTAATTTCATATAAAGATTCAAAGTTAATTATATTGGGATTTGTCTCTTTGCACCATTTCAAATATAATCTACTTTGGACCGTTAATTAACCTACAATTGTTAATCAAGCACTTAAAGTACTTAATCTTGTAAATCAACTTCATAGTTCATATTATTAGATCAACTACATCGTATTGAAGGGTAAAGTTAAGGAGGCAATAGAACAATAATCTTGCTTTAGCGTTAAAGTGGCAACCAAGAATCTTGTTCTTCATAACAAAAACCAAGTTTTACAAAAATCTTGTTTCGCTTTGGAACACTTATATGCCGAATTGAATGTTTAACAACCCACTCTTCTTCAGAACTATTCCGAGTTTTGGTGCCACATAAGTATGGATCGATTTGTGCAATCAACAATTTGAAAAGAATATTAGGTAAGCATTACGTGATGCCTACCTAGATGAACACATTTATTTATCATTGGTCGATAAAATAACATTCGCTACAAAATGGACGATCAAATGTTGTGAACCTAACATCGAATCGTTTGATGACCAAACGAGCAAATCCTAGTGAGATAATCAAACAAAGTAAACTAGAATGTTTAAAAGCATCCCAAAAGTTTGTTGATAAGAATAGTAACACAAATTGACGTTTTTAGCATAAAGAATGGGTATCGGTGAAGAACAAGCATACATCATTGAGATATACACTACCCACCATCCATTTTCGTTTTTAACTTTTTAAAAGAATCCAATTTGTACATTATTTGTACTTCAAGTTGGGGTTATCTAAAAAAATAAAATTCAATGTATGCATGCAAATTTTTTTTTTTACGCACCGTAACTGTTAAACATATTTTGTTGGGTGCAAACTCAAGTTTCACATCGAAAAAATAGATAAATCAAAAGCTATCTATGAGCTACCTTTTTTTCACCAAATAAATTTTAGAGTGAGACTTTATCTGAACTTATATACGAGTTGAACTGAAAAAAAATCCCGACACTTAGAAAAAAATTAGTGTGACGCAGATGCTTTAGCCTATCTTCACCAAGAATAAAAAGTTCCCCTCAGCGTAGCTTCAATTCCTGCCTATCTGTAATCTGTATTTCCTTTACTTTTTTAGGAATCTCAGCTTGCGTTATCTAAATATATCGAACCACCTGTGTTTAAATATGTTAATCATTTTGGAACTTTTCATATTTATTTTATACATAAGTCAGTTAACAAATTTAGGAGCAACCAATTATTTTTCTACATGTACATACCCCTTTATCTCTTTTTCAATTTCAATTTTCAATATAAAGTTCAGAAATTGTATAAACGGAATAATAATAATGCTTATATATATATATATATTATATTATATTAATTAAAATAAAATTGTTTTTGTAATTACAATGTGCCAAAAAAGCATCAACAATTAACTGTTTTATTGTATTAGTTTTATATAAAAATTTAAGTCATTAATATTCATCTGAACTTTAGATAGCGATTCTTCAAAAATTATTAGTTAAAACATGTGCTTTTTGTAAATTCATCAGGAGATTCAATATTACTAAAATTAGTAGTGTTTAGAGAAATACAAGTCTTATCATTCATTATTTCATCATACTATGTATTAAACTAGTATAATTCGATAAAGTAATACCTTTAAAAGTAACAATAATCAACATCATATTATTGGTAATTTCAATTACATGAGCCTCTAAGATACACGCGCAAAAACTATATCTTACTTACGAGGCATGACAAATAGTATGAATCTAAACGTACAATTCGTCACATCATCATCATATATATATATAGTGGGGCTACCTTCTCATAACACTAATGCAAACAAGAACATCAAACTTAATTGATTACTAAATATAATATGTCACATGATTGAACAAGCGTTCGGATTATCGTCGCTAAAGAGATAAGTGATCCGTTCATCAGTAGCATTTGGAGCCGAAACAGCCTGAACAACGTTCTTGACATAACCAGCCGGAGCCCGTTTGTCATATGCTTGATTCACATAAGGATAACTCACCAAATTGTAAGGGATGTATGGCCAAAATTCGGCTCGCTTGCCTGTACTCTTTACTCGTTTTAATACATGGTTTGGATCCACGTATCCGCTTACTGTTACTCGACTTTGTTTTCTGTTAACCTCCACAGTCTTTACACCTATAAAAGCAAACCAAAACTATTAAACTAATAAATGTTACAGCAGATATATATTCTTTGTATTAAAAAAAAACAAATACTACCACACAGTACAACAGAAAGACAAAAATAAAATGAAAAATGAATAGCACCTTTCATGTGTTTAACTGAGTTCTTGACTCTTCTTTCACAACCATCACAGTCCATTTTGACTTTGATTTCAACTGTCTGAGGAAGAAACCAAAATTCATCTTTTATTTGTCAAAATTGAAATCTAAGAGAAAAAAAAGGAAAGAAGTGTATGCTTGCCTGCATTGGTTTTCTTCTATGTTTTATGCTGGTGCTTGTGACTGTACAAAAGTTCGAGAGGTAATCAAGTGCTCCCATTTTTCTTTGTTAATTGCTTCACTTTGCAGAGAGAGAGAGAGAGAGAGAGAGAGAGAGAGAGAGAGAGAGAAACAATTGTGGGTCTATGATGGTATATTGTGCTTAGGACTTGGTATTTATACAAAAGCTAATTAAACATTACTTATGAGTTGGACCCCAAAATGTTATTAAATGTGATACTATCATCATAAGGTATAACAGGACTATAGTTTTTATTTAAGCTCTGAAGATTAAGAATATACAGAATTCCAAATAGATGTTACACAATAGATTTATTCTAACCAATAAAAAAACACATGTTTTAGGAATACAAAATCCTATACTCTAGGAATATTCATAAGTTCAATCTATGATTTTCTCAATTTAATCGGTTCGTTTTATAAATTTTTGAGAGCAAAACCGAATCGAAAGCCAAACTCATATGTCTAAATCGAACTGAAAACCGAATTTGAATTCAGTTAAAATCGAAAATTAACAAAATTAAAAGTTAATCAAAAACACTCTTCAACATACAAAACTATAAAATATGCACGATTATACAAACTACATAAATCAACCATTAATAACTGTTACTTCTTAACCAAATTCGAGTTCACAAAGTATGAAACTATAAATGTACGTGAATCTCAAAGTCCAAACAAAACATTTATTTTTCACAAACACATGATAGTTAAACTTTTTTAAGTTTTCAAAACGCTAAACTCTTCAAGTCTTCAACCAAATTTGAAAAATAACACACACACACACACACACACATAGGGGGCTGATCTATAGGGAATGGGTAATTTTGGGGGAAGGGGGAAGCAAATATGGACCGTCCGTTAACATTCACCGTGATGAATGTTAATTAACATTCACCGTGATGAATGTTAACGGACGATCCATATTTGCTTCACCCTTCTCTCAAAATTAGCCCTTCCTTTAGACCATCCCTCTCTTTCTTTCTCACTCTCTCTCTCTCTCTCTATATATATATATATATATTAATAAATAAAAATAATATACTTATTAAATTGAATTTGGTTTTGAATTCAGTTTTCGATTTAACCGATTTAAAATTTTCAAAATCGAAAATCAAATATTGAATTCGATTTCGATTTTAATCAATTCAAAAATCATTTTTCAAATTTAATTTGATTTTAAATCAGTTATAATTCAATCTAGTATTTAGATTAAATGGTTCCAAGTCAAACATTGGACACTCGTACTATGCTCTGCTTCATATCATAGATTTCTTGTTCCATTAATTATTTTATTTAGTATTTTTCTAAGAATAACTTCTATTTGCAAAGTAATTTGTCAAGTTCTTTTATTCTTAAATATTAAAAGAAGAGTTTCCAGAGATTGCATGTAACATAACTCGAACTTAACATGGAATATTTATGAACTAGATATATGTTTAGTGTAGCATTTGAAATGATATCTGTAATGATATATAGACTTAATTTACTTAGTTAAACTTTTTCTTCCTCTTATTTTCTCATACGCTAGATTTGTTATGTGTCATATTCTCCTTATAAGGTTTAGTTTCAAATCTATCTAAATAGGTCTATTTATTATTATTTTTATTTATATCTATGCTCAAAATTTTAAACATATATGGTTCAACATAAATGGTTAGTTTTGCTTAAACTGATTATTGTTTCTAGCTTAAGGTGCCATCATTAATGGTAGTGCGTTTGTTTAGGTTGTTTCATTGTTGCATCGTATGTTTCTAGCTTCTTGGTTTTATTATGCGTCCAACACTTTTATATAACTCGAAATTCATATGACATATCGAAGATCTAGAAAGCTTTGTCATCGTCCTTTGTGGTAAAAGTAGATTTATGCCAAGTGCAAATCACCCTTTTGAGATTTTGTGACATAACCTAAAATCAAATATAACTTTGGCATCTATACTTATGATGGTATGAATGGGTTTGCAAGCATTTGTGGGGTTCATATTTCATAATTAGGCAATTCTTGAAGAATTTGAAAGGGGCAAAATTGGCCCACTAGCAGCTAGCAAACCTTATGTTTTAAAAGTGGCATAATATCATGAGTATTCAGCACTCCTTTATATGGGTTTCTTTACTTGTTTAATCACAAGAATTGTTGTAAAGTGCTATTCTGTTTGCTTTCATTTTCACTCAATGGATGTAGCCCTTTTTTTTTTTTCTTTCTGTAAATCCATATAAATTCTACATGTCATGTGAAAATATTATATTTCAAATATTTAAGAAGAATTCTTATAATAGAAGTTTAAACAATGTTTTAGTGACATCATATTTATTTATCTTTGGAGTAAATAAAAACAGTTTGTGAACAAGAGATACTATAATCATAGTCCCATTCTATTTACCACATGCCCACTTTTTTTTTTATTATTCTTGAAGGTTGAAACTAAATATAGCATTGGGCCTCTATATTGTAATGGTGCTCTAACAAATGCCATATATAGAAGTTCCCAATTATTATTATTATGTATTATGTATTTCTCTTGTAAAGGTTTCATCAAATCTCTTGGTCCTTTAATATATGCATTTCAAGTATATATCAGATAAATTTGTCAGCATGCATGAAATTAGTTGTTCTTGGTAGTTTTTAAGTAATTTGGAATATGTTGGAGAAGGGTACCAATTAACTTCCATTTGTTGCAAAAGTTATCTGTTCATGAATCCTAAATACATTTACAGTTGTGTAAATTGCCCAAAAAGAATTAACAAAATTTCCACTTACATAACAAATAAGACTACAATCCATGCATTCTTTCTAACTTTCGCTTCATTGTGGTGTTTTATATTTTATAGTTACAAACCACATACCAAAGTTCTCCACAACCTTCTCAAAGTATATGTTGGAATGAACTTTACATGGAAGTTTCCCTTAATGAAATCTCATGTGATACAAACTTTAATTTGGCCACCTTGACTATATTCAGATTCCTCAAAGTGGCTTTCTAAAAACACCACAAACTTTTTGATGACCAGAAGTTTCAGTGTCAAGTGTACCCATAAGAATAATATGCATGAGGCTAGTGAAGATGTTACACTCGAGGGGTTCGATTTGATCCATAAAGATGCTTGAAGGAGGATGGTAGAAGTTTCTTTATATTTCTATGAATCAAAACTTGAAATTCGATTACACCATTTTTGGTGTTGGTTGGCTGGAATAACCAATTGATGGTGAGATCTTCTGACCTTATTATGATTACTTTATGCTATGTTAGAAATAGGGACTAAAGTTGCTTTAGAAAGCTTAAAGATTCCAGAGAAGGAATCTGCGTCTTTTCGTGTCCTAATTACGTGATGCTCATGAAACGCTTTAAGTTGTGAAGAGGCTGAAACTATACTTGTGACTGGACGATGACAACGTTGTCCATCTTGCTATCGACACGCTCATCAGTTCTATTAACGACATGTGGTGTGATGAGATGACGGCCACAACTCCTAATCTAATGTCATTTGATAACTGAAACTATTGTAAAATATTGTAAATTCCCAACAATGCAGATAAATTAATACCATTAGAATGTTCTGCACTTTTAGCCAACCCAAATACAAATATTTATATGATATCTGGTTGAACTATTTCTCCACCATGGTTTTAGTTCATTATGTTTTATCAAACGAACCATACTACTAAAAGTTTAGAGCAGGTATTGTCCTATATACAGACCCATTATCGACACTAAATAATATATTAGATCTACACATAGCAATTGGGCATTTTGGACATTCCTCGAATCAAACTACAGCAAAATGAATGAATGGTTTAGTTCTCTTTAAGCAAAGATCTTTAAAAACTCGAAAGGAGAATGTGTTCTGCTCAAGTACTGTTAGAATACTACACGCTATAATAATAGCAGTACTTCAGTGCAGCAAGAAACTAAATCAACAGAAGAACAGGGGGAGATACCAAATATCTAAGAAAGGTTTTAAAGTATATATATTCAGCAGTTCCATGTTTTTTGAACTATCTCCATTTTTAACATAACTTGAGGGATGTTTGAATGTCACTGATATTCATAATCAATATTATTTAATCAACTGTCATGAGACGTGCTCTAGTAGATTGTGTTTATGACTTAGTTGTCCTACTTTATAAAGCTTGTAGGATAAGGATACAATATAATATGGCAAAATGAGCAGGTGGGGGCGGAATGGTAACATGTCCAGCAGATTATAGTTAAAGCAAGTAAGTTCTAGTGCAGGTCAAAACGGGTCGGGTTGACCAGCGAATACCTTTGTATGCACTTCATTTTATTTTTGATTGCATATGATAGTAAGTGCATTAAATATGCTTACATAAACTACATAATGACAAACCCCGCTCTCGGCGGGATTGGGTATTGTTGTTGTTGTTGTGTGTAAACTACATAATGACAATAAAATTCTGCATATTTTAGTAAAGGGATTTAGGAGTTATATGCATTATGCATACAACTTTGGGTCTACCTGCCCACACTTGTCCGTTTTCTTTGTTTTCTAAATAACGATGTACTGTGATTATAAAAACTACTGTATAACAAACTAATCTTTATTAAATACAGCAACTCAATAGATTGTAAGCATTAGAATACATGCTTTTAGTTGGGCTCAAACAGAGGATAGGGTCTTAATTGTTATACATGTTATTCAATCATCTGATTGATATTCTCACGTAATTATATACCCCCTCATGGATATACTGCAACAAGAAACTGAGAACTGAAAATGCAGTAGATATTTCCAAAATTCCAACGGTTGGTGTTTAGGGCAAAAGCAGTTCACACTCTGAAAGACTAACGTTACATTTTTCTTTGGACTATGTTGCTAGTATTTTAAGAAAGGTTGTTACATAAACTGAAAGCTTAAAAAGTTGGTTAAATAGAGTTAACAGAGTCACCTTCACTGCTTTCACTGCTGCTGCTGCTGCTGCTACTACTGCTGCTGCTGCTGCTGCTGCGACTACTGCCACTTGAGCTGGAAGATGCTTTTTTTCTTTCCTCGGCATTCAACTGTGCTCTAAGCGCTTCCGCAGCATTATAACCTCCCGTGTCCCCTTCATCATCACTCAAATCAACCTCTGCAATCTCATCATCAGTTTCATTATGATGTGGGATATTTATATCAATGCCAGTGAAACTTTGTCTTTCCAGAATCGTCTCTGTGTTATCAGCTGCTGTACCAATGTCAATGTCTTCATCGTCATTGAGTATGTCCAGCTGTTCGTCCAAGTCATCACCGTTCTTATGATCTGGTGATGAATAGAATGAACTTGAAGGGACGGATGGATTATCAACAACCTTCTCTTCTCTGGCTTTCGCATCTGCAAATACAAAAACAGCAATACTTAATCGGATTACATGTTGCATGCAAATACATTAATGGATACTGCATGAGCATGGAACATACCATAGCCTTCAAAGTTGCCAATCTCTATTCGTTCAACTTCAACCTGCTGAAATATACAAAAGACGTTCAAGTCATGTATAAAACCAAAAGAGAAACGTTGGTAACAAGTAATGCATCATTCTCAATTGTCAACAATAAAAAATTCATTTCAGGACAGTTAAGCCAGTAAATGTATTGTTTGACAACCTACTTGAACACGACTTTACCAAGGCATATTGAAAAGACCAAGATGCATGGCTGGGTAAAGCCATTGAAAGTCAGGGTCTTCACGTTAAAACATATACATCTTTGAGTTCCAAAAAAAAGTATAATTCACAAATTATGATGTTTACGTATTACTGTAATCGAAATGTATAGGATTTTAGAAGAGTAAGTTCATAACGCAATCTTGAGTGGACTTAATTTGGTACATAGGGAGCAAAAATACAAGGGGTAGAAAAATGATCTATATACACATTCTCAGGAACTAGGATGAAAAAAGGGGACTTTCATGAGGCTCGGAACCTAGACCGATACAAGACAATACTCAATATATCATGTATACAAGTATATTATATGTTTTTCGGTATAATTTCTGCAGTCCAAATCATCCAAATAACCAAAGAGTAGTAACTTACAGATGGGGGAAGTAAGGCCTTATTTGAAGTCTGAAGTTTATTTCCCTTCCCAAGTGGTGGCGAACTAGACTCGGGTGGCGGACCCGGTAAATTAGTCGCGGCTACAGCTGCAGATTCGCCAGGTTGACGAACATGCCTTAACCGCTTAACCGATCTATGTAACCGTTCTAAACGAAAACTCGATCCATTAAAGAACAAAACAGCATCATTGTCCTTATAATCCTCACTACTACCTTCAAAACTCACTTTAGGTTTTCCTGGTTGGTTGTTTTGAAATTCAACAGCTACTTTGTTATCATTAGTCTTATGCAGTTTCCCAGGTTGGTTCTTATCAATTGATGCAGGCTTAAATTCATCTGAAATATATATATATATATATAATACAAAATTACATAAAAATAAAAAAGTTTTAAATTTTAATATCAACTTTAGTCCAAAATTTATACAACTGATTGATCAATTACATAACATATGTATTGAATAGATAGATACATATATACTTACAGCGAAGAGTGCAGAATTTGGAAGAAGGATTGTCTTGAAAAGAGGAACCTAGGGTTAGGTCAAACCAACGATCAACAGGTGGAGCTGTTAACGGTTCATCTCTTTTGTTGTTTATGTTATTTGCCATTAATCAATTGAAGCTAATATCACTGGTTCTGATAATACCTGAATAATTGGAGCCCTAACAAATCAATTTGGGATTATGGATCCTTGATTTGATTTGATTTGATTTGATTTTGAATCGCAGCATTTGCTGTACGTTAATGGTTAATTGCAATAAACGTCCTTTGGGTTTCATACACTAGTAGAAAACTCTCATTAATTTTTTTTTATTCACACTAATACTCTTGTTTCTTACCTTCGGAGTTTGTATCATAGTAAGACTTTAGTTGGCCACTATATCATATCGACAACCTAGCATTCAGCAACAGCTTATGTCATCTTAATTTTATTTTCCAAGTGTTTTATATTTTCACACCTAATAAAAATTTCTTTTAGTTAGTCCTTACATTCTTACTACCATAAGGCTTACAACCATACTGTCCATAGTATATATGTAATCCTAAGTTCTTAACCCAATATCTTTGTTTGATTAGTTCTAATGTTTATTTGCTTATAATTGGTTTAAATGATGCGAGTTGAAGTGCTTGATAACCTTGTAGTATTAATGCTACCATATCTGCAGAACTCATCTAACAGTCAGTTGCATACTCAAAGTAAGAATTAGATGCCTATAATCATCCTTCATGCACTTTTCATGTCGGTTTAAAATGATTGATCAAAGATTAAAATAAAGTACTTCAATTTGTTGTCAATCTTGTTTCCTCTAATCCTCCCATTTAGCCCATCTGTCTTGATGATGAATTTAATTTCATTATTTTGTGGCAAGTCCAATTTAATGCTTCACGGAAGCAACTCGATACCCTTGTTCTGGTGCTCTGAGATCGCAACATGGGGTCTGGTTTTCTTCTATGGTAGGACTGCCTTTCTACTTAGACGACGAGCAGTCAAAATTCTTGATAAAACATAATTTCATAATCTTGTAAATGTTAGAAGCTAAGCCTACAGGATTCATACCAGATGTTGAGAGACGAGTAAATGAAGGTTTTAAATCTTGGATGTTGTCATCAGATGATGATGATGAGATTGATGCAAATGCTAATTAGGAAATTCGACATTGGTCATCTACTAATTCTAACAGGTAAAGAGTTTGAAATTCAGCTAGTACTTCAAACTTTGAAATTTTTGTAAATCATTGTGTGTAAGAAATGCTAATGAGACCTCATTCAAACAAATGCTACTAACGGAGGCAGCAGAGTATAATGTACCTGGACAAATGGCTGATATGGTTGTCAATTTTTGTTTCCCACTTAGTCTGTTTAGCTCTTCTTGGTTTTGCTGCTCTTAAGATTTTGCGCTTCTGTGAATTTAGTAACAGGAAAAATAGTGTGTTGTTAACTAGGCAATCTCATATCTGGTATATCAACAACACAAATGCCCAGTTTAGTGCTATTTTTTTTCTTTTCAAAAGGAGTTATGGTCAACACGTAAGAAGAATGCAGAAATCAATGATGAAACATTTATTTTAGGAGATCAAATAAGCTGCTGAATGGAAAAACAGACCTAATCCAAGCCGCTGCAACCTTTTGAAACATGTATAAATTCTAATCATGGGAAGTCAATTTTTAGTTCCCATACAGTCTGTATAGCTCTGCTAGGTTTTGTGTTCTCTAACGATTTTGAGCTTCCGTGAATTTAGTCACAGATGAAAAATAGTGTGTAGTTGTTAACTGCGAGTTTAATGTATTATCTTGATGATTTTAAATGTGTCATGTTTCTCAAGTTGGTTTTATCTTTGCAAATGGTTACTCCCTCCCTTTTTTAGATGTAGCGAAATGGATGTTTTGGTTACTGGATCAAAACGATCAGGCAAATTGGCTCAGGTTTGGTTAGGTTCATCTATCAACGGGTTTCAAATACATAGTTATACAAATACATCATTAAACTGCATTAGGATCCATGCATTACATTTCTATGAATTCAGCCCCAGACAAGAATAGTGGTGCTGTCGTAACATTGAGCCTAATATATCATCTTGGTGATTTCAAATGATGTGGGTTGATGTATGATGTGTTCTGTACCTCAAATTGGGTGTACTCTTTGCAGATGGTTACTCTCTTCTAGTAAAAAGTGGTGAAGCGACCGGCTAAATTTTTTTGGATGTGGTACATTACGATATTGTCAATGAACTGCTATGTACAATTGGTAAGTTACCATAGAAAGGGATAAAATAGGGGCAATCTCATAGGTGGTATATCAACAACACAAATGGCCCAATTTAGTGCCAAAGCTTAAAGACAACAGTTGTGATTAGTACTGCAGAATTCGAATAATGAAACATTTGTTTTAGGAGATCAATCATTACTTGGGGAAACCACTGAATCGAAAAACAGATCTAGTTCAAGCCACTACAACCTTTTAAAACTTATTTAATAATAACTGCTCCACTTTGGTATATAATTTACCTATCTTGTTTAATAACTTCTTTCGTATAGCTAGGATGAAAACTCCGTGCTTCGCGGCGGTTAACCGAAGAAATATATATTGATAGTCATGGTTTTTTTTTTTAAAGGCCGATAATATATTAAAAGCTTCTAGTAAGGCACTAGAAGCAAAAAGATTCAAGAACAAATCTAGAAATACACAAATTTACATATTTTAGATTTCTCCCGAAAGCTTTAACTGCGAGACCTGCAAAAGGGAAGAAAAATCCCTTGTCAATTACAGCGAACCAAGACAAAAGAAAAATCCCCACCCATAGAGGCCGAGCCACCGGTTTTCACTCCGGGGTGTTTTTGATGCAAACCCAAACAAGCCACGGGAAAATGAAATAAATACAAAAGAAAAGATATTCTAATGGGCCAAACACCATGAAAAGCACTAAGCAGCCAAGAGAAAGAATCAAGAAACATCAGCTCATACCACTACTCAAAACCAGTTAATCGTATTATTTGTTTATTAATGGTATTTAATCATGGCAGTTAAGTTAAAAATGTATAATAAATAATCTATCATTTTGCTCGTAAAAAAAATTCGCATATCAACAAGTTTTATTAATAAAAGAATTGAAAATTAACTTTTACTAACAAATGAACTGTTATTTCACTAATAAAAACTAAAAAGAATTAAAGTTTTATTTGTTTAACCGATAAAAGAATTAAAAGTCTATTTTTATCAACAAAAATATACTAATAAGAAACTTATATTTTTGAAAATTGAAATGAAGAAAGATATGAAAATAAAATTGACTTTTAAATAGCTTAGAAAATAGGAAAAATAAAACCACTGCTTCGGCCCAACTATGTTGATATAGTTTTTACCTTAAACTATATAATCTATAATATACCTCACTAAAGACAAAAGAGTTAGGTAATGTTAATATAGATAATACCTAAATAACTTGAAATGCAGCAGTTTTTTGTGGTGATTTTTTAAAAGTAAAGATTTTATTAAAAATTAGAAATCATGTCTTGATACGAAAGTCGAATAAGTGAGCATTCGTAATGATTTGAATAATTCAAAGACTTTTTTATGTCACATCAATTTACACTTATCTTGATGAAGTATTAAGCTTTATATTTTAATAGAAAAAAAAAATTAAAAGCTCTTTTCTACTAAATTTACATTTTATAATTATGCTTTTTTAAAAGTTAACTAATTTATCCAATTGTTTTATAAACTTCCTTCATTTATGTTATTGTAGTGTATTATTTTGAAATATTACTCAAAGTTTTTTTTCTTGAAATACTAAAGTATTAATAATAACTATTCGTGTGTATCGTTTGCCAATTCATCAATAACGAATTTTGATACTTATGATAAGAGTTGTTCAATGGCGTCATTGGACATTTTGAGAGGTTAAATTATGAGATATTAATTATAGGAGTGAAAATGATGAGGATGGAGCTATGCAAAGAATACAAAATATAATGCATAGAATTTATACTTGAAAACTTTTTATTTAAACATGAAACTTAATTAAATAAAAATATATACATGCATCACATGAAGCAAGCTACTCTTAAAATGAGTATTTAATGTTTTAAAAAATAAGAATATTCCTTTTGAGACTATTGTTTTCAAGTTTAATATGTGTTCAAAGTTAGTTTAGTACGTTAATTATGTAAATACTGACCAAAAACTATATTATGTGTTCATTTTAATTTAATTAATTAATTTAGATTAAAGAAGCAAAGTAAAAATCCATTTAAAAAGGAAATAAAATAAAAATTAACTAACAAAAATAATTACCGGTAAGAGTTCTATTTTAACAAAACATTTACCTCCGGTAGAATTTAACTTGTCAAAAAGGAAAAGTTTCAATAAAAACCTCTAAAACTTCCCCCATGGTAGACGCTTAGGCAGAGCCTACAAAGGAAAAAGTAAAACACAACCCAGAACGCACCAAATTGCACCAACTGAACCACGTAAATACTCGAAGGTATAGTGAAATTATCATATTCTCTTTCTTCATAAAACAGTAAAACCCAAAGCCCTAATATTTTCTCAGTTCTGTAATCCTTCATCACTCAGTGCACTCCTTTCTGCTCAAGGTAACCCCAATCTTCTATTTATTCACACAGTCATTCATGTTCTATTTTTCTCATTCATTACAATGTTTGATTATTGTTTATTTAAAATACATACACCGCGTGTTATTTTTATGCCAACTGATTTCAACATAATCATAAATCTTCAGAATTGGTTTGTTTTCATAACAAGGAATGCAAGCAACAGTCCCCTTATTTGAACGCCAGTTCTTTCAAGCATTTCGTCGAACACTTTCCATATCTAATACCATAACTCTTAGATTCTGCACTCAAGCAACTAGTAGTTCAGAATTTATCAAATACGAAGATGAACAAGAAGAAATCGGCACAACAGTTGATCGTTTAAAGTCAACGGTACAGGATAATGAAGAACCGAAAAGCTTATGTGGAAGAATAGAGAAGCTGGACAGAGGAGACCCCGTTGGGTCTGCCTTTCAGAGCTGGATGGGTGATGGATTTCCGATTCACAGAGGCGATATTTTTCACACTATCAATAGGTTACGCAAACGTAAATATAATAAGCGTGCACTTGAGGTAATGCTTGCAAGGTGTTTGAGTAAATGCCTATAAGAATATTCTCAAACTCTTTAGCTTGTTTTTTTCCTCTGTCTAATTGTATAGCCTGTTGGTCCAAAACATTACATCATAACATTGATTTGGTGTTCCTGAATGGCTTTATATCATCATTTTCTAAGTACAATAGTTATAGTAGCTGCAAAATCATTGAAATATCCCTTTCAATTTGTGAAACGACGTTGTTTTTTCGGTAAGAATTTATGTAAGAATTAAAAAGACTTTATTTCATGGTTATGAGTTCTGAGCTTGTGTACCTCTTAATTTTTGTAGGTGATGGAATGGGTGATTAGGGAAAGGCCCTACATGCCAAAACAACTCGATTACTCGTATCTATTGGAATTCACTGCTAAGCTTCATGGAATCTCACAAGGTGAGAAACTCTTTTCTCATATCCCTTCAGAGTTCCAGGATGAATTACTCTACAATAATCTTGTAATTGCTTGCTTAGATAAAGGCATGATACGGTTGTCATTAGCTTACATGAAAAAAATGAGAGAACTAGGTCACTCTATCTCATATATGGTTTTTAACCGCTTGATAATCCTCCATTCTTCCCCTACCCGGAGGAAATCTATCCCTAAAATCCTCACTCAAATGAAAGCAGATAAGGTGGCCCGACATGTATCTACTTATAACATTCTTTTGAAAATGGAAGCTAACCAACACAACATCGAAGGGCTGCTGAAGGTGTTTGGTGACATGAAACGTGCAAATACAGAACCGAATGAGATAACTTACTGCATAATTGCCACTGCGCATGCTGTAGCTAGATTATACACTGCGTGTGAGACATATGTCGAAGCCATCGAGAAGTCAATGACTGGGAATAACTGGTCAACACTAGACATACTCATTATATTGTATGGGTATTTAGAAAAACCAAAGGATTTAGAAAGAATTTGGAGAATTGTCCTTGAACAACCCCATGTTAAATATAAAAGCTATGTGCTTGTGATTGAAGCTTTTGGCAGAATTGGAGATATAAGTCGAGCCGAAGATCTTTGGTCAGAATTGAAGTCAATGGAACACTTGAAGTCAACCGAGCAATTTAATTCTTTAATATCTGTTTATTGCAGACACGGTCATGTTAGCAAAGCGACAGGGTTGTACAGGGAAATGGAGAAATATGGATGCAAAGCGAATTCAATTACTTTTAGACATCTTGCTCTTGGTTGCTTGAAATCAGGGTTAAAGATGGAAGCTTTGAAGACATTAGAGTTCGGTAAGGATCTAACAACAAGCATGAGTGTGAAAAATTCAACCCCATGGTTAGAAACTACGTACTCGTTAATCAATCTTTTTGCAGAGAGTGGTGATGTGGAGAATGCAGAGAAGTTGTTTGATGAATTGAAGAAAGCAAATTATGCTAAGTACACTTTTGTTTACAATGCCTTAATAAAGGGTTACGTGAAGGCCAAAATTTTTGATCCAAATCTTCTAAAACGTATGATTCTTGGAGGGTCTAGACCAGATTCAGAAACCTACAGTCTCTTAAAAGTTATTGAACAGTTTCGGGGTTAATTTTGGTTTATGGAAGTGGTATTTTGATCTAGCATGTGTATCACTATTGTTATTTAAATGCGGGAAAAACAGTCTAGTCTGATACACTTTATAGATAAAAAAATGGCTTGGATGTCACAATTATCCAAACATCTTAAAAGAATCCCGAGTTCTCTTTTGCCAAACCTCACCTACTAGTTCGTTCACAAGGTATCATCCAACCTCTGTGATCTCAGATTTTATAGGGTTTCTTCTTTCTGCGCCCTAACATCTATTCTATCCAAATAAAAATTATTATTATTATTGGTGACAGGGCATTTGATGAGATAAATTGCCTTTTCTAATCCATGAGTGCAGCAGCAACGAGCCTCAGCTCTGGCCTGTGGGATAGATGCGGTGCGAGAATACCCTTTGTTATTACGTCATTTTTAGCTATTGAATTATAACTGAATCGTTTAACTTATAAAATATGTTTCTATACTCCACATGAGGATCTATATTTGTCTGGCTAACTAGTAGTGGTTTTGTGAAATGAGTTATAATATAATGTATACATTTGATAAGCAGTATTATTCCCTCTTATTATCAATTGGTAAGGCCTTATGAACCAATTTTCAGGTTTGTGGGTTCATGACACAGCAATATCAAATTTTCAGGCTGCAAAACAGTTTCTTCCAGGCTCAATTTTTATGCCGAATTCGTGTATTCAGATTAGTACCGTTGTAATCATGGCTCTCTACTTTGCCGCTGTTCAAGTATTTATATTCATGTCAGTTTTATTTCTCACTTCCTTGTGCTATTTTATTGTGTTCAGATGCTACTGCAGCTTCTATAAGTTGTTGATGTTAGGATCTGCTGTTGAGTCCCCTGCAAATGGGCTGTGGATTTTTATTATTATTATTTTGCTTTGTAAGTAGTTTACAGTTTTAATTAATTAATATTCGAATATAAACCAAGAGTCTTTGGTTATTTGCCTACTTATTAAAAAGAAAATATATGTGCTGACGTGCTGTAATCTTACATTATTTTTATTATTTATTATTAATTAATTGACTAGTTTTAAAAGTCCAAAATTACTACTCCATCGAATATGTAATGGATTAGACTTGTATTCTACTCCGTTATGAATTAATATAAATTCAGGATGCTCACCATATATTTGATATTTACGATTTAAAACTTATATCCATATAATAAGATTTCTATTCTGTTAAAGAACTGTAAATCCTATCAAACAAGAAAATTTCACTATGCAGAACTATAAATACTAAAGCGATGGGGAACCAAAATCAAAAACCCCGTTTGAAAGAAACATCCACCTGCGAGATTTGCATGGAACCAATAAGACTACCCAACAAAAGGTTCAAGAACAACAATATATATAGATATGTTCATCCAGCGGCGGACTCGAAAAATTTAGTCATTGGTGGCATAAAAAATTTAAAGTTCACTTCACTTGTTAGTTTATTATGTTTATTCAAACAGTAAGGTGCACCTCATAAATATGAGTGGTAGCACTCTTAAGAAACTAATAACGTTTCAACTAATTCTATACTAAACCGGCTTAATTGACTGGTGTCTCGTACCCCCGCTTACTACAACGTAGGTCCACCCCTATTTTCATCCGTTTTGCACCTAGTGTGTGATCAAATACATTCAATTTAAATCTTTGGGTTTTTAGAGTGAACACCCATCTATATTCAGATAAGTGAGGGTGAGCAAGACAACGAAAGCAAAAGAGTGACGAAGAGCAGGGCCGTCCCAAGCAAATTTGAGACTCTGGACGAAATAAAAAAATGAGGCCCTTTGATGGTAGAAAAAAAGTTCTAATTAAAGGTTTTAAATTTTTTTTATACATTATAATTAGAGTATATAAAAATATGGGACCTTAAAAAATTGGAGGCCCTGGGCTGTCGCCCAAGTCCTCCCATTGGGCCGGCCCTGACGAAGAGGCTAGAGGAGTTAAGGGGTAAAAATGATTTTAGAGGCAAGGTGGTAAATTACTACTTCACTAACTTCCCAAACGATTGGAGCCAATCCCATCTATGGGACTTGTTTGCTAAGAACAGAGCCGTCGTTGACATGTATGTGGCTCGAAAGATCAACAAAGAGGGCAAAAGATTCAGGTTCGCTCAATTTGTCAAAGTTGAAAACGCAATAGACTTTCAGAATTATTTAAATCAAATTTGGATAAGGAAGATACGTCTTAGGGTGAACGTCGCTAAGTATGCAAAACCATTCACCAATCCGAAACTGATACTAGTGAATCAACTTCCGTCATGGTATCATAAGATTTCAATAATCCAAACGTGAGGCATGACAGCGCTAAATCCATTGAAATAAAGGTAGATGGAAAGGTTTTCGAGTTTATAATTCCCACATCAGTGAACGACCACGAACTCATCATAAGCTTTAAACTTGGTAGTAACAAGAAGGACTGGACGTTGGTGAAAGAGGCTGGCCAGGCAACATCCAATGTCTATAACAATTATGGCGGTGAAACGATTGCTGAATTAGAAAAGGGAGCTGGTGAAATCCACATTGGTCTCAATAATGTAGTTGACATAGTTGAGGGGCAATCGGACAACATCAAAAGCCGTACAAATGATGTGGACGGAGAAGACATACAAGTTGTAGGTGGGATGAGCGTCGGTGCCATGGTTGATGATGAGAGGCATGACGAAGTTTTTGTTGGGGGTGATAACAAAGCTTGTGCAACTGGGACTGGTGTCGGCTCCGGCAATCCGTACTCGGACATCCAAACTGGCTTCATCGGGTCAGACGTTTGCAACGGTGAACCATACAAAAATGAGGTTGATAGCAGGCGACCACGAGAAGCTTTTGACGACGGAATAGTGATGGACGGAAAGACTGAGGATACCGAGATAAAAAGGGTCAAACTGTACGTACAGGCCTACAAAGCACTTTGTTATATTCCTATGCGTCTGACTAATCAGACAAGATGTCATCTATTGAAAAGGATGGATCACAAGTTCTAAATTCAAAAATTCGCCTCATGTCACCTAATTTCAAACTATATGGGCTTCATAGTGGGCCTCTATACAATGGAGTTGATGAGCATTGGCCTGTTGAGCGCGTTTTTGAGATGCCTTTGGAGTAGAGATGCACATCTGAACTGGAATCGGTTAGAAACCGGTTTGACTAGTTTGGGATCCTACATTCAGAAGCCGGTTTGGATTGGTTTGAAACCAGTTTGGATTATTCTCGAACCAAACCGGTTTCAAACCAAACCGGTTTAGGTCAAAACTAATTTTGACCAGAGTTAGGTTCGGTTTGGGTTTTGAATCTGGATTGTGCACCTCTACTTTGGGGCATGTTCTTTTAGAATCTAGGAAACATGGATCGGTTAAAATTGCTCGTTCGAGGAAGAATATAAAGAGGAAGACGAAGAAAATGAGAATCATGATCTTTTTCAAGTTAGTTCAGATAAACGACCGTAAAAAGTGAGAACGTGTATTCAATGAATGGAAAAAAGCTTCTCCGGTGCGAAGGTCATCTAAGGCATTAAAATTTCTCCATACTTTGGCGGTGTAATTTGTTGTGATTATCGAGTTGTGGCATGTTGGCGTCTTTAAGAATAAGTATAGTTTGGGCTAATCTTGCTTGTTGGTGTTTTTAGCTTAGTCTTTTACAGGTGTCAATTTGCTTTCTTCACATCGTGTATTGGGATGGAGTTTAGGTGTTTGTTTTAGGTAGCTTGAAAGGAGTTTCCTTTCTCATTATTGTATCCCGTAGCGTCTTGCTATTTTTAATATTTATGCTATCATTGTCATTCAAAAATAATAATAATTCAAGTTAAAATGGAAGATAACCTATCAAATATCAAATGCCCTTCTACTACTTGCAATCATTCTCTCGAACCCTTATCATGCTGTCCCAAACTCAGACCCCAACTCTTCAATAAATGGTGTGATGCATTATGTGAATCGATAGTGTTACAAGTTGACTGGTCTATTGCGCTAACATCGAATGCATGGAATTGATATTGAACGAAATTGGTGAACGTATGAAAAGATACTTATGTCCTCATGAATTGTCATAAACCCTTTTGTTTCAAGATTAAGGTTCCATGGCATGCGGTGCGGGTTATAGTTGTCAGGAGACAAGAGATGAAAATGATATTGCTTTTAATGTTATTTACAAGAGGAATAACTGGAAAAGATGTCCCAAGCAAGCATTTTGTTGAGCGTGTTGATGGTTGCAACCATATGACATGCAGCTTTGTTTTCGTTCGTTCATTACATAAACTGAATTTCAATCTATTTCTTATAGTGGCCGGCAGGTAGTTAACCAGAACTATTTTTTTATTTATTCGAGAAAGTGATATGTGAATGTGTCAAACCCAACTTACAGATGTGAAGACCTCTAAAACTTTTTAGTTTTGGCAACACAAAGATGCTACAATTAAAAGCCTAATAAATAGGTCAAATGTTTAAAGCTACTAAAGAAGTATAGGTGTGCATAGCGGAGTATGGGTTTTTACGCAAACGAATGTCATTACGAATCAATAGGTCTTGTGAAAAAAAGAAGTAATTATGGATTAATTAATGATATAATTGAAGTTGATTAAGTCATGAGGTCAAACACTATGACATTATCTATTCTTAAATCACTATTAAAAATTTCAATTAACTTTTATAAACTAAACGAAATATAATTTAAAGTCATTATAATTCGTTTTATGTCTTTGGCTCTGTGCAGATTGGAATATCATTTTGCTAAGAGTGCGGAAAAAGTAGATCTCTCCAGGGGTATTGGTAGAGAATTATTTATCTATATAGTATTGTTAATACTGAGTATCTATTTCTTATCCTTTTGGCGCTTGTATTATGTAATTCTATTATCGAACCAGAAGCCGTGTTACCTCGTAAACAACTCATCACCAACCCGAAATTAATCAGCTCAAAATTTCTAGCACCCCCTATAAAATTGGCGGCCATAAGACGGTTTTAACGCCGCCACTCACCGTCCGACAACTGGCCTTATATTTTGACACTGTTGCCGGCGAGTGAAGGGACACTACTAGCTTATTTGGCTTCGAGGCGAGATAATAGAATATAATTGATATAAATTCAAAAAGACTGGTGTGCTTAGACAAGGATTGTTTTTTAAGACAACGGAATCTTAACTCATGAATGATGAAAGTTTTTCATTTGTAATCGCTTTTCTCAACAGGTGATCTAAACAATGGTTCATCGTCTCTGATATATATATAGGGTGGGGATCAAGAGGGAAGTAAAAAAATTAAGGAATGAGGGAAACAAATCTCAACCTTGATTTCATCATAAATGAATTTTAAAAATTACAATTAATTTCAAAATTTAACATTCATCATGTTAAAATTATAAAAAAATCAAGGACTAAGATTTATTTTCCTCTTTCCTCAAGATTTGAAGTTTCCTATGGATTATTTACCTATATATATATATATTCAAGTACGTTTTGAAGTCTCATTTTAACATTTTAAAAATTAAATAATAGACCTGAAAAACTAGTAAGCAGAAAAGCTTAAGTTTATTCTAAAAAGCTAACAAAGCACCGAAAAAATTTGAAGTCGAACACTAATTTCAACTAGTATATTTATATATATAGTTAAATACGGAAACCTTCAAAACATTTGGGCATTGATTTGAATAATAAATTATAAAAGGTCCCTTTTTGCAGTGTTTTAAAAACCGGTTCGACCGGGCCGGTCCGATCGGTTGAACCGGAATTTGGAGGTTTTCCGGCTCAAAATAAACCGGTTTTCAGGTAAAGTTGACCAAGTCAAGAACCGGCGGTTCGACCGGTTTTCGGGCGGTCCGACCGGTTTTTTTGGTGAGGTTGGACCGGTTTTTGACCAAATTGACTTTTATTTTTTTGCAAACTTTGAAAGTTCATATTTTTTCACTCGTAAACTTTGATTGTTTCATTCTTTTTGAAAAAATCGGCTTCCTTGACTTTCAATTTTGTTAAATTATATTTTATTTTTACTTTTAAATGTACTTTAACCACTCTTATATTGCTTCAAATTTCAAATTCATAAAATTTAAAGTCAATATGAAGTGTAATTAACCATTAACACTCGATCAATTTTGAAAAAAATTAAAAAATAGTAAAAAAGTCAAAAAGTCAACAACCGGTCCGACCAGCCGGTTCAACCGGTTCGACCGGAACCGATAAGATGACCGGTTCGATAAAAAACCGGTTTTTAAAATATTGCCTTTTTGACAAGCAATAAAAATAGTCAATCATGTGGCATTGTGGCGGCTTGGCGCTAAGCCGCTAACTCTGTCTTGACGTATAGTTTTTCCCCAAATTATATTTCACCAGCGAAACCCTAGTGAATGTAATTAACCATGGCGATGCAATTATGCTCAACAAATTCCTCAATTCTGTCATTACATACTTCATTCATTTATCGAAATCCTACAAAACATCATCAAGTTCATCCCTCAATTCATCGTAGTATCAGAAGTTACTCGATTAAATGTTCCGCAGAAGATACTAAAAAACAGTTACAATTGAGAACTTGCAAACAATGTAAAACACAGTTCGATCCTTTGCTTAATCATCCCCAAGCTTGTCGCTTTCACACTGCTCATTTTGGCGGTAATTACTTAGTTAGTTTTTAGTAATAATTATATAGCGTTTGTGTTATTTATACATGTATATGAATATGTATGCAAATTTTGCGTGCCACTTGTTGCAAAAATTGTATTTTTGAAGGTGATAAGTGATTTAATGTGATGATAATTGTATGTTCATTTAGGTTTCTTTTTCGTGCGATTATTTATTCATTTATTGTTTTCTTATAATGTTGTGATTGTTTAGGAGAAACTAAGAGGAAATTTGAGAGTGTATATAGTGGAGGTACAATGAATACATCTGAATCGGGTAAAGTGTTTCAATATTGGCATTGTTGCGCGTCTGAAGATCCGTTTGACCCTGGCTGCACCGCGTCTCCTCATTCTTCTTATGACGATTGAACAAAAGCGAGGTTCATCTCGGACCTAAATTTGTTTGGTTTTAGCTTTTTTTGTACTAAGAAATTGTCGTGTTACTCGATGACGTGTTATCATCTTTGTTTTTTAAACATATAGTAAAAAAGATTGCTAGTATTACCATGTATACATACATTACAGTCTTCATTGGATAAAAAAATATGATAAAGCTTCATGGATTTAATCACGTGTTCATGGCATGTGTGTAGTACTGATATCTTTAAGAAACTAGCTCGTCACAGTGCAAACTTTATGGATTTGTAGTATTAATGGGGATGTTTTGTATTTAGTACTTGATGGGTTGCATGTTTGCAAGTGTTTAGAGAAGTTGCTATTTATTTATGGGAGTAACCTGGTTACAAGCCTATGTGAATTTCTGAGATTGGTTGTGCATAGACGAAGGTATCACCTTAGAAGCATGAACATTTTGATTGTTAGCTGGAATTTGTTTAAGATAACTTGGAGGTGTGATCCAATCTGCGAATTAGGGTATGTGCCAGAGCCGGTTGAACGAAAATACAGAGCATTACTTTTCACTTCAATAAAGGTTTATTCAATTCGAGGGTGGGACTAGGAATGGCTGATGCTTAAGATTTTCAAGTTTTAGTGTTCTTATCAAATGACATATATTAAGGCGTTCGGTAGACATAACTTTACTAAAACATGTCACAAAGAAACTTCCATATCTTTTGGAACACAAAAAAGGGAATATTGTGAGAGTTTTATCTTCTGATGTATAATAAGTTAACGGGTGGATTACTGTGAAATAATTTTTAATGTATAATAAATAAAATAAAAAATTGATTATTGGATGATTATCTATCGGATCACTTTCTAGAAAAGGTTATAGGGTTATTAAACATGTCTGAAGGGTAAGTTGGTTATTTAGGCGATGTTTCAAAATAATAATTTTAAATTTTTGTTGACGCACACCGATTATTTGTTGATGCATGTCTTCAGTAACAAAAAAAATAAAAATCATCAAATGTACAAATCTCATACAAAGCTATTGATCCCACGAAAAAGTTATATCTTCATTGATTCACAACAAATATATACATTGCGACTCTCATACAAAGAATTCAATAGAGAAATGATCCATGATGCACAAAGAAAAATCGTGATTCACAACTTTAACCATCTGATGCACGCCTGCACATAAGAAATCTAGATTCAAACTTAAAATCGTATAAAACCATGAAAAACATGAAAAAGATTGACGGTGGTTCTCCGGTGATCTTTTGACGGTTGTGTTTGTCAGGGGTGGTCCGGTTGTGAAGGTTTGGCGACGTGATTGCATTGTTAATAAACTGATCGATCAAATTTTGCTTCAACCAACCCATTTGCGTGATCTAGCGGCGGTTACATGTGTCTAATTGTAGTCCAACGACTCTGTCTTCCGTCCCATTGTTTGATATTGGAAAGAGAGCTTGAAATATGGAAATGGAGATGAGAGTTGAGATTAGGGGTAGAAAGGAGGGAGGCAGCTGAGAGTTTTGGTGAGAAAAAAAATGTGAATTAAGGTGTGGGATCAATCTTTTGAAATCTGTGGAATGATTGACCCGGGCAAGTCCTCAGCTCCGGTTCAATTGGGTTCAACCGGTTGGATTGCAGATGGAACCGATTTGACTTTTTGACTTTTTTAAAATATTTTTTAACCTTTTTCACTTTGAAAACTACAATTATAAATTATGATATTTGAAATGAAATATATAATAGATATAAACTTATTATAAAATTGTTAGAATAATCATTAAAAGATCTATTTGAAAAATTATTAAAATAATAATTTACAACCTACTAATAAATATTAATAAATACAACCCTATCACCAAGTTATGATTAGATCAATTAGCAATAAAAACCATCCAACAAGCATAAGGTCTAAGATTCGAAACATGGGATAACATTTTTATTGTGTTTATTTTCCTTTAATGTTGAAGTTGTCCAACATCGATGGTAATACAAACCACAACCTACCATGACCTCCTATATATTTCAAGCCAAACACACAACTAATTCCAACTTGACCATGGTTGACCACTTGACCTACTATTTAGAAAGCTGACCTACGCAATTCTGGTGGAAAACAAGAAGAAACAAAAACCGGGTCAATGACTGGTTGGGTTTATCGCGTCGACCCGGTTTGACTGGAGAACTAGTCGGTTCATTGCGAGTCAAAAATCAAAGTTAGCCTGGGAAGGGTTAGCCCCGCCTTGGGTTCGGATCTCGGTCCGATCGGTCGGGTCAACTCGATTTTGTAAACACTGTGTGGGATACAATTGAGGTTGAGAGAGAGGGGGGAGGGGGGGGGGGGAGAGAGAGAGAAAGAATGAAGTATTTTATGTTCAATGATACTTATTATTGTAGATGCTAAATACCTAAAACACTCTTTAATTAATTTTATATTATAAGGACACTTGATAACTTCATATTTCATTCTATATGATTCAACATAAACATTATTCTATTTGATCCCAACAAAAAGTTCACGATGATTGTATGAAAATATTCATATACATAATCTAGTTGAAATTGCATTCTGAAGACCCCCCAAGGAAAAAATAAAAATTCTGAAGACAAACGATCTTGTTTGTCAAGATGGTGTTATGTCGACAACTTGAGACATTGTAATACGGTATGTTTTCTATGCCCGTGTACTCTCAAGTTGAGTTAACATAATTACAAGAGCATAGGATAGCTACCAAGAAAACGTGTTGGTAGTCCATCTTAGAAAGAGGATTGTGCAAGGGTTTGGCGATAGAATTTTATTAAAATACAAAGTCTATTCCAATTATTTTAGAAGGAAGTCAACTCCCAAATAGGGATTGACTTTTATACAATCATATTTGGAGCATAAACGAGTTTATTTCGAAATCAAAATCCTACAGGTGTAGTCCAAAACCAATAAAAAATAGTAAGTCCTACTCCCAAATATGGATCGACTTCCACTCAATCAGACAGATGTATCTTAAAGTCAAAAGAGGATAGAGAATCATCCACTCAGTAGTCAGTATCGTATACGGATGTACTTCTACGCTATATCTTGATGTTAGCTATCACGTTAAAAAGATTTGTCAGGGTGGAATTTAATATTTTGATTTTTTTTTTTCATACAACTTGAATAATAATGATTAATATGCATATGTTAAACGTCACCCATAAACTGCATGTTTTATATAAATATTAACAAAAAGGGTTAACGATCTAAAACTACAATGTAATTTCAGTTTTGTCTTTTTTTTTTTCTTAAAGTATTTTTTATGTCTCATTCTACATGTTGAACTTTCAAATCGTGTTCCTATTTAATTAATATATAACTCGAAAATCGAAGAAAATTGAATCTATTGCTTTGTGACTGAAAACCTTCACTTTAACTAAAGATTTTCACACTCGGAAATTTAATGTCTACACCTCATATGCTTATATCCTTTATAGAAAAAATGTATTTGAGAGGTTTTGTGAAAAAAATATAAACACTTGTGGAATAGGTGTTAAATTTTCGAGTGCGAAATCTTTAATTAAAGTAAATTGAAAGTACAATGTGCAAAATGGGACAAAAAATTACTTTAGAAAAAAAAAAAGACAAAATTAGAAGTACATTTTGCATTTTGATCATTAACCCTAACAAAAATATCAAGTTTACTCAAGATTGCTGTGACAAAAAGAAAAAGAAAAAAAGAAGATGTCAACGACCTACTAGCCCATAACAGAAACTCCGAAAAGCAGCCCCTTTGATTAGTTGACTTTTATTACGAGTATTGTACATTTGCACTAATTATCGAATAATAAGATATCATAAATAACATTAGTATCATAAAGAACTCTATTAGATGTGTGACGAAAACGAATGATCAATATGTACGGTTTTCAGTCCTCATCGCAAATAGTAAGGTAATTAATAACTAATAATTAGAATACGATGAGACCAAATAATGTTCTGTTTTTCTCACGATTTCTGTAATATTAGTTTAATTAGCTTTATAAATCCTTATTTAATTAGTTCTTTTACAATCTTTTGGACATGTAATTTGTTAGAAAGTGTATTTACAGATAAAAAAACAGCAGGCTTTTAGGCATTAGCAACTTATGTATATCATTCATAATCGTCACAAGTTACAACGTACAACAATCTTTTGTTCATTGTAATATATGTTAATCAAACTTAAGATTAATTATCACTGATATTATACTTTGTATAATAACCATATATTTAAAAATATAAGTATTTGAACTTCATATATGATTTGTATACAACAACAAAAACAGAAATGACCAGCTTTAAACCATTTGTCAAGGATAATAAATGGCAAAAAAAGAATATGAAATAATAATCTCCACCAAATTCACCAAAATTAAAAGAATTTTTAATACCAAAACTTGAAAGTTGATTGAATCATGAAATGAATAATATTATCAATGATCATCTGTAGCAAACATGTTCTTCTGCAATAGTTTCCAACACCGGCTTCTTCGATCTACACATCAATATTCCACGTTTAAACTCTGGTGATGACAATTCTTCAATATCCTCCAAATTCAACTTCGGTTGTGTAGGCACTGGTGCAATCCTTCCTATCCTTTTAGCCTTTATAAAAAGTGAACCCAAGTCCGCTGCAGTGACAACAGAGTTAACCCGATTCATAGGAAACATAACATAAACTGATGCAAATTCGAGGTCTTCATCTGCATTCAGTGCACAAAACCGCGCTCCAATTTTTAAAGACTTGGAGTTAACAACAAACGAGTCTGGTGATTCTAACATAAGTTCGGCTGCTTTGATGGGTTCTTGAAACTTATGGATTTCGCCGTTGGGAAATATTACTTTTGTCGCGGTTGAGTTTTTTCCGACCCGATGTGTTAATGTACATGAAACGTAGTTTCCCATTTTGTTGTTGAATATTTTTGTTGAGGTGAGAAAAGGTGGGAGTAATGTGTTGGTTATATAAGAGGTTGGGAAATGGTTTGTTGACAAAAGGTAAATATGACAGTTGGGAAGTGGTTCGAGTTGACAAATAATTGGGGTTGAACCCGCGTCGAGAATTGAATTATTAAAAAAAAAATGTCTCTGTAGCGGCGGTGTTCCATTGTTTGGTGTAACAAGTCCTATTATGAAATTCAAATTTAAATAATGCAATAAATTCGCAATTAAATAAGGTGAGAAGAAGAGGAGATGATGACTTATAACGGGAAGAAAAGGCAGACGATCTCGATCGTTGGCATCTATAATCTACGGTCTAAATTCGCTTAATTGTATCATAAGTATACTGCATTTTACTCTTACAAATTTAAAAATGCCACGAGATGATCGATCTGATCTCTACCCTCTCCTACCCTTAAAAGCTTCCTACTCTTTAGAAACTTGACCCATTAAATAAAGAAACATACATATGTTTTGAAATTTTTATCAAGCAATTAGGTGGAAATATCAAAAAAGTCCAAGTCAAACTTCTATCTTTATTATTATTATTCAGATAATCCTTAAATTTTGAGGTTATAGGTGATTTACGTTTTATGTTTTCCAAAATATATTATGTAAATTAAGTGTACATAAGTTGTGTTAATAATCATGGAATGTATGATCAATGATGAAGTGTCTTTCAAGAACAAAAATCAAAAGAAAATTGTGGAGGGATTCTTTGTTAACACTCTAAACACAATAATGAAAATTGGTTGGTTTTTGTCCACACTCCAGTGGTGGGGGATTGATTGATTTGGTGGAGTATTACAAAAGCCTACAATCAAATTTGCTTCCAGTCATTTCAGTTAAATAAACACTTGCATGATGATGAAATTCAATATTAAATAGACAAATATTATTAGATAGATCTTGTATGGATAAATCTAGACCAAATAATCAATTGGAAAATATGATAAATCTATATGTGAAGATAAAAAAATAAAAAGATTATATGTCATATAATCAATGAAGTACGTCTTGATTTAGCCATATATAATTAAATTAGCCATGTTTAGCGTTCGATTGAACACTACAATCATTTTGTTTTGTGTTAATATTACAATAAATTATATAGCTTTCTCTCTTGTTACATGCTCTGTATATCTTTACCATTGATTATAATAATAGCTTCAAATTTATTTCTAAGTTAATTTTATATGTATCAATTGGTATAATAAAAAGTAAGAAAAAAATTATAGCTAGTGGATGAGACGTCAATCTCGAATATACTCTGTGATATTGGAGGACACCTCACTTTTGTTTTAGTACACTTCTTGCCAATCAGGGGAATCGAATATTTACAATTTTAAAGGAGTATCAAGATAACTAACACATATTCCATTTGATTTTAACAAAAAAAAAAAAAAAAAACTAGTGTAATACTCGAGCGGTGATTCAGAAATACTTTTTGTTTGAACGACTAATGTGTTGTTTTTGGTAGCTATAAATATATAATTGAATATTATAAAAATAAAAATATAGACCTAATTGATAGAATAAATAATGTCTATCGGTCTATAGAAAACAAATATCGAATCCATTGTAAATATGATAATAGTTAATATAAGTAAAGTGTTATCTCTTATGACATCATTCTCATGTAATATATTAAGGTCACGGGCATCAATTATGTATTTTTCTACCATTATAATCTAATCAACATTACCTAAATATACAACCAAGAGCCCTCAATTGCTTACCTCTTTGCATGTTGCTCCACCTTTTTACATACTCATCGTTAACTTGATCATCTTTTCCCTCCTCCGGTCACAAAACACAATTCTTAGTTTTTAGCTTATCTTGTTTGACCTGTATACACAAAACATAGCCCATATCAACCCACATTTAAGTAAATGTGTCAGAATTGCCTACATGCAAAAAGAACAAAGATACTTGAGATTCATATCGGTTGAGATGATTCACTTAGTAAACTACATATATACATACACACACACACACACATATATATATATATATATAGGATTGAGTTCAAGAGAGAAAGAAAAATTGGTGTTGAAAGGGGACAAAGGTTCATTTAACAATTTGATTCAGCAAATTAACTCTTTGATTCATCAAATTAACCATTTGATTCAAGAAAATGTTTATTAATGAAAATGTTTTTTGAATCATAGATAAGTATTTATTCAATTATATAAAGCATTTTTTGAAATCATACTTATTTTTTATCTAAAAATTTTCTTTCTCCCCTTTCTCCCTCAAAATTTTCTTCTTTTTGAATCATGTTACTCTATATATATATATATATAACTAACCGTGCTGTAAGTATTGTAAGAGAACTACCTATGAATCACCCTAATGATTGCACTAAACACTAAGGAGGATCCAATGATCTTTATCATCTTTATCATCTTAAAGATCTAAGATATATGTTGTTGTTGCAAGTTCAAAAATCTGCAACAAAAACCAATCATGCATAAGATCCTTGTTAGTTTATTTTAGCCCTCAAAAAATCCATCTCCGAAAACTGTACAAAGTTCTATTTTGGTATTAGTAACCGGTAGTTTGGCCACTCTGTGATAACTGACGGTCATCTAAAAAATGGTCGATTTGGATTATAGCTTATCCCTAAAGCAGTTCAGATGGATCAGATTACGAAATTTAGCTAAAAGGAACTTGGTGAAATATATCAAATGGGTTGAAAGTCAATCGATGTGTATTTTAAGTGCTTACAACCACCTATATCACTTCATTTTTTAAAAAGTGAACTACTATTGCTATAAAATAGTTTTCGTAATTATATTTAAGCGATGAACTGACCATAACAAATGGGAGAAGAAACAGGTTTGCAACATTAGGAAGTTAAGTTCAATAAAATAAAGCTAACTGGTCAGTACATGTGTTTCTTGAGAACCTGAAGCTCCATTCTTAGAAGAGTGGGTAGGTTGAATCTCATAGTTTATACCATCAAGCTCATGTCTTATGTATGATCCTTTTTTTTTTTTTTTTGCTGCATATAATATCATGGCTTTAAAACTTGAACCCTAGAGGTAGTGGTACACATATCATTAGAAACTTGAAGACCATATAATGATATAGTCACCCAAACAGAGATAACTGAATACAACTTGTAATAAGCTAGCCATGTGAAATAATTTTTGCAACGGCAAACATTTACGTACTTTGCAGTATGTGTATTGGATGCTAGAAGGTACAAAATAAGTATACAAAAAACTCAGACCATCATAATGAATTAAATTTGACAAATACAAGGCATCATACATACCTTGTGATGAATATAACAATGAAATTATAAAAAAAAAAAAAAAAAAAAAAAAAAAAGAAAGATCCAAGACATTAACCTAATCAAACACTTATGAGAAATAACTATAAACTGATATAGTTAAAGAGTAAGACAACCTTGTAGGATCTTCATCATGAGTAAAATAAACTAAACTAAAAGTAATTAACAAACAAAAATGCAAAGAAGATATATACAGAGGGAGGAATGCTCACCTATGACGTCTGATAGAGTGTTTTTTCTTCAACTTCTTTGATGCCCGCTACCAAAACATGCTAACTAAAAAGATTCTTTTATATAACAATCACCCACGGAGTATTAAGCAGTAGAAGCATAACCATTTGATAAGCCAATATTCGATCTATAAAATCTGCAATCAAAGGAGAACCCAGAATCACCACTATAGTCTATAAGAATTGCAACCCATATACGACAAATAACATATATCAATCATCTTGAATCTCTACTATTATTAAGGACCCATGATTTGACCACAAAATCCTTATAAGTTAGGGCAGTCCCAACGTTGCCGTTTGCACGGGCTCGTCGGTCCGGCCATCGGTTTGGTATGGTTGGTTTTCCGACGAATTGGATGGCGAGCTTCAATTTTTTTATTTTTTTTTTACAAACGGCTTTTTTTTTCAAAATTTCAAAATTTTAGATTCTCAAACAATGTGTCAAACGGCAGCCCACAAACAAACATTAACCTTAATTTTTTTTTTTTAAATTATTTATTTATTTAACCTATTAATTCATACCCCATTATTCTATATATGTACACACACTTATTTCAACTATAATTCATACCAAAAACAACTACTACACTTACAATTACACACTCATTTCATATACAAAAACTATACAACAATTCACCCATTTTATACACAAAACCTACATACAATCACACTCAGTTCATCCACAAAATGTCTAACAACCAAAACAAAACAACATCTCCATCAAATATAACCCAAGATATGTAGAATAATTTGTTAAACACAACAATTTCCAACCGCAAATTCATTATCTAGTGTGTTTTTTTATTATTGTAATGTTTTTCTTTTTTTAGGAAATGTAATGTTTTTTGTTTTTAGGAAATGTAATGTTTTATTTTAATTATTGTAATGTTTTTATTTTAATTAAATGTGTTTTATTTTAATTATTATGTTTTAAATATATAAATTAAAAAGTGACCGAAAACTGACCGTGACCATTGGCACAGGTCAGTCAGTTGTTAGTCAGTTTCAGTCAGTTTTGAGAAAAGCTGACGTGACGCTGATTTGACACAAAGTGACTAGTCGGTTTTCAGTTACCATTGGGTATGGTCTTACTACACAACAAATACTATGAAATAGATGAAAGAATTATGAAATAAAGTTTGGGTGAGATAGCAAAGAACCTTAAAACCTTGAGAAAAATCCATACATGTATTGAATTTGGATCTAAAGTAGCTTGAGGAATGCCAGCAAATAGGTACTAAAAGTTACAAAAAGGCAATAGTCTGATTCTGGCTATTACAACTTAATATAAGGGCACTGATTAAGCTACCACCTTACCTCGAAAAATAAATTGACGGATTAATAAGTTAATCGTGTTTTGAAGACAACCCTCATTCTTATAATCCTGTAGGAAGATGCAATTCGAGTTCCTGGCTTGTCTATCCATTAATTTTCTGTCTTCCTGCTACCATATCTAAATATAAAGATATTCAAGAATAATCAGCAAACACCATCACAACAATATAGAACATGCAATCTATATTCGTAGCTACCACCCTCATATAAATTCCCAATAAAGATTAATAGGATTATCATGTATCCTATACATCAACGAGCATCTAATAATCATAAATGAATAACATAAATCAACATAACACACGATTAACTGACCAAATTAAATTCTTTGTTGGAAGGTTTTAGGAACTTCTGACCGGGGACAATCGAAGACCATCCACTCTCTTTCTTCCCAATTTCTGCAAGGAAAACGAATCAATTAGTTTTCCTATAAATTACATAACGAAGAAAATATGTTCTACGAAAGCTACTTCCATATTGAGCAACTGAAAATTGTGGAGTGAAACTAACTATAAAGCAGGTTACTTTGGATACTCACAGCAATAACCAGACAACATGAACATCAAAAATTACCAATGACCAACAGAAAAAACGGCTTCTCAGGACTTGGGCATTTCATCAAATAGTGGGTGGAGATATACGAGATTAAATTCGAAATCTGAACCATTTGTAAATCATATTTGTTTAGGACAGCAGAGAAGGATAATAGGAAAGGTTTCTTATGAGAAATTGACCTGAGGTATAATCTTAGTACTGACAGGAGGTTATCGATTACGTTCATGTACATAACTGTTACATTAATTATTTCTTAATCGATAAAAATTAAAACCCAGTTGTGCCAAATTAACCAAAGACGTTTTTATTCGGTTAGAGATAAGTGCTTAGGATAAGAGGCCTACGTAGAATGGGGACAGCGGCTCAGTCACTCCTACAAGAATTTTTAAATTAAGTAAATTTTTGTTTTAAGAGTATTAATAATATATTACTAGTCTAGTACCCGTGCAATGCGACGGCGGCAATAATATTATTCAACTATATAGTCGGTGGTGAAATTGATTCGAATATATGTTTTAGATCAAACAAATACTAATAATATGAAGTAATATGATGAACAACACTTAAACAAAAATCATAGAAAATATAAAATACTATAGTGTTAGGTAGTTAAATTTATTTATATATAGTGATTTTGTATTAAATAGAGGAATTGTTTCCAATTGTGTAAAAGGGTAAATTAAGATAATGAGATGGGCAATTTGGGGTTTTCCGATATCTCTTTAAAAAAATTTAAGGCAAAAAGCCTAAATGTTTAATAAGGGTTTAAGATATATATTGCCCTCTCAAAAAAATAATAAGAAAAAAGTAAATTTTTTCTTGCCCCCTCAGCAAACAAATTTTAGCTCCACCTTTATTTACGATGGATACCAAGCCTTTATTTAGGATGGATACTAAACCTTAGGAGGTTTGATTCTAGATTATATCCTAAATAAACCATACATTTTACCAAAGTGCTTATAGCCTACTTTTATATGAGGAGGTCATCAATCGAGAAGTTGTGGGTTCAAGTTTTGGTGGAGGTAATATGTATATAATTTGTGGATTATATATAACATGAGATAAATAGATTGTAGGGTTGTCATTCTAAAAAGGTATAAAAAAAATCAAACTTTGTTATTGTTCTTGTATATATATATATATATAGGGGGAGGATCCATAGGGAAGCTTCAAAATTTGGGGAAGGACGGAAGTAAATTTTAGCCCTTGATTTTTTTTATTAAAAAACGTTAATTTTTAAAATTCATTTATGATGAAATTAATGGTTGAGATTTGCTTTCCTTCTTTTCTAATTTTTTTGCTTCTCTGTTGATCCCCACCTTATATATGAATGACACTCATAATCTCTTGTATTTAACTAATCAATTAATATAATAAAAATAAAATTGCAAGCATTTATTGGAATACTCTTCCAGGAATATTTTGGAGTAATCAAGTGAGTACGGGAATCCATATATGTAATTGCATTTAGCTTTTGGTTGATGAACTCAATATCTCATGTCTGACGACGACAACTCGAACATCTCTTGTGTCTTAAAACTTACTAGCTAACATTAGGTATTTAAATGTTTTTCTATAACTTATTATCTTTTCAAAGTTCACTTGGGCGGTGTATACATAATATTCTTGATTGTAGATAACATACGGGTTAAGACGTTAAGTTGTAGCTTTTCTGTTAAATAAACGAAAATCACGAAGGTAGAACAAAAATATGACAAAGAGAAAAGTGATGACATGTTGCAGATCTTTTTAAAATTGGGACTACCAATTCCGAGAATCTAAAATCGCTTGGCTGACTCGCCAGCCCTTATGGAATTCATACTCAGACGCTCTAGTACACATGCTAGTACACCGAAGCACAGAGTCGCTTGTCATCGACATCCGAGCCACAGAGAGCCCTTCTGCCGAACGGGACTCATTTCTCTTCTTGGATGAAGACTATCGGGAGTTGGAACATGATGAACTATCACCAGTCAAGACGAAAGTAGAAAATATGAATTATAAAATTAGGACGAAGAGTACGAGTATTAATTTACCATTATTTTTGTAGCAAACTATGGAATGACCTTTTATTACTACCCCGATCGACTTGGTACATTCATGATCAAGAAATTACAACTTCTTTCAGAAAAATAAAACTACTACGTAGCTTTTCTCTGAAGAAGTACAAAACATTCGGAAACAGCATTCATGTTTGCTTGGGTAAGAACAGACGATGTCACAACTTTCTTTCGCAACATACCAAACACTTCATCTATAATTTCGCTTCCAAAATGTTGCTCTATAAGCCCTTGCCAAGATGTTTTTAGGTACAACATGAACATATGAATGTTTGGAGGCTTACTGATCACTGATGGAGTACCCATATGCTGTATCTTCTCTACCGTAAAACAATTGTGCTTATGAATGATGTCGTTTATCTCCTTTTGAGTTGCATTG
Source organism: Logfia minima (assembly GCA_963921325.1). NCBI lineage: Eukaryota > Viridiplantae > Streptophyta > Magnoliopsida > Asterales > Asteraceae > Logfia > Logfia minima. Next base: position 10,580,719 of record OY992768.1, read on the forward strand.
TACCTCGGAAAGTTAAACGTGTCAACTAGGTCTTCGTTTATCAGTCCCTTAAAAAGTGTGTCAAAATGAGTTGGGATTAAATGAATGCATTTTTTGTTAATATCAATATATATGGGCCGTGCTTCTATAGCTTGAAACATTTTTATACGGAGTATATGATTATAAAATTTATATGATATAACTTTCTTTGTACAAAGAGATTGATATATAAGTGTTTTGTCTCATATCTACTTGTAATAATCTCAATTTCTTTGACGCATTTCATTCTTACTTGCTCCCTCTGTTGCAAGTGTCAATAATTTTAATTTTTTTTTCAAAATAAGTATTTATTTTATATTTCAACCAATTAAAATAGATAAGTTATAAGGCGGGGATGATTTCAACCGATTAAAATATAGTTCTAAATATTTTGAGCTGATGATTTTAAAGTAGCACTATTGAGTTTTAAAATTGTCTGATTTTTTACGTTGATACTTTGACTAAGATGAAGGAATTACATTTTTAGCTTAAATCATTTCAACGAATTCAAATTTTATAATTAGGTTGAAATTGCAACCCAAAATATTTTGGAGTTCAGTTTGACTGGTCGAAACTGAAAAGAGCAACAACCAATAAAATATAATAAATACCTTGTTGACCATATCCATGAGACATTCGCCTAAAAGATCTATAACTTCAACAAGCGGATACTTTTTGACACCAAAACAAGGGAGTAGAAGGGCCATTAAACCTCCGGGTACGAGCTCTTTAGCCCGTGCATTCAAGAACGCCTCGATATCTCTAGCGAATTGCTTTGCATAAGCTTCAACCACGTCAATACGCGAATCATTATAAAATATCTTCCCTTTGTTATACGCTGGTGATTTCTTATCAATCACCTCATCAGGAATCTTAGATAGCCAATGAAGAGCATACGACGAGTGCACAAAATGAAGTGTGCTCTCTGGGAACAACCGGCCATGAATGGAACCAGGCACCCCGGCTGCATAGTATTCACGGTTTAGGGGTAACGACTTGAAAAGACTATCATAACAATTCCTTACGTGATCATTGAAGAACACTTGAAATTGAACCTTGTCTTGTTTGTTTTCAGGAATATTTTCTTTCATAGACTCAACTATGTTTTTAACGGCTACAAATCCAACTGAACTCCCTAGATCTGCAATATTTATCGTGTTTGAAGTAGAAAGAAACTGATTAGTGTCTAGTTTATCGTTTATTGCATCTCTTATCAAGGACATAACCGTATGGTAACCTACACGCTGCAAACAAAACAAACAAAATGAGCTCTAAGTACTTGATCACAAAAAATAATACAAATAAAAAGATTGAACAACGCGACTAAAGGTTATTATTATTGTTATTATTATTGTTGTTATTAATAGCTAAGACTCAGGCACCCATTACACATATTATATACATCTATACATGCATATTTCAAAGTGACCGGGATGATATAAAGTTAACCTAATTTCTTTGGATTAATTTTAGATTTCCAAAAGCGAATGTAACTTGGATTGATTGGACTTGTGATCCAGGTTCATCAATTCCACCTTGATTGTAACATTTTTTTCTCGCACTCCTTGCTAGTTGCTTAATCCAAACTGCTGTTGAAAAGCATTTATACATGTTTCAACTGATACTCATACCTATAACTTTTTTGTTGATAGGTCAACCAGATACCAATTGGCCAAAGATATGTTGGCATTAAAACATTACAAATCGGACTCTTAGTCTCTTAGTTATCTAAAAGAATAACGAAAGGTAGATGCATCTAATTTGAACGTAATAATTAAATCCCACTTAGAATACAATAGACACAAGAAGCAAGAATACTTACTCGAAATAATGAAGAGTGGGCATCATTTGCGGGAACTTGAATAGTGTCGTCCATGGCTTTGTTCGATTTGAGTTCGAATGTTATAGACTTATAGTTAGTTTGTTATATATAATAATTTGGTACCATGAATTTGTAGATGAAAAAAACAAAGGTGGGAAGTCGTAAGAATTAGAGATGTGGGGCGGCAGAGTAATGTGACCAAGTATCGTCGATTAATACTAAGAAAAAAAAATGCAAAATGTTACAATGATTATTCCGTAAGGTTAATTTTTTCTTGTTTTGGAAGGTGAAATTTTTAAATGTAGTCAAAAACAAGGATTGATATGTTTTGGGAGTGTCGGTTATTTTTTTGACAATTAGTGGTGAGTTGAAAGTTGTTTAAGTGAAGAGGTGGCACGTAAGTCTTGGAAAAGCCGACCAATGGTTGCATAGAAGACTACATGTAATTTGAATCTAAAGTCAAGATTCTAAACTCCATGCCCTATGGAAAAGAGTCAAGGACATGCATGTGGGAAGACAAGGATCGGTTATGTTTTGTGTATTTGACTCCCGGCATGTTTTTTGGGTTATATGCATAGACTCGAAAATATGAGATTTAATGAAAATTAAACTAATGGAATATTACTAGAGTAGATAGACTATAGTTTAACCGTGTTCGATTGTTTTATCAATCAAAAGATTGTGATTTCAACTTAAAATTTTTATTTAAAACCAAAGTGTATATATAAAAAAGAGAAAGTTACTAGAGTGGTTTAATATGGGATTTAATATCAAATGTTTGACAAAATCTTTAAAAAATATCAAAAAAGTGAAATAATAATTGTTGAAAAAGTAACGTCGAGAATAAAAATAATAATTAATATTAATAATAATAATAAATAATAATAATAATATAGAATCTCTCCCAAAAATTTGAAATCACTCGACTTCCCTCAAATGCATTTTACTCTTGCAAATTTAATAAATACATTTTCTAATTTACTCTTGGTATTTCTCTCATCGAAAAGATTTGATCAAAAAAAGAAAGGCTTAACAAAGTAAGATAAGCCCAAACAGAAACAGTCAAGCCCAATACAATGTTTTGTGTTAGCCCAAAAAACATACTTCATATACATCGTTGACCTTACGAAAATCTAATTCCCGCCATCAAGAGGCTCAAAAACACCTAAAAGTTGACCTCTAAAGCCGTTATTCCACCAGCTCTTCCCGGTAAACAATTTCAATAACCAGTTAAGGCTATAAATACACCCAACAAGACCAAAAAAGAACGAAAAACGAAAATAATTATTAATTTTCATTCCGTTCTTCTTCAAACATCAAAAACTTCTTCAAATTTCCCCATTTCACTAAATCCGCCGTTCGGCATCTCCAATTTCTCTTACTAAAACCCTAATGACGTATCCAAAACCTAGGGCTTCAAATCATTAGCTAACATTGTTTACATTAATCCAACCACTTAATTTCTCGCTTTTTTTTAGTTATTTTCACAATGAGCGCAGTGAACATTACGAACGTGACGGTGTTGGACAATCCGGCGTCGTTTATTACGCCATTCCAGGAAGTATCGTACGAGTGTGTTTCGTAGGGCTGGATTTGGGCCTGTGCAAAGTGAGTCATTGCACAGGGCCCAAAACCCATACAGGGCCTTTTTTTGTACCTAATAACATGTTATGTATATATACTGTTAACTAATTTCAATCCAATTTAATGAAGTTGGCCCAGTAATTGAGCCCAACATGCAACTGCTTGATAACTTGATTTACAGCCCACATTCCATCCCAGCTTGTTTTTTAATATTTTTAATTTCTTTCGTAATGTTATATAAATAAATAAATTAAGAAAATATTGAAATTTAGCATTTAACAAGTTGCAAGCAACACGTTAATTTTTTTTTCCGTCTTTTCGATTTCGATTTGCATCAGGAAGCAGAAAGGTATGTGTTTTTAACTTTTGATTTTTTATTTTTCAATTATATTATTCTAAATAGTTTATTAATATAATTTTCATTCAATTTCAAATTAATTATTCTAACTTTTGTTAGTAAGTGTTATGAAACTTTTAGGAATTACAACCAAACAATTTATAAAATAATTCAGTTTAACATAATAATTTGGGGTACTAATTTTATGATATTGTTACGATTTAATCTTCAATTTTGACATAATAATTTTAAATAACATCATTATGATTTTTAGATTCTATTATAAATGTATTCAATATATTAAGTATTTAACTACAAGTTTTCGTTATTGTTTGAACATCTTTACATTAAATTTTATGTTCAAAGGCCTATTTATAATTTATCGAACAGGGTCTATAAAATTAGTGAGACGGCCCTGGTGTTTCGTCTCTTAAAGAAGGTAACTAGTTTCAATTTCATCATGTTTAATTATTGGCATGCTTGTTTTTCAATTCGATTGTTGTTGTTTTAGTTCGTTGGGGTTTATGATTTATTCGTATTTTTTGAATGTATTTTTAGATTTTTTTTATTCTTGTAATTTGTTGTAATTGATTGATGGAATTTGTTAGAATGTGTTATGAGATGATGAGTTTTTTTTTCCTCTAATTAGCTGGTTATAATGAATTATTGGAGAAAATTAGGTTAAATTAGGGTTGTTTTGAGGAAAATTAGGTTATGTAAGGGTATTATGCAATTCTATGGACTTGAAGTTTTAGATGATCCTATGACTCTTTAAACCATGATAACTTAATTCATGTTGTAGTTGTTTGTGTTATTGCATCAGGATTTAACGTTGGGAATAGTCTGAGTAGTTTATTAAATATTTTGTTGATATTAATTAGTAAGATGAAGAATTTTTAGTATTTGTTAGCTTGAGCTACCGAAATCATTTTAAGTTTCATCTATAGGATTGGAAGTTCTCTTTGCATTCCCTATATTCACTTCCCATATATGGTTTCATTATGTGGTTGCCTTCATACCCACACAGGTGGAACAGGGTTTTGGTTATACCAGATTCATATTACCTATAGTGATCAGCAGTAGCTCGGACTAAATATGAGGCCGCAAGATGATGTTGAAATTACATTTTCCTCTTTTATCTTACCATTTTATGTACCAATTTTAATCAATCATGGTAAGGATGAAATGGTTCCCTTAGTTTATCGAACTTGGCTTTGGCTTTTACCAAGATCTTCTATAGTTAAAAAAGAAAAAAGGAATCACGATCTGTTAACAATGGCAGTATATACGATTGTACATGAATATAACTTATGCAGGTATATTTAACCTACTGCCCTATATCATATTATCATGTACCCCAATAATGTATTCAGTATGAACCATGTAATTACTATGTGTCAGACACCCATACATGTATTATTAACTAATCCATACCCTTAATGATATAAATTTTGTGTTGACATTCAACATTTAATGATGTAACATGACTGGTTGGAAATTCTTATATTTGCAAACCGGGAATGGAAACTCATCTATGTTGGTTCTGCTGAGGATGAAACTTATGACCAACTATTAGAAAGTGTACTCGTTGGTCCTGTCAACGTGGGCAACTACTGTTTTGTTTTCCAGGTAACCCTTACTACCCACTATCAAAATGACTGGATAATTGATATTTAAGGTTGCATTTTCGATCTATAAACTTATGGTGGGGTTGATGTGATTTTTTTCTTTATACATCCAGCAGGTCAAAAAAGAATTTACTAGGGCTATGGGTCAAATAGGTAAAATTTTGCCTAAATATATTGCCCTCCAATCCAACACGGCCGAGGCCATTTTGACCCATACTAAGATTGTTTTGTTTCAGTGCGAACATGTTTCGACTTGTTACCCAACTCACCACCTCACTCATCTTTCCATCTTCATATGGTATTGTAAAAAAAAATTATTGACTACTGAGACAACTCTTTGACATTGTTAGGCTGACCCTCCAGACCCATCGAAGATTCGTGAAGAAGATATAATCGGAGTGACGGTGCTTTTGCTAACCTGTTCATATGTGGGTCAGGAATTTGTGCGAGTAGGTTGTTATGTGAACAATGACTATGATGATGAGAAACTAAAAGAGGAACCTCCCCAAAAGGTGATTATAGACAAGGTCCAACGAAACATATTAACAGACAAGCCAAGGGTGACAAAGTTCCCGATTAACTTTCACCCTGAAAACAGTGAAAATGGAGAACAGGAGGAAGCTCCTCCAGCTAAAGCTGAAACAAGTGAACAACCACCACCTATTTCACCTGGCAGTAATCCATTTGAGAAGACGGAACCCTAGTTCTTGATGTCAACCATCTCAGTAGTACTGCTTTGTATTGTATGTGGAATTATGTTTTGTTTTGAGTTTGTTGCTAGTAAACAAGTGGGTTGAGAAATGGGTTTAATTTTTACGTTTTTGCGATTTAAAATTCTTTTTCTGCTAATAGAGTTATTACTAGGATTATTATAACGATCAAAACAGATTAAAGTATTTCTAGAAATGTGAGTTCGGCTCGTTTAGTAGGTACTTCACTTGAGTTCGTACATATTTTGATAACCTTGTTAGAGTTCAAACTCCAATAAATTATTGTTATTCGAGCTCGAATCTGACGATCAATTAGTTATACGAACGTCTTTTAAGTAACTAATTTTTCAAGCTCAAGTTACTTATTTACGAATTTATGTGGCTTTTTCTCTTACGTGACATTAAAAATGTTTAATTTACAACAAAATATCTTTCACTCTTTCAAATAAAAACACATTTCCCCCGAAATCATAGACCCTAACATTTCAAATCACTCAAAAAGTTAAAAATCACTCGTGATAGAAGCCTCATTTCTTCAAGTTCATATCACCTGTCTACAATCACTTCATTTCTTCAAGTTCATATCAAGATAAAAACACATTATCGTTGTTGTGTACTACGCGATGCATCCTTAAGCTTCCTGTATATATAAATATTTATAAAACTTGTATAAAATGATAAAAACACACACTAATTAGTAATTAGTAAATAATTTAGTAATTACTAACTATTTGGTGACGGTTTTAACCAGACTTTGAAACCGACTTTGATTTTCAAATAATATTTAGATCCAGCCACAACCTGTGATTCCGCCGCTACCACCAAAAACTTCAATTTGTTCGGTAAGTCTGCATCGTCGATGGCGGTGGTTGTGGTGATTTCGGCGACAAATGGTGTGATTGTTAAACTACTCCCGATGGTTGCATCTTGCAACCGTCTTCGAGCCACCCAGCAAAACGTTGATGGCACCAAGCTTCTTCTGTGCATTTTTGGCTTCTGTCTTCCACTTGCTTCCTAGCCAAGACGTGCAACTGGCGGTGATAATTCGTAACCGGAATTGGGTTGTTAACTAAGTTATTAAAAAAATCATTGGAAGGTGATTGAGATTGGAAATTGTTGTTGTGTTTTTTAGGCATTTTTGGTGAATGTGTTTGATATAATTTGTGAGTAAAATGTAAGTAGAGATTCTGAGAATTGTGTGTGAAAAAAAAGGGTAATTGTTTGATATAACTTGTGTGTGAAATAGATTGAGATAGTAAGAATTGTGTGTGAAAAAAGGGTAATTGTATGCATTATATATAGATGTTTGATATTATTTAAAAAAAACTTTTTTTTTCCTCCACCTGTTGCCAACTAGCCGTTTGGCTAGCCAACGGCCATTGACCCACTGACGCTTCCCGTCCTACTTTTGTTCTGCTCAAAACTGAGGATTCTAGAACAGTTTCTAAGACGAGAGTGTGTCTATGATAACGAAACAAAACGGATACTAGGTGGCTCGGGGAATGGAAGTGGTCTTACGACCCTTATTTACCTAGAAGGTGGCCCCATCAAATTTATTTATATATTTAAGAATAATTCACAATTTCTGTCGCTACCTTCCTTTGCCAAATAATTTTCTAGTTCCCTGTTATGCTTGAACACATGTTTTCCTTTTATTTGCATGTTCAATGTTCAATCGTAACAGTATATTTGTTCTTTATATATATATGTACGTGGGTAGTAAATTGTTCAGCAAGAAACTAAAAAAATTAGTATTTTTATAAAATAAAATATTATCGTTTATAACAGACTCATTGTTGATTAACAGTACTTTCTTTTTATCTTGATTATTATATTATTACTCAAAAGATTTATATACATTACTATGACTTAAATATCAAGTGTATTATTAAACAATTTATGGTCATGTGAAATTTAATTCGTATGTATTATCGTATTTGAACATTTACAAAATTATTTATAATTTATATGTATAATGTATAATATATATATAGCATTATTCAAAAAGGTGAAAGTTGATATGTCAATCAATTAGATTTGTAATGCACGGCACTGAGAGTTTTGTATAATCAAGTAGATATTGACGTATTAGTGTATTAAATTTAGAAAAGTAGTATGTATCGAGTAATGTTATATATGTCTAGTTATATGAACCTAGAAGTAGATCATTTACATTTATTTATTGACACCATTTCATACTTTCAATTTTATTAATTGAAAATGACACATGACAGATGACATACTTACATCTTTAGATTTATTTTGAGTCTATGCATATAGGTTTATTTATTAATTTATTATAATTTATAGTTTTTATTCAAAATATTCTAACTCAATAATTTTTCAGGAATGTGAATGTGAGCATGCAATTAACACTCTTCGTTGAAGGATGACCACATGAGGTTAAGTGGCCAAACGGGTTTTGATTTATTATAAAGAAATAATAAATATAATTCGACTTTATTGACTATATTATATATATGGTCAACAAAAGCTGGTCGAACATAACATCCCGGCCACATGTTCTCGTTCTACAACACATGTGCAAAACTATAAATACTGTTCAAAACCATTTCAATCATAGCTGACTGAATACACATACCAAAAAGAAATGGAAAACTTTACAAGAAGCCTTTCAAGAAGTATTTCGAGTTCTGTTGACGCAAACAGAAGGTGGAGAAGAACGACGACATATGGAGGGTTTGATGGTGGAAGAAGCATGAAAACTGGCCATCTTGGAGAGAACAACAATGGCACGTTTTCGAAGATCAAGAACATGTTCAAATTTACTAATTCTAAAAAACGTGGCAAAGATACTTCCAAAACTCATCGATCATCGAAGAAGATTGCTAGTTCTAGTGACGAGTTTCAAAACAGATTGATATCCGAAATTTACAAGAATATGTCGTCTAATATATCGTGATATGGGCACGCGCGTCCAGCATTCTCTTTTCTTTCTGATTTGTTTTTTCTTCTGTTCTATTCAAACAAAATTATTGATCGATGATTCTGCTTTGTACGGTGCAATTAAAATTGTAAATATAGTCTTGAAGTTACATTTTATTATGGATATGATCGAGATTATATCAGGTTGCTTGTGAAAGTTAGTGTACGTACGTCGTCTAAAACTAGAATACATGTTTCTAATTAAACAATTAAAAACAGAAGTGTACTATTTTCTTATTATTTATTAAATTATTTATACGTTTATTGTTTGTGAAAGTAATCCGTACTACACCTTACGTTATGTTGTTTGATGCCCTGAAATTCCCGACACTAGCTATTGACATGCATTTTACATGTCACGGTTTCAATATATACTTAGGTCATCCGCAATGGAATGAGATGAGGTCTAATAGAAAAACATCAAACTCTCAATGCATTGCAAAGATGCCACTCTGAATGAGGTGGACCTTCTCTTCTTCAACTCCCTTTAAACTGTTGGTGGTCCATGTTGTATTTAAAAATTATTTTTCTTCCCTTTATGCTTGTATATTACTTAATAGTACAATGATGCATGTGACAATTAATCCAATCTTACAAAGTTTAATGGGTTGTGAAGAATAATGGTAAGAAAATGGACGGTTAATGTTACATTGTATTGAACCTTGAAGGCTTGAATAGTCTAATGCATTGTGAATTAATGGTCTTAGTTTGCTATATAATTGACTAAAACGACATATAAGAAGTGGATGCACAAGCGCCATCGCGGGGTCACTGTAAGGTGTACGTATGCATAAGTACGAATTGTAGTTTAACAGTTATACAAGCTTAGTAAAAATTTATTTACGAATCCGTTGCTCACGAAGTCACCAATGTTTTTATTTTGAACCTCAAGAAATAAATTATGGCTTGATAAGTGATGGTTGATGCATATATATATAGGGGAATGATCCATAGGGAAGCTTCAAATTCTGGGGAAGGAGGGAAGCAAATCTTAACCCTTGATTTTTTCATAAAAAAACGTTTTTAACATTCATTTGTGATGAATGTTAAATTTTGATTAACATTCATCACAAATGGATGTTTAACAATATTTATTTATGATGAAATCAAGGGTTGAGATTTGCTTCCGTCCTTCCCTAATTTTTTTGCTTCCCTCTTGATCCCTCCCCTATATATATATGTGTATATATATATATATATGTTTGCACGCCTTTGTAAATATTGAAGTTTACTCGATCAACCTCCAAGATTCTTGAGAATACGGGCACAGTTTTTCCTTTTTTATTTGAACTCTTTTTTAATTATTAGCTAGTTTATTTATCATGCGATTATGCGAGGTTACACATAAAACTTTTAGTAATTAAGTCATTTATATAAAAACACTTAAATTTTTATTGTTTATAGGTAATTAGTCATTTTGAGTCACCAAAAAATAAAGAAAAAAAATTCGTCAAAAGTACATCATGTGAGATGTCTAATCGAGAAGAAAAAAACTGTAATTTTTATGACGTAATTTTTTCACTAACTGTTTTTAAAATATTTAATTTTAAAAAAGTGAAGAAAAATGAATTTTTGTTGAGATTAGATTATAAAAAATTTTTATAATATAATATAATATAATAAAAATAAATAAACAATAAAATAAAGGGAGATTTGACCGGCTTGTTCTAGAAGAAGAATTCATTAAGGTGTGAAAAGAAATAAAAATACTGGAAATATCGTCTATAGAATGATGGGTGTAGAGATCGAGTAATAAGAAAATTGTGATGCTGACTTTCTAGAAGAATGAAAATTCATTTTTACCAACTTAATTAGTTTTCGTGTTACACACAAAACAAAAGCGAATTGAAAATTAAAACCAACTATTGATACACTTAATATTCATTATATTTTATTCACATTAATCGCGGATAGCTGAATTATTTTTTTTATTAAAATGAATAATCATGGGCTTGAAAACTAATAAATATTATTTTAAGAGATAGGCAGAAGAAATATATATAATTTATTTACCCAATTTTTACACGGATTATGAAAATATCTTCAAGTTTTACCAACTTATTTACCCATCAAACGACAATTTACTGATGATAAACCAACTTTATAACTAAGGAGGCAGGGGATGTAAAAGGGGCAGCTGCTTCTAGGAAATTTTAAATTGTGTAATTTTTTTCTTTTTTTAATATATATTTTATAACTTTTGACTTTCAAAAATTAAAAGAAAAAAAAAAGATTGCGCTCAGTATTCAAATCCTAGTTTCGCACATGCTGATATATGGTTGACTATTTTAATTTAATTAATTAAACATATCGAACTTTATTGACCATATGCTAAGACGGTCAAACTTTTATATCCCACAATGCTAATTGATCACGGGACTCATATTAGTGACCGGGAACTCACCTTGTATCGACATATATATACCTCATTAAAACCATTTTTTCAACATATAAATCACAACTCGTTCACAAAGTACACAAAAAGAAAATTAATAAACCAAATAAATGGAAAACTTTACAAAAAGCCTTCCAAGAAGCCTTTCGAGAAGTGTTTCAACTTCTGTTGACGCAAACAGATTATGGAGAAGAACGACGACATATGGAGGGTTTGATGGTGGGAGCAAAAGCATGAAAACTGTCCATCTTGGAGAGGACAACAATGGCACGTTTTCGAAAATCAAGAACATGTTCAATTTTACTAACTTTAGAAAACGTGGCAAAGATACTTCAAAGACTCGCCGATCATCGAGAATTGCTAATTCGGAGGACGAGTTTCAAAATAGATTGCTTTTTGAAATTTACAAAAACATGTCGTGAAGTGGCATAATTAAGTTATACCCAACCATTTCATTTCCTTGAATTTTTTTTATTTAATATTCTTTTGCTGTGGAAAAATTATTCATTGTTCATATATATATTTATATATATATGCTTATACTTGATTGTTATCTTGAAATTACCAAATTGTAGATGCAATTAACAAGTTAAATAGATATTACAGTTTTGTTATATATGATAATATGATGATGTTTACTTGTTTTGTGCAATGTAGGATCGATGGATATACGCGTGTAATTGCTTTTCTTAAAAATGGATTTTCTACTATTAGCAAAATATACGGTTAATGTTTGTAAGGAATAAGATAAATACAAGTAAAAAAAAAGAAAGTAGGTGATCCTCTTGTGGTCTCCAACTACCGGTCAAAGGGTCGAAATGATATAAGTAAATGATGTAACTTGTGATTAAAGAGACATAAAAATGAAAATTCAAACTCGTAACATTCGCCTTTATATTTGTTAAGTATACGATATGTTTTTCTCTTTGCAGTTGTTAAAACTGACCAATTCTCGTTTGAACAAAATCTCAAAATCAACTACTCAGTTACTCGGGTCGGAGCTAAAAGATATATATTGTGAGAAAATCTTGGAAGGTTCTTGGTAAAAAATATAAGGTTTTGTGAAAAGTCGGAGGTAAATTTTAGAACAAATTCTATGATTTAAGTTTGCGAGATATAAGATTATATATGTTGAAACAAAGAATGTTAATTAAATGGTTTAGAGGAGTTTAAGTTTAAGATCGGAGAACGAGACTAACTTAATTGGCTATTAAGTGGATGATCAGAAAGAAGGGTATATTATATGGCGACTTTCTAGAACACGGAAACTTAACTATCGTCTTCATCAACAGTAATTATGATATTAAACTGGTTAATGTGGTTGGAAACATATTTTAATTATTTTTAATAGATGGACCTAAATTTGTGGACCTTATAACAATTGTGTGGTCACCAAATTAAAACCGGTCAAGTATTCTCCTTAGGGTTTAGATGATAGAGGAAGAGAGTTAAGTGGGAAGTAGAGAAACGAACTGCAAGTCCTTGAATAAAGATGTAAGATTATGAGGCGTAGTTCCATTTTGAGAAGAAGTAGTAGCAAACGATTTTATCTATTAATTTGTGATTAACGATTTAAATTTGTTGCATCCTAACAACACTTTATTTTATGTAAAATGCAGTGTGCATGTAAAACAGTGTTACGAATCTCGACCGTTAATCACATAATTCAACGGCTGATATCGTCTTCTCCTCCTTCCCTTTAAAATTCAACTGCCCGTTTGATGTCACACATTAAAAAACCAAAAATTAAAATCAATGGTAAAAATAATGTATCATTTTTGTAATTTAATTGAAAACGAGAACAAACCTTTTTAGTAGAAATATAACTGCAATTTTCATATACACCTCCACTACTTCCAATTTTCATTCCTCCCACTTTATTTCTTCAATTTTCTTTCCTTTACCTCAACCACATCCAACCCCACCATCGGTAGCTGCCACCAGATGCGGTCAAATTCTGACAGCAGTTGTCGGCCATTAGATTTCAATGTAGCTACCACCAGATACTGTCAAATTCTGACAGTAGTTGTCGGCCATCAGATTTCAATTATATATATATGGTTCGGTTCATATAAGATAAAACTTATTTTGAAATAAATAAGACATAACCAAAATGCGACACATGGCAATAGTGTTTAATATAGGTCAAAGAGTGTTTTAAGTATTTGGCTTCAATCTTTATTGTTCTTAAATAAAAGATTATTTCTCCTCTTTTATTCTTGGTCGTCATCCTCTCATCCACCAAAACCCTAATGCTCATTTTCATCTCCCTAAAACTACTGATCTCTCCGAACTGTCGTAGTTGCCTAGCACCATCGTCGGAAAATATACAGTAGGAGACTAGTGTTGTTTAACATAAAGACAAAACCTAGATTTGTTTTTTTATCTCGTGCATCAATGGAATTTTTTTTTTTTAATCAATGACATATTTATTATGCATCACCAAAATCTTTGTTGTGCATCAGAGACAATAGTTTTTAATGAAGTAGTTCATGTAATTTTTAATTTTTTACGTTAACTTTTATTTTACAATAATATATATGTATATATTATTTTTTATTTTTTTCTTCCCATTTTCATCTTTCATCTTAACTAGTCTTTTCACCTTTTCTTACCTTTTCATGTTTTTTTAAAACTTTCACTTATATTTTTAATAAAACCTTTGGAAAAAAGTAAAATTAATTGTTTTTTAGAAAAAGTTTAATCTTTTTCGTTCCTTTTTGTATTTAGTTATGTTTCACTTCTTTTTACTTTTAAGCAATTGATAACAAGTATTTTAAGATTTTGATTTCGTTTTTATTATTTTTTTAAAATATTAGCTACATATTTATTTAACTATGATGCTGTTATGAATATCTTTAATAGGGCTATACAAATTCCTAAATTCTCAACTTTTCACCTTCTACATTAATCTTGTACTTAATGCTATGATTGTTTCTGAGTCTTATATATAGTGGTCTCATTGTGCTTGGATTGTGATGACGATCAACAAAGGAGTGTTTTACAATTCTCTCTGTTATTTTTGTATCATGTTATGATATGCTAATAGATCCTTTTTCAACAACACGTTATCAGTCGAGCTTTTAAAAGTGAAAGGAGGAGATCCATTTTATTTCCTTCGGATGAAGTAAGGTTTTTTAATAACATTTGATTCTAAGAGGTAAATTCAGACCCCTGTTTTGCATATTAATCATATTTTTTTTGTTTGGTGTTACATGCTATCCTATGATGATTACATAGATTGGTTGCGTAATAGCCGCCAGTGTATAATACTATTTATTCACGGGTCATGCGTATTGAATATAACTCTTTAAAGAGATTATCTTTTTGGTTACTCTAAACGTAGGTCGATCCATTACAGTTTTGCAGATGATAATAGGTTGTATGTCAAACTTTTATCATTTTAACTTGTTATAGGTTTGATTAAAATACAGTTGAATGCTAAAATGTATACTTATTGTGATCCCTAAATTAAATAAAAGAAAAAATTGTGATCAAATTCACCGTTTTTAATCCGTAATGCATCTACCAGGTGCCGTTTATAGTTAATCTCCATAATGCATCTACCATGGAAATTGATTCAGTTTGTGTTAATTTATTTTGATTTAATTTTTTTTCCGAAAACATGACTATTGATCATCTATTATTATTATTATTATTATTATTATTATTATTATTATTGATATTCATAAAATTATTTCATTGATATTAGCGAGATTTATTGATATTTTATTAATAACAAGACTTGCAACTAATAAGATGATTTAAGTACTTTAACCTTCAAATTAAATAATGCGTGTTGAAGTCCTTACATGTTATCTGTAAAGAATATGGATGTGGCATCACTCATGATTTGGTTGTTTAGCGACCGGTTTCGATTATAAATCTCTTGTTACTGAATCGACAATTTAGACGTGTATTTTGCTTACTGAAAATCAGTTGTCTTATTATTTTATAGAGATCGGTCAAATGTGATTAGAGTGTCCGATTGTAGTGTTTGAAAAATACAATGTAATGTGATTAATTTAAAAGTATGATGTGATCTTTATTAAGTAATGATAGAGTGTATTTAATGCTAAAGCATAATGCAATGTTTTTAATTTAAATAATATAATTTAGAGTTCATTGATTGGTGATGCTATTTGTTAAATACTAATGCATGATGTAAGGTGTTTAGTTAAAAAGTATTATGTAGCATTTATTAACTGATGATGCATTGTGTTTAATGTAATACCATAATTTAGTGTATTTAATTTAATAGCATTCTATGGTATAAATCAAACAATAATGCAATGTATTTACTTTAAATGAGTAATGTAGTGTATTTAATTTTAAAACATGATACAGTTCTAAATAAGAAAAAGAAAAACAAAGAACTGAAAACAAAAAAGAAAATTAATAAAAGTTATTCGATCGCCGGAATTTGATGGCTGGTGGGGTCGTAATTGGTCACCAAAAGAAGGTGGTGGGTGGGGTGAGGGTGCTGGTGCTGGTAGTTGTGGTTGCGGTGGATTGAGGAGTACGAAAGAGAGCATAGAAGAAAGAAACAAGTTTAAAGCATTTAAATAGAAAGAAGACAAATAAAAGGGATGAAATGACAACCATCCCCAAGTCCTTTTCGTTTGGAACCACACTCTTACTTCACACATGGATAGATGATCTAAAAAGCACTTCGTTTTCTTTAATTATAGTGGACCTCGCTAATACTCTGTATATGTATAAATAGTCATCAAAACAATAAAATAGGCCTTTCATACGAAGACAATAGGTAAAGTGTACAGAAAAAAACTTTACTGATCAATAACTTTTATATAATACACAATATATGAACATGACTGTTTTGAGGATGTCGACGACCTCCAAGAGGCCTAAAAAATATATTAAACATAAGAGATAATACTATAGTTTGATAGATGATTTGTAGTTAATTAAGGAAAAGAATGACATGCTTTTGTCAAATGTAGTTGAGTCAACAAAAATGATTTAATTTTCATACTATATTTCATATACTATAATTAGAGAGCGAAGTTATTTAGATGTCATGAGTAGCATGTACTATATATAATAACTTTTTTGTCTATATAAAATTTTATAGATTTTAATAATATAATATATGTGTTACTCCTTAAAAATATTGTGATATTTATCATTTGTAATTAGACCCATTATTATTTAATAGCCAAATTCAATTTAATCCGACGTCTTAAATAAACTAAATCAAAGTCAATCTGATAAGCCCAACTCTTATTGATAAACAAATAAGATTACTTTTAAAAAACCAAAAATTAAAAATAGAAAAATAATTCTAAAAAACTAAACATAAGATAAAATGACCTTTTTATTTGGTTGACATGGTTTTTGGCAAGGAGTTATTGAAGTTATTGAAACTACTATTTGAGCTTATAATAAATTAAAAATTGCTCCTGTTATCCAGCCAAGAATTTTAAGCATTGTAATTTCAAATTTCAAGTCTCATTTTTTGTGGATTAAGACTTTTTTTAGTTTATAATGAATGAAATGAACCCCGGATGAGAAGCAAATCTCCCTCGTAGCTCGAAAGAAAGAAAAAGAGCTCTCGCTAGTTGCCATCAGTTCAATCTTTCGATCCAAACATTAGACAGAAGTCAGTTGGTGCATTTTGAGAGCTAATTCCGCAAAAACGTTAAATGTAAAGGTTATGTCATATGTTTCCTTTGATTTATCTGTTATTGAAGTTAACTTTAGTTGTTCCCGTTGCGACCTCTACAGTTGAAAGGTATTTTTCTAAAATGAAGTTGATAAAGAAAGATTTTTGCAATTGAATAAAGATGAAGTTTTGAGCATTCTAGTGTGTGCTATAGAAATAGAATCACTAAAAAATGTGTTGGATGAAGCTATTATTCACCGTTTTCAAATATTGATGAACGGCGAGAGGATATTTAAATTTTAGTTGAAATCGTACTTTTGATGTAATCCATGTTTTGCAACAAGTGGTACTTATTTCTAACTGCGCACTGATTACACTTAACCTTTTTTAACCTAATTCATCTATCACGTGATAAGATCGAATCGCTCCGACATAATCTGGTTAGTGACCGTAGAGAGTCAACGAAGTGTAATTAAATAACAACGAATCCACAAATCGCATGTGCTCGTAACTTTGCAATAAAGTAAGAATGGAATCACAAAATCACTTTAAGAATTAGTTATCCAGGAAACTTAGCGTGTGTCCCAATATTGTCGTCGCTAAACTAATCAGGAAAAACTATTCATTTTAAAGCGAAAATAAGGATTAAAAAAAATGAAACTTCTAACGAAAGTGGTCGCTAAAAGCTACCGAGTAACTTTGCTTTTAGAGCGAAAACAAAAAACAGAAAAAGAAAAATTAACTTTTAGCAACAACATTCGTTGCAAAAAGTCACTGGAGAAATTTTACTTTTCGTGGTGAATCGAAAAACTCGAAAACAAAATAAAACAAAACGACTTTTAGCAAGGAAAGTGTCGTCGCAAGTCAAGTAAAATAGTAATCAAGTCAAAGTCAAATCATGAATTTTATCAATCAGTGACATTTAGCAACGACATGTGATCATCGCTAGAAGCTTTTGTGGTGTTTAATTTTATTTTTTCTATTGCATAGGATGATAGAGGCTTCCATACTGACATAATTCACATTAATCTTAAAAAAGCTAAAACAAAAACTAGCTTACAACTGATATATGAGCTTATAGAGATTTTCATAAATGATAATGTGAGCATATATATTTGGTACGGAGCTTTTGAAGCTTTTGTTTTCAAAACTAAAAGCTACGAATATTAACAAAAATTTATTGAATTTAACTTCTTCGATCTATCCCTATTTCTTTCATTATAATTTTCTTAACTGCTTTAGTGCATGTACGACGTACGGTTCATATAAATGACGAACTATCAACTCTAAAACTTCTAAATTTATCGTTTCCATTTTGGTTCTTTGAACGGGAAAAATTCAAGAAAAATGGGAACACGTTGTTCATCGATCTGAAAAATAAAAAGAACCATCTTCTATCTATCTTTTTGTAGGTCCTATTTAATGCAATGCTTTGAAGCAAGCTTATTACAAACTTACAACATGAAACCACATCCATAGTATATATATATATTTATAACACTACAAGAAAAAGAGCTAAATATGATGAAGGAATTTGCGACGCTGTTATGTTGTTGCAAAAAGTTGCGAAAACAGCAAAATTTGATGCTTTTTGACTGTGATCCAAAATTCTTTTGACTTTTTCTTTTCCGAAGATGTCATCACAATTCCTTTTTACCTTTTGATTTTTGATTTTTTCTTTCGGCTAAAAAAAATTCCTGTCTAGACTTTTGCGACGACCAACGAATTTTCCCTTTTTCCTGGCTCCAAACTAAAAAAATTTCCTGCTTAGGCATTTACAACGATATGTCGCCGTAAAAGTCATTAATATTATTTTTTTGTTAATATATAAATAAAAAAAATTAATAACATAAAAGTTTCGTGGAAATAATTAATATATAAATTAAATACTACATAATTAGTAGTTGGATAAATACGTAATTAACATCAATTAGATTCTAACTTGATGTTATCATTAATTAAGTTAAACACTAAATTCCAACGGTAGTACGAACTAACTATTGTAAGTCAAACTCGAATGCTATTTGATTCAAACGTATATATAAAATTTATGAAACGTTAATCGTAGTATGAAGTTAGGCGTTTAACTAAAAAAAACTCACAATAAGCAACCACGTACGCACATCGATGAATCGTTAGATGTTAGGAGTATATAAACATGCTATCGGATTGTTGTAACTATAATATTTCGTAACTTTTAGTTTCATTAAAATATGAAAGTGTGATCCAAATTGGATCTCGTGGCAGCTCTAAAGTAATTTTAACATTATATCAATCCACCAGCATTTTATAAAGTCAAAATGGGGATGCATATTAATACTACTTTATTCATCGGCAATATAATGACTCGTCTTTTGTATATGACCCCACAAAATTTGTCAATAATAGCATGCATATACTTTTCTGTTGCACATTTAGTTTAAGCCTCCTTTTTAAGAATATTAAAAAAGTTGTATACAAAAGCATTGAAATTGTGTTGGTCATTCAATAATATATATCTATATCTATATCTATGGTATTCAATTAATAATGAATTTCTAGTATATAGTTCATTATATTATATAAATTCTACTGTAAGGTTCTTTTAAGCGATTAACGACAAAAGGAAATTAAAAATTAATAATCTAAAGCCATAACCTCCGCATGTCACACCAAATATACGGGTTGTTTTAATTACCTAATCAAATTAAATAATCAAAATTAAATTAAAATATCCAACCATAAGTGTTCGTTTAGCTACTAGTATTCTTATATTCATTTAGATCCACACATGGTTAGTCGCATGAGGCTTTTTTAAAACACTTCGTGTTCATATCTATATGTCTTTCACTACAGATATATATGCAACAATATCATATTTATTCCTCCAAACATACTCTCTCTTTCATTCACACACAAATACACAAAGATTCAAAGAGAAATGGAGAAATTAACAAGAAGCTTTTCGACTACTTCGGTTGATATCAATAAGGCATGGAGGACAAAAATCTATGATGGAAAAATTGACGGCAGCCCAGATACTAGAAAAGACATGAAGACTGTTAGATTTGGAGAGAGCCCTAGTGGTCGGTTCCGGAAGATCAAGAGATTTTTCAGCATGGATGGAGGATCCAAAGAACGAGAGTCCGGGTCACCCAACAAAAGTAAATTGAAACGTCAGCAATCATCAAAGATTGCGGGTTCTAGAGATATGTTTGAGAGTAGGTTGATGTCTGAAATTTATAAGAATATGTCAGCTTCTCATGAGCTATCTTCAATGTACAACTAATTAGTTTGTTTTCTTTTCTTTTGTTGTTAATCATGAAAATAAGATTGCTATTGATCTATCTTGTTCATCATCTTGTTTCACTGTATTGTTTCTCGATCAGAAGAATGATGGAAACACTTGTTTAACACAAATAAATTAATTTTTCATTTTCACATCAAGCATTTAGCTTAAGGTATATTTTGCATCCTTGTTAAAGCCTAGAATTCATATGTTTAACATTTGGGGCACTTTCATGTATGTAATTGGAAAAACTAGAATCAATATAACTTGAGAATATTTTCTTTGTGACCTATAAACGTTTTAAAACTACCAATAACCCCCTCACCTTATTTGTTCAACAAAATTCCTATTATTTATGATATAGTTCTTCTATATGTAACAAATTTAATTCAGTTTTACTTTTCTATAAGGTTTAAAGAAACTAGCATTTTGAGATAGACGTACTTTAGAAAAGAATTGTAGTTAGAATTATTGATTACGGACAAAAGAATAAGAAACAATGTAGTCGGTATAAGGAATACGGGTACAGTCGAACAACTTGCATGGCTACTGAGCATATAACAGATGAGCCGAAGCAATCAAGATCTCAATCAAGATTCACCTCAACATCAAAATCCATATCCAAATCAGTAAGTTGCTAACCTTTAGGCCTCAATAAACTAAAATATTCGTATATCTAACATCATCTTTGAATATCACTTGCAGAAAACCTCTAGAATATCAAAGGTGAAAGTGGAATCAAAAGTGTCTCAATCGACTCAACATTTTCCAGGTGTATATTTGAGTCACCCTTGAATGTATTGTAATGAAAACACTTAAGTTCTATACTACTTAACGATGTTCTTTATTTTTATAAATAGTGTTTTCGAGTTTTCAGGCAACAAAAAATGAGTGCGTTTTTGAGAGATTTTGTGAAATAAGCTGTTGATCATCTTATCTTAGAGTCATATTATTTATAGAAATTATAAAATTCTCAAATATCTCAAAAATTCATACTTAAAAATGGATAAAAAAAATAAGGCAATTTACACAAAAAAAATTACGATCCCGAAAGTGATTATGACACGAGCACGCATCCAGATACGACCCTGACACGCAACCCACGAAGCGAATCACGTGACACGCAAATTGTAAGTGATGTGTAGAGGGTAGTTCTTTACAATGATCTTAGTTAATTTCTCTCGATTAAAATTAAACTATAATCAAAATGTAATTTCTTTACAGAAACAATGTACACGTGCATGAACAATTTTTATAAATTGCTACTTTACAATAATTTAATGATACACCGGATAACATCGCATGTATGTCCATCAAGAAATCCATTTGTCTAGTTTTGAGAATAAAGCAGAAAACACGTTACTAACTGGATCAATTAATAAATAATACGAGTAGTTTTAATTAATTTAATTAATTAGTTAAAATAAAAGGATTATAGACAATGCTTTTCACTAAAGTCCAACAAAAATTCTGTTACCTGACAAGACCACGTATACAATAACAAAGCCATGAAATAGAGTAACAAAAAGAATTGAAGTTATAAAATTAAGATTAATTAGTAGTTCGGCTGTAGTCATCTTCTTCTAGATGATGTAACAAAAAGTCCTCCATCTAATTTTCAGCTCATAAAAACAATAAACCGACAATTAAACATCGACTCTGCTATTTATGTACATGGATAAGACATCGTTTTTCAATTATTGCGATTGCCTGATTTGTCAATTGCATGTTTGAAATTGTGATGTAAAGGTTACAATTGTTATCCGCATATAATTTTCATATATTAATCCCCTTATTTTGTTTAAAAATATATATATATATGTTGTTTTCTTTGAAATAAATTTAAGTAGAAATCAGTATATTATACATGTTTCATACCAAAAGTTAGATAACTAAACCTAAATTATATTCTTGAATAGACTATCAATCTTGAGAACATGTGTTGCCACATGAAAGTAAGATGCTTCAAGGCATCATAATTCATAATCAGTTATAAAGTGTGATCATAGTTAGATCATTTAGATGAAGGTTACCTAACACGTTAAAAATGTTTTAGGTTGTATACATAGGAAAGACTTTTTATTAAGAAATTAAACATAAATAAAACTTTAGCACCTTAATCTTGAGCAATGTATGTATTCCTGTAAATGATTGATCCAAGCGAGTTCTGAGTTCTTACGATTTATAAAAGCCATGATAGGAAACAGTGTCTTTAAAATCCAACTAGTTGCTTTGCACATTGGAATGCTCTACACAACTACATTTAGAAGAAAACAAATTAAGTAAAACCCAGGACCAGTGCAATCGTTTGGACATCGTACATCGATTCTATTCTCTTCATTAAATGGTTAGGAATTATGAGAATAAGTTTTAAGTAACACAAACATGCAACGTTTGTATTTTTTTTTTATTAAAAAAAGGAAAAGAACTTAATTGATCGTAACTAAATAGAAAAAGCTGCTAACCTCCACTAAAAACCGGAAACTGCTATGAAACCGTTAACCACTTGCAATTAAATAGTGAACATTAACCGATTAAATTCGTTGTTTAACCGTCATTACTAATCACTCATAAATTTCGGTTGTTAACCAGAGCTCCAAAAACAACGTTTATCAAAATCCTAAAAAACTTGCTAATGAGAAAAAGAAGTTTGGGGCTTTGGGCAAATGTACGATCCAACAAATTAAGACCATTGGGCCACTATGGGCCAGCGTCCTCTCCTAATCTCTTTGATTATCATCTTTTTTTGTATTTTATAGAGACTATCGAATTAAACAAAACAACCAGCCTTATCTACCAACCAAATCACTTCTCTCAAAATCTGACCACGAAAACAACATTCACTTTCATAATTTGGATCACAAAATAATGAGTTCAAAATCTAGTTACATGAATGGCCTGCACACAAAGAAGAAACAGGACCCACCGGTATGGAAATTAAAAGGATTAAAGCTCACAGCCGACACACAAAAGTCTTACTCCATCACCGATTTCATTCACGAAAACGCCCCTAAATTAGAAGACTCCTTTTTGGGTCCAGGAGCCGGTGCGGGTGTGGGGTGCGGTGCTGGTGTGGGGCTAGGTTTAGTGGGCGGATTGGGGTTTGGTGGTTCGGCATGGAATCATGTAAAGATTGCGTTTGGATTTGGGGTCGGGTGCGGCGTTGGAATAGGGTTTGGGTATGGGCAAGGGTTTGGGTACGGATCTAGATGGGAGACTTTAAAAGCCCGGATTATCAAACCGCGTTCCGGTTCTAAGAAGCGAATTTTGATCCAGATTTAACTGTTTTAAGCTTTTCTTATTGGTTTGGATTTTGGGGTTTTGATAAATTAATGTGAACTTTGCCGTACTCTTTTTGCGTTTTGTGTATGTGTGTTGATAATTTTATTATATGAAAAGTGATAAAAAGACCTGTTGAATAGATAAAAAGGAGAAAATATAAGTGATTTATACTTAACTTTCGGTATATTTAGTTAATTAAGTTTATATATCGTTACCCTGTAAACGAGTTATATCATCGAAGGTGCACGTTATAAAGTGAAAATAAACATAAGACTAGAGAAATTTCTAAAACTTTCGTCTATAAGTTGGTTTACTATATATAGCAATGAAAATGAAAAGGTTGCACGTAAGACAGTCGCAAAACAATGTTGGTCTAGGAACATATACAACAAAATGTTCTTTTGCATCACAAATAATGAAAGTAAAAATAGCCTTACTAGTTATGTATTAAACTTTAAATGTTCGACACTACATAAAAGCAACATCTTTTTACTCATTTCGGTCCGAACAAAGCTCGTCACACATCCACATATGACTGAGCATTAATAGTAAACCAAGCAAGGCTAGATATGGCTTACGGTCTACAAACATGAACCAAATCTCTCTCTTGCAGTATCAATCTATCTGGCTAACTAAATTGTAGACATAATTTTTGCTAATTAAGTGAAAATTTGGTAAACAAAGAATAAACGTTGGCTTAAATGAAATGGATCAAACAGTATTGTTAACATACATAAGCTTTTATAACAGTCTAATTTGTTTCTTTCATTCCTGCACATCCAGTCTTAATGTGCCCACGATTGGTGTCGATTAAAAACACAAATCCCTTTCGTTGTGAAACAAAAGATTGCAATTGTTTCAAACGTGAAACATTCTGCTATGGTTTCAAAGTAAACGACAGCCTAATAACACAATCCAGTAGGCCGTAACTTGCTATGTAGGCAACAAGGCATGAAACTTAGCCACGAAAATTCAACATTCTCTTAAATGACACATTTTTATCTTACTTTGATCACAAATGAAGCTGAAACTGCCTGTAACGCTTATGGATCACTAAACAACTAGACCATCACAAGTTTCTGGAATACAGAAGGCAAAGACTAGAGATTGACAGCATGTTACAATACATTATATACTCAGATGAAAGACATTGCTGCTATAATTTAAAGCAAAAAAAAAAAAAAAAAAAAAAAAAAAAAAAAAAGAAGAAGAAGAAGAAGAAGTAGGAGTAGCAAAGTGTCTCAACATGACAAAAAGATTTACAAGTCAGGTTACGTTTAGTTGCGAAAACAAATATGAGTCATTTGTTCATCAGCTCATACTAGAACAAGAAAGTTACTAAATCCAGATACATAAACAATGATCCAATATTTAACATACAGAATAGTTAACAACATTCTTTCATAAAGCCTTCTATCTAAAGGAACTTACTCCAGTCGAATTACTAAAAATGAGAAGTAGCAACAAGCTTCAGGAGAGTAAGATCTATAGTTGGCCTAAATTAAAAGTATGTTGTTCTAAGGGTATACTATATAACCACTAATCAATACACATATTACGATCAATAGGTGATCGTTAATTTGACTCCAAATACAATCTAGATATCGATCACTTTAATCTTGAATTCGCCATTGCTTATAAGACGGTAAATTTTGAGAAACTAAACAATATCTAGATGATTCCTTCCACCTTAATTGCATCGATGCTCAATGCTGTCAACAAAATCAAGCCAAATTTAAGAAGAAACTTTAATTGGCATGACTTCACGAGTCACCAATTTTTGACAAACTCATTCAATTTCCCATTCACCAGTAACCGATGTTTTTCTCTTCTATTATTCTCTCTTGGTTTATGTTTCTATTATTTTTATAAATCTTAAACAGTAAATTAGGGGTGTTTGTTTGGTGAGTTTGAAATAGGGAATAGAATTAAAAGTGATAAAAGGTGTTTAGTTTGTAAGTTTAGGAATAAAAGTCACAGATTCAAACTCCATCAAATTAGTGGGTTATCAAATTTGTATGTGGGATCACTTTTTCTTCTCTCTATTTCTCTTCTGCTTTACTTCTTTCTTATAATTATAATAATTTTAAAGTTTTAAAAATATAAAATAAAATAATCTTTTAACTAATTGTACATATTTTCTTTTATATTTTACTTTCAAACCTAAACTCATTACATACCTAATACCATACCTACATGTAAATCAAACGCACTCTAAAAGTTATATGAATACGTCGATAATAATAAATATAAAGTTTTAGTCATGGATAATAATAGATCATGTAGGACACAACAGATGATACATATGTCGTTGTACAAAATACGTTGTTACGGATGAACTACAATAGACTTATCCTTTAACATACTCTATCAAAATCAAATATGTTTAATTAATAGTTTTTGGAAGTAAATAAACAATCCCAATCGAACAATATCATATCCTTTAGTCGGTATGGTATGGTATTAAATTGGCACCATTTCTTTTACCTAATTTAATAAAAATTGACCTTTGAGTCATCAAACCATTAATACGGTCACCTACTCCATTCCATGTATAAATTGTGTCCCAACCCTTTGCTCAAACCACACCACTCTTCAGTTAGTCCTTGTACAAACCATCACTCCAAAATGAAGAGTTCCTTCAAAGTATGTTGTGTAGTTGCACTTTCTGCATTGATGCTAGTACTCATGTGCCAAGTTCCCTCCTCAGAAGCCGCGAATTGTAACTACATGGAGCTTGTGGGGTGTGCTGGTGCAATCATGTCATCTCAACCACCGTCGAACGATTGTTGTGCTAAAGTGAAGGAACAACGACCTTGTTTTTGTAATTACCTACGTAACCCCTCGCTTCGCCAATATGTCACTCCTGCAAAGGCTCAACGAGTTGCTAATCAGTGTCGCGTTAGCCTCCCTAAGTGCTAGAAAAATGGTTGTTATGAATTATGCTACTACTAGTGTTACAAACTTACATGCTAAGTGTGATACTTTATCATGAGTTATTGTAGTGTAATGCTTTTGGGAATAACATGAGAAGAGAAGTAAAATGAGATCTTAATTAACTGTCATGACAATTTATATCAATGGTGTACCTTATATGTTTTCTTTCGCAGAGATGCAAACCAAAATTAGACATTTAACATATTATACATCCTAACGTTATCATAGGTAAATATACTATTTCTAACCAATTACAACTTAAAAATAATACTATACTAACTCATGAATAGTGACATACGAAAAATAATGTCTTTTCTTTTCTATCTTTTAAACTTAATAAAAAATTATAATTTACTAAGTCTCACTGATAAATAAAAAGTTTTGTTTTTCTACAATTGCATTTTATGATAAGTGACAAAGTTTAGATTGTAACGTATTGTTTACTTTGTTGTCTCATTGTTACACTTTTAAATTAATTTGTTGTATTTTACGTAGCAATCTTTTTTATCATTAGAGAATTTGAATGTTGTATTGCGTTCATAAATCAAATTTAAGACTTGTCAATTTTAAAGTAGGTCACTTTATTATTATCATCATTAAAAAAAAAGTAATATAAAAAATAAATTTGACAACGTAAAGATGTGAACCCATACAATTTTTCATAGATGAAAATGTATCGATGAGTCAGGTTCAGGAAAGTAAGCACCAATAGGAGAGAATGAAGAACATATTAAGGATCAATCACCCAACGTTACATGTTATCCGATATATACATATCTAACTTCTTTTATTTTAATTATACTATATATTATTCTCTTACATTTCTTCTTCATTCATACTTCATCACCTTCACTACTAACCACTAATTCTTACTTTCTGTCACCAGTCGTCAGCTATCGCCGACTACCACCCCCTACTGCCCCCGGCTTCCAGCACTTCTTTTCATATTTTTCTTATAATATTTTCTTTCTTTTTTTCAAACATCAAAATGCATTAAAAATAAAAAAAAAATACAGTAAAAATATGATATAAGTAACACCAAAATACAATATACAAAACATAATCTACAAATACAAAACATCAAAATATGTAGTATATGTAAAACGTAATTATAAGATCAGTAAATAAACATCAAAATGCAATAAAACTTAAACAAAATGCAATATAAACATAAAAACGTGATCTACAAATAGAATACTCCAAATATGAAATATATATAAAATGTAGTAATTAAATAATCAAACAAACATAAAATACAGTATAAACATAAAAACATGATCCAATACCAACGACTAAAATAAAAATAAAATGCAACAACAAATCACATTTAAAAATGCGTTTTAATGTGAGAGAAAGTAAAATTGAGAGTGTTTTCTAGAAACGTAATATGTGTTTTTAATTGTGAGAGAGAAAGTAAAATGTGTTTGGTCAAAGAACTCATGTGACTAACAATACATATTGACCAGTACACATTTTCTTTCAATCTTTATAAATGTTTTTCACTTTAATCCTCAAGTTTTGAGTTAAATACCAAAAGAACTCTGTACACCCATAAAAATTTTGAATCATAGATGATAAATTTTGAACGACTTAAATGGGTAGCTCTCACTTCTTTTCTTTTCAGAAGAGAGTTGCCCTTTTGATCCTAAATTATGTATTGGTTGAAAAGTTTTGCCACGTTGCTAGGGTAGATACTTTTGGTTCTAATGATCATTTTTCATATACGGAGAGACAGTCTAATGCATCATTAGCTCCCAACGTACAGTTAAATGATGATTTATATCTTTGTTAATATAACAATTGTGTTGTTGAGCAACATATATGGCTAATAAGTTTTATAGTTTTTAAGACCGATCACTATGGATTGGAGCATCTTTGTTCCACCTTTAAAAAAAATGGAAGCATGTAATAGGTAACTCCGGAGGTTCTTCCGTCGTTTTGAAGATACTGTTGTGTAAGAGACGGAAGAGATCGACGGAGTAGTGGCGGATCCTGGGATGCTATTTAAATAAAAAAGATATTTTTTTGACAAGGTGTGAACACTATATTAATTTGTTGTATCAACTCCATTTTGTAGAATAATCATTCTTCATCTTCCGATTGGTGAACGAAGGATCTGCATGTTGGCCGATTTGGGGAAATTGTGTAAGGTTGTGACTAGGATTTGTAAACGAGATGTATTTCTATGGTTACAATAGTGTAGGTTTACTTTACTTGGGTTTTAAGTTGTGATTTTTGATTCATAGGTCTATTTATTGGGCATGGAGTTTTTTATGTCTAAAAACTGGACTTTTGGACTTTCGTAATTCGTAGACTATATAGTACTTGATGAGATTAATAAAAGGTGTGGAAAATCTATATTAATAAGTGTAATGTTTTGTATCTAATTAATGAATGTATTTTATCTAAATGTATATTTGAGAAATATAAATATATATGTGTTATTTGATAAAAAGATAAAAATAAATCAAGTAGTGGGAATAGAGAAATACAATTCTTCAGTCTTTATAAGTAGTGTTTGGTTTTTGATCAGTTAATCTAAAAATTTATTGATATGATGTTAAATGATCAATTCAATTCAGTTCTTTTGAAATTTGTTGATGCCATTATGGTGGTTTAATACAACTTTCATGATGCATAATTCGACGATAGACCTAAAACGGTTATGCATCGGAGATTTATACGATGCATCTTAACTGGGGAGCTTTAGGAATTATATATGATGTCTTTTATATTTGTCATGTAATTATTAATGTATTCATTCAAAAATATATAATTCTACTCTCACTGCAACACGTGAGTGAAAAATGTCGCTAAAAAACAAACACCAAATAGTGCATAACATACGTAATTAGCAATCAGAATATAAATCATAAGCAGAACTATCTGATAGTCAAATTAAATTTATGTGTCTTACAGAGGTTAATGGGTGATATATGTAACATGTTGATTTTTATAAGACATTCATGCCTTAAGAAAATTGTTAATTATCACGTCAACAATAATTATGCAAAGACAAAACACGATGCTTCTTATTTACTTCGTATGTAATATGTACAATAAAAGGTTGTAAGAACATGATTAAATCGAGTAATAACCACTTGATGTGACAATTTCACAAATGCTAATGTTTAATGTCACGAGATAATTTCTACAAGATACATTTGCTTCTTATAATCATTAGATTTTTGAGTCATGTACATTGTAACATGTCGTCCTTCCTTTGCATTTTATATGGTTCCGTAAGTATAAAAATTTGTGCTCATTTCTTTGTAGTCATGACTGACTATCAAATAAACACGTCTGATATATGACCGACTAAGTTCATAATTGTTCGTTGTTACAACTAATCATGATTGACATAACTTGACTTCATTCTCTTATTTTAAATTACATATTTCTGAAATAACAACTTGAGAAGTAAAATTTATGGGAAAAATAGAAATTACATTTATATGAATATACTTATGGATTAGATAAATCAATTCAGATGATTTTATTCTGGGCTCATAAACAATGTTTCAAAAATTAGGTTGGTTTATAATTTATACCCATACAAGTTGATTTACTCAATGAAATTAAACCCTAGACTGACTTGTTTTTTTCGTATTTATTAATAACGGTAACAGTACATTCGTCTTTTTCTTTCCACACTCTGCATTCATTCTGCTACGTTTTATTTAATAGAACAAAAACTAAAATATCCGCTTAGTTCTCGACATGCTCACAAAAAGGGGTTGGAATCGTCACTTATCACGAGCCCCTCGTTGTGACGACGGTTCATAGTAATTAGTAAGAGCACAACAAACTACATAAGGTAGCTACTACAAGTGCTTTTAGTATATCAAAATTTGTAAAAGCCATCTATATGATTTTCTACCATCAATTTCTACTATATTCATTGTTTGAGTAGTCTATGCTTACATAATGGGATTCTGTAAACTATTCTGATTGTGTCCTTATATTTTAGCTTTAAACATAACTTATATAAAAGTAGAATCAATGTGTACAAGATTCATGTGCTACTATTTACTTGAATATTCATTCATTGATTATTATTATACAGTATAAATAAATGGACAATATAATAATGATGATTGCACAACTTTGTAATATGTGTACCTATAAATTAGTCTTTTCGTAAAACCGTTCTTCGTACGGTATCTGCTATCGTCTACCCAGAGACATTTGGTAAACTTGCAATATATGTGTCAATTAAAACACTACGCCAAATTGCAAGCCGAGGATAGATGTCGTTGATGCGTGTGTGGTGCCCACTTTCAATTCCTGCTCTTTGAATATGTTATATTGTTGTTGAACTAATAAAATCCAATTATTATTATCTTGGAGTAAATTACAATTATAAGTCAATTAGGTTTAAGTTTTAGAAAATCTTAATTAACTCACAGCAAAAGATAAAATATCTCTATGTACGTTCGTTGACGTTTTTGTTCTAATTCATTTGGAAATAGTGAACTTAAACATGATCACAAAAGCTCATCGAAATCTCGAACAAGATTACAACAAAAGATATATGTTGTCTAGCCATTTTTTAAGAAATAAAGAAGTAGCTTACTACTACGTATTAAACTTTTGAAATAGTTTATGTTAAGAAGAACACTTCCAAAACTATATTAGTATGTTCCTTGCATTTATTTTTACTAGTTCACGTTTATTTTGCTCTTAAATTCTTGTATGTTTGCGTTTCAAAATAAATAATGATAATGATATTAAATCCAAAAGAAAAGCAGATCTCCAAACCATTTAATTCAAAAAAAGCTTACATTTTTTGTCTTCAAATAACACATATGGTTTCTTGTTCGAGAGTCCCCTGTATATATTGTATATTTTTTATAACCGTTCTTTAAAAATGAATATTACAAAAGTGTTGAAAGGTTTTATATTTTACTAGTATGGTATAAGTGTTATACGGCGACAACACAAAATTTTTCTTGCGGTAATGTTTTCCCTCAATCACATGCCGTTCTTTACTGAAAACTAACAAAATAATATGGTTTAATTTTCATTTTTTATTCGGTACGTTATATTTCAAATAATAATTTATAATTAACAGTGAAAGTTATTGACAAAATCAACAACCCTACCTAAGGCTGACATAAATATAAATATGTTAAGGTTAAATTTTCAACTCCAGTCAGTTTACAGATAAAAAATTCACGAGTATTTTAATTTTTCGAGTCTGGTTTAGATTAAAGTTTAGGTCAACAGGCCAATTACCTATCATAAATAATTTCGTTTTTGATAAAGATCCAAGATGTTAGACCATCAACTCCTTTAACCCATTTACCTAAACAAGTATTGCGGATCGTGTCTCGGTTGAATACTTTTGATCCTGTTGACCCGTTTATGAAATCAATTTAAGTCTAGGTTTTAAAATTTTAACCCACAACTTTAAACCCACTAACTTGACTCGACTCTTATTGCAACCCCCAATTATAATAATTCAAAGTTTCAATAATTGATTTACGATTTTTCAATCTACCGACTAACTATAATAATTAAATTTGTGATCTTTACAAAATAAAAAGAGAATAAATTATTCTTTCAAATGTTTGTATTATTTGCGGTCAATGTTGTACTAACTAAAACAGGGGAGTAGTAAATTCTACTTTAAAATAAAAAAAAAAAAAAAAAAAACTACAAACGGTCAAACTGTTTGTACAAACCTTAATAGTTATTCGAATGAAGTGAATCCAACTGTTTAAATGTTAAATATCGTACTTATATATTTTGTAAAGAAACTTCTAGTATCTCGTTCTTTAAGAGTTTCATATATTTTTTTCAACCTTTTATAAATTAGTATAAAGATAAAGATGTTTATAATTTGTAAAAAATAAATGATTTCTTATATATATATATATATGGGAAGAATTCATAGGGAAATTTTAAATTTTGGGGAAGGAGGGAAGCAAATCTTAGCCCTTGATTTTTTTATAAATAAATGTTTTTAAGTGATAGATGTTAAATTTTAAAATTGTTTGTGATTTTTAAAATTCATTTATGATGAAATCAAATGTTGAGATTTGTTTCCCTCGTTCCTTAATTTTTTTGCTTCCATCTTGCTCTCCACCCTATATATTCAATCGTAATTGACATTTTAATGTCTATTAATATGTTATATCAGTTATAAAACAATCAATTATATTTGAGATTATATTATTGAAACTGAAATATTTATAATACATTTTTTTAATATTTAATTTTATTAATTTAAGTGTTAAATATTATTTTTTGATTTAATTTATTAAAAAAGTGATAGATAAAATAATCATTTACTATATCTCTCTCCGTATGTATTAAGACTTCGTCTGAAATAAATTTTTAAGTAATATGAATGAGTGAAAAATAGATACAAATAGTTAAGCTTCACCTTATATTCACGAATTACCGCATATAGTTCCAATAAACATAACAAAAAATCCCTTTATTTACATTTTTATGTGTAACAGACACTACTCCAACGTTACATTATTATTATTATTATTATTATAATTAAATAATGGAAGAATTCTTCATTATAATCCTATTAGGTAACAAAAAACATTATTCTTTACTTCTGAAAACAAGCACAAAATGACACAACCGATACTTAACAAACAAAAAAATAAGGGTACAAACAAAATTACACGACGTACAAGAAACTACATTCCATTTCATCTAGTTGGACTTCACAGTTAGCTCCTGGACCCCACGAAACATACTAATTCAACACTCCCAATTTTCCACCACGTGTCACTATATGCCCCATCGTTTTCTGTCACCCACCGTGACTTTAATCTGGCCGTCCGTCACCCGCATCTCGTCAATAATTATATAACCCCTATTTCTTTATCTCTCAAATTCTATCACCGAATAAAAAACTTTACATAAATGATGCCGAATTTGATGAAAATTTATTTTTAATTGTATCAATATCAATCGATGACAACATTACAAAAATTTAAGCTATTAGCAACACAATGTGCGATTGCTGGAAGTCCGACACGCAGCCCTTCAACAAGTCCAGTAATTCATCTCCGCAGACGAAAAACATTACGGATGTTACTGAGTCGTGGTGGAAGCGGTCGCCGGAGATTACCGCCGCGAGATGAATTTTTAGATCGGAGATCTAGTGACGTTGAATCATCGGAAAATAGGAAAAACGACGGTGTGAGACAGAAATTGAAGGACTTGCTTGTATTGTCGTCGTCGTCACCGCCGTCAACGCGGTTGCTAGAAGAGAACGGTGGAGATGAAACGAAGCGATGGAGTGTTGGCGGTGCTTTGATTGCACGTCGTGGTGGTGGTTTGAGAGGATTGAGGCCGTTGAACGGAACGTTACGGCAGCGGTTACTTAGACGAGCATGGAGACCTGTACTTGTAACGATTCCTGAATGAATTAAATTAAAATCATTATTCTATTATATTTCAATTCCCTTATAAAAAATAAATTAAATTAAATTAATTCAGTGTGACGATTATATTGCATTGTAATTTAGAATAGATTCCTAAAGAAGTAATTATTTGTATGTTCTATATAAGTTAGTAAAGTAATGGCTGATTAAACTCGATGACTTTTGCTGTCCTTTGCGTTTTTCTTCTAAAGAAGAAATAATTTCTTTTGATGATCAACTGTACGGGTTTCAGTTCAAATTTTAGTATAGAATTTAAGTTCAGGTTCAAGTGCCAAAACATTCAAACAAAGTTGTGTAGAGAAATGAGCACGCCAGAAAGGGACTCGAGAGTGCTTCTTTTTTGGCTGATAAAGTTACATAATTTAGTTCATCAATGATGTTGCTCTTTTTCAAAAAATATAAGTTCCATCAACTGTTCAATTTTGTCATGTGATTCATACTTACAACTTGTTTTTTTATATATTTACGATAAATTGTATGCACGTAAGAAAAATCGAATGAATACGAATGGAATGTCTTAGCGAATAAAGCATAAAATATCGTATAAATTCAATTTACTAAACGTGATTTTCTTACCTTATCAAATAATAGAAACATGAATTTATAACTCATATTACTCGTAAAAAAGTTATTTTTGTTTTTAATTATATATATGATGATGATGATGATGTAATGATCTTATCAACGTTACCAATATGACTTTTTTTCACCAAACATCTCAATGGATAGCGTGTATTTCAATCTTACAAAGGACCATCATTAATTATTGTTTGTGACTTGGTGTGTATATATAAGTTTCGTTTTATTATTATTTATAAAATCTTTTGGAAAAAGCTTATGTTTTCTTTGGGTTGAGCTGACTTTGAACATCAATTTAGTGATCCTAGTGATGGTATAATGAACGACATCAAGACGATAAATAACGATCGTGGTGAAGGTTACTTAGCTTGCACATCTTATCACGTTCAATAATAAGTTGTAATTTGATCGATTAATACTTTCTTGTAATATTCTTGTTGCTTTTAACTCCCGTTATATTTCAAAATAGTTAGATGTACACATTTAAGATTGTTTGACAACTTACTATATCGAATTATTGACACCTAAGTCCCACCAATCCGTTAGGTTTACCCATGTTTAAAAACACAGACGTGACCATTTGACATGATTAACTTGCATGATAACTAGTAATTCAGCTTAATTAACTATAGAGTATAGAGACAAATTAAAAAAGTATTTGACCTAGCCCAAACTTTCATAATGGAAATTTTGAACCTTGTATTGTGGGGTCTCAAGAAATGTTTCCTCTTTACTGTGTGAAAAAAGCAAAAGAAGAGCTGCGGATTATTGGGACATGTATTATTCTAAGTATGAAGTTTGATACTTTGATAACACTTTACAAAACATTGATTTGAACCAAAAAGAAGCAAAAACTCCATTTGTACTCGGTTATGTTCTAATCTAAAAGACTTACGAAACAAAAGGAGTTACTTCAAAGTAACTTGACAACTAAAAAAGATTGAATGCTTTAGTTTGAAACTAAGGTGCCGTTTGTTTTTTCAAATGTTATATGTCTGATGTCAGTAGCCATGTCTGCAGAAGAAGATGTGGTCCTGAAGTCTGCAAAGTGAATACAGAAAACTGTTTATTTCTTTTGTCTGCAAAAGTCAATCTGGTTATATATTAGTGTAATTTTAAAAAAGAAATTATCTGCAAAAAAACGTATCCCTTAAACCCTCCCTTCTTATAAAATTATGAAGTGCAAAACATATAATAGTAACATTTTGTTAGGTAACCAATGTTGAAATTATGTGTATAGTACAACGTTTGTAACTATACTACTAATTATGTATGAATCTATGAGGTCATACACAAATAATATTGAGACACCAATTAATAATATATATATGTAGTATATATTATTCAAGTAATAAAATATATAAAAAAGGTTACTTTTTTATTTGGGCTAAATGAGTTCAAATAAAAAATAAAAGAAAATTTTATAAACTAATAGTTATTGATTAACTTCATTATTGATTGAATTTTTAAATAATAAATTATATAATTAAATATATTAAAAGGGTTATTTTTCCTCTTCCTCTATACAAATGTTACTTTCGCAGACAAAAAAAAACTATATTCTAAGTCTGCCCGTCCGCAGACATGTAAAGATTTTATTATGTCTTATGTATTCAGAAAAACAAACCATCTGAAATGAAAATGTTTGCCACCCACAAACATAAGACCTAATAAGGTATGCAAAGTAAAAAACAAACGACACCTAACTTTTTTTGAACTTTTGGAACTTGTGAGTTGCTAGCCATGTGACAATTAGCACAATCGGATCTATCTACAGTCCTTGAGAATATGATATCATGTGGCAAACAAATATATACATTTCAATAATGACAAACAGACCATTGAACTCAACACTGTGTAATTTTTGGGGGAAATAGTTGTTGAAATATACAAATATAAACAATCTTAGTTTGGAATATGGTTAATATTGCGTTTGGTCTTACTGTGTTTTAACTTTGTTTTTCAAGGTAAATTTGGAAACTTGAGGCTAAGTTGCAATAGTACGAGGGCTGAAGTTATACGCTGGCTAAAGTGCTGGATTGAATTTACTTAAAGTCAGCTTATTCGAAAATATAAAGCCGCTTTGGTTATGATTACAGAAGGTGAACACTTCTTCAAAATATACAACAAAGTGATTATTTCTGACCTATCATCAGTTCGACATGGAAACCGGACTTTGAAAGTCAAACCAGTCTCTATTTCCTAAGCTTAGAAACCGGTTTACTAAATCGCATAGAAACTTGCCCCTTTAAAAATCGATCTCTAAAGGGCGCAAGGACCGGCTCTAAAGTGATTTTCTGTAGTGGTGACATCATTTATCGCTAGAATTCTCAGTTTGGTCTTTTGAGAATCGACTTCTTGATGTAACTCTGTATCATATGTTTCATCTTCATTTGTCAGATTATTACCCAAAATTATGAACTTGAAATTGCTCTAATATTTTATGCATCATCTAGAGTATGAACAAAACAAAATTCATAAAACAAAACACAACTTCATTAAACTGATGAATCCCACAAAACACATTAACCAATAAAATCCCAAAACAAGTTCTCATAATACGAATAAAACACGAAAAAAGCACGAAAAAAATTCAACCTAATCAATCTCTTGAAGAGAAGCACCAGCAGCCACATCCTCAGTAGTAAACTTCTCTTTATTCTTATCACCAACACCTCGACCTTTCGCCTTCCTATCAAGCAACGACTTCCTATCCTTATCAAGTTTCAATTTCGTCACAACAACTTTCGACGGATTAACTCCGACATTAACGGTCTGCCCGTTAACTTTCTCACGTGTAATCCGCTCAATATGAATAACCCACTTTCTCCTGTACACTTGAACAACCTTACCTTCACGGCCTTTGTAGGTCCCCCTAACGACTTGCACCTCGTCGTCTTTTCGTACAGGAATTGAGCGGACGTTGTACTTGGTTCGGAGGTCAGTTGAAAGTGGTGCGCTCATTAGCACACGGCGGACGCTTGATGGAGCGGAGAAGTGGGCCTTCCGGCATTTGCGGCGGGAGCTGGTGACTCGTGGGTTGTACTTCATATTGATGGTTTTTGGGAAGGAGGTGAACGGCGGGTTGATGAGATGTAGAGATATAGGATTGGTTTTATTATTTATGGGAAATGGGATTTAGGGTTTGACTGTAAAGTCTTTTTGGATCATGATAGATTTGGGTTTTTTTTTTGGACTTCACTAATGGATTGGATATATTAATGTATATTTTCTCATGAAATTATCACAGTAGCCGGTTAGTAGCCGGTTATAATCGGTACAAGTTTTTAAAAGGTAAAAAGGCCCAATGGGCCATTGCCACTCATTTAAAAATGCAGACTTCACGTCACGAGTCACCAATTTTTGACAAGGTCATTCAATTTTCCATTAATCGTAACGATGTCTTTTTCTTTTATTATTCTCTCTTCGTTTATTTTTTTATAAATCTTAAACACTAAAAAGATACTTGTTTGGTAAGTTTTGAAATGAGAATGAGATAGAAAGTGATAGGAGGTGTTTGGTTTGCAAGTTTAGGAATAATAGTCATAGTTTCAAATCTCTTCAAATTGGTGAGTTTATCTTGAAATGACTTTTTCTTCTCTCTATCTCTCTTCTACTTTACTTTATTTTTATTATAATATTAAAATTAATAGCCTAAGTTAGTCTAGTTGAATTTTTGGTACAATTGTTCATTATATTGGTGAGCAATTTTATAGTTTATTCGAGGTTTAAAATGATGTATTCAGATTTTGATAGTAATTTTCTGGTTTCTTTGTAATATTTGAGTATTGAATTATTTGAAAGTTTTTGGGAATCACGTGTTCTTATTGTCATCTTTTAAATATTTTTACAGTAGTCAATGTTGAGTGAACATGAAGAGGGACCCACCATTAATTTTTTAGACCAATGAAAAAAAGAAAGCAAAAAAGTAAATTTGTTCAACGCACCTTTAAGACTTCCACATTGAATTCCAATTGCAACCATCAAAACACAAGGGAAGGGAAGTGGGAATTCCGGCGTTTATGGTCTTTCAATGACGAAAAATAGTGCTCACTTCGTATGCTCTTACTGATAAAGGAAACTAAAAGGACAAATCAAGTTGATATCAGACTTCTGAATTAGGCATAAATGAAAGCAAGATATTTAAACCATCATGGTCAAAGGTCAAATTTCGGTGCATAAATCCTGCAGATGCATGATAAAATGTGTATTTATGTATTCTTATGATGTGTGTGAAGCCATATGGTCAAATTTCGATGGATAAATCCAGTAGATGCATGATAAGTATGTATTTATGTATTCTTATGATGTGTGTGAAGCCATAAGTATTGTTCTAAGAGTTGGGGTTGAAGAGGTGGGTAGTAGGGTCAAGCGGAGCAAGTCGAATTTTAAGATGATCATGTTGTAGGGGCTTGTAATCTTCACTATTTACTTTTGCTTTATTTAAGTGGCAGGCTAGCTAGCTATAATTTATAGCAGATTCAGAAGTTTTTTTTTTTTTCTTCTTTTTTTTTTTTTTTTTCTGAACGACCAACAAAAATTAATTTCATTAAATAGGTGATAGCAACAAAACGTTGAAATCACCTTATGAATTATATGCACCAATTATTGAAGTAAGTAAGTTACACCATTTATCTATCGAAGAATAAAATTACTCCAATTCTCCACCGATAATGCTTTGAATCTTGATCGATTTTTGATCCAAGTGTATGATAAAGATCTGATTTCTTCTTGAATCTGACTTACTGTTTTAAATTCCGAGTTGAACGCCACCTTGTTCCTATGATTCCATCTACACCAAATTGCCGTGGCAATAATCACATGAACTCCAAGCTTCCGGTCAACGTTTCCTCTTAGATTTAGAGCCATTGTTGGAAAATCTCTTGTTGATGTAAATGAAGAATTAGAAATCCTGCATCAGTGTGCAACAAAATTCCATATCTGTTTGGAAAAAGCACAATCAGCAAAGATATGACCCAATGTTTCTTCTCCTGTGTCGCAGATTCAAAAGTTAAAGTAACCATTTGTAAAGGTTGTGGTTGTATGTACTGAAAGAATTTTCCAATTTTACTACCCTAATTTCAATCTAATATTTTAATAATAAATATGTTGATTTGATATTGATTTGACTAAAAGTAATGATAATTTAATAATAATTCTATTTTAAAAACTAATTTAATAATAAAAAGTAATAATTTAATAATAAATATGTTGATTTGATATTGATTTGACTAAAAATAATAATAATTTAATAATAAAAAATTAAAAGGGGCAGTAAATTT
This sequence comes from Logfia minima, assembly GCA_963921325.1. Lineage (NCBI taxonomy): Eukaryota > Viridiplantae > Streptophyta > Magnoliopsida > Asterales > Asteraceae > Logfia > Logfia minima. The sequence goes on from OY992768.1 coordinate 10,620,548, forward strand.
AGTAGTACCCTTTGTAAAACGTATACAATTTCACAAGAAAAGAAGGTTTAATTATTAGTTTTCAAATAAATAACATACAAAACGAACTAACATCTATTGAACTTGTAGCACAATTTATTTATATCCGTAACACTGTTATTAAAATTAATTATTTTTGAATAAACTTACACTTCGTTTGTATGTTAAATGAACGTAAGTAAACACATAAGGCACTCATGATCACAAATAAATACAAACGAACACATTTAGTATATGAAACTTGTAGGATGATAGATTGAAAATGTGAAATCAATTGGGAGAATGCTAGGGTATAAAGAAGTAAAAGACTAAAAAGGTTACTATATTCATTAAATTTTTTTTATTGAAAATGTAAATGATATATAGATGTATATGAACTTAAGCAGACTACTATGAACAAACAAACGTGAACATAAATCAATGAAAATGCGTTCATTTAATCAAACGAAAGGACTATTTCGTTCATGATTTATCATAAAATAAATGAAAGAACGTAAAAGAATTTCAGCTGCAAGACTCTTAAATGATTCACCGGACGCTCGATTTCTTTACATGACAAAATAAAAGTATTGGCAAAGCGTTAGTTACTTTCGTGGTAAAAAGAATATCAGTAAATCAAATACAACCTCTATATTCCAAATGCCTTTTATTTTACATATCAAAACTATAATAACTATTATAACGTGTAATTGACATGTATAAATGAGTCAAGCTACTTAAGAGGTATTTGAGTTCAACTCGTTAAAATTTATTTGAGTCGAGTTCAATAGAGTTTGAGTCAAGTTTGAATATGTTATGGAGTTTATTTATTAAACGAGAAAAAGCTCAAGCTTTTTATATAAAGCTTGAATATAATTACGAGTTTAAACGAGTCTATTATTATATACACAGTGATAATATTATATATAATCTATAATATAACTATTTTATACATTGTATTTATTATAAATCAATAACAAATACTGTTATATCTATAGATTTACAAATACATAAAACTTAAAATGATTATTATCATATATGTACAAGAACATTAACATAGTAATATATTTTATAATTTAGTTAAACTCGAGCCGTTAAGATTTTAAAATATCTCACAAGTCAAGATCGAGTTAAGCTCTGAATTCAAAGACAATGAACATTATAAACAAGTGAGAAAATCATCATCCCGATATTAACAAGTTATGCATACACAAAATGTAATTCAATACTATAATTTTACAGGATAACATATGTAATATTGACATTATTTAAGTTAGATATTTTTAATACTAAAACAACTAAAATTATTAGTAGTTTTTATCACTAACCTTTTTTATATGAACATAAATAATCCCTTCTTTGATCTAACCTTTTTTTTGGGAAAAGGCATACTTTCATTACATTAAAAACAATCAATAACAACAAAAATTCAATAAAATATCTTAGATGGAGTGTCTTTTTCGGTTCTTGCACTAACATGTTTACATTATGAATCACTAGTTTTCTATTCGCATAAAATAACCACGTCGAATAAATTTATTTGGTAGCATATTTTATTAGTGTTTAATTTGTGTGATTTTTATGGTGTTTATTAATTGTTTTCATGTTTAGATGACATGTATGTAAGGAAGATAAATAGAACTATTGTAAAAGTTTTTTAATTAAAAGTTTTCATTTATTTATTAGATGTATGTATTATTATATAGGTAGGTTAAAATGAAATAAATAAACTATGAGATATAAGTGATATAAATTTAATGGTATAAATTTACTTTACTTAGTATTAGAATTTACTTAGTATTAGAAGGTGAAAGAATAAAAAATAAAATAAATACTTTAAATATCTTTTCATAAACTTACTTAAATTAACGAACCACGACTCTTAAAAAAAAGTAAAAACCTTCGTAAATCATATAGCTAAAATGTGTTGCATTCAAGTACCAAACTTCAACGACTAGATCAATGATGAATAAATAAAAAATAGTTAAACGAATAAAGTGTTACTGGAATCTATCAGGTATCATAAATGTTTCATGGTATCCCAATACTTTGTGGTTTGTGCAACCCAACTCAACTCAACTCAACTCAAGTTTGTTCCTTTTTTCCTATTAACAGTAACCGTAAACACAATAAAAATTCAGCCCCAATCGCCGCCGACAAAAATCCACGCGCCGCCACAAACTTACACCCCCTGCCCCCACCAGCCAAAAACATCAGTGACACATCACAACCTTACCACTATCTCTTTTGTCGTCACTAACAAAATAAAAAAGTAGAGGGATCTGATATAAAAGAAAATACAAATTTATCAGTAACAAAATTTGAAACTTTATATTATTTATGAATCAAAGTATAGATGGGTGGAGTAACATCATCGATCGCTGCCAAGTTTGCTTTTTTTCCACCAACTCCGCCGTCGTACACGGTGGAATCCGACGGTGATGGACAGTTTATAATACCGGAGGTTCCCCGGAGAGATGGTGTTGATGTGTTGAAACTTAGGACTAAAAAAGGGAATGAAATTGTGATTGTATATATTAAACATCCAAAAGCTACTGCCACACTTTTGTATTCTCATGGTAATGCTGCAGATTTGGGTCAAATGTTCGAGCTTTTTGTCGAATTAAGCCTTCGTCTTCGTCTTAATCTTGTTGGGTATTTTTCTTGATTTTTTTTCTTGATTATGTAATTAACTGTTGAATTCATGATCTTCTGTTTTGTGGGTGTTGTTTTATTTGGACAAAAAGATGATTAATTTAGTTGTAGAATATATGTTTTTATTGTTTAGTAAGTTTTTTTAATAGATGGATATCAAGAAATCAAGTATTTGATTATGTTCAATTAGGATCTATGTATAACTTTTATTGTGCTTTTAGTTTATGAACAAATTATGCCCAATTAGTAATGAAAAGAATTTAATTCGGAAATTGAAGAAAAGTTTAGTTATGGGTGAAACATTTGTTTTGGTTAGTTTACCTAGTTATCGTAGGTCTTGTATCCAACTCCTATGATGAAACCTATTGACTCGTCTCAAAGCTTAAATTTTGTGGCACAAAGTTAGATTTATCTTATGTTCTACCATGTGTCTAATGTCATGCCTTACAAGATATGATGCTAGATTCGTGATGAAAACGGGAGTGTGCACTTATAGGTTAACATATATGAGCATCCTCCAACAAAGGATCTACAGTTCCCTGAAAAATGTTGTCTGTAGTTTTTACTAGGAACATCTTTTATCTTTTTAGGATACTAATGATACTTCGGAATGTTCGGATATGTGCGTTTTAACTATTTATTGCAATTTGAAGTCACAATAATTAATTTTGAGTGTTTGGGTAAAAGTGGTAATGATTCTAATTTTTTGATTATTTAGTACACATTATTAGAAACATGTAAAGTAGTTGCTGTAAGAAAATTGGAATATTGATTATGATATAAATGTGAAATGTTGTTAAAAATAAAAGATTAATGTAAAATTAGCCACTTATCCCTAGCTTAAATAAACTGATTACTCAAGTTTGATTTTAATTTTCAAGTAGCAATAGATATATAGAAACTCTAAATGGACATTCGTTCATTTCTTTAACGTCTAAACTTTTCTTATGGGTATGCAGTTATGACTACTCTGGCTATGGGCAATCTACCGGAAAGGTTTGTTATTTAACTTCATATCTGCGTTATACGTTCTGTAACATTTCTATCTATGATCACTAAATAAGAATAACTATGGTTCCTAGTAAAGTGACGGTTATCCTTCCTTTTGTTCTTCTCTGTTTTGCCTCCCTTGTAACAGCCATCTGAGTGTAATACATACGCGGACATTGATGCAGTGTATAAATGCCTCAAGGAGAAGTATTGTGTTAAAGATGATCAACTAATCTTATATGGTCAATCTGTTGGTAGTGGCCCCACCATCGATCTTGCATCACGTACACCCAACTTAAGAGGCGTGGTTCTACACAGTCCCATCCTCTCAGGCCTAAGGGTGCTATATCCTGTCAAACGAACCTATTGGTTCGATATTTATAAGGTCATAATAAAATTATAAAATACATACTAATAAAAGTTCGTTTTCTTTTGTCTTGTAAGTAGATAATTAACCCTTTCGCTGAAATTTATTTATCAATTGTTAAATTTGTTACAGAACATCGAGAAGATCAGTTTAGTGAATTGCCCTGTTCTTGTTATTCATGTAAGATCAGTGAAGACATTTTTTTTGATGAAACGAAGTGAAAAGATATTAGACAATTTGGATGTCTTAATGGATAAGTGGTTTGTTTTTGTATACAGGGAACATCAGATGAAGTTGTTGATCATTCTCACGGGAAACAGCTATGGGAGCTTTGCAAGAACCAGTATGAACCTTTGTGGCTAACTGGCGGAGGCCATTGCAACCTTGAGTTCTATCCCGAGTTCATTCGACACTTAAAAAAGTTTGTTTTGGCTCTTGGAAAGTTAAAAGGGGCCACCAATGGCTCAAAGAAGCCGGCAGCAGAGGTTGAGAATAATAAAAAAGTATCTGAAAGTGGAACCACTAGTAACGCAGAGACGTTTGAGTTACTGCCTGACCTTCCAGAAGTTTCTAGAAATAGTTTAGATAGTAGACTCCAGAAGTCAAAGAAGCCAAACAAGCCTGAAAAGTCGCGAATGAGTGTTGACATATTTAGAAGACGAAAAGGGTTGGTGTGGTGATACTGGAGCAACTTTCTTGTGACTCTAAGACACGTATAAGAAAGGTAACTTGTTACTCAAGCTTTCCGCCCTTTTATTGGCGTTTGGTATTGATTTGTAATTGTAATGAAAGTGAGTGGTGTTCTTATTAGTATTAATTAAAATGTCATTAAATTATCTGCATGTTACTGGACATGGGTCACAAGGTATTGGCTTCTTCATTTTCTTTAATTTTCTCATTGTTTTTGCCATGTAAAATGAAGCATTATGTTGGAATATGAAGTGGTGTTGATGTTTCTTGATTTTTGTTCTTTAATCCACTTCAATGAGGCTTTTGATGTTATGTTCACTTCCAGCAGCAGCCTGCAGGTGTCATTACCCAAAACACCACCTCTAACGCTATCATATCACTGTGTCAGAGGTACCCAAGGACGATGCTCGATTTGGCCCATGTAGTTCTTTTAAGCCCTTTTCTTCAGTTAGCCATTTAGTTTCAGTCCATTTAGGCTTTGATTCTGGTTAAGAAACTTCTCATCGTCCGAAAAGTAGGCCGGATTTATGACCGGCTCTAACTGGGGCCGTTACTTGAGAAAATGTGTTTATACTGATAATGTTTTCTGGGTAAAATGTTTATAGTTACATTGGTAATCTTTTTATGGATAATTTATTTGTTTTAATAATTTATTTGTTTATAGTTATACACATTATAACACGGCTTATATGGTTGATACACATTATAACCTGGTCTCAAGTAATTTCTGACCCAACTGGGTAGTCCTCAGTCAAGGACTACCAGAAATATAGGACTAACAGACCAAGAGGCACAAGTAGACATTTTAGGCTGGTCTCGAGCCATGTTCGGGTCTAATCCCATTTGTTTCCTGCATATGCCACAAATAAACGAACTGATATAGGTGATTGCAGCAGGATTTACACACACAAACAGAAGGCAAAAGTAGTTCTATTGATCAGAACTAGTTAAATAAGAAATCCAACATTACATTATAAGGCCGCCTCTCAACCACCATCTCTCCCTCGGATCACTACTATAATGATAAAACAAATGAATTGAACCCTGATCAACCATTACCCACCCAACAATTTACATAAATACCGTACAGTTTAATGCAAGGCCTCACTATCAAGCAAAATCACATCTTCTTGGTCTCTTCTTCTGCTGGATTACGAAGTGTACCAAATATCCAGTCCATCCATATTGTATAATGCCCATAGTTATGACGATACGTTGTGTGATGAATCGTGTGGTATCCTGCACCCATCACTGGCCAAATCTTTCCGTCGACACAATCATGAATATTTGCAGTCCATATAGCTTCCATAAACAATAACCCAATGTGGGTCGTGAAGTGTGTTGGGACTAGAAACAGTGCAATCACATGTGGTATTGCTTGTAATATCCCATCTATAGGATGGAATGCCAACCCTGATACAAAATCATATACAAGTTAAGTACTAAAGAGACTGTTGTTATGACTAGAAACCAGTTTGGTAGAAAGAGCTCACCCGCAAAAGGTGAAAGTGTGTTCTGCTTATTGTAGATATGATGAGTTGCATGAAGGTATTTGTACAAAGGTTTGATGTCATGCAACTCCCGGTGCATCCAGTAAATGCCAAATTCAACAAGTACTAGATAAAAAGCCAAATTAAAAGTATACGAGAACCAACCGACATCACTTATCCGTGAAAAACATCTAGTCCATCCGTTTTCAACCATGTACTCTGAGACTGTGGGAAGAGCACAGTAAAATGGCATAGCCTTCATTGCCACGTATATCTGTAGAAGCACCGCTTTTCTTGAAGGAATTGCATCTACAAGACAATAGAGATTTAATAGAACATTAAATATTAATAAGAATTCCAATCGAACAACAAGATCTAATTTAGTAGTAACAATCAATTGACTTCTACGACAGGCATTTGGTCTAACAATTTCTGATAACTCATCAGCAAAGAGGTTGTAAGTTGACGTCTTAATTTGTGTATCAAAAGATGTTTAGTGTATATGTTTGCTGGAACAAAAAGGTTGTTAATGGTTCTTTTCTTATCTATCTTACAATTTATGAAAATGAAGACTAATTTCTAAAAGATGAATCAAGAAAGACAAACAAAGAGGAGGGCATAACCGAAAGATCTAAATCAAATGCAATCAAAATCAACTACACAGAACATAAAGCAATGTGCATGACGCTAGCTAGGTTCTGTATTTATATATAAAATGTACTTCATAACCTCTGGGAAGATAAACGTTATGCTTAAAGTGGTATATGTAGAAGCACCAAAGGAAGCCAGAGATGAAGTAAACAAGGGTGCCAGCAACGTAGTTACGGAGCCACCCTTGCAGTAAATGTGGCAGGCCAGTCCACAAGTTTTCTGGCAACAAACTTCCAAGGACTAATCGGTTGTACAGACTAGTTTCCTTAACAAAAAACTGCAGGTATTCATCTTTCATCTTTAAGATAAGAATAGCAAAATCTGGTTCAGTTTGTAGATTCAGAGGGAGGGTGATACAAATAAGACCAGGTCTACATAAATTAGTTGTTTGAGGGGTTATTCCCAACCCATAGTTTTGAATATAAACTAGTTGTTTGATTAACAGTTGGTAGGTAGCATATATTTTACATAAATTTCATGGAATAATAATAATAATTAATAGTAACACAACAGGTCAAGTTGAATTTTTTTTCTCTAATTTTTGTCTCACATATAAATTGTACTGTAGTTACTTGATAGATTTCGCTCTTTTAAGTATATGTAAAAATAATAAGAGTAATGATATAAGAAAAGGATCATGCGACCTTCCTTTTGGCAACATTTGAACGACCATATAATAAAAGAGCAAGTTTCTTTATAGTGATGGGAGACCATAATCATACATAAACTTACACGGTGTAAACAAGCCAAGGCGACACTCAAACTTGGTTATGCTAAAACATAAACGGGCCTTGCAAGCCTTTTTGAGCTCGATGTAAGAAGTTCGAGTTCAGATTGTTTATTAAACGAGCTCCAAGCTCGACTCAAACTCATTTAAGCTCGACTAGAATCGAGTTTTTAACGAGACGGTCTCGAGTAGCTCGCGAGTATCTTGACTCAGTTACACCTTACATTGACACCACAACTATCGGTTTAGTTTTTGTTTTTCCATATAAAAATCTAATGCTCAATAAATTAATGAGTATTAGACTACTAACCAAAATTAATAATAACAAAGTCTTGAGGATATAATAGTTTGTGACAAAGAAATATTTTAAACTATTCTATAGGATGATACGATATTCAACAAAGAATATACTGTCTATGTAAAGGGGTGTGACATTTTGAGGATCGAAAGGTATTTAATTTAATTTAAAATAAGATAAGATGTTATGTTAGAATTTCTAAGTATCTGTATCAATAACAATTGGCTTCATCGTTGCATAAAACATGTATATATCATATCTTTCAACATGTATTCAGTCTCGCATCACTTGTGACGAGAGAATCCTTGATTGGGAAGTACCTACTGATTTACGATTGGCGATGATGGGCCCAAATTTGCCGGTTAGCACATGGTGCCTATCTTTATTGAGTGGTGGGGTAACAAAAGACAGAGTGGTCAACAAATGCAGTTGTTTTCTGTTTTTCTTGAGTTTTTTTTTTTTTTAATTTATTTATTTACCTCCGTCTCATTTATTTACCTTTGTATTCTAAATTATCAACAACAAAAAAAGTAAATATATTTGTAATAAAATTTTAAAAAATTCACATATATCTTGAGTACATATTTTGACAAAATTGAGTTAGCTAGTGTAGGTGTGCACTTGATATCCAAAAAATATGGCCATTTATTAAAAAAATGGCTTATTTTATTTAATGAGCATTTATTTTGAGTTGGATGTAACGAATAGTCATATCCATGGTCTTTACTTAAATTAAAGTTTATTATATTTAAATAAAATATGTTTAATGAACAATTGTTTTTCATATTTACAGTAAATATAAATGTATTTCGTAACTAGTAATAACCATAATGACAATATGTATTCGTTAATGAAAAATAAATGTCATTAAAATATCTTTTAATTATTTTAAAAGGTAAGCTCAACAAACGATTCTCAAAATTCCAATTAAAACAGATACGGAGTTTTGTAATAAAATGTCATTAAATAAATGTCATTAAAATATCTTTTAATTACAAATCCAGATCAGAGTCCTACATATCATCTTTCAATTAAAACAGATACGGAGTAATCACTACAATTATTTATTATTTATTATTTATTATTTATTAAACACTAAAATAAAGCTTATATCTTATCTATCGTTATTATATGGATGATTTAGTATCCTAAAACAGGATTAATTTTCTTATTTATCAAGATTACTTTTATTTATATCTTTAGGTTAATGTAATCTTTCTTATTCAATCAAGAATATCATCTTTCGCATATAATATAATGAGTTTCGGATTCTTATACCGTGGAGTTTTTGGATTTAGAGGGAAGCTAAACTCATTAAGACATTCGATTTGATTCAAGTTTGTATAAACAAGTATAGTAATATTAGAAAGGATACTCAACTAGACGGTAGGGGTGGAGCTATGAAATTCTAGTTGAAGGGGCAAAACTTATTACAGAGTGCGAGTTTTGGGGTGGAAGTCTTAAAATCTCACTAGTACCCAATTCCGCCTCTAGTACCTGGGCAAGAAGATTAGTTATGATGCCTAGAACAATAAAATAACTACGAAGACAAAGATCATTGTAGTCTGCATATGTAGAGTATGTATGCGTACTTTGTGTACATTTAGCAATTTTGTTTGCAATCGATCTTGTTGGTCTATATGTCGAAAAAAAAAAGTTTTAACAAACTTAAACACATGGTTTTCTAGTTTATCACCAACCTATGGCAGTGGCACATGCCCTAATCCCCACTAACAGTTTTATAGTTGTTTCAGGTGATCAGTACTTTAAGTTTCAAAGATAAAAAACAAGTTCTGTAAATGGTTTATCACTTTATTTGGGCGTTAGTTCTAAAAAGGATGTTCCAAATGTCATAGTCGTAATAAAGAGGCAAACTATAGTTGAAAGAGCATAAATCACTTAAAAGATCATTATCACTAATTAACTGATTACTTGAAGGGAGAGAGCTACATTGAAATTAGGGATATATGTTTTCGCCGTAAATTATACATTAAAAAGAAAAACTGTATTCTTTATTGGTGTTACGGGATACAAACAAATTGAGATGTTACTCCTACGAAAAAATGAGCCGATTTTACATTATCGTTTTGAAAATTAAAAATTAGATAAATTTTATTTTTGCATGAGCTTTAAGTTTCTTAAATTGAAAATAAATATCAAGAATCTCAAGTCCAGCCTGAACCCGTTGTTATGCACATGTAAATGCAATCGAGCACTTTATTAATCTGATTTTTAACATTATCATTATCAATGGAAAATACTAAATTAAATAGAGATCTAACCACCACGTTGCCGGCCTCTAAGCACTGAATTAACAACACCATGTGAAGAATCATTTATATACAAACAATAGTTTAATTTTTAATACATACATTTTCAAGTCATTACTGTCCACTAACTAAATTTATTAATAAATCATTAATCAGATATGCATATCTTAATTATTTATTACTAGGTTCTTCCTCAGCAAATAAACAGCTAAAAAGTAAATAAATTTATAGTGGGCAAATAAATATGAATAATATCCAATTATATACTCAGTAATTAATTAAAAAAACTAACACACATTCTAGAATTATTGAAAAAAGTAAAGTGATTGAAGTAAAATGAAGCATACCTTTGGGAACATAAACATCGTATTTGTAGAAATAAAAGTAAAAGCTCCAAAGAAAACTGGTGATGAAGTAAACGAGAGTTCCGGCGGTGTAGTTCCGGAGCCACGTCTGAATAAAGTGTGGCAATGGCTCCCATATCTTCGCCGGCAGCAGCGTTCCGAGCACCATCCGGTTGGTCAACGAGGTCTCATCGACAAACAGTTGTAAATAGTTTTCATTCATCGTTTATATGAATATGGGGGGGTATAGGGGTCTGTTTCCGGCCAAATGCTACCGGTGGTGATCAGAAGTTGTTAAAGATGAGAAGAGTAAGAAGATGAGAGCATAAATATACAGTGGTATTTATCTCAATTAATATATGATAGATATATAGCCGCCGGCTATACGATTATGAGAAAGTACTCGATTTTGTGCTTTAAATATATTAAGAGAAAATACTATATGCAATAAAGAATACTATAATAATTATGAAAAAGTAGTCCATTTTCTTTATTTATTTAGTTTATTTTACTTGTGGAATTCATGATTTATCTCTCTTAATTAGTTTTTCATCCCTGTCCTGACTCGTGTCAAAGTTGAAGACCACTTTTTAACAAAATAGTTTATGGGTATCTGTTTCACCAAATTAACATCTTATTTTTCGCGAACAAATTTCAAACAAATACATCATTTTCAAGACGAGTTAATGACGATAACTAATTACCCAAATAGTTATTAGTTATATATGTATATTTGAACTTTTAAATCAAACATGTTAACATTTATAACTATTTGGGTAATTAGTTATCGTCATTAACTCGTCTTGAAAAAGATGTATTTGTTTAATGGTGAGTTTTGGTTTACAACTGACTGATATTGTTTTTAATTAATTTTATGTATTAATTATTATAAGTAGACTAATTTAATTAGCTGACTTATTATCATTTATAAATGTTTATTTTATAATTTTCAATTTTAAAAGATCGAACATTAATTTAATATGATATGTTAATGATATTGTAAGTGGATAATAAGACAAAATAGTCAATTCTAATATTTAAAATGTAAGCTTATAAGAAAGAAAAGTAAGTAATTTATGAAGGTAAAGATTAAAGATACGAAATCACGTCACATTTTTCAAGTAAAAGACTCATAAAAATATTTTGTTAAATGTTTGTTTATGTAATGATGCTCTATATATAACTATATTTATAGAATATATTTATGTGGCTAAACTGCATTCAATAAAGAAAATATATTGTTGCAAATAGAATAGGTTTGACTTATACTCTTTCCAATTAATTCATTGATGAGTAAAAATGTCTTTTTGCATCTTTAAATATGTAAGCCATCTCGAAGGTAATGGCTGAATCCTTTGTTAGAGTACCACCGAATAACTCGCGCTGTGTAGCAGAAATCAAAACTGAAATTATTACGACTCATAAATTCGAATGTGGACAGTGAAATCGTAAATGTTTGAAAATTATAATCTTAAATGTTTGTTAGTCCGAACTCCAAGTAATTTGACAAACGGATTTATACTCAAAGTAATTTATATCTTTTCGTAACTTTCATCTATTTAATTGTTTCATTTAATAAATTATGGGATACTATTCAAGTCGAGTCAAGTTAGCAAGTCAAAAGTTAATACTTAACCCGAACTCGAACTAATTTGATAAACATATTAGCGGGTCGAAAACCATCAATTTGTATGTGACCCACATAACTCAGTTAGGTAAAAGGGTTGATAGGTATGGAGTTCATAACTCACTTTGAATTAATACTTAGTCAAAAGTTAATACTTAGCCTGGACTCGAACAATAAACGAATTGGAAAGTCGATAAACGAATTGGCAGGTCGAAACAATCAATCTGGATGTAACTCACATAACTCGCTTTGGATTATTTTGTGCATTTTTGTGTTCATAACCTAAGGGTTTTTTTTGATAAAAATATGTTTTTCTCCTAAAAATTGCATTTCATAACCAATTTCTTTAGCTTAATGAAAAGAGCTTTTTCATCTCAAATAATCTATGTGTTTTTATGTCTATGATTTAATCAAAAAAGTGAGTAGAATGACGACGTAATGGTTGGGTTTGGATGTCGATTGCGGTGGCGAAGAGATACTGAATCATAAGCTTGGAGGCATATTGGAGGAAGAAAGAAACATCCAGATTGGGAGTTTTAGTCTTTTAGATCACATAGAGTGGGAGATGAACGTGCACGTTCATCATCCAGAACGCTGCTAGGGATGGTGTTCCTCCAGTCTAAAACGACATTCTAGAGGAAGAATAAGGTGTGCTGAGGATGGAGGAGATCAAATTAGGTTTAAGTTTTAAAGTGCATTTAATTTTTGGGCTTCTATATAAAATGTACTATTGTTTTAAATTATTTTTATATCACTTGTAATATTTATTTTTATTTTTAATGGGTTAGTTCTTTTATTTGATTTATTTTGTTATTTATTTCTATTTATTAAATTATTTGAATTTTCTAACAAAGAAACAAATCAAAAATAAATTCATGAACACTGTTATGAACACTGTTCCCACTCCTCCATTTTTCAGAAACAATGTTCAACGGGAGCACTGTTGTTGAAAAAATGACGGAATGGGAACACTATTCAGGAATGTATTTTTGATTTTTTTTATTTGTATGAAAGTTCAGATAATTTAATAAATTGAAATCAATAACAAAGTAATTAAATAAAAATAAAAATTACAAATTTTTATTAAAAATACATAACTTATTTTATTTTAGCCAACTTTAACTTTAATGGATTTGATTCACTTATAAAATAACTTTAAATTAACTCATTTAGAAAAAGTAAGCTCACATTAAAGAATATGTTTTTTTTTTAAATGAGACTATTTGAAAAATCTAGCTCATTTCACACCTAGTACCCTAAATTGCATTTAACACCTAATACCCTAAATTGTTTCTTGTTGTTGCACACAAAACACACAAAAACTATTTTATTAAAAACAAGAAAAAGAGACAAAAAAGGAAAAAGAATACAAGAAATAGGAAAAAAAGAAAAAGAAAATGGAGGTCGAACAGCGTCCAGGTCGGGACATTGTGGCCGGCACATCGTACAAACACTGTTTCGGAGTTAGGTAATGACGTTCTGGCAGCGTTCTGGCACCACACCCGTATGCTCTTAAATTATGATGGATGAAGGTTTGTATTTTGGTGGATGAAGGTGGAGTAGTTGGGATGAGGATTTGAAAATTTTGAATAAAGAAATAATCAGATTGTTAAAACATGGAGTATTAATTTCAAATGGGTTACAATTGTTTTTGTTTTACATGTATCTCGGTTATGGTGGCGGTGGAGTACTGTGGTGGGTCGGAGACTGGGTGGATAGATGAAGTCACGAAGATATGAATATCTCATAGGAGATTTGAAGATCAAATGATGGAAAATAGAAAGAAAATGAAAATTGGATGTAAAACTCATACAAAATTGAACAATTTTATTTATTTAGATAAAACCTATTATCATTCATTGGGTTGGATGACTAAATTCATAACTAATTATTGATTGATCAAATCCAAGTTTCGATTAAGATGTAGATTTATACGATATATGTAATGTAATGTAATATAATGTGTGTGAGTTGTTATTCATAAGAAAAAAAAACTCAAACTTGTTATCAATGATGAAGTCATGAAGATATGAATATTACAAAACAAAAGGATAAAAGTGATTTTAACGATGAATCAAGTTGTACCAACTTTCTTTTGACAAAAATTCTAATAAATTACTAACTTTTTTTTAACAATGAACCACATTGTATTATTGTTAAATAACGTGAATCATTATCGTCTTTGGCTATTGCGATTTACCCCTCGCAATCAACACATTGTATAAGTCATTTTTATTAAAATCTTAACTTCTAATCATTTAAAAGGAAAACAAGACAAATTACCATTTTATGCGAAGTAGTAAACTCACTTAACGTAATTAATTATATCTAATTGTTTCATTTATAATTATGAGAGACTATTCAAGTCGAGTCAGATTAATGAGTCAAAAGTTAATACTTAACCCGAACTCGAATTAATTTGATAAACAAATTGGCGGGTTGAAAATAATCAATCTGGATATGACCCACATAACTCACTTAGGTAAAAAGGTTGATAGGTTTGGGGTTCATTTCAAGTTGGCATGTTGATTGATTTCAGATCAAATTAGTTAAAATTGGCAGTTTAACAGCTTGGTTTATGATTAAATTTTTTTTAAAAAATAAAAGTTAAAATTATTTACGACTTCATGGGTCGACCCTTAACCCAAGTCTTGACCCAACCTTAACCACGAAAATAAAACACATTGTTGAAATTTCGACTTAGCAAGTTGACTGGTATAAACTCATAACCTTATCCCTTTACATTTTTGTCAAGTTAGAATCGAATTTCAAATCGTTTTGAGAATTGTTGCCCTAATTATATTGGTAGGTTAATAGATTGGTTTCGAGTTGAATTTTTCTTTTTTAAATAAAACTTCAAAAATTTTACTGTTTCATGAGTCGACTCATTAACCGGAACATTGACAAGAAAAATTAGATGTGTTGTGAGGTTTCGGCTTTGCTGGGTAAAAAATCCTAACCTTAACCCACTTTCACATTAGGTTAGGATCGAATTCCAAACCATCTTAAAAATTGTCATCTCTTATACTATTGATTTGAAATTTGTATATCACTATTGTCACATTTTTCATTCAAGGACGATATGTTAAACGAACAAATTAATCTACATAGATCTTTTATGTCTGCTGCATTGTACAAGGTACGTGCTATTGCAGAATCCCTCTCTACATCACTACGTGTATGTTTATGTTTGGAGAAAAAGTAAAAAAGAAAAGACAGAGAAATAAAACTTTGAATAGTCAATTTGGGCCAATACGTACACATGATCGTAACAGCCCGACGTTAAATTGGAACCCACTTTCACTATACAAAACATATATGTTAACTCTATCATCTCTTATAAATTAATCCCATAATCATAATAATAAAAAATATATATATTTAGAGGCCGCTCAAATATATTATTTTGTTTTTGTAGATCACCCATATTTAAAAATGATTTTGTAGGCGTGTTTTTGTAGGCCACCCATATTTGGAAATAATTTTGTAGGCTACTGAAATTTGTATGTTGTTCTATATATATCAAATCCTACTAAAAACTCATCAGAAAAGTGTAAAAGGACACAAATACCTATGTATTTGAATAAAACTAAAATAATATAAATAATGTTAATTAACAAATATAGAGGTATTTGTGTCCCTTCACATTTTTTTGATGAGTTTTTAGTCGAATTTGATATACATGAAATAATATACAAATCTGGGTGGTTTACAAAATCGTTTTCAAATGTTGGTAGCTTACAAAATCATTTTCAAATATGAGTGACTTACAAAAATAAAATGATATATTTAAATGACCTCCAAATATATAATCCCTGATAAAAATATACAAATAAATATAGTTTACATAAGATTAGGATATGAATTTGAGTAAATTGATAAATGGTTTCAAGGATTAGAACCAAACAATAAAGTAGCTAACGTTATCAATGGGTTCAAAGTACCCGGTGAAAACTTCCTAGCAAACAACACACAGAGAGGTGTCGTCTTACCATTATAAACACACTCCGTTGAACCAAATCGAATTGAATTCAACAGCTTCTCTGTAATATCATTCTTCTGAAATTTTACTGGATGTGGGCCCCTTATTGACCAATCAACATAAGTAAGAGTGCCGTTTGAGTTCATTTTCCCATATAACATGCTTACCATAGTTGGCAAGTAATGTTCGTCATTGTAACATGGTGGATGACAATATTCCTTGAAAAGGTTGTAGTATTTTTGGTCAAAAATAATCCCAAGAGCAAGATCACGATTAACTTCAAACCATTGTGACCCTTTTCGCCAATCTTGGATTGTAATATTGGGTGACATTTGTGGATTATAACGACCGCGTCCTCCTTTATCTATTTGATCATAAGAAGCTAAGTAGCTTAAATTCGATTTAATGAGATAGTTGTACGTTGTTGTGAAGTTGAATAACGGGATGCAAGAATCGGATAGTAGCACAAATCTTTGATTTGAGGGGTCGAGGAGAGCATTGGCTAGTAGTCGTCTTTCAGCATCTACCATTGAAATATCACCCCATTTAACCGGCTGCAAAATAATAATACAAGAGACAAGCATTCATTTGATATATCGTAAGAAAAGGACTTGATGGGCTCATCTACTATTAAACTAAATGGGCTTTTTATTTTAGCTAATGGACACATGAAAGAGGATCAAACAATCAGATTCAATTTAATTATAGTCTAAGAAACATGGACCGATAAACACGGCTCAATTGAATAACTAGAAAAAGTGTCATCATAGTCAGGTCGTAGCGGTGTAAACGAACCGAGTCCGGTTCGAACTTG
Organism: Logfia minima; assembly: GCA_963921325.1. Classification (NCBI taxonomy): domain Eukaryota; kingdom Viridiplantae; phylum Streptophyta; class Magnoliopsida; order Asterales; family Asteraceae; genus Logfia; species Logfia minima. Next base: position 10,637,450 of record OY992768.1, read on the forward strand.
ATTAGGCTTGAATTCAGCTTGTTAAAAATTTACTGAGCTCGAGTTATGCTTCGGTTCAACTCGTTTATTTTAAAGTAATATTTATTTTATTATTATTTTATTAATCAATAATGTTTATTTATTTTATGTGTAATTTAGAACTATACATAATCAGAATTACCAATTATTATATTAAATATTATATATACACTAATTATTGTTATGTAAGTATATATTATATTATTATGTAAAAAATAATAAATTTATGTATATATATTTATATATATGTGTGTGTGAAAAACTCGTTTAGACCCGTGAGCTCGATAGAAGCTCGAACTCATTTATTAAACGAGCCCCAAACAATTTTTAAGCTCGGGCTCGAGCTCTTTTGAGCTCAGCTTGGATCGAGCTTTTAACGAGTCGAGTTCGAGTAGCTCGGTTCATTTACACCTCTAATGATAGATGCAGTCAACTTTGACAAATTTATGTGCCGTTGGCCAATCATATTTATCATATTTTATATTTTATACCCTTAATTTTTATTATATGTACAATTTCAGTCCCTTCTTGCAGCCTAACAAAATCTAACTGGGGTATTATTAACTACACCAATAATTTTCTCATTAAATTTTTTTAGAAAAAACTATGAATAGTTTGGAGATAGTCTAAATAAATAATCATAGATTACTAAAGAATTCACTCAGTGCACGGAAGAAGACTTATTTAAGACTAAGGTCATTCAAAACGATCAAAGAATTTCGCCATATGTCATTGTAATTTGTATTGTTTTGGAGCAGTCGCTTGTTGGTGCTGATATTCTTTTAGATTATATATATATATATATATAATGAACTTTGTTTGTAGTTACATTTGTAAACCTAACCTGACTTGTAATTCTTCTACCGTAGAAGACAGAATCTTGAGGGATGGTGTCTTTGTATGAAGGATGAGGGTGGACGTAGATGGAAAAAAGACCTTCATGCCCTTTGAAGAACAATTCCCACAAGGGTGCAAGTGGCAATGTCCCCGGGGTCAAGAACATAAATGCTACCTTATAAGAAGGGGCATTACCATTAGTTGTCGAAATTTTCATCACACTTCTTACTAAATCTTGATCGCTCATATTGTGCATCATGGGTATTTGTTCTTCAAGTGAAATACTCGTAGGCGACAATAACAATGGATGTGATACATTTGAAGCTTCTGATGTTTGTGACGATGATATTGAGAGCGAATGGAAATTGGAAAAAACTAAAGTTTGAACGATGGAAGAGAAGTTTTGAAGATAAAAAGCACAAACAATACCTATTGACAAGCCAATTGAGAAAATAAACAAGAGAAATAAAGAGTTTTTAGAATGAAATAATTTCAAGGTGTTAATGGGGAATGTATGTTTAGTATGAGCAGCCATGATTATTTGCAGTTTTGCATGAAGACTCATTCTACGTATAGTAGGGTATATAAATATGAAGGGTAGAGTTAAATTCGTTTTACTTAGATCATAAGTAATGGTATTAATTAAATAAATATAAAAAAGTATACATGTGCCCATTTTATAATTAATTGTTACTTCATGTATGTCATAATAATTTTGTCCACTTGTTTTATTCATATATGGAACTAATAATTACCAATTAATTGGCTAACATTTATTTCTGAAATATGGGAATGATCGATGGTATAAAATGGCAAGAGCAAGAAGTACGTGGTTATATAAAATAAAATAGATAGGGGAACAACTCATGTTAATTATCACCTATTTTTTATTTTTTAGTAAATACTCTGTATGAACTATGACATACGAATGATGTTGAGTACGGAGGTAGTTATAGCTAGATTTGTTCCTTAAGACTTTTTAAAGTCAAAATGTTTGAAGCTAATTGTAAGGGTCAATTTAGTTTAAATAAGTATATAAATATAATGATACAATTTACATTAATTAAGGAGAAATCATATTAAATTATTTAGAATAACAAGAAGCTTAATTGATACTGTATGTATTAGTCAAAAATACTTCCAAGTTTCAACTTACTCGAGGTTTAGAGTAACATTGTACATAAGACCTAGTTCAAAAACTAGACTTTTCAAAGTCAAGATGTTTGAACCTAATTGTTAACATATATTTGGTTTAAATACTACGCTATTAGGAGACTACTTAAAGTTTGAATTTAACCAAGTTTGTGTACTTATTACTTCAACTTTACTCTGAAGATCTATATTACTTCTTACTTTAACACATCTACTTGGTATTGTATATTTTTGTTTATATTTTAAGTCTTGAGCTACAATTACTTGCTAATTCGAAGCAATTATTAAGATTTCCTATGATTTCTTACGTGTCATGATTTTGACAAGTTAATAATTATCATGGATTCAACCGATTGATAATCATTATGGATTGATATTTTTATTGGTTACATTACTAAATTTATTTATTTCAAGATAACTATTTATTTGCAAAAAATATATAGAAAATGAGACAATCGAGCAAACAAATAATTAAAAATCCAAACTAAGATTATGAAAGGTATGTTTATGGCAAAGTGTTACACGTATATACATTAAATTAAAATATGCCCAATTTAGAAGAGGTGTTAAAACGTATCAGGACAGCTTTAACATTTTGTCAAGTTGCTTAATTTCGGTCTTTTTGTATCTGACTTCTTTCGATGCTTCATTTTATGTTGTCTATCCTCGTATTGACTTATATAAACATTTTTAAAATAGTGAAATTCACATCAGAAACAATTGGCAAATATGTACGAACCCGTTAAACCTGATTTGGACATGACAACATCTGAATAACAATGCAAGCCAATAACAATCAAACAAGAACAAAGTGAGTAGGCAACTGATCACATATAAGCCCCACATTTTAATACGGAGTATATTTTTTGTATCTATTGTATGAGTTTCAGTATAGCAAAACTTTAATTTTTATTTCCATTTTACGAATTAAAGCTACATCAAAATTGAAGTGACAATGACCAAAATACCAGGGAACAGAACAGGGATTGCTTACAGGTTTTAAATCTTCAAGAAGATTCTGTTAAGCTTCTTAATTCAATAATGTGCTCAAGTGCAACCCAAAACTCGATTCAAGAAGAGACTTTGTACTAGCCAAGATTTAACAGCAAAACTACTTTGCATTTTGGCATGAAAGACGGAAATTTAAAAAATCCGAACAATCACAGCCCCGTCGTCAAAAAAGATGTGTTACCCACATGCTCCAGACATGAACAACCAAAGGAAAGGTAGTCTGTTAGTTATACCCGTCAAGATAATTGTGTAGGTTTTGTATTCATCAGATGGGTGGGCTAAGTTCACGCTCAATGTCCTCCAATGATCGCCCCTTTGTTTCCACAACGTTACCAGCTATGTACACAACAGCAAGAGCACAGATGCAGGCAAATCCAAAGTACACTTTGCTTATGCCAAGTGTACGCACAATACTCAAGAAACACAAGCCGATGAAGAAGTTTGTTATCTGATCATCCATAAATTAACCATTTTGTCAGTGATAAAAACCACAATAAAATACTCTTAACTTGATTCATAACTAAACTTACCCAGTGCATGCCAAGTGATAAAGCAACTGCCTTTGCCCTGATTCTAGAGGCAAAGATCTCTGGTAGTAAAAGGGCAGGGACTGGACCCGCACCAAGTGAAAATGAGAGTACGTACCTGTTAATTACCATGATCAATTAGGTTAAGCATATACACTGGTTTCAGTTTCTAGTTGGAAGAATCTATATATTGACTCACAAGACGGTCCCGATAACAGCAAGTGGTCCAGAATATGGTGCCAGAACCTCCAAACCAAAGGACAAAGATAGCAGGAGCATTGAAGCAGCCTTTACCAACCAAAAACAACACAATTACAAACAAAAAAACACAAACAAAATTTCATGTGTGCATTTTGATGTGAAATTGTGGATATAAGTTGTATGATACCATTCCAGTAAAGCTTGTGATAAGAAGACTTTTCCGTCCTCTTCTGTCCATCAAAGAAGATGCTACCATTGTGCCTGCAACAAAGTCAACATTATAAGTCAACTATGAGGCTATTAGTGTTTTCATCAGCTATAATATGAAGCTCATCTAACCGAAAACATTTGCTGCCCCAACTAGAGCACTTGCGGCTACGTCAGATCCAACTCCCGCGGTACGGAAAACTGTAGTAGAATAATATACAACAGCATTTATTCCAGCCAGCTGTTGGAACAAGAAAAGGGCGGCACCAACGCTGACAACTGTCATAACACCATTGGTTATCACAAATTAAAGTTTATGCCTATGCAATGAACTCTGATTCTTAGGTTTCATTATACCTCTGATATAGCGTCTGCTGAAAAGATCAAACCAACCAGCATCTTGTTCTTCAGAACCTTCACCCGATGCACTTAAATCAGCGATAAGCTCTGCGACCTTGTTTTTTCCGTATAGTTTTCTCATTGCTTGCTCAGCTTGAGAAATTTTCTTTTGCTACAAGTACACCATTAATCTTTTACAAATATGAATACTGGAAATGATGCACCACAATGATCTACAAAAATAGAAAGTGTTGATGGAGATGAATTAACATATTAGAAACCTGAACAAGCCATCGAGGACTCTCAGGAGAAAATGCCATTCCAAGTGCCAATAATACTGAGGGGATAACAGCAATGCCAAACATTGTCCTCCACCTACATAATACAAATAGATAAGGCATGAGAAGATATAAACATGAAGTGTGAAATAAAACTAAGTAATTACCATATAGAGTTTGTGGCTAATGGTAATCCAGCCACCAAAGCGGCAAGAATCCCAATGCAAATAAACAACTGATTGATAGACCCAAGTGTACCGCGAATTTCAGTTGGTGAGATCTAAACACAAAAAGGGTGTTAGCCTGTTAGTTATAAACAGGGATGATTTTGGAAAAAAATTCAGAAATTTTTTAAGATAAATTTACCTCGGATATATACAGAGGGACGATGGCAGATGATATGCCAATTCCAATGCCACAAAGCAAGCGACCTATTATCATAGTTTCTACATTTTGTGCTGTGGCGCTGGAAATATTATATCATATTAGTAACATTTATTATATATTTAAATAGTCTGAAGAACTAGATGCATATCTGACCAAAGAATTGCTCCAATGGTAAGTGGGATCGCATCCAATATAAAAGTTTTTGTTCTTCCAAAATGGTCTGCAAGTGATCCCCCTGTAAATGAACCAACAGTAGCACCAGCCAGAAGTGTGCTAACAATCCATCCTAGATGGTGACAATAACAAAACTATCAGAAAACAAGAAAACGTATAATAAAATGAAAAGTATCAGAAAACAAGAAAACGTATAATCAAATCAAAACTGTCAGAAAACGACAATAACTGTTTATTGAGATTCAGTAAAAGTTACCTTGAAGAACAGTGTTTTCCACAATACCAAGATCCTTTGCAAGGTACTCTAATGCACCATTCACCACACTGAAAGTATTTATAATTGTTTAAGTTGACGAATTTGATGGGTATGTATAAATGTAGTATTTGCAAGGTGTTGTGCATACCCTAAATGATATCCAAACAATATGGCTCCCAGACTAGCAACACCAACGTATCGAAAAACTTGACCAAAAGAGTTTGATTGGTTCTGGAGAGGAGCATTTTCTTCAACATCTCCATCTACAACACAAAGGTAAAATGGAAAGAACTAAAATGAAGGTAATGTTGGCTAGTATATTAACAATATATCAACTCAAGACCATTTGATTTAACATACTATACAGAAGTCAAATTACAAACATTGTTATGCATCAGTCAGCCAAAAACTAAATTGCAGACAACACTACCACTGTGCAATGTATTTACACTTCAGTTCAATGAAAATAGTAATCTTGTATAAAAAAGAATTACAAGGATCATTAATAATTTGTAACGATTCAAAAATAAAAAAAATAAGTTCCAGCAGAAAAAGGAATTCGATACAAGAATACATACCAGGGTTGTTATGTGAAGAGTGATGTAACAATGGAACTGATGGATCAACAGTAACTGGTTGATCTATTGAACTCATTGTAGTTCTATTACAATGGAGACAAATTATCAAACACATGGAGTGCTTTCAAGAAAATGACAATGGAGAACCAGAGAGAACTATGCAACTGTAAAACGAGACTTTGTTCTTCTTGTTATTTTTGTTAATACATTCAACTACAGATATATAGGTGTGCTTGTATATTTACGTACAGATGCTAACCAACATTCTGAAGTACTAACTGAATTCATAGCAAACAACTAACTAACTAACTAACTAACTAACAAGCTCGTGTGTAATACCAGTAGTATGTATAGCGTATATATACTACTACTAACTTATCATGTAATGATATAAACAATATTAAAATGATATATTGTAAATAAAAAAATAACAAATAAAGAAAGACGAACCAGAAAGTAGGGACTTGAATCTGGATTTGGCAGTTGATCGGAAGTTGGGACTACTACCGGATACACGAGCAAGTTCAAGGCCCATATGACCCGACCCGGACCCGTTAAGAAACCCGAAACAAGAACGTCGTTCGTTCTGACTCATACAGACAGCAGCGATTGATCTGTTTCTGATGAATGGATGAACCCTATGGTTTTAATTATTATTATTAACATGTAAAAAATTTACGTTTCCTTTGATGATGATGCCTGTAGCTTGCGATTGCATCTTATTTAATTAATTAGTCAAGATTCACCTAAAGTCAACATTTGGAAAAATACATCTATCTATCTATATTCTATATTAATTAATTAATGGAAAATGGAAATACAATAATGTTGTTCAACGAATGATTGAGTTACAGAGAAAATCAATCATACAGGGTGATTTTTTGATCTGAAGCTCATCGAAGAAGTGCGATACACAGGTGAAATGGTTTGCTGAATATTGAAGGGAAGGCCTCCGGTTTAGTAAGATGGGATGCCGAAAATCTAACTTCAAAAAGAACCGCTGTTGCGCTGGATTTTTTAGTATTTTTAAGTGGTATGGAAGAGAACGAAAAGAAGAAGGACGAAAAGAATTTATGTATTTTGAAGTCGGAAAAGAATGAAAAAATAGAAAAATAAAAAAGATTGAAAAAATGTATTGTTTTCCTTCGAAAGAAAAGTAAAAGAAATGGCCTAATTAATCTTCTTTGTATTTGATTAAAAGTTACATGTGTGATTCAATAAAATAAAAGAAAATTGCTAAGTATGTAATTTACATATGTTCTAAAAATAACAAATCTAATTAGTATCCTAAAAATATTAAATTAACGAAATTGTTTCGTTATTGATTTATGGAAAAGTCACGTGTAGAAGGTGGATTGTGGAAACTATATTCGGGTTATCAGTTATGCATAGCTCCATGCACGTGACCTTCTAAAGCAAAGTTCACAAGTCAAAAAATGTATAGCCATTTCTGGAATTAGACTAGCACATTTTTTAGAAAATATACTAAACTATTTTCAAATTGAATTGAGTATATTATACATATATATATATGGGTAGAGTTCCAATATAAACACCTTAAAAATAAGAACGGATAAGAACGCTTCATATTCGCAAATATACCACATAAATCAATAGATTTACATTCATACATCTCAAATATGTGGTAAAAAATAAATGTGCATCCTTATAAATGCATAAAAATTGAAAAAACAATCGATGCACGATTTTAGATGAAAAATGTGGAATTGTGCATCAATCGTTTTTCTCAAATTGTATACATTTTTAGAAATGTACATTCATTTTTCTTTGCATATTTGAGATATACAAATGTGAATCCAATGGTTTTGTCAAGTATAAATGCAAATTTAAAGCGTTCTTACCGTTCTTATTTTTAAAGTAATCTTATTTGATTCATATTTTATATATATAATATTATTAAAACGTATAGGGATTGCAATTTACATTTAGTTGCTCATTGTTCATCTCCTATTCTTTTTTAGAACTATTATAGAGTATCGTGAGATGGATAAAGATTTTTAACTGAACGCGTATTCCAAAGAAGTAATTCGTACGTGCCACCTCAGGAGAGAAGAAATGGTATTTTCACGATGATTAGGTCTTCCAGGAGAGCTATGCAAACACGAATGAAATGAACAAATTGTTTTGGTTATGAACAATATCAGTCAATTTCATATTTTGGGTTCAAAAGATTTGAATTTTTGTAAATTCTTTTGTATTTAGATTGTGGTTTTGATTGTTTGATCAACCTCTTCTTTCACTTTTCTTGACATTTTTAGTTTCTTTTTCAGGTTTCGTTGTATACTCGTATTTGCCTGTGTATCATTAAAAATCAAGTTCTTATTTCCCAGTTATATGGTTACGATTCTCAAGTCAACATTAGTAGCGTGCATATGAATATAATAATGCATTATGATTATATGGGGGAACCAAAAGAGACTGTCAAATACTTCCTTCGTTCTAAAGTTTTTTTCTACATTACTATCTATATATATTTTAAAATAATTATCTACTTGTAAAAAAAATAATTATAAAAAATTATTAAACTTTCCATTTTACCGCCATTTATATTACTCCAATCATTTATTTATTAAATGAATTAAGTATTGAATAGATGGGCAAAACTTACATTTACCCAATCTATTTAAGAAAAAACAAAATATATTAGAGATATATTTTTTGAGACCGAGGGAATACAAGCTTTGATAGTTTTCAGCTTCTTTTACAAAGACTACTGATATCAGAATCGGTAAACCACCCATAGTGAGTCAAGTCAGGATTTAAGATGCCAATACTCAGATTTCCACTCAAACAAATTGCACTTTGTTCAAATAAACCTTGATTACAGATAGAACAAATACATAAACTTTACTACTAACCAAAAAAAGTAAGATCTTGCTTCTATCCACATCCATCAATTTGTACAAACATTAAGTGACTTACTACCATCTTCATTACATCATTTTATGACCATTTTGTAGAAATAATTCCCTCACACCCCACAAAGGACATTACCAGTCGAGATGTCGATAAAAATTTCATCAATCAACATTTGGAGAATATCCCCTTCAATTATAGCACCGGCTTCATAGAATTCAATCTCGAAATCCGTACATTTCCCTAAACAATGGCTCATATCCCTCCCTACCAGCTCATCTGAAGTCACACCAACAAAACACATCCACCTTCTCACTTCCTCCATAACTTCACGAGTTAAAATATCGGAACCCATAAATGGAGGGAGGTTCATCCATGCTCCAAACCCACATTTCAAGTATTGCCCATATTTCAAGTCTATATATTCAATCAAGGCGTCAAATACAAAGCGCTTTAGTTGATTTCCAGCCTTTGATTTCTCTGATCCCAAAAAGTTGCCAAATGTAGTACACATTACTGCTGCAAGCGCGTCTAGTTCGAGTAGAAGGTCACATACGAAAAAAGAATTGATTTCGTTTGGGTTGTGAGGGATTTGACTAGCAAGAACTAGCTCAGAGTTGAAGATGACCTGTTTAACGTGGGCATGGATGTTTCCCCTTTTTCTATAATCAATAACATCGATGCTGTATAATACTTGTGTAATATATGTGAGCAGATTGGCTACTAACTCGGTGTGGATGTTCTTGTTGCTTGATAAGACATCAGAACAGAAAGGATCTGACTCTGAATCTTGAAATTGGGACTCATCGTATGAGTAACTCATGGAGTCTGCATGCTGCGTGTGTACTATAAACAGAAAACGAGACAAATTAAAACTGAAAAAAAAAACAATTTTCAAAAGGTGGACAATTTCATCAAGGCGAGTTTAAACTAGAGGTGGCAAAATGGCAGGGCCGGGTCAGGGAGAGTAATCGTTTCAGGACAAAATGAGTAACTTCTTTGAAGTGTCAAAATGGGTCGGGCCGGGTTGGCCGACCCACAAACACATTTTGTTTTTCCTTTTCGTGAATCTTACGAATACGTAGGGGTTTTATATACGATTAAGAAAATTATATTTTTTCTACTTACAATGATACTTTGATTCTGGAAAATAAAATAATGCAGGAGATTTTATTCATTTTAGATACATATTAGGCGACTTTTGACCCGCTAGACCCATTTGCTGAAGGGTTGAAGCTGACCTATTAGTGGGGAACTACAACACAAAATGACTCATTTACCCCATAAGTGAGTCCAAATTGCAATGTATGATTTACATTGTAAGAACCTGAAAAAAGAGGTCCCTTACCTGAGCTATCTTCCAAACTGCTGGAGCAGCAGCTGTCATTTGAGAAAGACGCTTCAAGAACAGATCCCGGGCTAAGATGGTCACTATTTCTACCCCCAATTATTGTTCTTGCCTTTTCTGATTTTGTCTAATTATATTACAAACATGAAAAAGAAATATTATGTCAAGATTAGATGTCAACTAACATATTACTTATAGTATATATGAAGGTTACATGACCAACACAAATAAAAAATGATGACAAAACAGAAAAAACTGAACACCAGGCAGTAGAAAATACAAAAGGTAAAATAATTAGAACTTGGCATATATTTATCATCTAGACAATTTAATTCATAGTATACACTGAAATATATTAACTTCAATCGTCTAAAACCGCCTGTATATCATTATGCATCAAGAAATTTATAGAGATGAAACAATTTCAATCTGCTAGAGGATATGACAAATTTTGCATTATAAACATATAAGAAAGCATCTGAAGCTTCTACATAAGAAATTACCAAATGGAAACATACCTGCAAACAGAATCCCGTGTGGTGGTGATACCTTTGACTGCGATGTTGAGGAACTCGGTTCCTTTGAGAACTTTCCATATCATTTTGATGAACTGGCCGTCTCTCCATGTTTAAGGCACATATTAGCTCTTCAAAAGTATTAGATGGCATCCTCTTAGGTGGAACACCATTTATTCCCGATCCATAGTCTACTTGACTAGTCAGCTTTTCTTCAAGTATAGCACCCAAAGAATCTCCTGTCGAACGGAACGGTTGTTGCAAGGAGATCTTTCCATCACTCTGATCTGATGTATACTTATTACGCGAAGTATATTTACATGGAGAAGCATTTTGGTTCCTTCTTCTCTCTAATTTCGTAGGAACTTCACACCTGTTCTTCATCGTGGAGTTAAATCTAAACGCCATTCCATCACCATTATTATTGCAACTACCACCAATACGTTCTATGGAACAAGCATCAGACACCATCTGTTTTCCAGTGCCACTTCTAACCATTCTCGGTCTATTATTGGAAGAACTTTCACCTTGTTTTCTGATATGTCTAAAATGTCTTTTCTGCCCTGGAGACAAACAATTATCAAACTTACTCCTCTTATCACATTTTGTATCGTCAACTTTACTCGGTATCCTTGACCGTGTTTGACCACTTAAACTCCTATTCAACGTAACAAAATCTTTAGTATCACTAACTGTATGCGTACCCGACTTGTTGAATGGCAAATAATTCATTTTTGACTGAGGCGAAACATCAACATCAACCAACGTTCGGTTATTCTCCATCAAATAAGTTAAGTTTTCAGCATTTTGTTCCTGCAATTGTTGGTTTGTTACGTGCCATTGAATATAACTTTCATGATCAACAGGTTCACTTTGATCAAACGAAGAGCAATGATATCTCAAGTTACTATTCGGCGAACCTTGAGACTCTGCAATATCAACCAAATTACCACAATTCTTGCAAGCAGCACGTCCACTCAATAAATCAAAATTCACACCCTTCATAGGCTCCGACCCAAACTCATTTCCCATCGGTCTTTGTTCACTGCGATCGTAAGTAATCGCGTACTTAAACTTATTCCTACCCTGCAACCCAGGTTCCAAAATCCTAGTAGCAGCACCAAGTAACCGAGACGTATTCCTCTTTGTATGATGACTAGTATTTTTTACAGGGGTCACAAGTTTCGGATGATGATTCTTTCTAGATCGAGATAAAGCGTTTTTCAACTGCAACGCTTCGGCTCCGAATCTACTCACATTCCTTGTATCAACCGTCCCGCTTCTTTGAAGCTTTTGAGGCCTAAATTCTTGTCGTGCAGTTTCCTTTTCAAAATGATCATTTTTATCATCCCCAACAACTTTCCCTTTTCTCCCACCCCTAATTTCGCTTGAATTCTTCAAAAGCTTATCACGTTTTACCGATGGCATTGACTCTAACCCCATAAGCCTAGCAACTAAACTTGGAGTTTGACCCCCATTCTTTCCTACAGTATTATTATTATTAACACCATATTTGTTCATATTTGGAAACCCCCCACTGTTTTCATCAGCAATCTATAACAAAAATAATAGTAAAAATATGCATATAGATAATCAAAATGTACACGATTAAGCTTAATTTTCCAGCTTATGTGCTTATTAAATTTAAAAGTCTATAACCTCAATTTTAACGGCTTATAAGCTCGTTACTGTTGGCAACTTCATAAGCCGTTACAGCTTTCTAAATTTTAGTAAGCCCATAAACTGGAAATATGCTAAATAAAAAGATTTAAATTAGCAAAATCTACATATATTTAATACCAGTCTTAGCTTAGGCAGCTTATCATCACCTCCAAACTTCTTTGAAGCTTCTTTTGCACGATCTATCAAATTAATACAATACGGCATTAATTAATGCTTTAGTACAATAAACTTTTTATATATAAAATATTAAATTAAATATAATAATTAAGTAACAATTAGTTAACCTGGTGGAAGCAATCGCTTAGAAAAAAGTTTCTTTTTAGCAAACCTTCGATTCCAATCGAAAAGTTGAAAAAATATACCAACACATCCGCCACTCTTTCTAGTAGGCCTGTTCTCCGTAATCGCTAAAGACGACGTCGTTACGCTCGCAGTATCACTCATTTTTTTACAGCTTCTTCAAGACACAAACACACTTTTGTTGATAAATCTGAATTTACATTTTCACTTTTTTTGTGATATGTAAAATAACATTAAGGCATCTGTGAGGCAAATGCTGAAGATATGAAAGAAGAAAGGAATCTGCCAAAATATGTACTCCAAAATCAAAAGCATAAATTCAGAAAGAAAACAACGTGACGTTACTTTTGTTCACGAGAAACAAACTAATAATCTGACAAGAATCTAGAAAGCAAATACTCACCGGTAACATCAAATCTTAAAAATAAAAAAGTGGAGTAGGATTAACGGTAGAGTGTAAGCTAGGTAGGCGATGATTGGAAAGATTGTATGTGAAAACGGCTGTTACTCACTTTTTACAGAGACTGTTACTCACTTAACTTTTTGTATTTGATTTCTTTTTAAGTTTAAGGGCTAGTTAACATTAACTACGGCTTTATATCTGACCTTTTTCTTTAATTTTATTTTTAAATCCATAAATGATGCATTTTAAACATAATTCAGAACACATCAAACTATTTATTCTTATTTTCAACACACTTCAAAAACTAAAAAACTCTATAATTCTCAATGTCAAATAATCAAACAACTTATACAACATACACTCTCAATGGAACCCGTTTACACAACAATCATCATCTTCAAACCCGTCAACCGGCATGCCCAGTTTTAGTACTCCATACATAGGCCGCAAACCCAAGTCCCTTAAGTATAATACCATCAAAGCTCACACTATCAAACACCGAAGTTATTGCACGAACAATATAACGCTTTCCTAATGTGGCAAGCATCACAAAACATCCAACAACTCGTCATCGAACAACGCCTCATCCCTAAAACCCCGACATACAATCGGTGGAAGACAAGGTATCGACATCAACCTCTAGTAGAAATAGGTCAAAAAATAAAGTAAAACAATTGGAGGTTGGACCATCACAACGTAAACCATAAAAGGTTAATACCAATCGCAACATTTGAGAATCAGATGACAAACACCGATTGGCCCAAAGTTATATTGCCATTTCCGAATATTCCAACCGATAAAATGAGCAATCCGATGACTCTTTTTGGTATCTTATTATGGAAGAGCACCACAGATGCAACCGGTCATTTGAACGGACCAAAGACATGTTTATCTTCAAAATGGTCAAAACTCAATGTCACATGCCAAAAGTAACGAGGTATTTGGAGGCGGCTTCAAGCACAACAAAGAAGCGAGGAAGATGTCGATAACTTTCGGTTGCTAGCGGAGGCTCAATATAGGTTGGATTGCCCTCTGGTTCTGCGGCTTTTTCTCGAGCTTCGTTTAATGACTTGATCACATCAAGATTTGAAGGCATCCGACACGATAAACAAAGTTACTACCGGACGAACGACCTTGAAGTCGCGCTAAGAATTTTATCAATGCCGACTGACATTTTAACGGGACAAAACAACTTCATAATAGAAAGGGAAAAGGAAAAAGTTCGTGACATGGGGTGGGGTCGGGAGACGCTTGAATTTTAGATTTTTAAGACTTGTAATATATAAATTTTTTATTTTAATGAATGTTTTTCTTGAATTAAGTTTAATCTATTACTTGTTTTAATTTATTAAATTATTTGAATTTCTTTTAATAAAAATAAAAGTTTAGAACAATAGTCAAAATACTGAAAAATAATTCCCTTTATTCATTTGTTTATCCATTAATAATTTTCTTATTTCAAAATGCTAGAAAACAGTATTATCCGATTCTTTAAAAATCGGTTTTTTGACCGGACCAATCATCCTATCAGTTCCAATTAGACCGGTTGTTGATTTTTCTTTTATTTATTTTTTAAAAATTGATTAAGGGTTAATGTTTAATTAAACTCTATATCGGACCAGTTTTTTATATATTTTTTTTTAAATTTGATTTTTTATAGCAAGTTATGAGTGGTCAAAGTTCATTTAAAAATAAAAAAGTATATAAATTGTTAAAATTGAAGGTTAACGTCGAACTTCAAAAAAATACACATTAAAGAAAACGATGAATTAATCAAAGTTACGAGTGAAAATATGCGATCTTTCAAAATTTACAAAAACAAAAGTCAATTTGGTCAAAAACCGGTCCAATATCACCAAAAAAAACCGGTCGGGCCACCAATTTTTGATTTGATCAACTTTGTCGAAAACCAGTTTACTTTGGATTGAAAAACTTCCCAAATCCCGATTCGACCGATCTGACCGGATTGGTCGGACCGGTTTTCAAAACACTGGTTTTATGATTCCACATCCTCTTGAGACAAAACTTTACATCCTATTACCGAAGTCATTGTAGGAGTCAAGATAGTTAAATGAGTTTTTTCATGTTGGTGTTAGTCTATGTAAACGTTGACCAACTTATTTTATTTTTTTACTCCAGGTACGATTAAAGTAACTTAACGGGGCTATTATTTGTACATTATACACACTCACATACATATAAAGGTGAGATCCACACATTTACTCACATTAGATTGAACACAAAAGAATTTTAAAATGTACAAATAAAAAATCTCTTTTAACATAAATATGAATGATACCATACCCTGAATAGATACTTCATAACTATTTTTTACTGGTATTAAACACTAGATTTTGTTTGTATACAGCAAAGAATAAAGGATGTTGTATGTACGTGCTGCTATTTATTAATCATTAATTTGTTGATAATATATTATAGTCCTTGATTTCGTATATTTTATCTAGTATAAGTACAAACTTTTAATATTAGAATATTTGCATTAATGGTCTAAAATGTTCATCATCAAATTTTCATAACATGGGAAGAATATATTTTATAGTATAGTTGTTTTACGGCAATATATTTTTCAAAATCCAGTTAAATAAGTTTCTTTGAAAAAAGTTTATATGAGATTTTTATATCAATAATCTTTAATGAAAAGCGACTCGTATGCTTGAATACATATGTCTAAACACAAGCTTTTAAAATTACTTATTTCTAATATAATTTTATTATATAATAATAATAATAATAATAATAATAATAATAATAATAATGCACGGACTGAAATTATTAAAATTAAAAATTCAATCTCCTTATGCCAAAACACCCAAAATATAATTATCGTATAGATAAAAGTTTAAATTAAAAATTTAATCTCCCTACCCGAGAACACCCAAAATATGTTTGTCGTATAGACAAAAACTTAAACTTATATTTAAACGAACTCAAGTTATAACACCGTATACTCCAATTCGGGCTAGTTTTACATGATATACGTACGTTAAGTAGGTATATTTTGCATAGTACGTGAATATTGAAAAACAACAGTAGTGAAGTGAGGAGATAGATAGAGTAATCATGTTTAAACAAGTATTGTCGTAAGTCGATAACTGTAGACTTGTAGGTAGGTTTCGTCGAGTCCACGTCTAATTTCCGTCGCGATGCGAAGACGGGCGGCGTGTATTCCGAAAAAAGAGTTTCCGATGACTGTTGATAATAACAACCCCTACTCGCAGTGCATGCCGGTAAAACTCACCTTCACCTTCCTTAACTCCACGTGTCAAATGGTAGAAGCGAGTGACAGATTACAACTTTACATTGTCATCGGGAGGGTAAAAAGACAGACTGGACTAGTGCTTTATACTTCTCTCTTCTTCTTTTTTTACTTTATGGAATCCAATTCATAAAATATAAACTTGGCAGTTTATTGCATGCGATGAGTTATCCGTTATGGATTGAGAATATTAATATTAAATTATTTATACAAGCAAACATAAAATCGAGATATCAAAACCTAGGAAGGTCTTCCGGTCTTAATTACGCGTGCATATAAAATGTTTAGGATTGACTAATGTTGGAACATTCTAATTCAAATTAAATAAAAAATAGGGATGAAAGTAATTTTATGTATGCACTATAAAATTGTACATAGTAGTTTAGCTTATTTTTGAAACTTATAAACCTTTATAAGCTTTAAGATGGAGCTTTAATTCATTGATTCATTTGATTCATTATATAATAAAAGAGCTTAAAAAATCCATAAATATAAGCCTATCTAAACAAACTAGTAAGCTTGAGTTCAATTTACGGTTTGAGAATGAAAGTACTCAATCCTATAACTTCAAAAACCGATTCATACTTAAAGACTTAAAGACCTAATAATTCGAAGTCACTTTCAATTTGGCCTAAGCCGTACAAAGTGAAGTAGAATGTATGGTTTATAATAAAGAAGTCAAATAGGATTCAAGACGTACTAACTATCCTTTGTTAAAATACAACAGAAACATAACAATATAACAATAGAATCATATACTGTGGAATTAAGCCTCAACGGGAATCTTACTTTGCTGCCTTCTCAAGGAAAAAGTCATCAGAGTAATCAACACAAATGTTTTTCGAGTTTAATGAAGGGCACAAACAAAGACTGATGCGGAAGTGTATGAAAGCCCTAACGTCCAATCACAAAGGGCAAAACTCTATTTACCTAGGGACTGTTTCTATTCATTGGGTGGTGAGGTACTTCATAATCTACCAACAATTGTCTTTGCTAGGTGGTGAATTATCTTAGGGATTACAAGATACTAATCCACAAAGCACATTATATACGTACCCAAGTTTTTGAACGAATGAAAGCAGCATTAGCACAAGAGGTCCAAAGCCCTACAATAATCCAACCACACTCATCCCCCACTCCATTCCCACACGATTGTTCTAAACCTAAACAGCATGAAGAGATCAATAGCACCAAACCGATTGATACCCCTCAAGTAATTGAAAATCCTTTTATTGATCCCTCATTATCAAAAGAACAAACATTTCATTGTACAGAAGAGAATAGGCATGAAATATGTGTCCGTGCTAGAAAAATTATTCAAGAAGGAAGAGATGGAAAAAAGTTGGATAAAGAAAAGGTCAAAGAAAAGACGCATGCTAGCTTCCAACTGAATATCCATAGAACTAATGTTGCATTTACTTCAAAGAATAGGCTAAAGAGTAAGAAGAATAAGCTGAATTATGTTGGTGATAATTTGGGTTTAGATGATGTATCTTATAGTGATTGCTTAGAGGAGGAAGATTTAGATATAAGCTATCAAAGTGTTAAGGATCTGGGAAGGTCGATAGGTATATTAATTGGGGATTGGATGATTGTTGGGTCTATCTTCTTAGGTTGTTTCTTGATTTGAGTTTTTCTCCAAATATTGTCTTAATCAAGCAGACACATTTTTAGGGCTCGTTTTTTGCTTCTAGCTACTCCATCGTCATCATTATCATCCACTGAACCTCCAAGGTTTATATCGTCTTCTTGAAGTTGACTCAGTAGGTTTTTATCTCAAGGCCGTGAAGTTTCAGTATGTTTTCCATTCATCATCTCATCTGTAGTCAATTGGATATGGTATGCTTATTTGTAGCTCACTGTAAGTTCTTTTTTACCTTCATTGAAGAATCTCTTTATATTTATATATTATTGTTTTTTCGCCACAAAAAAAAAAATTACGGTACAAACAACGAGTACTAATAATCCACCGAAGGCCCAAATGGGAAATATAGTGCAGAGTTGTTAACATTCGATCAGTTTTTTTTTTCTATTTTTGGTAATAAATAACTCATAAACAATCGACACGAATATATGTGTTTATTACGTTATTAAAAAAAATAATTAATCAAAAGTACAACGTATTACTATCAAATGTTTCATATATACAAGCTATCCATTTTATTCTAGGTATGCAACAAACTGAAGGATTTTTGTTCCATGTACGTAACATTATAACCCGTAAAGTTACTTTTGTAAGCACTTTTCAATTTTTTATAAATGTGAAGTGGATAAAAGTTTATTACATGGAGTTACATCGGTACAGGATATGTCAGTTTGTTGCATAACTAGAACATTTTATAGCAGTACATTACACTATTAAAAACATGCTCAAGTAACGCTGCTAACACATAAACAAACGGCGTGGCAAAAATTATCCATGTGACATCATACGTGGTTGCCTAGTTAACAAATTGCATATTGCAGCAAGTAAAGTTCAAGTATGTCAAGATATGAAAAACGGTTTCTTCCGGTTTGTTGCATACCTAGAACATAAAATGGGTAGCTAGTATACATAGAACATTTGATGGCATCACGTTGCATCATTTTGGCATTAACTTAAACTTCTCAATATTTATATAATACATTTGAGATGTTTTGTATAATTACCATTAATGTAGATAATGTTTAATATCCAAAATACAAAAAAAAAAAACAAATTAAAAAAATAAAGTTAGTGAAACTTAAACCTCGAGACTCAACAAACAACTCCACAACTCGCAACCTGTCCATTAAGAATTCGAAACTCGGCACTTGGAACACGCAACCCGACCATCGAGTTTACAATGACATATTATAATATATTTAATTTTTGGTTATTTTTTTACAATATTTATATGAAAATTTGTTAAAAGGTGATTTGTCAACTTACAAAACAATATTATTCATTTGTTGTAATGTAGTTTTTGATTTTTAAAGTATTTTAGAAAATATAATACTACATATCGAATAATGTGAAACTAATAAACTTTTTCAGTGCATTGAATGGGTGTTTTTCTACCTACTACTAATATATAAAGCATTTTAAGTGTTTTTTTTTTAAGAGTGAAATTATTACTTTACCCCTAACATTACAACGAGTATTTGAAAAACCAACTTGAAATTACTAACATACCATTACATATACTAAATTCTCATTGTTACTATCATCATTAAAACTCAAACTAATAAACATATGACATTTAAGAAATACGGGATGTGTAAATTATGTACAAAACGGTCAGATCGAGACGAATATGTTAACAAATAGCCAAAGGTGTATTGTCCACCGTTTAGAGTCAAATTTTGCATCTAAAGCCTTCAAAATCAACTTTCCCTCAATTTGACACATTTTTATGAGTTTTAAAAAATTAGAAACGAACTATTATGTGTGTTTTTTATGAAATTATAAATTTACATGTTTATTTACGTTACTCATTTTGTTTTGATACTGTCAGTTTCTATATTCAAGAGTTTCAAATTTTTATCAAATTTGGGGATTTTTCACGAACATAATGTTTAGTGTTAAAATACAAAAGTAAAAGAACAAAAAAGTATTGATAGTTAAACTCTCGACCCAGCCAATGACTCCTCACCTCCCAACTTGCCACTTTGCTATTGAAAACTCACAACCCAATCATCGAGTTTGCAACCACACACACAACCATCAAGTTCGCAACCACACACATATACATACATACATATATATATATATATATATGTGTATATGGGTTTTTTGTGTTAACAATTTTTAAAATGGGTAAAAAGCTGATTTTTTCCTTTTAAAATATATCATATCTTTGTATATCGTCATAGAAATTTTAATTTGATTTAAATACTTCATATTGAATAAACGTGAAGCTAATAAGTATTTATCTGACGCAACGCGTACACATTCTGCTAGTATATATATGTTTAACACTAAGAAAAAGATAAATTTTTTCTTTACCGTTGGATCCAAGGGGCCTACCCCACTCCGTCTCCTTTTGTTTTGTTTTTTTTTTGTGACTGATACCACCAAGAATGGCATTCAAGATAGTGTCATGTCTATGATGTTGTTTTGGAGAAGCTCGAAAATGAGTACCAAAAACTAATCATAGGCAGCGGTGTAATTGGCAACAATTGTTGAAGGGTAGATAAATCCTTCTCTTATTAGTGGCCTATCTGAACCTCTAATGTTAAAATTTTAGAGAAAATTTTATATATATACATTTAACCAAAAACTTTACGCCATATAGTCTATGTCAGTAGCTTTTACATTCAAATAGTCACCATTCCCTCGGTAAAAAAACAGAGGAAAAGAGGGAATTCAAAAACCAATTAAATCATGCCACATAAACCAATTCCCTCTGGTCAACCACAATTCCCTCGGTCAAACCCCGATTCCCTCTGTTTCTAGATAAGTCTCCCGCATGTCAACCCATAAAAGTCCAATACCCTCCGTTTTCGTCCATTACCCATTGGAAACGGCCCATTACCCTTTGTTATAGACATACCCTCTTAATACGGCCCGATACCCTCCGTTTTCAAGAAATACCCTCCGTATATGGTCCAATAAATTTATGTTTAAAAATCATTGAAATCAAATTGATTTATATTAGTATTAGTATATAGTAACCAAACACACAATTAGTATATAGTAATTAGAAGAAAAAATAAAAACAAATTTAGTATTCTTACCTTGAACTACTGCCACTCATAGTTATCTTCTTTGATGACAAAATGGGACAAAAACTACAACTTAGTTCCTAATCCTAAACATAATTGATTGATAAAACAAAAAAATCGTACTTCAAATTCATTATCATGAACGATATGGAAACAATGGAGACAAATGAAAAGAGAACAAGCTTTCCCACTTAAAATCGTACTTTTGCCGTGTACTTTCGAAAAAGCTGAAAAACACAGGGATTCAACAAAAAACAGAGGGTATTGTTAGAAAACATAGGGAATTCAAGTTGAAAAGGGAGTGTATTCAACAAAAAACAGAGGGTATTGGTAGAAAACAGTGAGAATTCAAGTTGAAACAGACATGCAAGAGACTTATCCAGAAACGGAGGAAATTTGGGGTTGACCGAGGGAATTGTGGTTGACTAGAGGGAATTGGTGTATGTGACATGATTTATTTGGTTGTTGAATTCTCTATGTTCCTCGGTTTTTTTACAAAGGAAATAGTGATCATTTGCATGTAAAAGCTACTAACATGAAGCATATGGTGTAAAGTCTTTTGTTGAATGTAGTTATATATAATTTTCTCAAAATTTTACATTGTTAACTATAATTCTTTTGTTGGATAGTTTGATACTTCGATTAGATTGTACGGAACATATATTCTTTGTTTTATACTATACAATGTACAGTTACTAACCAATAAATATAATACATGTAATGTAATTTTCTTTTTTCGTAACATAAAGACTGGCAAGTGATTTTTGACGTTACACTCTTGCGTCGTTATAAATTGCTAATAGCCACCAAGTCAAAACCACATCAAGTTAATAACAGAAACTAAATAATGATGTACTAATTTCACGAGTAATAACACGCATAGCCGTATATGCGATTTTAGAAGCCATATTGACGGGTTATAAAGTGAGTTTCTCAAAATAGATGTTAAATAATTAGATTTTTAATTAGTATATTGAAAATGATCCTTAAAAGACGACGTTTCTAATATGTCAATTCAACGTCAATATTAGATTTGTACATCAACATATCTTTCTTAAAGATATATATTCTAAGTCCGGTTATTAACAAAAGTTATTTACTTAATAATTAAAAGGGGATGGAGTGATTTTAGGTGTCACAAGGTGGTTCTAGAACATCCTAGAGTGATCACTCTGATCTTGAAGTGATACTTAATGTGATTAACCAAGGTGATGACTATCACCTTGAGTGGTAAAAAATAATAATAATAATTTTAAAAGTAAATAATATTATTTGAATGTAGAGTTACTTTTCAGTGTGATAAGTATATATGAAAATAAGTTTCAATCTTCCTATAGTATAAAATGAAGAAGCATTAAACTGACAACTTTTTCTCGTAGCGGTCATTTGACCGCCCCATGCTCTAAGGGATCCAAATTCTAATGTAATTTATGTACATTAGACTTATCACGCTACTTAGAGACAACTTTGAAGACCCTCAAATTTTGGAGGGATGTAGGTCACTCACCCTAAGAGACGGTCACACTAACAAATATCATAATTCAAAAATAAGATAATTAAAAAAAAAAAGTAAGATGAGTAATGCTTGAATATTCTTCTCAACTTGAAGTTGATTTTATCTCGTATCATAATTTTTTCACTAGATATTAATATAGACAATTATATATAGGATAAATGTACAGTTTGATTACTTAAATTATACACAATCATATCATATTAGCTAAACATTTACCATTTTAACCGTAACGATCTCCATCAATCAATCTACAACACATGTATACATATTTTTGTTAAACGAACGACCACTAAAACCTATAGCCGATTAATTTCGAACCAATAACGACTCTTGTTATATACTTAAGTCACGTATATAATTGGTCATCTGTAGGTGGTTTACCTAAACATTTTGAGCAATCATTTACATTACATCAAAGAGACCAACATAATTGACCTCACTGCTTTATGCTTCCTGCACAATGATGTTCGGAAGGATGGATTTATTGTGGGATGATAGTCACAACAAAATGCTTACATGTTCAACAAAAGAAATAGGACACCAACATTACATTTGTTATATTAAAACCAATCAAAACCAAAAGTCACATCAACAATAATAAACCAGAAAATATAATTCATTTAAAAAACACAACTTAGACTACATTATCATAAAGATAAGAAGACAAAGTTATAAAATCAACCCAAAAACAATCCATATCAAATTATTACACAACATGGAGCATATACATCCAAATGATACCTAAACAAAACAGCCCCATCAAAGCTAATATTACCTGTTTTTTAATCAAGAAACCCCCCACATGCATGTGATCATACACTCCAATTTCATGAAAAAGAACCCTTTAGTTTAGCCCCCCACATTTGCTGTCTTTCCACTCATCAACTCTAATTCAATCAATACTAACCCTCATACCTAATCAGTACTAATTAACGACTAATTAAATCATTAATCCCAAAAGTTCAACATCTTTCAAGTTCACATAAAAGTTAAAAAGATACCATCTTTAATAGACATTTCAAACGATAACACTTTTTTTTTTCTTGTAAATTAATGATAACGTAACGTGGTTTTACAGAAAACCACAATTATGTGCTATCTTTTTATTTTTATAATAATCAATATAATTACCAAACCCGATTAGGATGATTTTTGCTTTTATTTCTTCTTGCCACTAGAGAATAATGACCCGAAACCCAAATTCAAAACCGGGTTAACCCGAACTGCATTACTAGTATTATTACTATTACTATTACCGTAACTATAACTCGCTTTCCTCAATGGAGGCTTCTGATAATTATGATGCTTTTGAGTAAACCCTTCTTTCGATGATCGCTTTGAGTTTGTCGTACTTGTTGATGATCCAGTTGAATTACTCCTAGACATTAATGGAATTGGACACAAGCTTCTGGCATATCCATTACCACAACTGCTGCTTCTTTTGAATCCCCAAAACGATTTCGACGTATTATGTTGCTCTTTTGGTGGTGATTGCGTCGGTAATGATGGTGGTTGTGGTGGTGGTTGTTGTTTGATTTCAATTGGGATTATTTTACCGTTAGAAAACAGCTCATCGGCATGATGGTGATCAAGATTTTGTTGTACACAAAAATTGAATTCAACGGTTGGCGATGATGATGAGAATGATCGAAGAAGTTGTTCAACTGGAACGGTGTCAGTATTAGAGAGATCATGTGAGAATGAAATACGAGGAGACATTGATATGTTGTTTCCGGTGTTGGAGTTTTCAGAGTAGAGGTCGATGGCCATTTTTGATAAATTCACACAAGTGTGAAGGGTGATGCATTGAAAGTAGTTTGATAAGTTGGAAAATGAGAGCGGTGAGATTTGTAGTTATGTGAAAGATGAGGGTCGGATTTGAAAATTTCAGGGTACTTTGTTTTTAAGTTCACATGTTTATGCCGGTATGGTATGTACCGATTGGTTAGCGGATGCGTTACCAAAAGACTCGGGACAATATGTTTGACAAAACAAAATGTGATTTAAATGAATAATAATGAACCATAACTTAATTAGGGAAACAAAAATATTGTCCCCTGATAAATTCTTTTCATTTAGAAAGATAATAAAGTCATTAATCAATAAAATATCTTTTTTATCTTCACATCTTTAAGTAAGGGTTGGTTAAGGGAAAAATAATGATAACATCAAGAAATATAATGAGGATTCTTAGTACTCCTTTCATCATTGATGTTGATGTTGATTGGTTCACTAGCAATAGTTGTACACATACATGAATAATACTTTTTCTGAGCACGCCATAAATAATAATACTAATATATATTATAAATATATATCTATTAATATTAATTTCTATTATAATGAATATATGTAGTAAAACATCATATTAATATTAACGGGAAATGGAGTGCACAATACATGTGTACATCTACATCCATTTCTCTTTCATGCGTCTACTTTCAAAAAACTCTTATAATGAAAAGTTCATACGATGGTGTTAGTATTTCTCTCCTATAAACCTCTATTACAGATAGAGATGGTGTTAGTATGTTGTAAACGTTTTAGATATTTAGAATTAATTATTAATAGATAACTATAAAATGATTGGAGGGGAACATAGTGTTTGTGATTCGGACTTGTGAGGACCACTTAAAAGAGTACGACCGCTTGCTCTAAATGTTATAGTCTTGCTATGGAAACAACTCACATGCGTATATATATATATGCTCATATTTCTATCAACGTCAAATATTATTTTAAACGAACCAAATATCTTGTCTGAATACACATTAATTATTATGTCTACAATCACAAATATGGAATTCAAGAGCAAATCATACCTTAAGAAAAAACGATGGATCTGAGACTAGGTTATAATTAACTTGAATAAATGTTTATCATTACTTTTTAAATCTCGTATAAAATAAAATGATTAATTATTGTTTAACTTGATTTTTGAGTTTGACGCTCTAACCGAGTTTTTACTTTTCCGTAACATGGGGTACCAATTTGCAGTACTCACTACGTTCATGGTAATTATTATGTGCATCAATAATTGTACCCAAATTGCATAAAGGTATGTAACTGAAAGTATTCATTATGGAGTACTATGTATTTTATTTCTTCATATATGCTACTCCAATATGTCTTGGAGGAGTGCTAACGGTTCGTCGGTGAAGGGATCGGTTCCAATCAACAAAATTGATGTCATTGGCACGGTCCGTCGGTTGGAGCCGTCGATTTGCGCAAGTCGGTTTTCCGACAAGGTTCGTTGGTTTTTTCGGTTTTGATTTTAATGTTTTACTTTTTTCTTTTTCTTTTTTCCAAATGTAACCGTTTATATATAAAAAAAAAGAATCAAATTTTTTTGAAAAATGTGCCAACCAAACGGCTCTTTCATTTTTAATATATATATATATATATATATTTTTTATTTTTTTCACTAAATCAATACCCACAATTACTCCTATATATACCTACTTCAAACAACTATAATTCACACCAAAAACAACCAATTCTCTCTATAAACTTATACTATTATACACCCATTTTATCCACACAGAATATATATTATATCTAATTCCAATTCCGATTCCGATATTGAAGAAATTCAAACGCTTACGAGTGTGTTCGATACGACCGCCGCAATCAACATGATTAATTCTATAGACTCCGATTCCGACCAAGATGTCGAAAGCTCATTCCATCCGCAAGAAGACCTAGACGATTTTTACGGAAAAATAGCGACGAGGCGGGCCAACGTTTATTTTTAGACTACTTTGCCGAGCACCCAACATTCCCGGCGGATTACTTTCGACGACGTTTCCGAATGAGCCGGCCTTTATTTATCCGTAAATGTCAAGGTATATTATCGTACTCCCAACTTCCGCTACCTCCATATTTTGCATATTTTCACCAAAGTCGAGACGCTGCCGGTGCACTTGGTTTTAACGTTTTTCAAAAGTGCACTTCCGTCGTACGCCAATTAGCATAGGGTTGTGTCGCCGATACGTTTGATGAATACTTACACATGGGTCAACAAACGTCATACGATTGTTTAGACAATTTTACAAAAAGTGTATTTCATCTATTTTCTCCCGAGTACTTAAGAAAACCTACACTCCAAGATGTGCAACGTTTACAACAACGTCATTCAGAGTTGCATGGTTTTCCGGGTATGCTTGGGAGCATCAATTGTATGCATTGGCCTTGGAAAAATTGCCCAGTGGCATGGCAAGGTCAATACACTCGAGGTGATCAGGGATGTCCAACGATCATGCTCGAGGCGGTAGCCTCTTACGATATGTGGATTTGGCATGCCTTCTTTGGTCCTGCAAGTTTGAGTAACGACATCAACGTTTTAAATGAATCGGATTTATTCACTGATTTACTAAAAGATAGAGCTCCTCAAGTAAATTTCACTATTGCCGGACAACAATTCACCAAATGCTATTATCTTGCCGACGGGATTTATCCAGAATGGACTACTCTTGTAAAGTCGTTTAAGTTTCCACTAACGTAACAAGAAGTACGTTTCAAAAGATATCAAGAATCCGCAAGAAAAGATGTGGAACGAACATTCGGTGTACTTCAAGGTCGTTGGCAAATCATAAAAAACCCGACAAGACCTTATAGCATCAAAAAAATAAAAAGAATCATGTATTGTTGTGTTATTTTACACAACATGATAACCGAGGACAACGGTCGAAATATGTGTCAACTTGAAAAAGATTATTTGGAAAACCCAACAAATTTACCTAGACGTTCATGGGAAGAAAGAGTTGCAACTCAATTACGTATGGACAAGGAATTACGCGATCGAACGGTACGAAATAAACTTCGCAATGCTCTAATCGAACACGTTGCGCAACTCCCACCAAATTTCCGTCAACGTTAATCGTATCTTTTTTCAATAAATGTAATGTTTTTAATTATTGTATTTTATTTTTAGGAAATGTAATGTTTGTTTTTAATTATTGTATTTTTTTTTTAGGAAATGTAATGTTTTTTTTTAAATTATTGTAATGTTTTTATTTTAGTGAAATGTGTTTTATTTTAATTATTGTGTTTTAAATATATAAATTAAAAAGTGACCGAAAACTGACCGTGACCATTGGCACGGGTCAGTCAGTTGTTAGTCAGTTTCAGTCAGTTTTGAGAAAAGCTGACGTGGCGCTGATTTGGCACAAAGTGACCAGTCAGTTTTACACAACCACTGAGGATGCTCTTATAAACCCTTTATGAGAATTGAAACTTTTTTAAAAACACTAATTACATCCTACAACCACAATGTTAGTGATTAATTGGTAGACTTCATAAACCAACCCAATCATTTTACTTACGTTTTTTATTATTATTATTATCTCCACGCGAAAAATAATTTTAAAATTTTAAAAATTAACAATCTTAATAACATGCTAAATCTTATATAGTTAAATACAAATAAATCTTAACATTATATCATGCAAACTTTAATTGTCTACTTATGTAACAATATATAATATTTTTTTTAGAGAAAGCATAATTTTATTAATAACTTAAATAGTTACAAGCATAGGTATACATGGATACAAAATTTCTACCATGCATGAATTATCACTTAGTATTAATTTTCAAACTCAAAGTGCTAGTGAATAGTAACTTTTTAAGATTATTATATGATTTATTTTGTCAACATTATGTCACTAAGGATGCTTTGGTATAATGGTTGTTTACAAAATTAAACCTCTTAGCCATCTCAAGTTCAAATCTTGAAGGCAGTGTTTCATTATTCTTTTGCTTTTTTCTTTTCATATTCTTAAACTAAGTTACTTATTTTGACCAATTTAATAAACTAAGTTACTTATTTCGACCAATTTAATAATTTAAGCAGTCTAAATTAACTGTTTTTTTGTTTTCGTATTTTTAATCTAAGTTACTTATTTCGACCAATTTAATAATTTAAGCAGTCTAAATTAACTGTTTTTTTGTTTTCGTATTTTTAATCTAAGTTACTTATTTCGACCAATTTAATAATTTAAGCAGTCTAAATTAAGTGTTTTTTTTGTTTTCGTATTTTTAATATAAAGTTACTTATTTCGACCAATTTAATAATTTAAGCAGTCCAAATTAACTAAATAGCTATCGAATAACATAAGATGTACAGTTCTCCTCTTATATACATTTTCAACTTTCCAAAACAATTATAGTAATTATCATGATCGTGAACTATTATTACTATTACTATATATACTTACATTTCGACCATTTCATATATATTTCATTATATATACTTACATATCGACCCTTTCAGATATATTTTATTTGAGTTCTTTTTTTACTCCCTTTTCTTGTCTCTCTTAACTTATTTCTTTATTATTATTGTTACTATCATTATATCTTATTATTATTATTATTATTATTATTATTATTATTATTTGATAGAGCTTTTATTATTTATCAAACTAGGAAATCTTAAACTTAGTGATAAATGTACTTATCGCAAGTCACCCGCCGAAACGCGCGGGCTTTTTAATCCTTGTTAAATTCAAATATTCATCATATTTAACATCATTTTAACCCCAAGAATTATACACACTAAATAGACATATACTATTTCACAATAAAATACACAAGTTAGTCAATAAAAAATATCACTGCTTCATACCAAACCTCATACTTGCTTATGTTACAGCATCAGTTCATTTGCAGTTGTTGTCCATTAGGCGCCACCACTAATTTACTCAAAACATTTGGATCATTTACTCACTGTGACCATTCTAAATTAACCTTCTTCACTCTAGGTTACTACCATTCAAAACTACGTACTTATAGTTCTAAGAGCAATCCTGCACACCTTAAACTCTTTTTCCCAAACACCTTCGCCTTCTATTTTTCGATATTAAATACGTCGCAATCCAAAATACACCTCTCCATAATTCTATCAACAAAGGACTACCTAAATTGATGCAAATGAGGTCAACAATTCCTCATTATCCAATAACCTACATCTCTCCATTTTCCACCACTTAAATACTTTGTCTGATACCATCATGGATTCATTACACGATAACAAGGAATGATCTACTGTTTCAATACAATCATCACACATAGGACACAACAATGAATGTAAATCAATACCAAGTTTGTCTGACTCAGCTCGGACAGGGAGACGTTTCCTTCTTACTCTCCAAATAAACACATTAACCTTGCTCAGAACTGCCTTGGACCTTAATGTCTGCTGCCCCGCTTGCTCTTCCCCAAGTAGAACACCGTCTATTTTCTTTGTCATCTCTTGAACCGTGTAAACTTGATCACCACCACCTTTCCATTGCCATTTATCTCTACCACCTGGATCTATAGCAATCGAGTTGAGAACATTAATCATTTCCTGAAATTCTCCTCTAGCCCGACCCCTTGGAACCCGACTCTAATCCCACTCCCAAACCCAACGATTATCCACCAAATTGCCCCTTTCTTTTACTACCACTTTCTTGTTTTCCTCCGAGTAATAAAGCTTCTTGAGTCTATCTTTAAACACCATATTACCCACGCATTGATCCTCCCAAAACAATACTTGAGAAGCATCACCAATTTTTCGTTCAAAATAGTATATAAAACCACCCCCTTTAGAATTGATTTCCCACCCAACCCTCGTTATACCCTCCCATGTGTGACCCATTGCACCACAATTACTACTTATTTCATCTTGCAGTCCCCTGACCCGCCCATAAATATTTTATATAATTTTTACCCAAAAAGTATAATATTCCGTTTTGAATCGCCACCACCATTTACCCAATAAAACTCAATTTTGGCTTTTAAAAACCCAATGTTTAAACCTCCATCCATGTATGAAGTTAATACCTTATCCCATTTAACCAACCCATTTTGGAACCCTCCTCATAGCCATCCCAAAAAAAATTAGGACGCAATGGCAACAATATATAATATTCACACAAACTATTGTATGTTAATGTTAATCTTAATAATATGAGGATTAATTTCGTATGGTAACCATGTATTTAAATGTATGTACATATATGTATGTTTATTGTATATCATACGTTAAGTTTGAATTACTATGTTGTGATACTAATATGTGGTTATTAATATTAAGTAGGTTATAAGCCCGCAATAATACGAGTCGAGTTTAATTTTTATTTGGTCGATTTCTTTATATAGTTTATAAACTCGCGATAAGGCGCAACAAATTTAACTTTTATAAATTGATAAAATATTTAATTGATATTTTTATATTGTGATCGACTTTTTTAATTTAAACAAATACACTAAATATTTAAAAGTTAAAAATATAGTTATATGAAATAAATGTTGATTTTACGTATTTATAAGCCTCCAATAACAATGTAACATAAATTATTATTAACAAAACATAATTGCAACATTTCACAATGTCATTAAATTATCCGTAACCAAATTAATGTGGTGGTTGACTACTTGACTTGGGGAACGGTGGTCGGCTTTGTTTTGCTTATTAATTCCCTAAATCGCCAAAGGCGACACGGTAAAAAGGTGATTTGTAAGTAAAATGGGTGTATATCATATTATCATTTGGGTCCAACTTTAGTTAAAACTAATATGTGTGATCCATATTTGAAAAAAGAACAGGTGGACTCGAAATTTTAATTCTTGTAAGCATTTGATAGACAATGTTTTTGGGCATTAG
Organism: Logfia minima; assembly: GCA_963921325.1. Lineage (NCBI taxonomy): Eukaryota > Viridiplantae > Streptophyta > Magnoliopsida > Asterales > Asteraceae > Logfia > Logfia minima. The sequence goes on from OY992768.1 coordinate 10,668,670, forward strand.
ACAAGGATGTTGTATATAAAATTAAATATTAATAAAACAATTATATTTTCATATCTAAAGTGCATTATAAATATTACCTTTCGTATATAATTCATCAAATAATTATTTTTACAGAAAATTTGAAATTTGATTAATGTAATTTGCTATATAATAAGTTCTAAACAATTTTAATAAATTAATAAAATATTTAATTAATTTTTTTATATTGTGATCGACTTTTTTAGTTTAAGCAAATACATCAGATATTTAAGGGCCGAAAGTGTAATTATACGGAAAAAATATTGATCATTGCTAGTTTATAAACCCACGATAACGTCGGACGAATTTAACTTTTATAAATTAATAAAATATTGTGGTCATTTTTATATAGTTTATAGACACGCTATAATGCAGGACAAATTTAATTTTAATAAAATGAATAAAATATTGTTTGATTTTATTATATAGTTTATAGACTCTTTAATTTTTATAAATGAATAAAATATATGGTTTAATATTTTAATTTAAATAAATACATTAAATATTTTTAAGGGGCCAAATGTGTAATTATAGAAAGAAATTAAGATTGTTGGATCGTAAAGAGTGAAAGATAATAAATGACTTACATTTTTTCGTCGTATCCTCTTTTAATTATATATAATGATAAAAATATTAATATTAATATTAATATAGTGACGGTGATTTACTGTTCTAACGAATATCTACATGGTATTGACATCTTAATATCTTGAAATGATCATGATACCTTCAGCCATTCGTAGTCAATAAATTTAATTTATATTTATTATACCGAAAATTAAAATAACCATGTATTTGCATGGCAAAGTTGAGAATAATAGAATATGGATGGTGTAAATGGAAAGCGAATCCCATATCTTTTGAAATAATCTTATCATTGACTCAATCATTCACTAATCACCTGGAATATATAACAAATTGGCAACAATTTCAGAGAGATAAATCAATTAATTCTTATCGTCTCTATAATTAAAGTCTGACTTTTACCTAGTCAATTTCATGGATTGATTCATTCCAAAAAAAGTAAAAAAACTCATAATTCGAATTTCAAGATTGATTTGAGTTTGTAATTTTGTAAACATTCAAAATGTCGAGTTGAAGGAAGTACATACAGGGAAGAAAACTGCAGTCGTTTTGTATATAGTTACTATATTTAGTTTCTTATCTTGGAAGTTTCACAATTTTTGAATGTATATTCCACAGCCACTGCAGTCTTTTTGTATTTGTATCTTTTGGAACAATAATGGTGTGTTTTCTCATCTTGTCCTTCTTCATCTAAAGTTATACAGACTATGTTCTACCAATTTATTATGATCTAAATAACTTATTGTTATTGTATTTTGTATCGATTTGATTTATAAAATGATCCTGGTTCTCTTTTTGATAGATTCTTTAAGGATTAGTACGCCAAGAGGGAATCGAGTACGGTAAATAAAATTCTGATTGACCAAAAGGATAGCCATTTAAAGCAAATGAACACATACCAATACCCTGAGTATTTTCTGCTTTTACGTTGTTGTTATCATGAAAAAGACCAATGTTGAGCAATTGTTTGGGACTTTTTGACAATTTTGGTTAACTGTCAACCTTAAATATCTATTAGATATCCCTATTTCTAATGACCGGAGGTAGGGGAATTTACCACTTGATGAGTAGCATTTGTTTCATTGATTCCTAAAAAAGCAACGGTTTTAACCTTTTTTTATCTGTGTTTGCTTAGGTTGGTTCGACATTCTGAAAGTCAATATTATCAATTTTGGAAATGATAAGATAGTCAAAGAAGTGAGTATTGATTTTGGTTTGTTAGACCACCTGCAGTGGTTTATTGTCGACACCACCACAGGTCATCACGGACGAGGACGGTCGGAATGGTGGCGTCCTGACCCGTCCTCGTCGTAAAAACAACGAACCCAGGACGAAAAAATGCGGGCCCCACTCGATTATTTAACTAATTTTTGTTTGTTTTATTGATTTCCTTTTGCAAGTTTGAAGAAGTAAGAAGATGATAAGGGAAGAAGAAGCAGCAACAGATGAAAAATAAGAAGATGCAGTAGGTTAAAGGATAAGAAGATGCAGTATGTTAAAGGATAAGAAGATGCAGTATGTTAAAGGCTTGCAGTAGGTTAAAAAGAAGAGGAGGGAAATGGGCTTTTTTCTTTTTATACAAAAATGAGCTTTTAAATTTGGTATTATTGTTTTCAGTAAGCCCAACAAATTAATAAATGTAATTGTTTTAAAACTATGTTAAATTTTATAAAAATTTATAATAAAAATCTGACTTATAAAATTATTTATGTAATTTAAAATATTTTTTATTAATTTTATTAATTTTTTTTATTTAATTAAAAGTAATGTATTTTAAAAAAAAAAATTAAAATAATGAAAATAGTGGGTTTCAGTTGTCCGTTGTGAGCTGTGGTGAAAACACCACTATAGCTAGTTTTCTGTCATGAGCTGTCGTGACTGACGTGGTAATAAGAACGGGTGTTATGACTACATGTCATCTTGTAGTTTGCTAACCGCTACATATGGTTCTACATATATTCATTTTATTTCTATATTTTGCAGGTTTTCTCATCAAGGATTGCATAGAGCCATCACATCTTAAAATCACCACATTCATGATTTTAATTGTACTGCTTGATCCAACTGTTATAGTTGTACTAGTGGGATCCCTAAATTATACCTTATATGTCTTCCCTTATTTGTTGGTTATTTTGAATTCGAACAATCTTCATATGATTTCAAACAAACGCTCTTAATTAACATGTTGTTTTTAACCGTATGATATGTTTTTGGTCATGTAGATGTTCAAAAAATGATTGCTTATTTGTTCCATTTGATTTGTCTCATGTTATGTTGTTACTTTGTTTTGTAAGTCCTGGAATGTAGTGGATCATTATCTCTTCCTCATGGCATTTGAAAAGATACTATTTATGCTTGATTAGGATTAAAGTATTGATTAACATTCGATGTTGCTACTGTAACTTAGGAATGGTACTAACTTCTCTCATAAATATTGTTATTTCGTAGAACATAGGGTTGTTGCAGAAATAAAGAACATTGGATTCCCTTTTGGTAATAATTGCAGTTTCTTCTCAGATTCAAAATCGATAAACAAGACCAGTAAATCTACATGATAAGGTCATACATTGTTGTTAGTTACTTAATCCAACAACCATGGAGTTTACTTTTTATTTATACTCTGCATTTAGAGGGAGTTATTACCACATGTTCACATTTTCATGAAGATATGAAGCTTACTGTACGTTTTATTGTATCGATACTATGCTACTGATTCTTAAGGTTCATATTTAATCAATATGAAGATTACTGTATGTTTATTCAGAACTTGCTGGTGATGGGTTTAATCAGAACTTTTTGTATTTTCAAAGTATCCGATTATAAAACAAATTCAAATTCCCTTTGATTAAAGAGAATACAAATGATGAATTGCTTTGGTTGGATAGAGCAAATAATGCTACTACGTTCACGTTAAGCAACATTTGGGCTACCATTCAGAATGAAAGTGAGGTCATTCCATGGCACGATATAGTTTGGTTCTCATATTGTGTAACATCCCAACTTTTTTAACAATTAATATGAATTGATCTTATCTTTTATAAAGAAATAAAAATAACAATAAAGTTTTAAATTATGTTAGGCTAATACGAGATCCAACAACGAAATAAATTTGTAAATAAACTGAAAAGTACCAATTAACATTGTTTTGTTATGAAATATTAAAGCTAAATGATATATATGAAGAGCTATTATAATTTTTTTGTGTCAAAATAATTTCTAAATAATACCATAATTAATCTCTAAATAAAAGGTGAGATTCGGTTAAAGTACATTTTTCCTAAAAGATTCTATAAATGTCAAAGGAAGTTGTGTATATGTGAAAGATTGTAACGGGGTATCCCTCTGATGATTTAACTATTGGAAATCTCTTGTTAGGCCACTCGCACTCATGACGGATGTTGTGATCCGTTATGGATGTCACGTCAGTTACAACGGATATTGTCATCTACCACCAATCACAGTGGTGTTTTTACGACATCTCACGACAAATAACTGGGAACCACTATATTCTTTATTATTTAATTTCCTTAAAAATACAATTACTTTTAATTAAATATAAAACACTATAATTAATTTTAAAAAATAGTTATTAATTAATAAAATAAAGATACATTAATTAATATAATAAAAGTTACATTAATTAAAAAAAAACATTACAATACTTAAAAAAAATACATAGTTCCTATAAATGAAAAACATTACAATACTCTAAAAAATATATAATTCCTAAAATTAAAAACGTCACAATACAATAAAAGAAGGCTAAAACTATTTTTTTTTTCTTATTTGAAAATTTGACCATTCGTTAAAACAATTGTTTTTTATTGAAAATTAAAAAAGAAATGAACTAGAAAAAAAAAATAAGGGTGTAGGTCCTGCTTTTTGCTCATCCTATCCCGTTGATTCCTCGACGATAACTGATCACCATAACCCCACTCTAACCATGGTAAACCGTGATAACTGTACGAGCTCCGACCACATATGACTCTAAATGATCTTACAATAAAAATCATGTTCAAGTTTCTTGGTTTGTGTTTGAGGTTTGTTTGGCTGTTTTATATCATGGGGCCAAGCCATTGGGCTGTTTGCGGTTTTTCGATCTCATATTTTTTGGTGGCTGTCTTTCGGCTTTCTATGTCTGGCTGTTTTCTTTGATATTTGATTAGTTATTATACAGCATGTCGTATTTAACCAAGTCTAAATCTCGTGAAAATAAGAAAAAAAAGTTTCATATTTAATTATAACTGGTAAATCTCTTGGGTTTTGTATTCAGACTTTATATTAATATTATATTATCATTTCATTTCATTTCATTTTCATTTTTCATTACTATTAAATAAGAATCGCGTCTAAAAGTTTGACACCTCCTATCCTAAAAGGTTGACATGTGTACTCCATCAAACTTCAAACTAAAAGATAAAAAACAAAATTTATAATCTCTAATTGTATTATGATTCCTAAAAAAATTCTCAACCAAAATAATAAATAAATAGAATACCTTCGCTCTAAGACATAGCCAAAATACTTAAGAATTAACACATAACACACTTCAAAAATTACCTCTATAAAAGCAAATATCACATATTTGAAATTACTAATTAAAAAATTAAATATATTCTCTTATCTTACTGTCTTTATCTTTATTACATATTAGTTCTGTATCACTGTAAGTGTTCATATTATTATTTTTTATTGTTCCAAACAAGTGTTTACTTTCAAATTACAATCAATCAAAGAAATTTTAGTAGGTACAAATGTTATTTGATTGACAAGTAGTGTAATTAGTGAGTTATTTTAAAATTGTAGATATACTAAAAGTGAACTTTAACTAAAACAAAATGAATATATCACATAGAACCTAACCATCTCAAAATGTTCTCATAAATTAACATATTAATATTTTAGATTTTAGATGTCGATATGCTTAAATTAATATAATTTAAACAATTTTGTCGATAAAAAAGTCATTATACAATGATGTTTACATGTTATGAATATTAAAAGTTTTATAAATTAAAATTGTTTCAAAATTTTTTAGAAACTTCTAAAAGAATCTCATTGTATACACCGATTAGGACAGGTGACATTATATAAACAATTTTTTATTTTAATATATATTTATTAGAAGAACCCAAGCATTTCAAAATTAGAGGCAAGTATCTTATTGATAAAAGCATAGACATTTAAGTTTGTAAGTAAAATTCACTTATGAATCGTTTTTACTATCCTATTACCTACAAAATCAAGTTTCCCTTTATATCATTCATAGATAGATATCTCTTTTAGTTTACTTATCAAAATATTACTATATTTTATAACTTGCATAAACTGCAAGCTATTATAGAGGGGTAAAAAACATTACAATTAATAGATAAAGTGATCGATTCATATGAAATAAGTGTCAAAATGTAAGTAATTCAAGGAATAGATTTTTTAATAATTTCTAGTGCCGGTATATGCTAAACCGTTATAATTATTGGTTCTTATTTGAGTGTACGTGCATCTTTAGCTTGATTTCACAACATTTGCGCACCGTTATAGTTAACATTACGATCATGTATACTAATCCAAATTGCTCGTGTTAGGAAAGAATAGAGAAGAATACATAATTTTCTTCTTACTTTGATCAAATATCTAACTAAGTAATATATATGTAAAATTTTAAAAAGTCTAACTATCTACCTTTTAAGACGTGATCATGCATTCCACGGCCTAAATATATCTCGACGATATATACATGACATTCTTTTCCACTTCATTCGGTAGAATTTGTCACTGATCAAGTTTACATTTACTTTTCGATACCCAATTAAAATATAGAGTTATACTCCGTAGAATTTGTCATTATGATGCGTGGTCATCACGTGGTGATTGGACGACAGTAATTTGAAAGTCCAATTGGAGACGGAGTCTAGCGAAAGTTTCAATCATTTTTGCCAGTTGGCCACCAACTCAACTCATTTCCGGTACCAATCATACTTATTTTCAAATTCTCTCCTTCTCCGATAACACACACACACACACACACTAATTTGGGAGAAACAGTCGCAGATGACCTCACCAAATTGGGAGCTGAAGGATTGTTGCGAGCGCGATCAGAAACTGTTTCTCGCTACCGTCGGAATCTTCACTCTCGTCATTCTCGCCGTGCGTAACTCCTTTTCATTCTCTCTCAATTGTAATTATTTTTATGTTCTATCGATCAAATTGCTGTGTTATGTCTATTGTTAACCCTAACTACTGAGTATTTTTCTGAATTTTTGCGAGTTATTTGATTATTAAATTGTAACCTAACATCATAATTTGCGGTTATTTTTCGGATTTAGCTGTTGAGACCATTGTGAACATTGTTGTTTTGAGCTGAATTTTGTGGATAAGATAAAATTGACTGTTAACATTTCTAATGTGAAGTTTATCGTTTATTCATTAATTATTGTATATTGTACAGTATATTCGTAGATGTTTAATCTATTTCAATTAAATGAATTGTACAGTTATGGAGGACGTTTCTGCTTACGCCTTTCAAGCTCATCACTGTCTTTCTTCATGAAGCAAGTCACGCAATTGCGTGTAAGCTTACATGTGGAGAGGTAATATCATAAAAATATCTTACTTGATAAATGTACCTCGTTTAACTTTAGTAGTTGACAATGAAAATATCTGGTTCTTAATTTGTTTTGTTAAGTGGTTTCAGTATAGCATTTTAGTTCTTAGTAGTAATACATATTAAGATACGTGATCATCAACATTTACAGTTTGTCTTAAAGGAGTGCATCTTGATTGCCCATTACTCCATCGAGATTCCTATAATTATTCCTTTTGAGATCACAATTAGATTAGCTTCCATATCACCTATATCCTGGTTCTGTCCCTTCATGTAGCTTTTAAGATGTCCTTCGTTCATGTACCTATTCTTTCAGGAACTACCACTCTATTGTTTATCCTTCAAAAAACTTCATTTTTAAACTTTTTTTTGGTCTGATCAACAGATTTTGCATTCTATTAACTAGGGTTGAACATTATTTGTATAATGAGTGAGCTGTTGGTTTTAAAACTTCATCCGTTGTAGTTGCAACGTACATCTCTCCATGCAAGATATATACAATATTTTTTGCAATATAAAGGAATCTGACACAATGTAACAGTTTCATGGTTACCGACAAGTTATAGTTTTTGTTCCTTCTCAGATCTCAGCAGTAAAACATGGCTGGTTAATTATGGACACTCTCCCTTTAATTCTATATATACATTATAAAAATCTTATTCTTCTATGCAGGTAATGGGCATGGAGGTTCATGCCAATGAGGGAGGGGTGACACAAACACGTGGTGGTGTATATTGGTTGATCTTGCCTGCTGGATGTATTATATCTTCCTCTTATATATTTATTTTCTTCAGGACAGTTCGTATATGTTTGCTTTACTTTTATTTAGCATGGTCTTACCAGTCTTAAACTTCATAGCATCTTTGTAAATGACTAATTTTTTGCATCCAGATCTTGGTTCATCGTTTTGGGGTATGCTTTTAATTGTGGCGTCAACAAACATTCTAACTGCAAGAATTGCTGCTGGTTGTTTAGGAGTTGCCCTGCTTGTTGTACTTTTCATTGCCAAAAATGTAAGAATGCTAGAATATCTTTCAAGTATTTGCAATCATTTCACCTTTTTATATTAATGTTATATATTTGTTGAAACAGTGGACTCTTCGAGGACTTTGCATAGGTCTGAAACTTCAAATTGATTAGTTTTATTCTTATTGATGATTTTTGATACCGAAATGGATGGATTTTGCTAAGTCTTTATCACTTTACATGTTTCACCAGGATTCATCATATTCCTTGCTATAGTTTGGATCCTACAAGAATTAACCACAGTTCGTATCCTGCGTTATGTCATTCTTTTCATTGGTATAATCTCTTCGACAGTGCCACTCTTTCCATTTCAATTTTTATAATACAATTTTACTCATGAATGTCTGTTTGCCATCTGCAGGTGTCATGAACAGCTTGTTTTCGGTTTATGGTAATGATCAATACTTATCTAAATTGAGAAATTACATTTACTAATGATTGTTTAAAGTTATATATGATATAATTTATTTATTTTTAAATGGCAGATATATATGATGATCTAATTTCAAGGAGAGTTAACTCTAGTGATGCTGAGAAGTTTGCAGAAATTTGTCCCTGCCCCTGTAATGGTGTTGCATGGGGAGTGATATGGTTAGTTTCTTTTTCTCCCAACAAAAAGCCAGTCCATATGCTACTTTTTTTATTTATTAAAGTTTATCTTCATGGTAACTGTTGCAGGGGAATGATATCGTTCACTTTTCTCAGTGCTTCTGTATACCTTGGGCTTGTAATCTTATCATGAGGTATTTTCTGTTGTTTGGGAAAATACTAAATAATATATTAGTGTTTACAGTTTTTGCCCTTGCCACATATTATATTATATTATATAGGTGGAGGTTCAAATGAGAACCATTTAAATATTGAGAACTGTGAGAACTACAAGATTACGTGATTGTTCACATGTAATAATGTCAAAATATTTATAAAAATGTTAATGAGAATCAATAAAACCTTGAAGACCGAAAAATTCTGTGTTACAACTTATTTTAACTAACTTTAACCGATTTGTTCACATGTGAAATGTTCAATTGTGAACATATGTGTTTTTATGTATTTTTATACGTAATTTTGCGATTTTGACATTTTTTTGTTTCTCATTCGAACAAATATTAATGTTCACATGCGTATAAAACGAAGCACATGTGAACAATCACATATTCTGATAGTTCTTATAATTTCTCAACCAAATCCACTCTAAATGGCAAGACACTTACATGCATGTTAGATATGGCATAATGTCATTTACAACAAATTTGATTGGTCTCGACTCTCAACTCAATCTTTTATAGCTTGACTCCAACTAGATCGAGTCAAGCTTTATTAAGCGTGAATACACCTACATAAGTATTAACTCTAGATATATAACTAGTCGAGTTTGAGTTTGTGGATACTCGAGTCTGCGCTTTTTGAGCCATTTATGCACTTATGGTCAAGTTTTGATGTATATCTTCGGGCATAGAATTAAGTTTGTTTTTATCATACATAGTTATGATAAATATTCTTTATCTATAAAATCCCAGATATATTTAATTAACTTTTTGAAGCTATTCAAGCTCAAAAAAAATTCGAGTTGTGCTCGACCAGATGTTTAGTAGACTCATCGAGCTATTGAAATGACTTGAAGCCTAAATTAGTCTGGACCAACTGAATAACTTACAACAATAAGAACTTTGAAGTATTTGCATAAAAATTCTAAATGTTGTTGCAATTATAAATGAAAACATAGCCGATTGTTTTTCCTCTCACCTTTGTGTCATTTCATTACACTTTGTTAAAAGGCTCACTATAATTGGGTTGTGTAATCTCTCTATTTTATCCTGTATCCTACATCTAATACACATTTATAAAATGAAGATGACTTATGGAACCAAAGGCCACCAGGGTGCATCCTGTAGCCGTTTTCTTTATTACATATATGACTTTATTTCGATTGTTTTCTCCTCTGCAGGTTTCATGTACATGAATCTGATTTTGGTGGCTGCATTAATGTCGTCTGTTGCTGCACTAACTTTTGATCTCATTCTTTCAACCCTTTATTGGGTTTCAAACATATGATTTGCTTAGTAACCATAGAGTTTCAGAATAGCTAAAGTATTTGTATTATATACTCTCTTTTGTGGATATGCAGATATTTTTTTATTGTAGTAGATATGCAATTGTGACTTGTAGATAGTGAATCATCCTACCATTTCACTAGCTTTTCAAGTTCCTCGGCCCTATACTCTCCCTAAAAATGGCATTAATAAATAACTTCAAATGTACTATGAAAATGTCAACAAAACTAAAAATTATTTAGGTTGGTGTGCCTGTATGATCAAAGAGATGAAAAGATACACAACTATGCTAAACTAGTGCAATGATGCGCTAAGGGATGTGGTCTTTGATCTTTACACAGTTGGCTGCACAGAATGACTGCATCTCGCTTAACTGTTTGAAACAGTGGAACATTCTAATTGCTATTAAATCTCATGACTTAGTGTGTGGATTTATATGTCCAAATCATCGTCTGGGTCTTCATCAGAATCAGGCATCTCGTCATCTGAATCACAAAAATATGTGATCTCTTCCCTACCTGAATCATCATGTTTTTGTACTTTCTCAACTGGTGCACCATTTGATTTGTGTTTGCCCTCGGTGAGAGATTTACAACCATCATAAATTTGAACTGATTTCCCCGTTTCTGAAACAAAGAGTTCGTTGGCAATCACAACCAAGAAAAATGGACACACAACAATTACAGCAGACATCGGAAATAAACTCATACCCTGGTGCTCAAATGGAAGCACAACATTTGCTCTATCGCTTCGTTCTTTATCAGATAGCTGCAGATTGAATTGCACCTGCTACAAGATATAATATGAAGTACACTGAATGTAAAAAAGAAACTCAAAAGGATAGATTGTGTTATGACAATATCTAACCTTAGGAACAAGACTATGTGCGCTGCATTCTCCACTGCTGACATAGTTGTGAATTTGATGTGTGATTGCTCAACAGAGACCTCTTCAATCTATAAAATGAAGTAAATTGAGATGATGGTTTATTACAAGCAGCACTATGCTCTATTAACAAAGTATTAATAGCGATCAATAGTATGCATGTGCCTGTGTATGAATATGATTACACTTTAAGAGTGAGGGTTTACCATAACCCTAACACGTCCATTTCTGCGCTTGAGAGATGCATGGAATTGGCCTCTTTTGTAGTTTTGTTCAAGCAAAGAAATGCTATCATTGTTCTCTCTTAATACATTTGTTGATGTAGTAAGTGGTTTTATAGTAGCCACCATGGAAGACATGTATTCAAAGGCAGCAGCAGCTTTCATATCATGGAAATCATAATGCAGTAGCCAAAACACACTGGATACCCGGGCTGCAAACAGGTTCTGCAAGTTGAAAACTTTAGTAATGAACATTCAAAGTTTTGTTTAGTTAAGCCACTTATATATGCAGCTTACTACACTACTACAGTACTTTTTATAATACACAAGATTTCTTTTTTATAAGAAAAGAAAATTTCTATAAAATGAAGTTGCGGAAGTAGTTTAAGACCACATTATAAATATACCATGGCCCCGGAGATTGCTTAAAAGTCTAGCGACTGAAGACAGAGACGTGTGTCTTAGGGTATGTTTGGCAAAATTAGCTGTTAGTTGTAGCTGGTAGCTGTAGATGTAAACTGGTAGCTGTAGTTGCAAGCTTGAGCTTTATTTGTATACTGTGTTTGGTAAAGTAGCTGTAACTGTAATATCAAAGTGTAAAATGATCAAAAAGCTCCTAAAAGCTAGTTGAAGTAGCTTTTAAATTAGGAGCTTAATCTTCAAATTAAAAGCTTTAAGCTTGTGTATCCAAACAAAGCTTTATTTTTCAAAACAAAAAGCTTTAAGCTCCAAAAAGCTCCTAAAAGAATTGTGTCAAAAAGGCCCTTAGCATCTCACTTACCTAAACAAAATGTGAAAACCTTCATTATACACATGAAACAAACCTAGTCAAAAGTCACTGTAAACTCAAACTAATACTGTCTTGCTACATATGAAATCAGCAATGCAGACAAGATAGTGTAATGTTCTTTATGAAACAATGTGGGTGGTTGACCAATTCTTTTTCCAAAAATTAGGTTAAGATATGATTAAGCTAACCAGAAATGTAATACAATTTAGGGTAGTAAATAGAAAGAAAAGGAGAAAAAGAAAGCGATTACCGAGTCTATTGCAACTGAGAACCGATTTTTCCCCTCCAACAACAAGTCCTGCAAGCACATACAAATGATATGAATGACTGTATATACAAAAATGAACCATAAACTTAAACACTTGCGATGTAAAAGCCTATTATCTATTCCAAAAATCACATGAACACATAATAACTACCTTTTCCTAATGCAAGAATCAAAGACAACAAATTATCCAAGTTCCTCACATCTTTGCATAAAGTAACATTAGATGAAGCTTCTATCGACGGAGTTTTAACAACTGCATGCTCTTTAAGCTGTTCCCAGAGGATCCGTATAACAATCCAAAACTCTCAACCTGCTCCAAAGTTTCCACTTATGAGCCGTCTATGTTGCCAACATTACATAACTAATAAAAGTAAACAATTTCATTTCGATTACTATAATAAAAGACTTCATTTCAATTATTTCCTCATTCCATGCCCTTGCCACCCTAGAAGGCTAGAATGAAAAAATTTAAACATAAAATTATATTCAATTTAGCAATTTGTAACTCAATAAAATTTTAACCATTCGTCCGATGTAGGGATCTCAATTCCTCTGTTTTTAAGCAATTTAACTGTAAACGAAGGATTCCTAGAAAAAGCCACGAGAACAATACCTCTGCATTTTACATAACAAGTATATATAAACTCAACTGAATTGAATTTAATCAACACTTGAAAACATAAATTCTTACATATTAAAAACAAAATGTGAAAAACTTACTGAGATTGAGACTTCCTCGACGAAATGAAGGATGATAACTGACTAAAAACGTAATGGAATATGATCAGACCGAACGGTGAGTCAATAGAATCTTTTATGGTGAGTGATGTTGCATGTTCGCCTTCTAATGCTCCGTCGCTTTGGACTCTGCAAACGGCGTCCGCCATTGTTCCGCAGTGGGAACCTCACAGTCCTGATTGACAGAAGGTCAAGGTTTATGTTTTTGAACAAAACCCTAACTCAATTGGAAAAGAAGGTTATGAGTTAATTTTAAAACCAAGTCCTTGATCATTTGTAGAAGTGTTTTATGTCCCTCAAAATATTTTTTGTCACCATATAGTATGCTAGTTATGGACTAGCATCTTTTAGCCCCTAATGTTTATGGTTTGTTAATGTTAAAGCTTCAGTTTATAAACCAATACCTGTGATAATAGGGTTCATATAAAAATTATCTTATCATTATATTCACAATAAGATAAGATACTATATTTTGAATATTTTTACTTATTCAAGGTTTTTAGTTTTAAACGTCACTATACAAATGCATGTTCAATGCCATATTTAAGAAATGACAAATAGTAGGTATGACAAATTCAAGAATTTTTAAAGTAGATAAGATCTACTCATGGATAACGACTTGAACGAATCCGATTCTATACTTTAGTCGGCAAGCGTTCCAAAAAGGTGACAAGCGATATGCATATGAAAATTGTATTTGTCATCACATTATTTGGTTTTTTTAGACATCAAAATTGCATTTATATTAATAAAACACTTGAGATCAATAATACATAAAAAACTCAACATAAACTCACAAACAGTGACAGATTCAAGAATTTGTGGTGTGTGGGGCATAAAAAAACTGCAGCGGAAAACATCATAAAAATGCAGTAAAACACTAAAACAGCATTAAAATTAACCAAAAAACTGCAATAAACATCATTAAATTTAAGCAAAAAACTGCAATAAAACTGCATAATAAATTAATAACAGCAACAAAATTGCTACAAAAAAACAGCATAAACGACAACAGCAAAATAGCATAACACCGTTACTGCAGAAAAAAAAAAAAAAATGCTGCGAAACATCATAGAATTAGCTCAATAAGTGAATAAACTGCAGCAAAATACTAGCATTTAAGTTCCTCATAAAACTAGCAAACAACAGAAACAACATCTTAATTACAACATAGCATTAAGTGCAAAGAAATAACAATGACTCAACAAAATAGAAATTCAAAAATGGCTAGTGTGGGTAGATTATGACATATTAGCAAATGTAACTACATAATTATAACATTTTCTGAAATTTGGCCTAAATTTCGTAAACCCTAAATCAGTTGAGTGACTAAGTTACCTGATCTTGAATCGTCAAGGTGGTCTGTTGAGAGTTGAGACTTGAGAGATAACCGGAACATCGAAAGAGGTCCATACTTAGAGGGAAACGGAGACTTGACCTTCGCCGGTTAGTCGGCTGTGAAGCCGAGAGCACTAATTATAAAACCAAAAACGTTGTAATTAATGGGCCTTTTTGAGAAGGATATGGGCCTAGTCCAATTTGTAGATAAATATAAGGGTAAATATAATTCAATAGATTTCGGGGCCATTGAGGGCCTTTCCCCACCTTATCAATGGAGTATTATTTGTACTTTGTTACTTGTACGGTTGTACTGATAGAGTATAGTTTAGTCTCTATAAAATTTAGTTGTGCTTTTTCAAGTTTGTATCACAGTCTTTGTAAAATTGTAGTACTAATCAATTTGTAATGAAACAAAGTGTCCGCTGGGTACTCATGTTTTTCTAATTTCAAGTTCTAGTCGAGAAAAAGACACTCATCCGGGTAGTTTATACTTAAGAAAACCTTGGCGATGAACTTTAAAACTCTATAATAGATTAGTAGGTTCTTAAATTTTAAAAATAGTGAATGTTTATTTGGTTCATTTTAAACTTCACTTATATTATATCTTTAAAATTTGCAATATATAAGACACAATCCACGTGTACACCCTTTTTAATTATTCAAAAGTCACAACAAACAAAAAGATTAAATGAAAGTTAAAAAAGAGAATAGTTGAAGCTCTAAAATTATCCAACTTCGACAATGATCTCTTTGTTCATCTACTTCGGCTACTTCTAAGGGGGTGTTTGAGTTGAATGTTGGTATTATTACAGCATCGGTAATTATAAATTTAAAAGTAAGTTTATTTCACTGTCATGTCATGTTACATCAATTTTTTATAAATTTTTACTTTCAGATAAATTTACTATTTTATTCATATAAACCTAAACAAGTCCATAGCTTGGTCTCACTTATTTTTTTTTATCATTATTTGTATAATATTCCATCCACCAAATTAATTACAAAGTATATGATAGGACTTACCACACTTTCTCTCTCGTAAATTCACGAGGATGGACCTCCTGATTTACTTCTTTCATGGATATCCATAAACTTATTCAAATAGTGAGAAAGTCCATGTATAAAATTTCATGTCATCATAAACTTAAGTACCCTCATTGATGCTCTTATAGATATAAAAATAAGAATGGATTTTTAAACCGATGATGTCACTTGAGTTTGACATATGTCTTGATTTATGGATTTGATTCCAAATTTTAACATCACACCATTAACCAAATAAATTATATCATACTCATCCCATACACTTCTTTCAAAAAACCACAATCCAAACGAATTCTCAATTCACCTACGGGTTTCACTTGGGGGATATAACTTGATGACATTTTCGTTGCATGTACAGGTCAAGTTGATAAATCTTATTTATGATATAATAAGTTTTGTGTTATACACATACGCCCATACGGGAATATAAACATTCATTGGTGCTTTTTATTATGTAAAAAGTATGGTTGGTCCATTTAATGAAATAGACATTTCAATATACGCGATAATAAATATACCACACATTTAAATGCATACACTAAAATATTATACTAGTAAACATATAATACAACTTATTAATGTATGATTTTTTATGTATACATCAAAACGTGTGACATATTGTATCATTATCCTTTTAATATTATCTATGGAAGACTGGTTATCGACGATAAGAGTTGTTTTGGTGGTCAACAAAGATGGTTTAATGACAATATGTCTGGTCATGTATATATTGTATTTTCATTGATTAATTGATGTAATTAAAGTTATAAATTTTGTTATAAGTGTCAAAAAAAATACAAGACAAATTAATTATGATAGTGAAATAATAAACAATACAAATCACTTAATTACTCCAATATTGATGATGACGAGGTATACAACATTACAACTTATGGACTACGTTACGCGCACATAAGCTACGCGTGTTAATTTGCATCAGATGTACGTATGTATATATTTTTCTACATCACTTACAATAATATAATTAATTTTGACTTTTCAAAATCTAACGACCAAATTTTATACTTTTCTAATCTAACGAACAAACGATCCTTCAAAATCACTTACAATAAACATTTAAACTATGATCATCTAAAGTTTCCAAACTTATACGTTAACAATCCATATTTTAAATTTAAATTATTAATCCGGCCAATCTTTTGGATTCGATCCGACTGGTTGCACCGGCCGATTCAACCACAAATCTAAAATGTTCATAATTGATCCCTAACTATTAAAAGTACTCATATTTAATTCCTACTTATTTTTAAAATTAAAATTTAAATTATTATACATACCCTACATTAACTAGATTATCTAATTAAAGTTACAACTCACAATCTATGTTTTGTCTATATTCTTTTTTGCATGATATGACAATTGCTCCGAGTATTAGATGAATATGATGCCTTTTTATATGCTATGCTTATTGTATTCTCTTATTCATGCATGTTGCTGCAAAATATGTTCTCTTTTTTTTCGTAATTAAACTTTACTTGTTTAACAAGTTTATAATATAGAATATTTCTTCACAGACAATTTAGATTATATGTTCTCCGACCAAATGAAATTATAAGAAAGACGATATAACACGTTAATACTCAAACTTTAGTTTACCTTCTTCACGGACATGTTCATATCATATACCTCAGAATTACGTATAGTGCGTACGGGTTGAATTTACAGTTTGTTATTGATTTTGTCAACGCAAAATCAAAGATATTTTCTAAGTCAAACGTACATAAACGCATATTTGAAAAGATATCAAGAATTGCCACGCAAGAACATATCCGATGAGAAAAGCACTATTGAGAATTGTGCCATACGCGACATGTGATGTATTAGGGTATTACTATTACAAGTGGGCAAGGTAGGCCCAATAGTATTTAGTTGAGATCAGGTGGGCCCAACCGTTAAATTTCCAATTGCAAACTGCCCACGGCACTAGAATACACCGTCATTCTACCACCACCACTCACCGATCCGCCGCTATATTTATGGTTGTGTACGTCATACGCCACGTCAGCGATCTTCTAAAGTCTTGGTTACTTAAAATAAATCACTTTCTCAAAATGCAATAACGACCCCCTAATGTTTGTAAGGTTTTCCTTTTCTTTCACTCACATTTTGCCCCTAAATTTGAGCGATGAGTGATTGTTTGATTAGTGAACTTAGTTTTCCATCTCAATTTGATTGTTTATACTTCTGTTTAGCGATCTTTCAAAATAATAAAATTTGACTAACATAATTTTGATATTAAAAACTAATTAAATACTCTAAAACAAATCATATTTAATTATTTAGCTACAACCTTATAAATTTTAAACTATGAAACTCAATTAAACTAGATATCTTAACTAGTCAAAAAACTTAAGCTCGCTTAGATTTTACTTGACTTGAAGCACTCATATACTTTTAATGATGTTAATCAATGTTCGTACGTTTACGTTGGGCGTTTGATTTAGCTTAATTACAATAATGTAAATTTACAATTCAAAAACTTTCGAGTTATGATTGTCCGTCGAAACAATCTTTTAAGAATAATATAAATTTACAAATACAAAATGGATAAAATGTCAAATAACACAAGCTCATAAATGCTTATGAACCCAGAATTAACTGAAGCATGACATGAAAATCTACTCGATTAACTTCAACTAACTAAACATTAAAGGATCGATCTTAAATAATCTTTTGTACATATCACAGTACTCCCTAATGCTATGACCACGTTTGGTTCATATAATAATATTAATATTTACTAATAAATTAAAAACTGTTAGAGGAATTGGACTTTAACTTAAATTAGAATATATTGCAAACAAACTTAAATTAGAATATATTGCAAACATAAAATAGTTAGAACATATAGATAGTTATTGTAATTATTAAAATAAAAATTATGTTATTATGTACGTATATATATATCTAAATTTGTACTCAATTATAAAGTATATTATAATTATATTATATGATCATAAGAACAAATTTATAATAAATAGCTACTTACAAATTATCTAATTGCTATAATAAATAATTATATATATATATTAATGTAAGATACAAAATATATGACATAGTATAAATACTTGTATATTATTGCGTATATTATCAGGTATCTCATATAAATAACAAATTGTAAAAGTTTTAAATGATAGCATTATTATAAATTATTTTATACAAAAATATATTAATAAAAATATACGTAATATATTATAGTAATATATATTATGTTATAAATCGATTGTAAATTGTATTGTAATGTAATTTAATAATAAAAATGAAAATGAAATTAGTTAATAACAATTGATTCTGAAGTCATTTTGAGGTTATATAGCTTCCCAAAATCATATTGTATATAGCTTTTGAAGACTGTATTATAAATAAGATGAGGTGATTTTTGGGATTGTGATAACCTGAAGATAATTTATGTAAATATCTCCAAACTTGTTGAAGATTGAGACTTTCAATGCAAAATCTCCATCTCCATTCTCTTACTTTGTTATTCCCAAGAAAACGATGACTTCCAAATCAAAATAAAACCGTCACATACACACAAACAAACACACACTTTATATATATAGATTAATAATAATTTCACTTTTCCCTCTCTACACTTCTCTTTAAAAAGCGGTTACTGCCCCCTGTTTCCATTCCTCCATTTCTATATCTATATATCCATCTGTATCTACTGCTTCTTTATTATTATATCAAGTTATCAATCAATTTGTATTCCTATGGAGGTTGTTGTTAACGGAGTAGCGACGAAACAGCAACAAGAAAAAACAACAGTAACAGGGCTTGTGAATCTGAAATGTTCGGTGCAGAATTACGATTGGGGTCGAATTGGATATGATTCACGTGTTGCAAGGCTGTTTGAGAAAAACAGTGATGGTATTCAGATTGATGATAAAAAACATTACGCTGAGTTTTGGATTGGAACTCATGTTTCTGGACCTTCGTTTTTAAGTGATTCTGATAATGTGAGTTTAAAGTCGTTTATTATGCAAAACCCTGAGGTTTTGGGTCATGTTGTTGTTGATAAGTGGGGTCATGATCTTCCCTTCTTGTTAAAGGTAATTACTTTTTTTCTTTTTCAAATATTTTAAATTATTTGTTGTATTTTCTGTTTTTTGTTGTTGTTTTTAGCTGATCAAACTGATCGACTATATGATGTTAATGTTAAATCTATGACCAGATACCATTGGGCCTAGGCCCATATATGAGTCAAAAATGTTGTTTTTAGGGGGGAAATTTGTAATTGTGATATTAGATTATTAGGATTGTATAAGTGGTGTCATTAATTTAGCTAATGATGCATTTATATATAAGAGTATATGGTTGCAAAAATATTCGTTAGTTAATTTAATTAAGTGGGGGCTTAGGAACAAAGTAATGCTTTTTATTCTTTATTATACTTGTAAGTACAATATTTAATTACTCTTTACTGTAAGTTAATTATGGATTATTTATTTACTTATTTTATTATTACTGTTATTTTAATGAGTGATTGTAATATAGATTATGATGATGATGATGGACAACCTGATGTATCCAGGATTGGAAATACCCCTTTTTGGTAATATGGTGTAAACCACAAAATGGCAGTGACATTGGTCTTTGATAAGTTTGTAGTGTTGTAGAAGTTTTAATGCATAATTTATGAAAAATATGAATGTAGCTTCCATATTTGGTTGTTTTTCTATATTTTTAGTGCCGTGTAAATGTGAAATAATCATATTTCAACTTCACACGCAATCTTCCTAGAAATGATTAGTAAATTGTACTTAATAAGTAGAAATGTTTAGTAAATGGAGAATTACGTCAATTTAGTGCTTATATGGGTACTAACTCGAGTTTTGTGCATCAGGTTCTATCAGTTGGACGTTCATTGTCAATACAAGCCCATCCGGATAAGGAATTGGCTGAGTTACTACATAAGTTGCAACCAAACGTTTATAAAGATGGGAACCACAAGCCTGAAATGGCTTTGGCACTAACAGAGTTTGAGGCCTTATGTGGCTTTATTAGTTCAGAGGTAAACATGTGCATAACATCTTTAGTTTAATTATTTAATCTATGAGAGTTCATGGATGTTCCAGTTCTATTAATATTGAAATTCTCTTGCCATTTACCATACATGGTGGTTAGCATAAATGAATGCATTGTTTCTTTTGGCCATATACCTAGATTGCTATATTTCCATATTTACTTGCTTAGCTTTTTCTTTACTTATAAGTCATGGCCCACCTACATGTTGTAGTTTCATCTTTATCTGCTTATAATATCCAGCCTGTATCTGAAGCCGTGGCCCGTATTTTCAAGTGTGGGTCATATTTGTAAATATATATGTGAATTTGTTTTTGTTGGTACCATTTTGTCGGGGTTACCTTCATTAATGGACTCCGGGATGGCTTTGCAATTATGATTTTTTAGTGTCTCGCGAACATGAATTTTCTTGTACTTGAATTTAGCTTTTTTCTCGAGGATATTTAGTTATGGTTTATTCCTAGTGGTTCAAATAAATATAAAAAGTAGCTCGATGAGAAACGGGTCAAACACATCGAAAGTCTCTCAAAGTGTATTTTGAATTGTTATAACCTCCTAAATCATTTTGACCCATACTAAAAACAACTTGTTTTAACCAAACCCGCCTATTTTAATTTTGTATGTGTGATGGATATAACTTACTCAGAGAAACACGTGGTTTATGTTAGGAACTTGATGATGTGCTTGAAAGTGTTCCAGAGATTAAGGAAGTGGTAGGTAATGCATATGCAGACCAAGTCTTAACTGTCGACAAGCAAAATGGGGAAGTCAAAGAAGGGCGAGTTCTTCAGTCAATATTCACTAAACTTATGTCAGTTGACCGAGAGGTGATTTCAAAAGCACTGTCCAGATTAATTAGTCGTCTAATTAAGGAAGAAAAGGTATGTTCCATGTCCTCACCACTCTTCATTTACTATGTTAAGAATTTTTTCTTCCTTGTTGGAAGATCTTGAAATAGATATGTTACTCATTTTAAAATAACTTATTCCCCCACTCCTTACTAGATTTTGTTAGCTTAACAATTTTAACATTCACGTATGTTATCAGACAAGGCAATTAACTAGTAAGGAGGAACTAGTGTTGAAGCTTGAGAAGCAGTACCCGAATGATGTCGGGGTGTTAGCCGCACTCCTCCTTAATCACGTGAAACTGGAGCCTGGTGATGGTTTATACATAGGAGCAAACGAACCTCATGCATATCTTTATGGTGAATGCATTGAATGTATGGCAGCTTCAGATAACGTTGTGCGTGCTGGCCTTACTCCAAAGTACATGGATGTTAAAATCCTGTGTTCCATGCTCACATATAAACAGGTCCGAAAAATAATCAAATTTGCGTATGTCTATTTCAAATGTTGCCATTTTAACAAGATATTATGTTTTGGTGTAATATCAGGGGTTACCTGACATCTTGAAAGGTGTTTCTTTGAATCCATATGTAAGAAGATACACTCCGCCTTTTGAGGAATTTGAGGTTGACCGTTGTATGCTTGACCGAGGATCATCGGTTGTGTTTCCTGCACTTCCAGGTCCATCGATTTTTGTAGTTATATCAGGAGAAGGATCAATGCACACATCATCAAGTGAAGATATAGTCACAGAAGGAGTTGCCTTATTTGCACCTGCAGGGACTGAAGTCCATGTAACTACTGAATCAGAGTTGCATTTATATAGAGCTGGAGTTAACAACAAGGTGCTTATGAATCCTTGAGATGATCGATGAGTATAATATCAAAATGGGTTATGTACAACTATGTATCGTTATGTCTTAATAGTAACGTGCTTTGTATATGGTCCAGTAACTTATACACAACAATAATATAACATAATAAAAGTTTTATGCTTCCATTCTTTTTATATGGTTATTAATTTTTTTGCGCTAGTTTACATATTGATTTAGATTACAGTACACTTCGGAAATAATCTACTGCTTCAGCTACAGTCCGATAATTTCTATTTGTAAATTTAACGTGCAACAACACTAGCACACATACACAAAATCCACCTAAACTAGTATATATCGAAAATTGCACTGCTACCTATTAAGCCTTAATTATTCTCCTATATACTTGGATAATACTTTATTCTGAATGATCATTATTAACCTATGTAAACAATAGTCATTAATCGAATCATTCTTGTCACATTCATCTATCTAACATCAAATTAATGGCTTCATTGTCAGTCTGAAGTCCAAATGGGAGAATACCAATTACATAAAACGTTAAAATCTCAACAGCAAATCACAATTTTGCTAGCTTCACATAATATAATGATCTGGCTAACAATATTTCAAGCTCTGTGTCTGCTACAAATCTTCCTCATAACCTTTCACTACAAGTAACTTTACCATTTGCACATTTTTTTTCTTCTGAAAAGGCAATTTCGGTAGCAGTTGATCCGTGATGGTCCTTTGAGTCCATATCCAGACCATGTTTAAACTGGTATTTCATCACCATTTAATCATTTCTTTTTGCTGCAGTGCGCAAAAGATCGCCAGTTGTCTTGTCGGAGTAGAAACCCAAAGAAATAAAATACGAAATAGTATATGATTGTTGGATACAATGGCATCCCATAGTGCAGTGTTACCATCCATATAGTCACATGTGGTCCATTACTGTATCATATTAGTTTACAAAATATGAATATATGGTAATGGATTAATATCAACCCTAAACATATGTCCAAACCTTTGACATGCACGTTGCATGCATGCTTTAGAAGAGCCAAAACACATGCTTCATGGCCTTTTGATGCTGCAATGTGTTGTTATAAGCAAAATAAACACAACCAAATATTGTAACTGTTTGAAAGATAATTGAGTTTTAAAGTGTAATTTTTCTAAACTTTTGACCTAAATATGCATATGTATATAAAAGATTTATGAGTGACATTTTATAAGGTTACATAGCTTTTGACAAGAACTTTGTAATGGTATATGTAACGCCCAATTTTTTTTGTTATTTTTTTTTAACAACACTTCATTCAACAACGTAAATAACACTTTTTACATACATATAAACAACACATCGTTTACAAATATTACAAACGTGTGTTTTCCCTTTCAAAAGACTCCTTCAATATCCGAGCATGATTTAACGGGAGTAAACACTTACTACAAGCAATAGTAAGCACACCACTATTCGCGCTGCGGCTCCTTCCCAAGACCCTCTTTCCCTTTACTCGACCCACCTGTATTAAACAGCAACAACATAATGGGTAAGCACACAACCTTAGTAAGTAACAGAATCACATCAACAGTTAAGATAGAAATCTCATAAAACACTGTAACCATTTATAATCACTTTGCCCAATTAGGGCTCACAATCGCACTGCTAGGCCATTTATAACCACTCAGCATAAAGAGAGCTAATATTCACACGGCTAAGCCATTTATGATCACTCAGCATAAAGAGGGTTAATATTCACACGGCTAAGACATTTATGATCACTCAGCATAAAGAGGGCTAATATTCACACGGCTAAGCCATTTATGATCACTCAGCATAAAGAGGGCTAATAATAACACTGCTAAGCCATTTATGACCACTCAACATAAAGAGGGCTATTAACAACACTTTGATCGCTGAAAGAATACAGTACACTCAAGTACTCCTGCAATCTGGATATTCTCATTCAATTCATATCCTCCTATTACTTACCTCGGGAATTATGTGCAACTCTGAAAACCTCTGATCTTCCACGACTGAACACGGGTCTGTACACAAACAGATACAATTAAACTCTTTTATAAATTTACCGACACCTCTTTAAAGTCGCTACAACACCTTATGTGACACTATCATTAGTGTCGCATAACAGCTCTCTCCGACTTTATCATTAAAGTCGCAGCACCTCAAAGTCGCACAACGAACAGATCAGACCCCAAAATCTGAAATTCTCGAATTCAGACTTGTTATACTCAAATTAACCCATTATAATCCGTTCAAATCACTTAATAATGTTTATAACACATGATAATCGAAGTCTTACCTTGAATTCACGGTTCAATTGCTTCAATTTTAAGTTCTTAAGCTTGATTCTCACTTTCTCTCTTTATTTCTTCGTTTTCTCTCTCTAAAACACTTTCAGGAACTTGTTTTATGTTTTTGGAAGTGTTTAGACGAATTTCGAATATATTTACACCATAATTTACACTTTAGCTCCTCAATTTAATACAATCAAATCCGTTATGCGACTTTATCATTAAAGTCGCAGGACTCACAAAGTCGCTACCTGTGACACTATCACTAAAGGCGTATGCCACCACCAAAGCTCTCAAACTTTAAATTTTTCAGCTATTTTGGGATGTTACAGTATATTATGTGTCTAAATTTTTTTTTTTTGGTGAACGAGATATCGTGCTTTAAAGTGAGGTGTTTGATGTTGGAACTAAAGGAACAAAATGGGTATGTTTTGTACCCGACCCATGGGTCTATTATTAAGCACCAACTGTTTAAATTCGATTTGATTATTATTGTTTACTTGTATTGTTTCAAATCACTAAAAGTGTTTTGTGATGTAAGTTTAGGCATTGAAAACATCATATTCAATTTGTCATAATATTATATAAGGCTAAGTGTCTGAAAATGTAACATGTTATGACGAAAAATCTATTATGTGTATGAACTTTCAAAACCTCTATTGTGTGTATCCGATTATTAATTTATTGCTAATGCAATGTAAGTTTTTGACGCGAGGCTTTGTGTGAATACCTCGTGGGTGTTTTATATGAATAATTAACACATCAACCAAAATACATGCAATTAGGATTCAAAATTACACACAATAGATGTTTTTGAAAGTTCATACACACAATAGATATCTTGTTATAGTTTGTTACATTTTCAGACACTTTAGTCCTATTATATAATATTTATATATTTTACACTTAAAATTTGCTAATTCAGCCCACATAATTTGAGAGTTCCATTGTTCTAATACGCCTATAGATTATTGTTGATTGAAAGAAAAAAAAAGTATCCATAAAATCATATTCTCATACTAGTGTAAACTCCGTCTGATGGACAGTTTCGTAAGATATGACATGTTTAATTACAAGTTTATGTGGAAAAAAAAGTTTGTATTAGTTAAAAGGTATTAGGTGAATTTGATACCCCATTATACTCTTGTTATCTTTGAAGATGAGATATTGTAGAATTTTGATACCAAAATTTTTTAACTATATCTTAATATTAAATTATCGGATAACTTATTATATTTTATTACATAAAAAAGTAAAAAAAGAAATTAGAGAGATGGAGATAAAATACATGTTCATAAATTTTAATAGAATTATCTTTAAATGAAATTTTAAATAAAAAAAACAATATAGAAACTATAAATAAATTGATTGAAATATATTAAAATTATAGTAAATTTATTAGCATAACAATTATTATGGTAAATCTTTAATATCGATTTCATATAAAACTTCTTATTCTAATGATAATATTACTATTTACTTATTCAAATATTAATTAATACTAGGTTATAAACCCGCGATAATGCGGGTCAAATTTAATTTTTGTTTGGTCATTTTTTTATATTGTTTATAGACCTGCGATAAGGCGCGACGAATTTAACTTTTATAAATGAACAAAATATTTGGTCGATTTTTTTATACAGTCTATAGAACCTGCGATAACGCCGGACGAATTTAATATTTATAAATGAATAAAATATTGTGACAGTTTTTTTTATATAGTTTATAGACCTGCAATGATGGGGGTCGAATTTAATTTTTATTTGGTCGATTTCCTTATGTAGTTTATAGACCCGCTATAATGCAGGACAAATATTTAGTCTAATTTATAGACTCTTTAATTTTTATAATTGAATAAAATATTTAGTCTAATTTTTTAATTAAAATAAATATATCAAATATTTAAGGGGCCAAATGCGTAATTATACGAAAGAAATTAAGATCGTTAGATCGTGAAGGAGGAAAATAATGAAGGGTTAAGATTTCTTCATTTTATTCTCTTTTAATTATATATAAAAATAAAAGATAATATAATATAATGATAAATTAACAAAGTCAATCTTCTTACATTACACCTAACTTCTAAGAATTTATGAAATGAGACCGCATCATATTTTTGTCTGTAAAACACGTCCATATAGACCAGGGAGTAGCCATTTAGCATATGAGAAATATATAGTGAAAATGGTGATAGTTGCGTAGATGCCTACCTATTCTATTTAATTTAATTTAATCGACATCAACTCTCTTGTTATTTTCATTTCTTTCTCGTAATATTTACTTATTATTATTATTATTATTATTATTAATTATATGTTTCACAAAATTTGTTTTAACAAATAACGGATGACGTGTTTAGAAGTATATTTTGTCATCCTTAATTAGGTGAAATGAAAATATTTGAAGTATTTTGAAATAGAAATGACGTTAAAGACTTGACAAAATTAATATTTTGAACTTTAGTGAAAGTTATCTAAAAGTTTTATAAATGATTTGTAACTTTTTTCCTTAATCTCTAAAAATGAAGATTGGAAATATTTCATCCCACCACTTATGAAACATATATCATTCTGTTAATATCATATTTTGTATAATACCTTTAAATATCTTATTCTTATTTTTTATTATATCTTTTAATTTACAATTATAATAATTTAACTTATTAAAAAAAGTACTTTCATTAAAGAATTAACAATGTTCTTGCATTCAGATATCATTAAACATTTATCTACACATTTATTAACTATTTTACCAATCTAAAAAACATTAACATATAACATGAAGTTCAAAAAGTATGTCAAACTACAAACTAAAATTAATTACTCAAGGTAATATATTAAAACTACTGGCCACCAATATGTTTAACAATATTAATAACCATTAACAAATATCAATACATCTTAAATTACTCTACGATATCATTGACTATCAGTGTCAATTAGCACTATAATTTTATACCGTTTTATTGAGCGAGTAACTTGCTAGTAAAAATGAATTTGAAAATCAAGATAACCATTTAAGATATTAAGTTTATCAAGATATGTCACGAGTTAATTTAAGCTGGTGGGGACCGACCCTTGCACGAGTAAAAGACATCTTTTCGACTATATAATTGCCATTGATGTCACGATGTAACTATAGTGTTACATTAATAGCGACGTAAAGTTTTATAGCATTATCATGTTTCTCTCATATAACAAACACAAAAGTTTCCATGAATATATTATGGGTCCTGCTTTAGGCTTGTGATCCAAACACGTCATAACACAAGAATCCCGTTTACAAGGTTGTGGTGCAAAATAAAAAACAGAGGTCATATAACCATCATCTGTTTGACAACGAAAACAATACACATGTTTTAAACGATAGAATAAATAAACAAGGTCATGATATCGTGGTTCAAAATAATATTATGTAATCATTTCTAATACAAAAAAGTAATAGTTCAAATCGACTAAAAGTATATCGTATATATTACCGTATAAGAGTCACAAAGTTCTTTTCTGAACGCGGGCTCATCAAACTACCAATCATCAAATTTATAAACAAATAACATTAATTAACATATGAGATAAAAAGAAACATATGACACTTTTCCCGATTACGAACGTAGAGATGTACTTCATATACTACTTTTTTAAATTGAACATGTTATATATTTATAATTATAAATAATATAATCGAGTTTTCTGATCGTTCGTATTGAAAAATCATTTGTGATACAATACGTTTCCATTATAAAGTATTATATTATATATTTTGAAATGCCATCACATTTGAGGTGGAATGTGATGATTAGTAAAATTGAGTACTACTTTATCTCTCGGTTAGAATATTCATTTTGATTGTGCATATAATTTTAAAAATATCATTAATTATATTATTTAATTAATTTTTATTCTCATGTATATATATATCAGTCATTTTGAAAAATACGAAACAATAATATTTAAACATTTTATAAAAATAATTGCAAGTGTAATTTGTGAAATATGATTAGTAATCTTAAATTCGAAGCACTTCATATAACAAACAATATAAAATTATTAAAAACCTCAAAAAAATCGTTATGCAACCAAAAATATGAAGAAAAAAGAAAAGACAAATAGTAGAAGAAGGTGTGTTGCATATAGTTTAGGGTGATTTTAAACATAAACTTTTCGTAAGTTAAATTAGTAATCACCTATGAGACTATTACTATAAATGTAAACAATTAACTTATAATCATATATCTTTTTTATATATCTTAAGGGTTAATAATTTTTTCAAAAAATAATAGAGTACTTAAAATACCCGCTATACACACTGATATTGAATAAATAACCGTATTTTATTTATTCGAACGTTAATTAAGTTTTATCTTCTTCCACTTGAATCTTATTATTAAATGATTCTTAAACTATGTTTTTGAAATGAAACTACCTAAAAACAATATTCATTTCATAAAGTTATGATAATAAAGTCTCTAATCACAGTGAAAATTATTTATCCATCTTAATGCACAAAATATGTATTTTTCCATCCTTATTAATTAATTTGAAACCCAAACCAGCTGAGCTACCTGAACCACTTTCCTAAAATATGTTTTATTCATCGAATAGCGCCTTACCTTACCACTTGACTAGTAAAAAGCCCTTGTACTAAAAAAAATAGGATATGATATAATATATTGGCTTTTTCCTTGTTCGTCAAGCTTTCGAGCAGCTCTCAGCTACATACCTAAATAAATTTTATATAAATTTGACGATGGTTTTTTATTCGATATATTTTGTTCCTGAATGTGTTTTGATATCCCCTAGAATAATTATAATAATAATAATGATAATAAAAAATATAAATATAAATATAAATATAAATAAAAACGAAAAAACACTCGCACTAAAGTTTGGGCTCAACCTAATAAATTCCTTCTCACGATATAATTGACCTAAATGATAATCGAGGTCTATTGGACTTTGCTTATCGAATCATGTTAAAAGCCCAGCCCATATCATAGCTGATGAAAAATACCATATAATAGAGTTATTAGGGTTTTCATTTCCCCTCAGCCGACCCCTAGCACCACAGCTTCCGAATTTTTTCATTGCTGGTACAGCCTTTTTCTATTTTTTTTTTGTTCTTTTCAATTTGCATAAATATAATAATTTATATTGATTATATGATGTATTGATTGACCTTTAAGTAGATGGATGGTTATTTTCTTGTGTTTAGTATAATGTTCTATAAACATTTGGAACTCTTATTTATTGATAGCCATGGTTTGTTATTCAGAAGATTTAGTCAATTTCATTGCACTTAGTTTGATTTTGGATTTGATCTGTATATGTTGTTAACTGCTGGCTGTTAACTTTTAGCTATTTATCTGTTGATTAATAGCTTAGTATATAAGATTTATGTATAAACTTTTGTATAATATATCACGTTTGTGGAAATTGTTACACAAACTCTAGTCTAGTGCTTTGCTTTTATGATGATCACATGTTTATTTACTTTTGAAGAAACAAGACATTGTTTGGTGTATAGTTATATTATAAAGAATCATACTGTTGTGGTAAATCCATTGATGTGGTTTCCGAGAACTTCTTTTGTTACTGGTTATACTCCTTGATGTACCAAATTTTGCTTTTAATTTTTGGTAAAACTAAATTTAAATGAAATTTATGTTCTATAGGCGTCTGCGTGCATCCATAAGTTTTAGAGTAAATGGCACTATAATTCTTCATAGTCTTACCATCCTTTTTGCAGTGCCAGTTTACAACTTTACAATAGTTTTATGATGCCATATCTTACTTGTTTTTTTTTGGTTAGCTTAATACCTCAAAATGTATACT
The DNA here is from genome assembly GCA_963921325.1 of Logfia minima. Lineage (NCBI taxonomy): Eukaryota > Viridiplantae > Streptophyta > Magnoliopsida > Asterales > Asteraceae > Logfia > Logfia minima. The sequence goes on from OY992768.1 coordinate 10,699,109, forward strand.
TCAAGGAAGAAGATTCAGAAGGACAAGGATGTCGAACCCACCGAGTTTGAGGAGTCAGTTGCTCAGGTAATTTGTGCTTCCTTTGTTTGACATGATATATTCTTATTATATCTTATTTTCTTTAGTTTGGTTTTCTTTCGTATAGGTTTTCTGACTTTAACTTTGTATGTGTAGGCATTGTTTGACTTGGAGAATGCAAACCAGGACCTTAAGAGTGACTTGAAGGACCTTTTCATTAACGGTGCCGTGTAAGAGTGCTTCTCCAGGGATTTTATTACATTTTGTTTGACTATTTGATATTGACTGGTTTGTGTTGTACAATTATTTTGCAGCCAAATTGATGTCTCTGGAAATCGAAAGGCTGTCGTGATTCATGTTCCTTACAGATTAAGGAATGCTTTCCGCAAGATTCATCTCAAGCTTGTGAGAGAGCTTGAGAAGAAGTTCAGTGGCAAGGTGACTTTCTTGTTTCATGCGTTTAGTGTACCAGTGGCAAAACATAGACTGAAATAAAGGATTGATTCGTATAATTCTTTATGCTATGTTGATGATTTCTGTAGACTTTTCTAGTTGAATTTCTATAGTTATACACATTTATACCTCATTTACAGTCAATAGGAGTAATGTAATATGATCCTAACAAATCCCATAGTCAATAGCAGCGACGAGGAGTGAGGAAGAGACAATGCCATTTATTATGGTCTTGTTGTTTGGTTAAGTCTGGAGATATCAGTCATCTAGCAGGAAAAATGATTGATTTTTCTGATGTTGGCATTTAAATTGGTCGACTTAGAATATTTGACTATTGAATTAGATTTAATTATCTTAGCTTAGTTAACTTATAATGTTTCTTTCTATTTAATGAAAATTTGGCTGCTTCAATTTTGACAGGATGTGGTTCTGATTGCAACCAGAAGGATGCTGCCGCCACCCAAGAAAGGTTCAGCAGCTACAAGACCTCGTAACCGTACCCTAACTGCTGTGCATGAGGCCATGCTCCAGGATATTGTGCATCCTGCTGAGATCGTAGGAAAACGTGTCCGATACAGAGTTGACGGCTCCAAAATCATCAAGGTAAATTTTCTGAATTTTGCTAACTGTATGTTTTTGGCCTTTAGCTTCACTTATACATTTTGTTATGTAATTGTTGCAGATTTACTTAGACCCTAAGGCAAGAAATGACACCGAGTACAAGCTGGAGACTTTTGCTGGGGTTTACAGAAAGCTTTGCGGGAAAGATGTTGTCTTCGAGTATCCGATCACAGAGGCCTAGATGAATCTCATGGGAGGGCTCTGTCATTTTATGGTTTCAATTTTGCTGTCACTTTTAATGCAACTTTGTGTGCATCTGATATTTTGACTTCAAGAGATTCAGTTTATGCTCTCATTATCTTTGTAGGATATATTCTAAGGCTTATGGTTGGAAAAAATTTCTGTTTAGTTTGTCTTCAGTTTTTGGTAAAATTTGGTTACTGAACTTTCGTTCTTATGTTAAGAAGAACCTTTTTGTTTTCCTCCTTATTTTCTTTGACAACTTGGGTAGCTAGCTTTATAGGTAACAGCTTTTAGCTCAAGTAATAAATCATGACAATAAGAATGTTTAGCTCTACTAAGCTAATCTGAAATTTGAACTGCAACTTTTGACAAATAAATGTTATACGACTCTATTATAGTTGACTTTTCGGTTGTGAAACAAGAGAAGCCATTGTACTGAAATATTCGTTATGGCCAGGGGATAGGTTCTACAACGGAAGTGCTTGTTTCTTGGGTCGTTGAATCATTTATAAACATCTTACCACCAGAAAATAGACTTTGTTATAATTTATAATTTATACTTCGATTCGATAGTAGCTACGAATGGTATGATTTAACACCATAGCATTAAATTTATTGTCATCAAAGATACTATTTTAGAAAATTAAAATTATTTGTGATCTTGCTTGGTAAGGGGTCAAAAGTAGAGCTTATAAAATAAGTTACTAGAAGCTCTTGAAAGTAGAGATTGTCCAAGTAGAACGTCATTGTGCTTTTTACTTGAGCATAAACCTATCTTACTCAATTGTATGGCTTTTGATGAAATGTATGGAGTTGTTTGAGTTCTTAAATTGTCTGGGTCAGGTTGGAGCTATCAGGCATGAAAGCTTTGAGCTACGGAAATGATATTTAGGTTAATTCCATGTAGTGTAGTTGTGCTCGAGTTTGGAGCGACTAGTTTGCAAGTCTAGACATGTACATTTTGTGGCCAATAGTCGAGTATGAAGTGCACAATGCTGAAAAGCATAAGTAAGCTACGTTTATTTCAACAGATTGATAGTAAAACAATTCTGATTTTGTACACCTGAAAGTCTTGATCAAAAACAGTTTTGTAGTTGGATTTTCATGATCTTGTAAATGATATCGATGAAGAACATATACGTTGAACTATCAAAAATACATTGCTTATGATCGATCACCTATAAATGATTCTCACCGACAACCTAGCACCTCAGATGTTTTGAACAATGAACTTCAAGAGATTATTCCTTGAGTAATACTTTACAAGCTAGAATTTCCTTTTATCTATTACGTACAATTTAAATAAACTTTGTTATAATTTATACTTTGATTGATTTGATAGTAGCTACGAATGCCATGATTTAACACAAGTGGTACGACTAGTATTATTGGAGTATATATGTTGTAAAATAGAATACTAAAGGGTGTGTATCTATAAACATCAAATATTCAAAGGACCCAATCTTGAATATCAATTCGCAGGTGATAAAAATAAAAGAAATGTACCAAAAAAGTCTTTTCTTCATACCAAAACAATGGCTGCTCTTTATGGCTATCTTATTGCAAGCATACCTTCTAAAAGAATCACCAATATGCCCCTAGCCATTCTCAACAAGGAGTTCAAAATGAAGGTGCCTTACAAGCTGAAACAAGGGCAGTCTCGTAATTTTCACCAGCTCCCTTCTGGTCTGAAAATGGAGGTTATTTATCAAAAGGGTCTACAAAACAAAAGCCCAAATGAGAAAATATGTAATCAACCTCCATTAGTGTTCATTCATGGAAGTTTTCATGCAGCTTGGTGTTGGGCTGAACATTGGTTGCCTTTCTTTTCAGAAATTGGGTTTGATTCATATGCTCTCAGCCTCTTGGGTCAGGTTCAGTTCTCCATTTATTTTAGTTATTATTTGTATCAGAAATTAAATGTGTAATTTAATGATTGGGGTTTAAATTTGAAGGACAATTGGGTCAAATGGGTCGAATGACTAATCAGATTTGATATGATTAATGCATTGTGTGCTTATGATTTATGTATGTAGTTTGTACTCCAATTTTCTCATTTAAGTCGTAATTTGGCACATGGGTAGGGTGAAAGTGATGCACCAAATGGTTCAGTGGCAGGCACTCTTCAGGTGCATTTATTTATTTTTATTTATTATTGAATAAGTAGGCTGATCTTTACTATGAATTATGTAATCATGGGATGGTAAACTTACTTCAAGTTGTGCAATAGACACACGCAGCCAATATTGCTGATTTCATCCAGACGCAAACCGAATCATCACCTGTGTTGATTGGACACTCGTTTGGAGGGCTCATTGTCCAGTACTACATTGCTAATCTTGATAAAGATTCAAGAGGAAGTAAGTTATTAGAATTAATATTGATTTCAAAGCATCTTAATTACTCTTTAATTTGCATTAGCTGCAAGGTTGTTAATAAAAAAAGTTAGTATTTTAGAGAATTCATATTGATTTAGAAGCTAAAAGGTTGTTTTATTATCTGGTTGTGACTCGAAGTGGCATACTTTTTCTTTTTCCTTTGTTTGAAATGATTCATGTATAAACTTGTGCTATAGACATGATTAATAACAGAAATATGCACGCAGATCTCGCTGGAGCTGTGCTTGTTTGCTCTGTTCCGCCAACTGGGAACAGGTGGTGTTCAAGTTTTATCCTCATTCTTCTGCTGACACATGAGATGGCTAACAAGTTCTGTTTTTGTGGTCAGTGGTTTAGTATGGCGGTATCTCTTTTCAAAACCTGTTGCCGCCTTTAAGGTACACTATATGCCCTCTACACCACTCAAGAAACAAATATCATTTATAAAAGTATACAATGTCTTTTTTAGCATCTCGTAGCCACAAAGCAAAAAAATTTGGTTTGTTGTTCCACTTTTGTTATTGTGGGTCCTATTTTCTTAACCTTGTGACTTAGCGATTAAAGTCTAACTTCTAATGTCTTTTGGAGTATCCTAGTTTCATCCATTAAGGGGGGTGTTGGGATGCACATTTTCAAATTGATTATTTCGACTTGAAGAATCAGAATCAGATAATTAGTTAATCATTTAAAGTAAACACTTATTTAAATAGTTAATTTTCTTACAACAGCTCCTTACCATATTATCCATATGTGATTGTTATATTCCTATGTAATCAGAAAATTACAAACAGAATTAGTGTTACCCAAACACTCTGAAACTGATTATTCCAACTCCAAATAATAATAATCAATTTAAGTACACATCCACATACTCCCTACAATTTGTCTTATTAGTTGGTATGAGAAGAATTAAAGAGTGATTTTGGCTTCCTGGAAAGTGTAACATGTCTTTCTTACAACTTACATCTTCATTTTTATGAATCTTATATATGTGGCATAGAAAAGAAATGAACAAGAACGCTATCTTAATATCGTTTAGTCTAATGTGAGGAGAAACAAAGATGACACTGCTAGTAGCCACAAAGCAATAATCTTTATTTTGGGTTTTAATCATTCTGTCAGTCATATTTATATGGCTTGATAAGAAATAAAGATTTGGTCTTGTGAGCAGAAATAAACAAATAGCCTCTGAATATATTTGTTTTATAGGGTTTTTTATCTTATTTATTTTTAATGGTCTTCATTTAATTAATATTAATTAAGACATTATAATATATTTCTGTTTTCTCAGGTCACTATGAGCTTAGCGGCAAAAGCTTTTCAAACATCATTACCCCTTTGCAAGGAAACATTTTTCTCACATGAAATGGATGATCATCTTGTTCTACGGTTTGTCTCTTTATGACCTTAATAATATACTTGGCAATCTATTTAAATTTAAACACAACCCATTGGAAAATCATTGTTATCAAATATACGACTAAAGAAACTCTGTGACCTTCAGCTATCAAGAATTGATGACAGAAAGTTCAAGAATGCCATTATTTGATCTAAAAAAGCTTAATGCTTCACTTCCGGTTGCAAGAGTGGCAAACCCCTCTACCCAAGTTCTCGTCATGGGTGCAGCCGACGACTTCATTGTGGTAAACGTTATGCCTATTTTACGCAAATATTGTGGTTGCAATCATTTGATGGAAAATAAAGTAAAAATCCACTTTACACCCTAATGTTTTTTTTTGTTTGTCCCTCCTTTTTAAACTAAGCAAGTTTAGTTTTTATAGCCTAATGGGTGTATCTGTTTCCATCTTTACAGGATGCAAAAGGACTCGAGGAAACTGGGAGCTTTTATGGCGTGCAACCAGCGTGTGTTGATGGGGTTGCCCATGACATGATGTTGGATTCTTCATGGGAAAAAGGAGCAAACTTGATCTTGTCATGGATAAAAAGCTTAGAAAATATTTAGTATGAAGAACCACTCTTAAAAAGTATCAATTCAAATGATGATCAAGCAACTCAGTAGTCCCAAGTATGATCAAAACACACAAACACGTGGTAAAGGGCAGATTAGAATCTTCTTGTGAAGATGGTGATAGAGCCGATTTACAGGATCCTATAACTTAGGAGAGTTTGTTTTGTATTTACTTAATTAGTTGTATTGTTGTATTATAAAAGGAGATCAATATACGCATCACCTAAATATGGTGACTTTTGCAAAACCCTAGTATGGTATCAGCCTAATTTTACCTGGCCTCCTTTCCTTCTTTTTCTTCACTGATCTCCATGGCTGCTGGTACCAAGTTTTCGGACTCCCCTCTTCCCCTTTCTACCATTGTTCACATGCTTACCATTAAGCTTTCATCATCCAATTATCTCTTATGGCGACGTCAAATGCTACCTATTCTTGTTATCAGAAACTAACCGGTTATACTGATGGGCCCGTGCCTGCTCCGCCAGCCACCATTGGTACAGACAATGTCTCCAATCCCAACCCTGCTTACATCTCCTGGCTTGCAGCTGATCAACACACACTCATTCACCTTCTATTGTTGCTATCTGAAGAAGCAATGGCTGAGACCTTTGGCCATGATACCGCCCGTGATGTCCGGAAAGCTTTAGAAACCACATACAACCATGACTCTGTCGAACGAGTACATACTCTTCGCGATTCCCTTCGTCATCTTTAAAAGGGATCATCTACTGTTGACTATAGTCGGAAATTTAAAGCCATATGTGACCAACTCAGCACCATTGGTCATATTAGATATATTTGTATAACAAACTCTTAGATAAGCTTAGAATGTATTTGTGTATATCTAGACCATAAAAGTCTCGTAGGTTGTTCTGTACAGTATGTATATATATTACATCATAATGAATGAGAAGGCATCGCTTCTATTCTTTCATGGTATCACGCCTATAACCGATCCTACTTCTTCTCTCTAATATTTTTTCTATTACTCTTTATCCATCTCACATCAATGGCTGACTCAAAACTCCATCCCGCGATCACTGTCAACCAAATCAAAAATTTAATCCCTATTACTCTAGAGATGGAAAAGAGTCAGTATGCCTCATGGGGTGAACTCTTCAAGATCACATGCCGAGCCTATGATGTGATTGATCACATCATCCCTCCCGCTAAACCCATTGCCTCTACGTCAACCGACCAAGCAGTAACACAACCCACCACCTCTCCTGAAACTTGGGCTCGCTTGGATGCTGTTGTTCTACAATGGATATACAGCACCATCTCGAATGATCTACTCCATACCATTCTTCAACCCGATGCTACTGCTAAACAAGCATGGGATCGTTTAAAAGACATCTTTCAAGACAACAAGAACTCCCACGCACTCTACCTGGAACGGCAGTTTACTAATACTCATCTTGACAATTTTGCTAACATCTCTGCTTACTGTCAAGAGTTGAAGTTATTGGCTGACCAACTAGCCAACGTTGATTCACCCGTCACCAACGATCGTTTGGTCCTTCAATTAATTGCTGGATTAAACGAGAGTTATGATAGTGTTGCTGTGCATCTTCAACAAAGTAATCCACTACCGCCTTTTTATGAAACCCGATCTCGACTTATACTTGAAGAAACACGCAAATCCAAACAGGCTGCTAATACCGCTATCAAAGATGGTGCTGCTCTTGTCTCCACTACTTACTGCTTCTGCCCCGACACCATCTCAACCCGGTGGTTTTCATCACTTTAAACCCACTCCTGGTAATGGTCTATCCTCCAACAACTGTGGTGGTCGAGGAGGCCGTAACACTCGTGGTGGAAAGAATAATGGTGGTCGTGGCAGAGGACGCACTAATGGCAGTAACCATAATTTTGCTCACTCTACTGGACAACAACCACACGTTTGGGGCCCCATGGCTCCATGGGCTTGGACTATCCCACCATGTCCATATCCTACCTCTACTTGGACCCGACCCACTTATCCGAATGGGAGTCAAGGTATTCTCGGCCCACGTCCACAACAAACATATGCTGCTTCTGTCGCACCAACTACAACCTATGCTCCCACCGATATTGAGACTGCTATGCATACAATGACTCTCACCCCACCTGATGACAACTGGTACATGGATACGGGTGCTACGTCTCACATGACGGCTTCTCCAGGTAAACTCCTGTCTTATTTCAATTTAAGCAATCCTAAGCATATAATTGTTGGTAATGGTAATAAAATTCCAATCCGTGGTTATGGTCATACTACCCTTCATCACTCATCTCGACCATTGTTATTAAAAAATGTCTTATATGCCCCAAATCTTATTAAAAACTTAGTATCAGTTCGTCGTCTTTCAGTTGATAATAATATCTCTCTTGATTTTGACCCATTTGGATTTACGTGAAGGATTACCCGACGGGGACCCCAATCATGCGATGCAATAGCACGGGGGACCTTTATCCCATCAACACCTCTGTGCTCCAACAACTTCTTCAACCGTCTACTTTTGCTGCTCTTTCACAAGACTTATGGCACTATCGCCTTGGCCATCCGGGCGTTAATGTTTTGAGATCTCTTAGGAATGAAAATTACATTCACTGTAATAAGTCTCAGTTGTCTTCTCTTTGTCAATCATGTGTCTTTGGTAAGCATCTCAAGTTACCATTTTACGACTCGTGTTCATTTACTTTATCCCCTTTTGATATTATTCATAGTGATTTGTGGACTTCACCGGTGTTAAGTACGGCTGGACATCGTTATTATGTATTGTTTCTTGATGATTTTTCCAATTTCCTTTGGACGTTTCCACTTGGACAAAAATCACAAGTATTTTCTGTGTTTCTTTCTTTTAGTGCTTACATTAAACTCATTTTTCTAAATCCATCAAAACATTTCAATGTGATAATGGCACCGAATATAACAACAAATCTTTTCATCAATTTTGCACAACTAATGGAATGGTTTTTCGTTTTTCTTGCCCCCATACCTCCTCACAAAATGGGAAAGCCGAACGAAAAATACGGGCTATTAACAATGTGATTCGTACATTACTTTCACACTCATCAATGCCAGAACGATTTTGGCATCATGCACTTGAAATGGCAACGTACTTAATAAACATTCTGCTAAGCAAACTTATTAACAATGCATCACCCACACAACTCCTCTTTCACCGGACACCGTCTTATGACCATTTACGTGTTTTTGGTTGCCTATGCTTTCCTCTTCACCCTTCCACCACTATACATAAACTACAACCTCGGTCCGATCCTTGTGTGTTTTTAGGATATCCTTCTAACCATCGTGGTTACAAGTGCTACAACTTAAATACTCAACAGATAGTTATATCAAGGCATGTAGTTTTTGATGAATCTCAATTTCCATTTGCAAAATTACACCACCCAACGCCCACTACCTATAAGTTTCTACATGATGGTATCCATCCACTATTTTATGACCATGTTGCTGTCCCGTCCGTGTCTCCACCTCAGCCATCCTCACCTCACCCGATCCCACCTCCTACGTCTCATACACCATCCCATCCGCTTTCTCCTTCAGGTCCAACTATTGACCAGCCCGTCCACACTCCTGTACACGCGCAACAACCAAATTCGAGCAGTCCACCTATTTCTGCCACAACCCACACGCCAACTGTCTCTCCGCCTCCTGTCTCTGCAACAACGCACACGCCTGCTCGCTCCATGACCACTCGAAGTATGTCCGGTATCACTAAAACTAAAACTCCTTTTAACATGTCTGCCTCGGTCACTCCTTCACCAATTCCTACTAATCCCAAATCTGCTCTCTCTAACCCGGATTGGAAACAGGCCATGACTGACGAATATAATGCTCTAATTGCTAATAAGACTTGGGTTTTGGTTCCTCGTACCCCTTATATGCATGTTATTCGTTCTATGTGGATTTTTAGACATAAACTGAAAGCTGACGGTTCTTTTGAGCGCTATAAAGCTCGTTTGGTTGGTGATGGCAGGTCTCAACAGGTTGGCATCGATTGTGAAGACACTTTTAGCCCGGTCGTCAAACCGGCTACTATTCGTACCGTGTTAAGTCTTGCCCTCTCCAAATCATGGCCAATTCACCAGTTGGATGTTAAAAATGCATTTTTGCATGGTACCTTGAATGAAACTGTCTACATGTATCAACCTATGGGATTTCGTGACTCATCTCATCCGAATCATGTGTGTCTTTTGAAGAAGTCACTTTATGGTCTTAAACAAGCACCTCGCGCTTGGTACCAACGCTTTGCTGAATTTGTATCTACCATTGGCTTTGTTCACAGCAAGTGTGATAATTCATTATTCATATATCGCCATGGACGTGATGTGGCTTATTTGTTATTGTACGTTGATGATATTATCCTCACTACCTCTACTACTTCACTCCGTAACTCACTTATGTTACGCTTGTCTCATGAGTTTGCTATGAAAGATCTTGGCCCTTTAAGTTATTTTCTCGGTGTTGCCGTTTCTCATACTCGTCATGGTATGTTTCTCAGTCAAACTAAGTATGCCAAAGAGATTATAGAACGAGCTGGTATGTCCTCGTGCAAACCCGCACATACCCCTGTTGATACGAGTCCCAAGTTAAGTACTTCATCAGGTGATCCATTTTCGGATCCTACTTATTATCGTAGTTTGGCAGGTGCTTTACAATACTTGACTTTTACTCGTCCCGATATCTCTTATGCCGTTCAACAAATCTGTCTTCACATGCATGACCCCCATGATGGACATATGCAAGCTCTTAAACGTATCATACGTTATTTACAGGGGACTCTTTCCTATGGTTTACATCTTTCTCAATCTGCCAACACCAAACTTGTAGCATATACGGATGCAGATTGGGCCGGTTGTCCCGACACTAGACGTTTAACTTCTGGATATTGTGTTTTTCTAGGCGATAACTTGATTTCATGGTCTTCTAAACGCCAACCTACTCTTTCTAAGTCTAGTGCCGAGGCTGAATACAGGGGTGTAGCTAATGTGGTTTCCGAATCATGTTGGTTACGCAATCTTTTACTTGAGCTCCATTGTCCTCTATCTAAGGCCACTCTTGTCTATTGTGATAATGTTAGTGCGATCTATCTTTTGGGGAATCCGGTTCAACATCAGCGAACCAAACACATTGAATTGGACATTCATTTTGTTCGTGAACAAGTTGCTCGTGGTCAAGTTCGGGTTTTGCATGTCCCTTCTCGATATCAGCTTGCCGACATCTTTACCAAAGGACTTCCTCGTTTCCTCTTTGATGATTTCCGGGACAGTCTCAACATTCGTCCTCCTACCGCTTCGACTGCGGGGGACTATTAGATATATTTGTATAACAAACTCTTAGATAAGCTTAGAATGTATTTGTGTATATCTAGACCATAAAAGTCTCGTAGGTTGTTCTGTACAGTATGTATATATATTACATCATAATGAATGAGAAGGCATCGCTTCTATTCTTTCAGGTCACCCACTTGATGAATCCGATAAAATACATTGGTTTCTTTCTGGTCTTGGTTCATCCTTTGAAATCTTCTCGACCACACAACGCTTGATCAGGCCTCGTTCCTCGTTTCCCGACCTTCTCTCTCAAGCCGAAAGTCATGAATTATTTTTATCTACCATTACCAGTAACACCCCTTCTCTTGTTGCTTTCACTGCTGCATCTTCTGGTGGTGGTCGCGGCTCTTCACATGGAGGCTTTTCCCGAGGTCGTGGTAATGGAGGTTCCTCTCGAAGACCTCCCATTGCCAACTATGCAGCAAGGATGGTCATTGTGCGAATCAGTGTCCTGATTTACGCTCCTTTGCCAGCCACTCTTTGTCTCTATATGCTAATTTAGTGCAAGCTTTTCATGCTCAGTGCAATGTTTCTAATAGCTCGCCTGACTGGTTTGTTGATTCTGGAGCACCTACCCACATGACCTCATCCCCTTCCAATCTGGATAGATTCTCTACTTATTCTGGTAATGAGCGGGTTCTTTTTGGCAATGGTAATTCTTCTTCTATTTCTTATATCGGTACATCAACTATATCTCCTACTATTAATTTACTTAATGTACTTGTGGTGCCACAATTCACCAAGAATCTTCTAGCAAGCTTACCCACGATAACCTCGTTGATGTTTTATTTTCTGATGGTGTGTTTACAAATCAAAATCGGATTTCGAAGGAGCCTCTTGCTCAGGGACGAAGTAAGGATGAATTATTTGAGCTACAGCAAGGCTTTTTACTTCATGCTAGTTATCTAAAAGTAAACGTTTGCCTTTTGACCTTTGGCATGGTCGTTTAGGGCATGCTTCTTTGGATGTTATTTCTTTGTTCAATAAAGTAGGATGTTTATCTGTTACTTCTGTTTTACCAAACCCAAGGATTTTTACTTCATGCTAGTTATCTAAAAGTAAACGTTTGCCTTTTGATCTTAATTCCAAACGTTCATCGTATGTTTTAGATTTGATACATTGTGACTTATGGGGCCCTTCTCCAATTGTTTCCACGGATAGGTATCGTTATTATGTTTTTTGTAGAGGACTGCTCAAGATTTGCATGGTTTTACCCATTAAAGGCCAAGTCCGATTTCTATGGGATTCTACAGGCCTTTGTTAACCTAGTCCAAACTCAACTTTCATGTAAGATCAAAGTCTTTCAATCCATCTAACCAAGTTTGTGAATGACCGGGTTCGCACCTTGTTTATGGAAAATGGCACACTTCATCATTTATCTTGTCCTTACACGCCACAACAAAATGGTCGTGCTAAGAGGAAACATCCTCACTTTTGATTGGTAAGTATTTCTTTTTTAAAAAATAAAAATTAACTCTTCTAACAGATACTTAAAATAAAATGTGGATTAAATTTGTGTACTCTTTTTTTTTTTTTTGAGAATATAACAGAGTATGAATGTGAAAAAATGAAAATCATTTTTTTATATTTGATATCTTTACCTTTTTAAGAAAAAAAAAATAAATTAAAAATTAAAAGTTGAAAAGCTTTGATTGGTAACAAAAGAAAAAGAAAGAAAAAGCCTATTCATAACCTATTCACATTTACTTTGGCAAATGCAGTAGACATATACACTTACTTTGGTAAATGCAGTAGACATAATATAATGGCTAAATAATGTGTATCCAGGAAGGCAGCTACAACGCAAATGAGCAGGAATTTGAAGAAATATGGTGAAAGATTGAAGTTTCAAACCTTGCGGTATCACAGTTTAGGAAAAACTGTACACCAACACTCTACATGCTGTCTGCAACCGTACAGCTTCATAAATACATTCAATAAACCACATATGGCGCAAGATTAATGATTTTGACAGATGAGAAAATATTGTTAAGTGGTATGAAATGTATCAAACTATGTATGAACAAAATCTATTGTGTAACGTACTTAAAAAGTATCTATACTCTATGTACTTGACTTTTAGATGGTCATTTTGTAAGATTTGGTCTCTATAAAACCTATTTGCTTCATTCTTAACTCAGTGAATTGTGATGACAAATTTCTCATTTAGTACGGTTTCTGTTAAGTTAAATTTCAAACGCAAAATACATCTTTTGAAGGCATGGAGTCAGCCTCACTAATAATCGGTACAGCGTAAATGTTTTATAGCCTGCATATGGTTTTCTCTTGTTCAAGACACTTACAGTAAACAGTTACGTACTAGACTATTCTACTTCATCATTCTATGAAATTACACCCATTCATTATAGATTCAGAGCAACTATGTTATAATGATTTGAACTATCTTCAAGTAAATTTAGATGGGGTCTACTCATGAACATTTGGTTAAATATAAAGCACAGGTAGAGCAAATAACATCATTGAATCTCAGTTTTGGATTTTCTAGATATGCTAATCAATGCCTTGGTGATGGCATGAACAAGTATTCCAATTGGACAAAATAAGAGGCAAAGAGAAACCGAATGTCGAGTCTCCATCTCGTTCTCCAATCCATCTTGATACACCTGTCTGTTTTGTGTAAGCAAAACCACATTCAGTTAGCATTATTCAATAAAATAAAAAAAGGAAAAACAAAAACTACATTCACATTGGGAGAAGGGCTACCTTGCAGCATATAGGTCGACGGCTAACAAGTGGATCCAAGCTGAAGCTAATGTCATCTCATTAGAAAACATTTTAGCTACACCAGGAAGCTGTAGATAGACCATGACATAAGTAAAAAGAAAATAGTTGCTGTCTATCTGAATTGATATTCAGTTTCTAACAAACCATTTGTATAGGTGTAAAACCATACCTCTGGCAGCCAGTATTTGCTTGCAAACATATAGCGGAATGTCTCGGGTGTCCATGAGAGGTAAAGAAGGTACGAGTATAAAATGCCGAGCACAACAAATGGTATGCTACTTCTCATACACTTTTTAGTCTGCATCAAGGTAAACCAAACAAACTGCCTTTCTTTAACCCATTTACATTAAAATGGGTCAATTTGGGTTATGTTTCTTTTCTAACAGTGTCAAACGGGTTAAGATAAATTGGATATGGGTCAGCCACAATATGGTTACTATTATGGCAACACAGTTTGTCCAGAAATAGGTTTTGCCCAATTTGTTGTTACAGGTGTTAAAATGAACTGCAATAAACTAATTTGGTTATCATTTGTAGGCTTAAGTACTTCAAAATAGACAGGCCGATATTCATAGTATGCATGGAACTATTCAGGCTTCCAAGGTGTGTAATGAAGTTCCATTTAATTGCTACTATATGTATTTTGGTGACGTGACAACTTGTAAGTAAACGTACCATAAATTACACATAGTAGCAATGAATAACAAGTTCATTACACACAATGGAAGCCCGAATAGATACACAGTATGAATGTTTGACCTTAGATACATTCTAGTGCACTTAACCCTTATTTGTAATATTGCTCCAACTTCCAAACCAAATGGTTCAGCTTAGTCCATAGAAGTTGGAACCAGGAACTAGTGGTTTTGGTTTGTCCTTTAAGCCATGACCCAACCAAGCTACAATTTACAACATAAACCCTTACCAATTCAGCTTTTGGAGCTGCAACCATGAGAGTGTAGAATGGAAGAACAGCAGCAGTTCCTAATGTAAAAGCATCCCCAGCTAAGTTTGGATTTGCAAACCCTAGACCAACAGCAACTTAGTCACATTGGGTAGACCCGAATATCCAACGAAACTTGAGGCTTTCAAACTACAATATGCTAAATGATAATAAATGTAGCACATTTAATCAGTAAGTTTTAACATTAAAAACAAAGGATATAAAGCAGTTACATGATGCTTTCAATCTTGTGCTTCTTCGACGCAGATTGAAGTTTCCAGGGTTCGGGATGACAATGGCTCGTGAACCTCCCACAAAACTCCATTCACTTCGTAGCTTACATCCAATATGGGTGCCATAGAATTCAGTGTTCACGGCTTTAAGAACGAATGTTGATTTTGAGTGTTTAACATCACTCGTCGGGAGGTTAATCTAAATCAAAAGTTAGCCCATAGATTAGGCACATGATTAATTTATTAATTTGAAAATAATGGAACCGATAACCAGACTAATCAGTGTTTACTAATTAGAAAAATATAGACACAAATAAATGCACATAACTAGCTATGTAAAAACTTCAATCTACAAAACCAAGATATATTTAACAGAAAAGATTGGGTACAAAGACATCTTATTTAGAATCAAAACGAACTCTTTTTCCCAAATATCCGAAGTTTTTCACTCGTGTACCCCTTTTCATGGTACTAATGGTAACATAGAACATCACCCTAAATTGCTAATCAAAATTAGAACTGGAACAGAAATAATATATCAGAACAAAGCAAGAACACCAACTAAACAAGTTTATGAAACTAATAATATATTTATGTAAACTGATAATTCATTCCGCACATACACAGACACACAAACTGGATGATATTATAAACAGAGTCATATATGCAGAATAAACCAAATACTAACAAAGTAAACTTGAATCATACCCAGATTGTAAAATGGCTAAATAAATTTAGGATATGTATAGGTTAAGTGATTAGAACAGCAACCCACAGATTGGATAAATAAGAGCAAAACCAACCAAATTCAATATCAAGAAACCAAAATTAATTCATACGCATATCAAAAGTTGGCAAATTTATAATGAATTTATAGATAAAAAGTCACCAGAACATATGTAAACACATGGACACTAACACAGTAAAAGAGCAAAAAAGAAGGCAATACCTTGAGTGCAGATTGATGGTGGCAAAGGCAAGAAGAGAAAGCCATGATAGGTCTAACAAAATAAGAAAACCTGAGAGAGCACATATGTTAGTGTTCATCAGAATTAGAAGTAGTATGATATTATATTATATATATGATGACTAGAAGAAGAAAGAAAATTGAAGTGGTAGTAGTGTGTAAGAAAGACAAGGTAGTACAATCATGTAATAGGAGAGATGAATATTCATCTCACCTTATTTATTAGTCCAAATAATCACATTTTTCTAATATCATCCAAGAATTTTGACTTTGAATCTTTATGTTGGGACTTGTTCAAGTTATCAAGATCAGATAAATGAAATATTCAGCAATTCCCAATAGTTGATGTATCTCACCTGTTTCTATTATTAGTTTGGATTGGATAAAACTGCTTATTTTATCATACAAAAACATGATAGTATATACTATAGTTGATGTTTTTGGCTTTTAATGAATGCTATCAAAGACTAATAGAATATAATGAGTTGATTAAAAGGTTACATTAGGAAACACTGAACTTTGGTGAGACTTATAAGTTGGAATATTACGATATATTTTTTTTTTGTCAATATAATAACGAATATCATAACTTTCTATTTATTTGGTATCATAATAATTTAATAAGTTTAGTTGATACCAGATTAAATTTACTTGTAAAAAACAAAAGCTACTAAACGTAGTAAATTAATAAAAAAAATACTATCCTAAAAATTATAATATTAATTTTAAAATTATAATTATGACTTAATAAGAAAATACTATCTTAAAAATTATAATACTATTTTTATTATTATAATCACGACTAATAAAATTAGTAAAATTAAATACATCTTTAAACTAAATAAAATTAAATACATCAAAAGCTTTGAGTGGATGAAACCAAGAATGAAATTGAAGGAGTTACAATGGGGGCAGTGGATTGACAAGCCGATGGAAGTCGGAAAGAACTGTGAGTCACAAAGGTAGATATGCGGTAAAAAGAGCGGTGGGTTCGGCTAATTGGGTCAACAGATACAAGATGAGATTTGGAGCAGAGAAGAGTACAAATTTGGTAATTAGTAACATGGTGTACTGTGAGGCTACTCCCATCGGGCAATATACACGAACGCTCGCCTAGTATTTTATTATTAAAATTAAACAATCAATTGAATAGTAAGTGATCTAAGCCGTGCCAACAACCCAAGTTCACACAAACGGTCGCCACATTATTTTATTATTTTTTTTAATTTTGTATTTAAATAAATTGTTTATTTATCCAAAATAAATCATTTTGTTAATTTATGACACATTTAATATTTTTAGTGGTTGGTTTATATTTTTTAGATAATTTTAATAGAATAAAAATTAATAATAAATTGTATTTATTTATTAAAATATTAGATTGAGTTGGGTTGTTAATGTGTGTGAAAGTTTAAGTTAAGTTGGATTGTATAGGTGGAAGATAAAGAAATTAAATTTTTAATAAAAAAGGTGGGTTGGGTTGGGTTGCTGATGGAGATAGTCTGAGAATTTTATTACTGATTGTGCGTATTTCAATTTATTTATAGGTCTGTGAACTACATGACAATCATGTAAATGTAGTTGGTATAATGGGGTTTGTATAGGCATAGATATACAGCTGTAAATTGTTATGTGATAGTAATAAAAATTTCCTTGCTTTTTCTAGAAAGAAAAGACAAAATAAAAAAAAAAAAAAAAAAAACAATATCCCATTTTAGTTGGGATGTTGCAGGTGCCGTCCAACTCTATCCATGTCATTTTCCATTACTTTTTTGATTGAATTGTATTTACTTGTGCAAGTTACACTTCTAGCCCTTAAAGTTTTAATATATGCACCATTTGGTAATGATAACCTTTTTCACTTTATAATAAGAAGTGAAAGATTGAATATTTCATTAAATATGTTATAATATTCTATGAATTTTTATATCATGCATAGAACGTAGGTGTTTTTCAGGATTTTCTTAAGAATAATGTCACCAACGTCAGCTCTTTTATATCGTTCTAATCCGTTAATACACAAGATTGTAATATAAAACATCCTTTTCATACGAAAAGGAAAATAAAAAATTATATTCAGAAGTGTAAATCGTGATATTTAATCTTGCAAGAGTTGTTTCATTGTATTTCCATCATTCAATATATAACTCAAGCTTTAATATTCTAAAAGAGTGATACACGATGGTAATAGAAGTACAAACTCATGTAGTTAATCTTGAATTTGATTGTTGAGGGAGTTAAAATGAGTATACTCAAATTGGAGGGGGTAATATACAACTTTAATGAGACCAAACGCACCAGACTATGTGTAAGCCACGTTTGACGGTCCTAACATGATGGGAGGCGCACATGCGATATTGTCAACAGTCAACACCGCTCCCTCTTTTGGTACTTCTTTTTTACGGGGTACTACTTTAAACATAGAAATACAAAGGACATTTGCTTATAACGTCACTTACATTTGCTCTGTTTTGAGCAAACCAGTTATTATATCATAAGAATTTGATTGATTAGAGAAATTATTATATAACAAAATATGATTTGACTGGATTAATTGTTTATCAGTCACAATTTATGAGTAGTTTTGAAAGTTTTTCATATTTTAAGTTTTAAGTAGTGTTAAAGATGATATAACTTTAAATCCTAATGATCTCTTTTTAATGATAGACAAGTAATTCTTTAGAGAGTTACTTTTTAGTTTTTATGATGATTAAGTACAATGTAAATAGTTTAATGTTATAAATATTGTGACTATAAATTTGATGTAAAATAATAAAATGAGTATGTTTAGAATAATAAAAGTAAAGCATTTTGATATTTTGATTATAGATGATTTACACCCACGCCAGATGTACGCTGGTTTAATGTTTTATGCACTACTAGGGGAGTTTTAAGGGCTTGTTTGGCATGACGTTTTTAGAAACTTTAACTTTTAGTTTTTGAACAAAAAACTTATGAAAATAAAAGTTTTATTTGTCGTGTATAAGCGGTAACTTTAGAATCCAATAAAAAATTCAAAGTTCCAAAGCTATTGAAAGTAGTTTTTCCTAAAAAAATCAAAACCTAAAACTATAGCTTACAACTTACGGTACGTAACTATTTCACAAATCAAACTCTAAGTATGCTCATTTAACTGTTCAACTGAAACTTGGCTGGTTTCTTATGGGCTTTCAAAGCAATTGGGCTTTAACGTTAGAAGACCGGAAGCTGTATATATGTTTTGCAAAGCAATTGGATTTTATATTAATCACAGCCAAAAACGATGAGAAGTGTTATGAAGTAGAGACTAACGTGATAGCTTGATTGCTTCTAACAATGTTAATAGAAGTGGTACAAAAGACTACGCAGTACATCATAGGTTGATAGCTTTTTGGGCATTTCTAATGTACACTATTTGAATGTAAAGGAAGAATCTTTATTACATCAAACATGATTTCACTTTCAATGTAAATCTCAAATATTTATAAAAAAAAAAAGGTATATTTCAACCATTTTGTACAAAAGTAACATATTAACTTTGCTTTAATTAAGATGTAACCGCGGGCTCGCAATCTAAATTGGAGTTCATCGATTTCAAACCCGTTACAGGTTGAACGCTGTCTTAATTCCTTTGTAATACATAGTTCACGTTATTTAGTTTTATACATTTTGGAATTTTTGGTTTATCTCTCTCGCGGAGATTTGTTCTTTTAATTTCTCTGGAAAATTTATTTTATAAAAATCTTAAACTTTTCATAAAAAGTTACACTCGGATTTTATATTAACTATAATATGAGTTATCAATTATATTTAAAGAAAAATAAAATAAAAACTAAATCATATTCAATATGGTACAATTTTAAAGATCTCATTTAGCTTATTCCAATTATACATTTTATGAATTGATATTTAGTTTATTTTGATTATTTATATATAAATGTACTGTAAAATTTATTATAGTGAATATTGTTACATTAAATTTTTACACCATTTTAATGTATTTATTGAAAAAAGTTTATACCAAATTTTAACACTATTTTAGTGTAAATTGATGTATAATGCATACCTTGGAGACGAAATTACCAACGATATTTCAGAATGTTCGCAATTTTATCTAAAAGGATCTAATTTTGAAAGTGTTTATTGTGTTTCAAGATTCCGTGCAAGTAAAGTTTCTTTCATAGAGGCTTACATGATCCTAGAAATGTGTGATTTAATTGGTTTGGGAATAGAATTATCTAAAAAGTTTAATACCTTAAATTAACAATTTAACAATTACAGTAAAAAGTTTAAATGTAAATTGCATATATTCAAACAATTTATCCACTTAATTATCAACGAAAAAACGTCTAAAACGTTGTTTTATTATGAAATTAACAAGTAACCATGATATAAACTTTTATGACATTCATTCGGATACAATGTTTGGGGAACTCACAATTATCGTTTCACAGGTGAGAAGTTATCGTTTAATTTTTTAATAAGCAAAAATCATTAAATCACGTTTTATTACATAAAGGAATTGATTTAATCTTTACCAACTTTGCTTCTTGCTTTGACTTCCACCACCTGTGTTACATACCGGTTGAAATTGCCCTACCACAATGAAATATATTTCTCTATCGAACTACATATACATATATGTTTACAACCGTAATACATAAAATCCGAAACATAACTTTCATAAGAGAACAACTTTTCTGACCGGTATCAACAATATTAGCCCCGAAAACGAGGATGCAAACAAATAGAATAATCTAAATGCAATCAAAATTAGCCTCGAAATCAACAATATACAGAGAAAATCAATAACACACAAAGACACAACATTTTTTAATGGAAAAACTCTCAAGACGAGAGTAAAAATTGCGAAACTCTTATGTCACTAAAAATCCACTATTACCAATAAGAGAGCAATGCAACAGGTCCGCTCTAGATATAGAGGTATATGACAATCATCATATTCTTGAATTACACCATCAAAAAAGTATGGTATCAAGTTAAAGACAAAAGAGAGAGAATGTCATCCAATTAAAAATTTCTTTCGGTTCCAGCTACAATAACTCGTGCTTCATAACTCCAGAAAAAATTCCAATGTCCAAAATATTGACCCAGATACTATGAAGCTGCTGTCTAAAATGGTGATGATTCGACCAATCAATATCCCAAAATCAATAGCTTTGTAAGTTATTGTATTCAAAACCAATAATGTGTTTTTTCGCTCTTTTTCTTCTCTATTATGTAAAAGGCGATGCTACCTTCAATAACCATTATACCAATTAAAATTGAAACAATTATATATTTGGACTTTTAGGGGTGTTTGGGATTAGCTATTTAAGTGTCTGTCATGATAAATTTTAGAGATTATATATTTGGAGGATATCCAAATATATCAATTTGTTTTTGTAGGCCACTCATATTTAAAAACGATTTTGTAGGCCACCCAAATATATCATTTTGTTTTTGTAGGCCACCCATATTTGAAAATGATTTTGTAGGCCATCTAAATTTGTATATTGTTTTGATGAATACCAAATTCGACTAAAAACTCATCCGGAAAGTGTAAAAGGATACAAATATCCATGTATTTGAATAAAACTAAAATAATACAAATAATGTTAATTAACAAATATAGGGGTATTTGTGTCCCCTCACAATTTTTTTGATGAGTTTTTAGTCGAATTTGGTATATATGAAACAATATACAAATTTAGGTGGCCTACAAAATCGTTTTCAAATATGAGTGGCCTACAAAATCATTTTCAAATATGAGTGACATACAAAAATAAAATGATATATTTGGGTGGCCTCCAAGTATATAATCCCTAAATTTTACAAATCAATGGTACGCATTTTTAATGTTTTTGTAGATAGATCTTGAAAAAGAACAAAATAAAAGCAAAAAAGTATAAATTGTGGTCTTCATGATCGAACTTACAACCATGTGTTTACATAAACAGATGCAACATTGATACAACATATCATTTTGATTAATAAAGCAGCTCGACTAACACTCTTAAATTGTTGGAAGGTCCTAGCTTTAAAAGATGAATCATGCTGTTCGTTTAATCGGCACCTGTTTAATGTCGGACCTAATAACTAAAATACCTTTGTCATCACATAAGAAGAAAAACATCATGTTCCTAATTCCTTCCCCGGATATCGACATATAAAGGAACTTCAATTTAATTAGACCATGACATGTTGCAATATATGATATTAATGATTAGTTATACCGAGTGTTTATTTAATTATTCGGTGAATGGAAACATGTATCACATTTTTAACTTGTTGGTTTTGTAGTATTTATCTACAATAGTGATAGTGGTAATAGATGTAGTCAAAACACTTAATTGATGTTGTGGGAGATCAAAGTTTTACCGCTCTTAAAAGTATGGTCGAAGTTTACTTTTCAAACACACGTTTTTCAATATTTATTTTTAAATTCTAACTTTATTTCACACTTTAAGGTTGGATAAACTCTTTCAAATAAAATTTTGTGACTTTATCTCTTACATCAATCTTATTAAACAAAAAAAATAATGTTAACTCCAATTGAAAAGGCTAGCTTTTAAAAGTTTCTCTACTGATAAAGATCACACTTAGCTGGTTGGGTTAAAAATCTAATTGGAACTCTTTAGTGCCTCGGAAAGTCAATATTTTTCTCAGGCGATTGGCCCATGATCGATACCCATACATAGTTAACCTAGAAAAAAGGGGTGTGATTGTTTGATACTATGAGTTGTCCAATTTGTACGGGTTCAACTCAAACTCGGCAACACATCCTCTTTTCATTTTTTTTTTTTTTTAAAGTACTCACATTCTAGCTACTATGAATATATACATTAATCAACGAATATATATAATTGTTTATCATCATGACTTGAACCCCCTAACCTCATGTTTAGAAGGATCACTATGACACCGTTAGGCCAATGACCCTTCAATCTATAAAATTGTGATCAAGTAAGACCAGTTTACCTCAAAGTTTTCAGTTGATGGGGTATAGGGAACTCGTAACATTGCTCAATTGAAGACCTCATCTCCGTGTCAATAATGGATCATCGTTACAGTCGGCTTCAAAAAGTGTTCCAAGGTGTTTGTTACTCCACTTTATGGCTGATTTGACACTGGCGAAATCAGTGTGTTCATGCAGATGCTGAAAGTGTGTCATCTCATGTTTCCAAAAATTCAATCGATCTCTCTATTATGAATCTCAAACATGTGTTTGAAAGTTGGGTTTTTCCGGTCAAAGTTTTTATTTGAGTCACCAATGAAATTATTGTAATGAAAAAACCTATGTTATGTAATAGTTAACAATGTTATATATGTTTTATTACTTGTTATGCGGGTTGCGGGTTGCGGGTTGTAAATGGTGATTTATTTTGTAAGTTTTATTGAGATTTTTTCAATAAGATATCTTATCTCAAAATGACATTTAGATAAGATTTTCTTAGATTTTCTGAATTTTTGAGATTTTTCGGATAACATTATTTATCTGAAATGGACAGTTTTGATTAGATTTTTTGGATTTTTTGGGATACGATTATTCCTTTTAAAACGATTTCATTTAATTAGTTGCTTTTCACAATAAAATCTCACTAACTTTAAAAACACAAACACTTAATCTTTACAAGATGTGTAGTAAAAAGCACTCAAACCAATTACCACTTGATCCCAACTACAATGATCCAAGATAAATCACAGAAGGAAGCATTTTTTTTTTTATCTCAATAACATTCAATCACCTCTTGTTCTTTAAGTTCTTACCAACATTTAAAATATCAACAATCCAATTTTTCCAAACCTTGTTCGAGAATTTTACCAACATTTTCAATTCAACTACCGTTTCAACACCATAAAATTTAAGATTAACAATCGAGAATTTGTATGGAAACTCTCTACCTTCTCAAAGTTTCTTGAACTTCCAACACAAGAAAAGAAATACTTATGTGATGCTTGAGAATTGACATATCTTGATTTCTAGAATTGCGAAAATTAAAAAAATAGAAAAAGAAATTTGTCTTTAACCTGAACATGAATTTTGTTGAGTAAATGTTTGGGTTGATACCTGCCATCTTCTACCCGAGATGAGGACTCTCTTTGAACATATTCGTCATAATCTCATATGTAGGATAACCAAACCCTATAATGTAATGGCTATTGATGCCTTAATTCTACTTTGGATCAAGAAAAGTGTCAAGATTAATATCGGCTACATTGTTCCTACCATTTTGCAACTTTTGGTGACATTTTCCTTAGAGCCTCAACCCTACGGTATGCTTCTGACCAAGATTTTTCGTCTCATCTCCATAGACGATGGTTTTTCACAACAACCATCTCTTCCACCAATAGGAGAATGTTAAATAGATTCTCCATACTCTATCCAAAATGTTTCACAAATGCCTGTCATGTGTTAGGATCTAGGTTTGTGTGTGCCCTAAAACTTATAGTTTTTAGAATTATGTGATGGTTATGTACTAGTTAATAATTTTATCTATGTTTTATTATTTGTGATATATTTGATTCAATAAATTTCCTTGATGTTCACTTTCTTGCATTTGACGAACACTAAAAAAGTTTCATTAGATAGGGGTTAAAAACATTAGATAAACAATACAACACAGTAAGTGAAATACATAGTTTAGCAATATCCAATTGATTGAAAGATAACTACGAATTACAATAATTGACTACTAACTAACGAATAATGGTCTTGCACTAGAACAGCCAATCATAATCTTAGAAATGAGTATCAACATTATAGTTTCAGAATTTGACGGACGTGTCAAATCATTGCGTGTAACATATACCCAATTTGTCTGTGTATATTCGCATAGGTAGTAATCTGTTTCAATTTCCTAACATCATCCGTTATCAACTGTAGTTAGTATCTAAGTCTTTATCATGCTCTTTAAAATAGCAGTACCACCCCCAAGTGGAGCCTAATAACCCAACTCTTCCAAAGCGTAATCTACAATATTTGTTTGAAAATTCATCAACATATAGGCAGTTAATAAACGTCAATAAACCTTGAAAATACATTCTTCTTGCGCCCTACAAATATCCACCGTGACCAAGCGTGATGCTAACCAACTCAGGAACTGTTGCTTATAATTAATCAGTTTTGGTTCTTTATTTGGAGATCGAAACTGCTAAAAATGATAAGTATGAACCATTTCGTAAAGTTTTTCTTGATTTTTCAAGCAAAAAAAGTGGAAGTATTTTTTTCAGAATTTGTGAAACAAACTGCTGATGATCTTATCATAGGGCATAGTATTTATAGAAATTTTAAGAATTTCGAAAGTCTCAAAAAATCTTATTCAAAACGGATATAAGATAATACATTTTAGCTAAAAATTAACTAAGACGGAAATCAGCCACGACTCTGTGTACCCAGACATTGTACCCGCAGTCGAAATCACATTCTTCGGCAACGCAAAACGCAAACACTAAGTCGCCAGTTGCCAGTCGCAAATTGTAAATTGCAAACAAACGGGGCAAAATATATATTTTTTTTGGTAAATTTTTTTACGACGAACGGGGCAAATTTGATTTTTTCTTTGTCTTGATTAAAATTTTTATACTTAAAAAAATGAGTTTTCTTTTCAATTTTCCAAAAATTTATATGGCTTGTGTTTCTCCAAGGATATTCGTTTAGAGTTTGTAGAGAGATCTTATTTAATATATTCTAACATCTATAAAATTAATCTTTATGTATAATTAAAAGATGATATGATAGAAAAATTTGAACCCTTTATTATTTTTCAACCTTTATGATCCAACAATCTTAATTTCTTTCGTATAATTACACTTTTGACCCATTAAATATTTGATGTATTTATTTAAATTAAAAAATTAGATCAAATATTTTATTTATCAATACAAATTAAAGAATTTATAAATTATATAAGAAAATCGGCCACAATATTCTATTCATTTTATTAAAATTAAATTTATCATGCATTATAGCAGGTCTATAAATTAAAAAGGTCGGTCACAATATAATAAAGTTGACTAAATATTTTTATTTATTTATAAAGTTAAATTCGTCGCACCTTATTGCGGGTTGATAGACTATATAAATATCGATCAAATAAAAATTAAATTCGACCCGACTTATCGCGGGTTCATAACCTAGTTAAAAGTAAAATGAAATACACGAATATCTAATTGAGTTATTAATTAAAAGTTCAATTTTAACAAGTTCACTTGAAAGAAAAACTTATACATGGTAAAACCTTTTCCAAAGGTTCTTTTTATAAAAAACCTGAAAAATACTTAATTGTTAGAGATGCTATTAAAAATAAACCTTTATCGATATATTTTAGTCGCGCAAAGTCATTAAGGCGCAACACATCTGCTCCCCATTTTCTCTCCTTTTTTTTCATCATTTCCTGGTCATGTTTATCAATTAAATGGTTAAACATCTTTTTAACCATATGTTCTATGCACGTACAACATTAAAATTAAAAACAATTTAAAAAAACTATTAACACACCCTTTCGAACCTTGAATTCATATGGGTTGAGATATATTAAAGTATTTAAAAATCGACAAGTTGTGATGTGTGACCAAATTTTGATGAAAAAACTCCTGGTTAATGGGATAAGCATGAGAAAGGTGGCAATATTCCAATGTGACGTGTGACCAAATTTTGATGGAAAACTCCTGGTATTTGACGATGGCCCATGGTTTTTTCCTTTTGCTTTTTCCCTTTTCTTATATTTTATTTAATTTCTTCCGCTCCTAGTTTTCTCCAAATACCAGAAACCAGACACTGGTTTTGGTTGCTGACTCACTCCTCACATCAAAAGCTGAACACCACTTCCAGAAAACCAGGAGAGAGTATACCGTACCAGGTGGGCCACACTCCACTCCATCTTATGTGGCGACTCGACCCCACTCTTTCCACGCGCTCCACCTTTCTTTCGTAACCTCCACTTGTCCGCCGCGTCTCGCCGCATGTACAACATGCTAGTTCCCCACGTACAAATTTTAAAATAAAATACATTAAGATACTCCTTACGATGTAAGAGACACTGAAAAAATTACAATTACCAACTTATCATCACATTTATTTGTTACTTTTTCCATCCCAAATTAAGTATTTTGTATCAAATTTTACGGATTTAAAAAATTGCTTTGTCTGTTAGTGTAAATGACTATCTTACCCTTACTTTTATCACAGACTCATATGTATCAGTTTTGAGAAAGAATAAAACGGTAAAGTTAATTTGCTACTTTTAGAAGTAGACATTTATTTTGGGACAAACAAAAAAGAAAAGTAAGACACTTAATTTGGGATGAAGAGAGTATTTGTTATAACGATTAAACAAATACTTGACGTATAAGATGTTTACATCTACCAATAATATATTTGTTAGATAAAAAATTGATTCATCACCTCTTAACTTTTTACCGCCTCTCTCGTGACGACTTCGACTAATATTTGACTATACCTATAATATCATCCTAAGATGGAGGTAAATACAGAGGGAAAGACGAATGATACGGATGATAGATCATATTGCACTAAAATTTGTAGCCATTCGTCTCAGACTCATTACCAAAGATTAAAAAAAATATAATTTAACTAAACATAAATATTATTGCTTTCCTTTATATATATATGTGTGTGTATGAATATATGGCAATTTCATCTTCGTTTTTTTAATGACTGGTTTGCATCTTGTTAATGGATATATATTATTGGTAACTAGTAATTTGGAAAATAAGGCAGTTATACACATCTTAAATCGGAGAAGGTCAATAAATTTTAAACAATTAAAAAAGAATACATGCATATTAAAATTTAGATAGAGTGAAACAAAAACGTATGAGCTTTATCGGGATTTTCTTTTTCTAAGCATGGACATCAATTAACAATTTCTTTTGAATAAATAAATGATTTCCAACAATCTATTCATAACAAAAACTATCAACTTCAACGAACTAACAATGTATTTGAAAAAATTTTTGCCCATATCTTTCTTAAAGAAAAAAAGCAGTGTAGTCTTAAAATCTCTACATATTATTGTAAGGCTGGTGCTGACGAAACCCATCCTTAACCTGTCTTTTCCTTTTTCGGTTGTTATCGAACTGGTTCTTGTTCGACTTTCTCCTATTGTCATTCATTTACTTTTTGCTGAAGAACCTCAAAGACGAAGCTCGTGTGGGCCCCAACTGCATGCAACGATCTAAAATAAAAAAAAGTTATATACGGTGCGAGGAAATTCAAAATTGCGTGAGTCTTTGTGAAACATCATCATGGTGGAACGATCCCTAGATCAACAAACTGGAAGATGGAATACAATCCCAAAAAATGTCAAACTGTTTAACGCCATCTACACTGAACTTGAAGATTTGTGGAAAAGTGGGAACGAAGTCACGGACATTATGTTGAATGGCCCTAAACAATTCAAACAACAAACAGAAAAGAACTTTAATTATGAAGATGCATAATACATTTTAAAAGATTATTCAAAGTTCTTTTTTCCCGATGTTGTTACGAGCAACAAACAATCCATGAAACAAGAAGTTACGACCTGATTAATCTCGACGATGAGGACGACATCCCGAACCTGAACCCGAACCCGAGTCCGAGTCCGATGCAAAATCTATTTTCCGACGACCCGATTCACTGTTCACAAGGTTAAACCAAAAGTCAAAAAAATCAAAAAAGTTCGAGGTCGTTGGATGCTACTTCAACATGTTATTGAAACAAAAGCAGAAAGAGTGAAGAAAATGAACTATGCTCTCGGATAAACGAACAATGTTTAAAGCGTTTAAGTTTCTCGCTGCACTAATAGCAAAAAACTTGTCACCTGACCATTTTGAAATGTTCTACCAAACTAGAAAGGAAATAAAACGCGATTATGATTCGCATTTCTGACCATGACCGCCTTCCGAAAACGAGAACGAGGACGACTAGATACTCTTTTAATAATTAATGTAATCGTAATTTTATTTTAAAAATAACTGCAATGGTATTTTTTTTATTTTTTAATGTAATTGTATTTTTTTTAATGTAATTCTATTTTTTAAAATTATCTAATGCAATGCTCTATTTTGGTCTAATTGTATTAATTGAAAAGAAAAAAAATTAAAGGAATGGTGAATCTAATATTTTTGAAGAAGCATCAAGCGTCATCTGTCTGTAGTGTTTCAGTATTTTTGAAGAAATGCTAGTGTGAGATTTAATTAATATGAAAAATAGAAAAAAGATAGGTTATATGTCGGGAATGATCTAAAATAACTCCTTAACGTGGTAAAGGACGGTCTCAAAGTAATTAAGTTAAACCGTTGATTGGATAATGAGGCGTACGCGCCACCAGTGAAAGTGGGTTGGATTTACATATGCGTGTGCTTAATCTAATTTTATAATACGTAGTAGTATATCAAGTGGGTGTAGCCTAGTAGCAAAATGTTTTTGAATTTTACAAACAAAAAAAAGAATCATTCAACCGAAATGAATGTGGAAAACCTTATTTTGTAAAAACCCGGCCCATATAATAATACTAACAGTTTTTTGGAAACAACTGCGCCCTCCCAAACATATAGCGGCCACCTATAATAAACATATATATATATACCACCCCACCACTACATAACTTTCAACCATATCCATTTACTTATTCATTTCAACTTAAAAAAGAAAACACTTGTAAAAATGAGAATGAGCTGTAATGGGTGTCGAGTCCTTCGAAAAGGTTGTAGCGATGATTGTAGCATCAGACCTTGTTTACAATGGATTAAATCCCCTGAATCACAAGCAAACGCCACCGTCTTTTTAGCTAAATTCTACGGTCGAGCCGGACTCATGAATTTAGTCAACGCCGGTCCTGATCAGCTTCGCCCTGGTAATTACTGAAACTTTTATTTTTTTAATCATTTTTTTATTAATTTTTATTTTTGTAACATGTAAAGGCACAGCACAGATTAAACATTTAAAATTTTGATATTTTGTGTTACACGTATTTTTAGATCACTAGTACTATTATTACAGTTTTAACGGTGGATTTCTGGTTACAAATAAATAATTATATACATATACATTTTTAGATAATCGATAACACTTTTATTTTTGTTAATAATGGATAGATTTCTGGTAACAAATAATTAATATATTTTTTGTGTGTGTTATAGCTGTATTTAGGTCACTATTATACGAGGCATGTGGTCGGATAGTGAACCCGATATACGGGTCGGTCGGGTTATTATGGTCCGGAAAATGGCAGTTGTGTCAGAATGCAGTAGAAGCAGTGTTAAACGGATATCCAATAACTCAAGTAGCTTCCGACCCGGAAGAAACGAATAACGGACCGCCGTTGAAAGCTTACGATATCCGTCACGTATCAAAAGACGAGGCCTCCGGTGATGGGCCAAAGTCAACCGAACATTATCGGATCCGGACACGGTGTCGTTTCAAGCGATCGGGATCTAAATCAAAGACTAAAAGTAACCGGGTTTGTGTCGGGTCATGTGATGAAGAATCGGGTCATGATGAAGTTAATAATATCAACAATAATAATAATAACAGGTCGTCTAGTGATCATGAATCTACGTTGAGTCATCAGTCTGAGACGGCGGTCGCGCATGTGGTGGAAGGTGACAGTCATGAGATGCCGGAAAAAGCTGTAGAGACGGTGGAGACGGCGGAGGGATCCACCGTTGCTCCGATTAAAGTGGAAAGAGATGAGATTGAACTAGAGTTGACGCTTGGGTTTGACCCAGTACGCCGGAGCCGGAGTCCTGAAAAAGTCGTCGGAGATGGTAATAAGTCCGGTGACGGAGTTTGTAGGATAGAATTAGGATTACATCAGTTTTGATGGTTTTAATTAAGTTTGTCATTTTTTTTTTCTTTTTGAAGTTAATATACATACTTTTTTTTTTTTCTTTTGGCAAAATATTATATCTTCTATATGTTAATTAATGTGAATATAAAAAGTCAAGAGTGATGGTAACTTGATAAACAATCAATACTTGAACCATTTTAGACTTCGTTAAAAAGAGAGAAAAAAAAACATTTTAGAGTCCAAAAAGGCCCAAACAAAGCCGTAGTTGAAGGGTAATAAGGTAGCCTTTCTTTAAGTATTGGTACCAAAATATTTCAACGTTTAGTGCGTTTGGTAGAAAGAAGTTGAGGGATATGTATAAAAATGAGATTGATTGATAAATTTATCAAGTTCCACTAATTGATGATGATAAAGAAATTGAGCTTAACGAGCAAATCAAAACTACTATTTGGTAGGAATTTAAAAAGGGAAGTAGAAAAAAGTTCCAAAAAGAAAAGATTAATTTTTTTTTCCTCAAAAACTTTTTTTTATTCCGTTTTGTCTCAAAAAAGGTAGTTTAGCCGCTTCCGGCTTCTCCGCTTTCGCATCTATCGTATTCTCTAGCTTTCGTATCTATCGTATTTGAGTGAGATTGCCTTTTAGCGGAGCATTTAGCAATGCTAGCAGCCTGATGAGGGCCGGCTGTCCGAGGACATTTTAAGGTAAGTCCTTTCTTTTAAGTATTGGTACCAAAATACTTCAAATTTTGACTTGTCATCGGTGGGGTAAATTTGCGAATTGCGACTCAAAAATTGCAACCCGGTCGCAAATCGCAAGGCCCTGCGACCCGCGTACTTGACTAGCATACTCGGTCACATTACTAAGTACGTTCGGTCGCAAAGTTCTTGCGATTCACGATCGATGAGACAAAATGGATAAATTTTTTTTTTGAGATAAATTTGAAAATAATAAAATTTTGAGGCAAAAATATCAATATGCTAACAAGTACCTTCATTAGTCTGAAGTAAACTAGCAACTCAATGTTTAAGAAAAAGAAATTTTATTCATTGGAAATTGATAGTTACAAATTTACCAAAGACCAGCATGCTTTAACGATTTGTTTAAGTGGATAAACAAATGCTTATATATATGGACAATATGTGTAAACTCAAATGAATATACCTCCTGTATGTTGTCAATTCTCATTATAATTGGGCAACTAGAAGTAGATTGTCTTCTTTTTATCTTTTCAAACTTACAATGCAGGTTGACCAATTAATCAAATCAACTACCAAAAAAATAACAAATTAACAATATGGTGTCTTCTCCTATTTATACACTTATATAGTTATATTCAAACATAAAATTCGGTAGTTGATTTAATTAGGTTACATGTATTTGTATTCTCATAGAAATCGATTTCTCGTGTTTTTCTATTTTTCGTTTACAGAAACATACTTAAGTTGTTATGAGATCCATAAACAACATAACTAAGAAAAACTCACATTTTACAGCATGTTGGACTCATCTTACCATTACAAATTCATAAACTCTAATCAATGATGAGTGGAAATATTTTTGTCACAAATAACACAAGGTTTTGAGTTTAAGTATGAATACCAGCCGAGTAAGTCAAGTATTTTTTTCCACATTATAAATAGGTAACTGATTATTTGCTGTTCTGAGTTGTCGATTATCAACAATATAACACAAAAATTTCATTAACTCCAATAATTTGGTACTGTCATATTTAGACATGAAATCTTATTTGTTTATTCATGCATATGTGGTTTTCAAGTGACATTAGCATTTATATTTAATGTATACTTTCAAGACAAACCTCAAATCTTCAAAATAATGGGCTATACCTTTGATGCAAAATGCAAAATGCAAACAGAAGTAAAATTATATGTGAAGGGTACTAATATTAGCCCAATAATAATAGAGCTAAAATAGTGGGCTGCAATAAATCAAGTTAGATGGACTACATATTATCCCAATAATAATACGTATGATCTTCTACTGCTTTCATCAGCAGGCATCAGCAGTCCAATACTAATTAATATTTCTTGCTTTCTTTTTCTATACATACGTTTGGCTAATCTACATTAGTATTTAATACATTCGGTTGCTGGTTCTGTTTTCATTAATTATTGTATGTATTTTAGATCCTGGTATCCTGACTTTGAGGTTGAATTGGATTTTTGAGGCTAATAACTCAAGACTTGTAAACATGTTGGTTTCTTTGTTCAGTTTTGGGAATTAAAGCTCAAGATTTGATCGATCAAAAGTACCTTTTATCATCGTGTAATAGTAATTTATAATTTTATTTTATGCCAATCATTATTTCTTATCAGAATTTTAGTAGAGTGATTATTGTGATAAATCCTGAATAATGTGATTTCATTTATAATGTAAATGCTTTTCTGGTGTCCTATTGTTGTTATGCAAATCAGATAGCCAGGTAGAGTAGTTAACAAGTTCATAATTTACTTTGTCAAGCATTTAATGGACGTGGTCGAAATCGAGCTTAAAAATTGAAGTTAGATTGATCTCCAATCAAGTTTTGAGCTTCGATAAATTTGGTTGCTCGGAAGCAAAAGCAAATTGCACAGATCGTTCATGTGTTTGTCTAAAGTTGCACGTTTCATCCTTTAATTAGTGAAAATAGCAATGGACGTCCCTGTATTTACACATCTGTGAAAATTCACGTCCATTTATTCAAACACGGGGAAGATACATGTATCATAAAGTGATTCATAATAACCAAGTTAAATACGGATTATTTTTTCATTTAAAACTATCTTTTGGTACTTTAATTATACGACACAGTTCTGATTCTGAGTGGGAGGCGATTTGTATAGACGTTGTTACTTTGAAGGTGATTACTAATCATGTAAACCATATGCCTCTTTCAGTATAAGGTAAACCATCATGCCACACTTTTTGCACACGTGCATACAAGTGTTCAAACACACCATGTCAACAACCTTATCTTGAATGATAAACCTAGGTGGTGATCAAAAATGTCAACCCTGAATAGTTGCACATCGCATATCCACTAAGCCTTGTTTTATGGTACAAAATGAAGTACTCTTTTGCATGTTATCTAAGTCATCCACCAGGATAAACCAATACGGATTAGACGCCACCCACAATCCCACAATGACAGTAGACTTGGTGACGTGTGCTCTTTACACCCGTCACACTTAAAGCACAATAAATAATTCAGTATGGAACACAGATATAGAGTGTGAAATTTAAAATCGAGGTTCTCATTTAGAGAGATCGAACAGTGTGAAACACAATGTGAAACTCTTTGAAAAACAAAAAAGACACTCGAATTTTGTTTTTACCAATAAGATATTATAAATGAAAAAAAATAAAAAAAAACCTTTTGCCAAACATAAATTCATCAACATTGTATGTTCAACACTGAAGTCCATCACACTAGTAGAGAATAACAAACCTAAGTGTGAAATCAACATTGTATGTTCAACACTGAAGTCCGTCACACCGGTAAGGAATGGCAAACCTGAGTGTGAAACTCCTTTCAACGCAGAAACAAAGGAGACCATTCCAACAACTCTTAGTTTCAAAGTTCCTTTTGTGGAATCCCCTGTTCAATACCACAAAATTTACTCCCATTCTTTTTAACTTTTATTAGTAACAACGAAAATGAAAAAAGAACCATAAGTTATATTCGGTTATGAGGTTATGAATAAGATTTTAGTTTTTCTGTTCTAAACTCAAATACTATTCAAATAAAGGTGCTCGTTTTCATTTATATATACATTCGCATATTAATAAAATAAGAGTTAGTAGTAGACAACAATGTAAAAAATAATTATTTTAATGACCATATTGTTTATTTTCTCTCGCTGTATAGTGCACGGCATATTATATTCCTAAATATATGATACGAAAGAGAGCAAGAGTTCGTAGTGAAATACAGTAAGTAGTTGCTACATGACTTTTTCTAAGAGCATACTTTTCTTCTGAGATATGATGTAATTAAAAACTTAGCCGACTGCCACATAAGTATATTGTGATAACTAACTGAACATTACCGCCACTAAATTTATCATTCATTGTTTGTTACGTGTCGTATGGTGACTTAAAAGTAGCGCTGATTCAAGATTTGATACGAAATCGACTTGAAAATAAGTAAGTTTAGGTTAAAGTTCTTAACATGTAACCTATTAACTCGGAATCTGTCAATCCACTATTTTTTCGGGTCAGGTTTGGATCACTCAATAAAATTTTGAATTAAACCGACAATCCGAATAAATTTTAAAATTAGTTAAAAATTTAAATATTTTATTCTAATTTGATAAACTAAGGTGTTTAATGATGTTTTACTATTAAATTTGAATGAACATACTAGGTATTACGATCTTTGTGGCATTTTATAAACATTTTTAGACTTATTTATGATGAATTATAAATTTAGAGATTGACCAATTTGACCCGAAATTGAACTGTCAATTGAAACTGACATGAAAATATGTTGACCTTATTAGATAAACAGGTCTTGAGTCTAGCACGGGTTAGCAAATTTTGGGTTGGGTTGGGTTGAAATACTCAACTCGATTAGAACACTAGGTTGAGTTTGAGTCGACTAGTTTTGACCTACAAATCCGAAAACCTAAGCGGATCAACCTCACCCAACTCAAATTGTCACCCCTAACCTAAAACATCATATTCCTATTTACAAATGTTATAATTTGCTATTGCTATTTATAAAATTATATACACACATTAGATATTGTATAGTCCTCGGGATGTTAGTTTAGTAGTGAGTGACATACTGCATAAGGGTAGATATTTCCCACCATGTCTCTTAACCACGAGTTCTGTAATTTTTGCAATGTTGTTCTTGAAACCGGTCGATAATAACCGTGTTAGAATTGGTTGCCCTTTATATATTGTATAAATTTCAAACAGAACTACTTATAATTGAAGAAAATATAACGCATTATTACTTTTAAGTTTAATAATTTGTTAAGAATGAAGCCAAAAGAATTTTGTATAAGATTGTCATGTCAATGGACAATGGTGCTGTAAACAGGAGCCATCACCATATCTTCCTTTCCAATTTGCCTTTCTTTTTCGGTGTAATCTGAATCTGGATTGCATTTTCTTTTCATAGCCTTTTCCTTTTCTTTCCTTTTCCGTGATTAATTACTTATATAACTTGTGTGTGTACTATTACATTGATCTTTTTATTTATTTATGAGAATGATAATGAAAACGTAAGGTCTGTTATTATTATGTCAGGGACATGTTTAACATATTTGTACGTATCACATCATAATAAACTGTATGCTCCCTAAATATTGATGTGTATACAATCATTATTCATTTATATTTATATTGATCAGCACATTAATTAATCTCCCTTAAGATTGTCATTAACAAAACTCATATCGTTTGTATTGATCCGAACATTAATTAATCTCCCTTGAAATTGTCATTAACAAAACTCATATGGATAATCGATCGATAATGCATAGTAAAGTAACGTTTAATTTTTTTGGATGACTGTGGATCGTTTGACCCATGAAAAAGCACATGAGTGTTTTATGCAAAAAATTGTATGGATTCATGAAGATGCATTAGTTTTGACCTTTTGTTTTATTCAACGTGTAAATCATGAGTGAGATATGAGTCATTTGTTCCAGCAATAAAATATATTTTTTTATCTTTTATAATCAGGTAATTAAATATCTTAACACGTACAATCACTTAATGGGAGATGAAATAAAATAACGTTTAGTTTGGACTATAACTGACCTTAATTAATTAAAATATAGTAAGACAAGTTATTTAATAGTATTTTAATAATAGACATAACAGAGAAATTATTATAATGTAGAGACATTGTGATGGAAAAACAGATTGGGTGTCACTATCATATAAATTATCGCTTCAATGACTAGGAAAAATCGCAATATATAGCACTTGGCCGCCTTGAAACTTGTTTTTAATTAAAATTCACACTCACACGTCCGAGACACTCAGATACCGTATGGACTGACTTTTATTGTTGGTGAATATAGTACTGCCAAAAGCTACACTCGACGAATATTCATATTCATATTATATGTAACGTAAAAAATGATCAAATGAAGTACATTTCTGAGCGAACTCAAGTCCTATTTCATGAAAGTAATGTTTTGTTGCCATTTATAAATAAATTGACCAAAATAGTATCTTTATGTTGATAATGAACCATTATAAGGATGCATATACATACTTCTTGAGATACCGCGGAATTTGTTGGTTTAAATATTTGATTTGTTCATGTAATTTCATAACAATGTATAGATGTTGCTACAATAATATATATGTTTATCACTTTATATCATGCAAATATATATAATATGTGTTTGTAGTGATAGATCCCTCGTTGATAAAAATGAAAACTTTAATTTTAATACATGCAAAAAGGAACCATATATCCTTTATCCAATGGCGAAATCGCTGAGTAAATAGTCACACATTGAGAAAAAAATAAACATTGTTCAAAAGAAACAATCATAAACTGAATTGCATGAACGTTAATAGTTTTAAATCTTTGTTCTTTGAGTAACAATGGCCTGGAAAAGGTTTTCAGTCCTCTCAAAATTACCAAAAGTCTCCCTCAAGGCCAGAGAAATGGATTAGGAAAAAGATAATGAAAATTAGAGTTTAATTTGGGATTAAGGTGAAAAATCCCGTAACTGACACACTATCCAGCGGGCACTCTCGTTTTCTAACATTGACATTCTTTTGAAAGTTGTAGCTCTTTGAGTTCTAAGGATTTGGGTTGAATCAACTCAATCGGAGTTCCTATGAAGGAGTTATGGCCAAAAGCGTGGACCTTACCGAATTGACAACAATTCTTCTTTCTCGATCGTTTTTTCAACATTCTTATCCATTTTATTCTTGCATCCGATCCTAACAATAATAAACACGTTCAAAGCATATTAAGTATCAAAAGTTCACAAAACTTGTAATACCCCAAAATTTGTGGTAATAGTTTAAAGTGTATTTATATTATATTTTCTTACATTGTATAAGTTATGTGTTTTATTTCTATTAGTTGGGAGATAAATAAGTGGTTTAAATTATAAATTGAGAATGAAATGTTGTTAAGTTAATTGGATTAGAAGGTTAGAAGTGTAAGTACCAATTTAACACTACAATTAGATTAAAAGCTCTAGACTTTCACACACTCATGCACATAAGCAATCAAAATAACACACACACACACACACACACACACATCTCTACCTCCTGGAAACTCTAGAACAACAAGGAAGAATTCATTTCAGCTAAAAATCACTCAAATTGGGTTTAAGGAAATAAAAAAAATTTAAAAGGTTCCATATTCATCCCTACCTTAAGGCAGGTTGTGTTCTAGCCCCTTTTTAGCTAGAAGTTAGGGGAAATAGTGATTAATGGTAGTAATGATTGTAATAGATGAGATTAATTATGAGTTGAGTTCACTTGATGTTTATATGAAATTATAACCATTGTTTGTTGATGTCAGACCCTATAGTGGTGAAATTTTGTTAGAAGCTTGATTACCCCAATTTAGAAAATTGGGTTCTTGTTAAAGGTAATTCACGAAATTATTAGTTTAAAAGTGTTGTTTTGATGTCATTGATGATGAACAAGGTGGTGTTAAGAACAATTAATCAATATAATGAATTAGATGTTAAAATTGGTGAAAAAATGTTTAAAAGTCAAACTCGCTAATATTGGGAATCAAGTGATGAAATTGTAAGAATAATTGTATAAGATAGTTGTTGCATTTTTTATGTAGTAATTGTTATGTGGTGATTGCTAGGTGCTAAAGAAGTGGAAGTATATTTCAGCAAATTATTGTCATCAAAATCAATAGGTGAGTAATATGGGAATATAATAGGTAAGTAAGATTAATGTGACTTATTAACAACAAGTTAGTTGCTTGGAATACAAAGATATATGTATTAGCCTTTTTCAAAACACAATTGTTGTATGAAATGTTTGTATGTGGTGTATTGATCACAAGTTAGTTACTTAAATTGTGGAGATGTATATTAAAGCCTTGTGCTAATCTCAATTGTTATATGGAACAATTTGAATATGGATCCGTGAAGTGGAGTACATGGTCATTGACCAAATTAAGTTGTTAATTGCCTTAGTTGTTAATTGTTTAGGTTGTGGATTGTTTCAATTGATATTTGTTGCAGTATGTTAGTTGATCATTAAATGCTATTGTGTTCTAGTCGTTTATTCGATTGTTTGACATGTAAATTGGAGTGTGACTGCTAAAAATTGATTGGTAGATTGTCTTTTGTATACCTATTTAATGCTCATATACTCACTAAGTGTATGCGTATTTCGTTAGTTGAAATTGTTTTGTAGGCACAAGTGATTTGGGTAAGAAGATTTATCATGGGAAGGGTAAAGTGTAGATTAAGTGTGGATGGGCTCTCGTTATTGGTTTAGCAAGGGTTAACTTTCTTAAACTTAGTTGTGAATACTAAACTTGCTATTTTGTGCCCAGATTTTTGTATAAGTGTCAAAATGGGGTGAATATGATTTGGTGTCGATTTTGTGGTCAAATGATGGAAAGTTATTAACAATGTTGTTAAAATGAATGTTCTTGGTCATTGTAATGGAAATGATGGTGTTTATAATATGAATGTTAAATTTCGAAACATACAGTGAAAAGTGGACAAAAAACATCCATATGGCAGATAGGTTTAACCTATCCGGCGTATGGCCGGCAAAGAAAGTCGACAGAAGTAGCCTATCTGGCGGATAG
Organism: Logfia minima; assembly: GCA_963921325.1. Taxonomy (NCBI): domain Eukaryota; kingdom Viridiplantae; phylum Streptophyta; class Magnoliopsida; order Asterales; family Asteraceae; genus Logfia; species Logfia minima. The sequence continues at coordinate 10,738,518 of OY992768.1, forward strand.
GTAATCCCTATCCAGCGGATAGCTTCAGTTTAAAAAGAAAATAATTTTTTTTTGTGGGATTAACAAAACTCATGACAAATACAGATAAAACGAGAGATATTGCTAAAGATAAATATGTATAAATCGAGCATAATAAGAAAAATAGAACTTATCTTATGCAGGAAGATTGCAATATATGTTTTCTCCTCTATGCAAGTGTATTGGGCTTCCGCCTATATGCTTCTTCAAACAGTCATAAAATAGATTAAGAAGTTGTTAAAAGGATTTCTGTGGTGTCAAGGTCCTCTTTCTAAAGGAAAGGAAAAAATTGCTTGGACGGTAAACTAAAGGATCAAGGTGGGTTGAGCATCAAATCACATAAACACTGGAATAAAGTGCTAATGGAAGATTATTGCTTAGAAAGACTCTTTGTGGAGTAAATGGGTCAATTGGTCAAGCTAAAATGAAGAAGTATATGGGAAGTCACAACTGGAACAACTGACAGTTGGGGTTGGAAAAGTTACTTGATCTAAGAAATAGTGTAAGGTCTCATGTGTTTCATCAGCTGGGTAATGGGCAAAAAACATCCATGCGGTTTGATAAATAGGCAATTAATTAATTTCATAACACAAAGAGTTATATATGATGCAAGATTATCTGATAAATCGACACTGTAAAGCCCTCTCTTTATCAGGAGGGAAATAACTATTCAATGAATAGTTAGTTTTCCTCTTGGTAATGTATATGTGTGTGATATATAAAAAATAGACAGATTAAGATAAGTTGTTTAGAGAATTATTATGTTTATTATCACATCTCTAAATATTATTATGTCAATTTAAATTAGGATTAAAATAAATTAATTTAAAAAACCACCTATTCAATCTAATTTAATTCAAACTTAGATTTATTGAACAACTTCTTATTGTTTTATAATGGAAGTTGATTACCTGATTGTTATGCTTTTAAAAGATTTAAAAGACTTTAACTTTTTCAATAAATCACCATGTCCAATTTAAGTTAGGATTAACATACAATGATTTAAGGTTATTTTGTTTCAAAGTGTATTGCATTTTACCTCCTTTACCATGAGGTGTAATTTCAAAACTTTTATTCTATGTATTGAATATGTCAATTCAGTCTATAGTATGCACACTTTCCCTTTTTACCTTCTATTGTATTTTTGAGGAAAAGATACATAGTATAATACACTTTGAAACAATAGTCATCACATAATGTATATCAAAGTAGTTATAACATAATGTATATATTATCGTTCCGCCGCAACGCGCGGGTCAAAAATACTTATTGTATAACATTGTCCAGGATAATCAATGGATTTGGCCAAGTGATTGGCTAGTTCAATATCCAGCTTTGCACAACATAAGAGATCCATTGTTTATTGAAAACAAATACGATGAGGTGTTATGGGTCACAAATTACAACAAGAGAGTGGTATATTCCACAAATCAGGTGTGGTTTGATTTAAGATAAAATTGGCCAAAGGTTGGGTAGGCTCATGTGATATGTTTTACACAATTTAACCCAAAGCATGCTTTTGTTCTATGGCTTGCTATTCAAGATAGACTTTCCACGCAAAACGGAGTGCAAATATAGCAACCTAATGGTACATTCAAATGTGTATTATGTGGTAATTGTTGAGATTCACATAAGCATTTGTTTTTCAAGTTTAACTATGCGATGAAAGTATGGACATCAATGAAGGAAAATTTGATGTTCAGAGGTCCACCAAACGACCTGAAGAATATAATTACAACACGCTCTGATTATCCCTTCAAAAAAGATATTTGGAGTGTCATAAACAGGTTAGTTGTTGATGTAGTGGTGTATTTTGTATGGCAAGAAAGGTATAATAGGTTGTTTAAGAGCATGTTAAGACTTGCAGATGAATTGATCAAGATTATTCGGGAGGATATTAAAATTAAGTTGATGAGTTGAAGAGTAATGAGCAAAGCTGCTGAAAAGTGGAGATTAAAATGGGCTAATATGTCATTATGTGTTGTTTAGTATGATGTTTGTGTTTATAATGATTTAAATGTAAGAAATCATGAAAGATGAGACTGCTTATTTTAAGTTGTTATTATCATAATATGTATTGTTAGTGATTATTGATCCATGGATTTGTATTGGTGAAGAGGTGTATTTGGCAATGTTTGCTTGTTTCTGTTTGTAGTAGTAGGTTCATGATTAGGGTGTGTCATGATGCATCTTTGTAATTCTCATTGTAATCTCCTATAATGTTTGAAATTGATATATTTCACCTTTTAAGAAAAAATAGAAATAAGATAAAAAATCGTCACTGTTAAGTGACGATAATTTCTTTTTGCAACGTATCACAAAACTCCTTATTGTCGATCATATTCGAGCTCTGATCAAGTTTTTACAACTAGATTAAAAAATACCTTTAACTTCTATATAAATAGTACAAAATTAGTATTTTTATTAAATAAAACATCTAAAGATTAAGCAAAATATAATGAATTGTTTTCATCTTTTAATAAGGAAACATGCAGGTAAGAAGGCAGTCGGCAGTCGGCAGTCGTGGGTGGTGGTGGATGGTGGCGCATAAATTGATGATATGATTAGGTGCTCATTATAATAATATGTGCAATATTTAATTACTAATTACAATGATTAAAGTTGATTTTTACAAATGTGATTTCCTTCATCACTTTCACGTTTTCCTTTTATTTTCATCTTATAACTTATAATTATAATTATAATTGCTTGATAAAAAATTAGATATTTACATATCAAAATTAATGTATACACCACTCGATCAAACTATTAGAAATAATACTTTTACCATTTTCTTTTATCTTGCTCCATACTTATTACCTCGCATAATGGAAGATATATATCCTATTTATCAAGTAGTTCTGTTTTAGAATGTCATCCAAATAAAAAAGAAGCATTACTCATAAATCAAAGGTCAAATGACCCAAAAAGATAGTGATGTGAAAATCAGTTTTTAATTGAACTAAAAAGAGTGACAGATTCGATTGGATAGGTTGGACTGGCTGGTTTAATCGGTTTTGGAATAAACTCTAAATATAAATTATACTATACAGGAAACATGTCATAAATTCGCTGTAAAAGTCAAAGATTGCTTAAAACACACATGCGAAGACATATAAAACAACACTACAATCTAATGAAATGTACCAAAATAATAAAATTCAATCACAAAACCATACAATCCTACGTGAATACAAGTTTTAAACTTCAAAACAAGTAAACATCACGATGAATTCAAAAAGTATATATTGTTCATATATAAATACATTTCCGTCAAGACATAGAAGTGTTATATGCATCAAGTTTAGTCTTACTAAGTCAACGTAATTTACTATTTTGTACCTGTATCGAAATAAAAAAAAGGTCTAGTTCAATCCCGATTCTGATTTCCGATCTGATCGATGAACCAAACGGTCCTCAAATCCAAAATATGGTCAAAAACCGGTTCACAACAAATCGTAAAAGTTGATTTTTCCGGTCCCATCTGTTTTAAAACATTCTGGAAATATAACCAATTTGTCAAAATCTGACTATAAACATAATATGACTTTTGTTGATTCAGTAAAGGACTCACATTTTGATGTATTCCATAAAAGAATTTAAGTTGTCAAAAGTTTCAAACAAAGGTAAAATTACTATTTCATTTTTTATTATTTATATTCTAACTTTTAGTTGAAATTTTTTAACAATTTAAATTCTTATATGGCACAATTTCAAAATGTAAATTCTTTTAAAACATTAAAAAATTATATTCTCTTCATTATTAAATTTCAACAAATTATAAATCAAATACCTCCTTATAATAAGATGAGTAGGAGTAGATGAGTAGATATTGGTGGCGTGGCCCGCGGAGGTGTGTGGGCATGACCTACCAAGTTAAGGGCACTAATCAAAGGAAACTCGTGCATGTTTAAAAAATCATGCAAATCAAAATCCTACACACCCTTTTTTCTAATCACTGTTATCGTTATGGACAAAATTTACTTCAATTTCTATATTTGTATATTCATATCATTATATCCTCCTCTTTTACGAAAACAAACAATTTAAATATATTTATATTTATATTAATTTTTCCAAATAGTAAAGTTAATAGATAAATAAATTATTTTATTTTGTGATAATATTCAATTAGATTATTTAAATTTTAGTTTGTTAGATTGAATTACTGAACTTAATATATCACGATACGTAAGTTGCCTAATTTGTAAGTACTAATACCTCTATTTGTAAGTACTAATACCCCTATCAGTTTACTTACCTTATTAATTTAATTAAGTTACTTAAATCTTAAATATTACAATGTAAGAAAGTCTAGTTTACATATGAAAATAATTTACCAATTCAATTGAACAAATTAATAGTGTAATAACTTATTTCAACGTTTTTAAAAAAATAGAATAACGCATTTATTATTAACCCAAAATAAAATAAAAGAAACTTAGCTACCACTACTTTTATGTAATTTAGGATTAATAAAATATGTAACTTAAATTACAAAACACGATCATGCGTCCTATAATCAAAAGAGTGAGATGTTGAATCTGGAAATCGTGAAAGCGTAGTATATATGTAAGCCAGGTGCTCAGGTTGATCGGAGTAAATGAAAATTTAAGGTGGCAAACAAGTTTTGTAAGAAGTTAATTAACAGGGGAGATCGACACGTTCAAAATTTGATGAAATGCGTCAAGGAGACACGTCAATTTTTATTATAATCTTTTAATTATATTATATAGATATATAGAATAGAATAGAGAATACATTATATATTATATAGATATAATAAGATAGATGTTACTCCGTAATATATTTATCCGATTTTGTTTAATAGAAATACAGATATGTAAATAAATAATATTAAATATTTTGCTGATATGCAGCTAATTATGTTTTTATGATTTCTTCGTTGGTTTATATTTAATATATTTAATTAATTATTGAAAGAAAATATATGAATAAATTCATTATTTTTTATCATATATATGAGAACAATATTACTCCATTTTTGCCTTTCTGGACATACCACCATTAGTGATCGTGGTAAATGTAAATACCGTAAATATGCTCCACAAAATTAATATTGATCATCTATTAATTAGTGGCGGATTGAAAAACTTTCTTAACATTAGTGATATAAATAATTACTTATTGATAAACTAACACTAAGTAGATCAGATAGTAATCTGAGTCGAACAGATTTGATTCAAAACGAATTAGATTAAAATTGCTTCTTATTTTAAAAATTTAAATTTTTTAAAACTTTTTTAAATAAAATCAAAATTTTATGTTAAAAACTTTAATGATAAAAATCAAAATTTTACTAAAAATCAAAATTTTAGGTTGAGAACTCTAATGATAAAAATAAAATTTTTATTAAAGAGTTAGTTTAAAAGGGCATTAAGTTTATAAGGGTTATAGTGTAAGTTTTTAAATTGATAAGTTTACTTAACAAAATACAAAATACTTTAGGGACTTTTGTGAAACGTATGTTATCTCTTTCATCCAACCTCACTCAAAACTCACTTATCACAAATTCTTTACCACTTTAACTAGTTTTCTTTTCATATAATTAGTTCATATTTTCTTAAAAAATTACGCAAGTAGATGTATATGATCTCTTTTTGCACATTGTGGCACAATCGAGTGGTAGCACAAGAAACATCACATAGTGTTACAAACAAATATGTTGAGTATATATGAAGAACGAACAAATGTCTCAATCTGGAGATGTACCCGGCTGCTAGTGCAAGTACCCGACGGGTACTTCCTCAGTCTGGTGAAGTACCCGGCTGATAGTATCCTTACTCGGCGGGTATAATTGTCTTAGAAAGTTTTTGTGGAGAACCCGTTGGAGGATGGTTTACCCGGGTGGAACACAAGGTACCCGACGGTTACTCTTGTGTACCAGGCGGGTAGCTTAGGTCGGCCAAAATATGTTACGCCGCTTATTTCCTTTTATGTTATTGTTCTATATAATGTAACCCTCAATGTATAAATACGAAAATAATACAAAATACTCTCTAGTTGGCCTTGGACTAAACCAATCACCCGGATTTACATTTACGCATTTACTTTATTCGTTTATTGATTAGTGGGTGCAATTTTGTTCAATTGTAAGTGTTGTTTGGGTTCTCAATTCGTAATTTCCTATAATAATATGAAATTATTCCTATAATTTTATGAAATTATTATAGGTAGATCCACTAGAACGCTGGAACCTACAAAAAGGTTCTCTCCATCAGCAAACTACGTACTCTTAACGGAAAGGGGTGAAGCATATAGTTATTCATAAGCAATGTGAAATAAAGAATCCATAAAGTAGAAGCATGCTATGAAAGAAGAAATGAGTTCACTTGAGAAGAACAAGACCTAATCGTTACTAAACCTACCTCATGATAAAAAGGTTCTGCATAATAATTGGGGGTACATGATTAAGGAAAAACTAGATGGAAAAAAGAGATATAAGGCAAGGTTGTGGTTAAGGGTTTCCAACAGAAAGAGGGAGTGAATTATAATGAGATCTTCTCGCCGGTTGTGAAGATGACTACAATAGGACTTACATCTAGAGCAGCTGTATGAGAAGACTGCGTTCTTATATGGGGATCTGGACGATTACATTATATGACTCAACCTGAGGGCTTTGAGGTAGTGGGTAAAGAGAGAATAGTTTGCAAATTGAGGAAAAGTATGTATGGATTGAAACAAGTGCCTCAACAATGGTACTTGAAGATTGATAACTTTATGAAGAGGAGTAAATGCATGAGATGTGACATGGATCATTACTGCTACTTGAAGAAATTCAGGTTCTCGTATGTCATATTATTATTGTATGTTGATGGCATGTTGCTTGCAGGTTCTGCCATGTCAGAGATCAACATGTTGAAAAGACAACTTGTCTCGGGTATTAGAGATGAAAGACTTGGAAGTTGCAAGGTAGATTCTTGGAATGAGTATCGTTAGAGAAAGAGTTGAAGGACCTGTCAAATTGTCTCAAAAAAATTTATAGTGAGAAAGTGTTAGAGAGATTCAATATGAAAGATGTCAAGACACGAAATATGCCTTTGGGTAGCACCTTAAAGTTATCCAAAAATCAATAACCAAAGACAGATGAAGACAAGGCGGAGACGGATAAATTTCCATATGCATTGGCTGTTATAAGCTTGATGTATGCAATGGTATGTACGAGACTTGATATTGCTCAAGTAATGCGAGTTGTTAGCAGGTTCATGTCTAATCCGGGTAAAGTGCATTGTGAAGCGGTGAAGTGGCTTTTGTGTTACTTGAGAGGTACTTCTAAAATGGATTGTGTTTTACTAGAAGCAAGGTTATTTTGAGAGGTTATACGGATGCAAATTTGGGTAGATATGATGATTCGAGTAAGAGCACTATGGGGTATGTGTTCACAATTGGTATGACAACAGTTTGTTGGATGTATAGACTTCAGAAGAGTGTAGCTTTATCAACCACATAAGCATAATATATGGTTGTTGTGGAAGCAAGTAAAGAGCTCATTTGGTTGAAGAATTTTCTGAAAGAGTTGGGCAAGAAACAGGATGACTGTGTCCTATATTGTGATAATTAGAGTGTTGTACATCTCGGGAAGAATCTGGTGTTTCATAGTCGTAATAAACACATTAATCTTTTCATTTGTTGTGAATGATGGTACACCGTTGTTGAATAAAATCGTTGGTACAAAAATCTTGTTGATATGTTAAGTAAAGTGGTAACAACTGGCCTTCTGATGAACTGATGGTAGAAGGTGTCGACTAGGTAGATAAAAGGTTTTATTGTGTTAGTTTCAATAGGTGTAGTTGAAGGGCCTTTTATTGAAAACGTATTTGATTTGCGCTTAGTTAGTGTTTGTGTTCCGATTGGTATTGGCGGTATGGAGATGTGGATTTGACTTGGTTCGAAAAAGAAAATTTTAGGGTTTAATTATAGGGTTTTTACCAATCTTCAAATGGGAGATTGTTGAGTATATGTGAAGAACGAACAAAATGTCTCAATTTGGAGGTGTACCCGGCTGCTAGCGCAAGTACCCGACGGGTACTTCTTAAGTCTGGTGAAGTACCCGGTTAGGACCTTACCCGATGGGTATAATTGTCTTGGAAAATGTTTGTGGGAAAGTACCCAGCTGGAGCATGGTTTAACCAGGTGGAACACAAGGTACCCGACATGAACTATTATGTACCTTGCGGGTAGTTTAGGTCGGCCAGAATATGATGCGCGACTTCTTTCCTTTTCTATTATTGTTCTATATAATTTAACCCTCAACGTATAAACCCTAAGCTACGAAAATAATATAAAATACTCTTTAGTTGACTGTGGACTAAACCAACCACCCAATTGGATATAACTACGTAATTTTCTCGTGTCGATTTACATTTATGCATTTACTTTATTCATTTATTGATTAGTGTTTGTACAATTATGTTCAATTGTAAGTGTTGTTTGGGTCTTCAATTCCTAACAAAATATACTAAAACTTCAACACTGTTTTAACTCAATTGACTTGTGACGTTTGCCACCACTCCTCCCTGCGTGGGTCCGCCCATATATTCAATTTATTGTAATTTTCTCTTTGATACCGTCACAATTATTTTGGTCTAATCTGTTTTAATGTGATGGTGTCATATGTAAAATGTTAATACTAGTTTAATGCATTGGATTGAGTCAACATATGCAGGAATTAATACGTTTAGGGATTTACATGCAAAACAAACATCTTACAACTTGAACTTGGATTAAATGGATCTAATTTCATAACATGCTTAAGATACATATCATTAATTTGGCTCTTAAATATATCTATAATAACCTTTATAATTCATTTTACACTCTCTTTATTAAAAATTATTATTTATAAAAATAGAAACTAATCAATGAACTATTTCTTTAAGTAATCAATGAACTATTTCTTTCTCTCTTAATTTTTACTTTATGTAAACTCTTTTGTACAAATATCAAATAAATGTTGACAAATATTGTAACATTCTACTTCTTATCAATGTTTTCTATATTTATTTATTTTTATTTATTTTATTTTATAAAAAATTTACTGTATAAAATGAGATTATATTTTGTTAACAAATCTATTTTATAAAATCGCTAAAAAGTGCTTTGTTTAATACATGTATGAATCAATTTTGCATTCGATATATTTTATATATAAGAAATGTTTTATATTTATCTTTGATATACTTAAGATAGATTCATGGATCTTTTGGTTAATATGAAATATGAAGAAGATAACAATTTGTGAATTTTCTAACACACAGTTTGAGTTCTCAAATATTATGTAAGAATAATGTTACATCTTTCTAAAATCATCCCGAAAACAATGAACAAACATATTGTTATTCGACTATTCGTATTGAGTTGCATCAACTCCATATTCTTCAAAAAATGACATGTACCAGACAACCATCATATTTTGTATTTATTTCCGCTACATAGCATGGGTACCCTACTATACATGTTAAGTTGCATATACTAATATAAGTATCAATATAAGGGAAATTAAATTTTTTCCTTTAAAAATAATTTAACCCTAAATTTTTTTTTAATGCCATTTTGATCCATCCGGTCGCAAGAACCTTGCGACTAACATACTCGGTAATGTGGCCAATTTGCGATCGAGACTTGCGACTCGAGACTGAGATTTGTGACCGCCCTTCTTTTTTACTCATGTTGACTTCCTTTTTTTTTTTTTGTAAATTGTGTTAAGTTTCTTGTATACTTTGAAAATTCATATCTTTTGACTAAAACCCCGATTAAGTCACCGTTTTTTTTTTTGAATTTGTGTATATTTTTAGGATCTGTAAAGGTGGTTTGTCCCAATCTTTTTTGAAATGCGGCCTCACTGTGTTTCAATTTTGACACTTTACGATTTTTTTTTACTTTTAAACGTAGTTTGACCGCTCATAACTTGCTATAGAAAATTCAAATTTCAAATTCGTAAAATTTACGGTGAATATGAAGTGTTATTAAACATTAACCCTCAATCAATTTTTTTAAATTCAAAAAAGTCAAAGACATTAAAAAAAGTCAAAAAAGTAAAAAAAAATAAAAAATCTACGACCTCGGCACCGATCAGCCTCGAGTCGCGAATTCGGGTCGCAAGGTCGCAAAATTTGGGTCCTAAGTCGCAAGGACCCTTGCGACCCGCATACTCGACTGCGTACTCGAGGTTATGTTCGAACACAAGATCAGGAGGCCTTACAACTCGTGTTTTGTGGCTGATTGGAGCAAATTTGAATGAAAAAAATTTTGGTAGCAGATTTTTTTAAAAGCATTTTATCTGGGGCAATTTTTGAATTTCCCTAAATATAATGGGATCATACATCCAACTTTATCTACACATCGCCTCAGAAGTCACAATAATTGTTTAAGGAAGATCAATAGGACCATATAACGGCACATTAGCTGGTACCTACCAAAGTTTGCACTAGTCAAACCTTCCCTTATCTTAGTCAAATCTCCACCATTAATCACCACCACGACCATGATCACTTGGTACTTTGGCCAGACAATGATTGTTGGTAAAAGACAACTAAATTAGGTTGTAGGAGTTCATTGCTATAAATTATCCATTTATTTAACTTTTTATTGATATATATATGTGTTTAATATATGAATAGAGTGATATAACTTTTGTTTAGCTTACGAACCTTTTGCCTTGTTATCAATGTCTATAGTTGTGTTAGGTACAAACTCAATGGATCGGAGAATAATTCCAAATTTAACATATGAGTTTGATGGGCTACTCTATACAATTGATTATATAATAGAATCTTGTGGTAGTTGGGCATGATAAGATATTGAAATACGGAGAATTTGATAATATATTAGGATATAAAGGGAAAATCATCTGTATTGTTATAATTACGCAGGTTTGCGTAATACTAATATAAAGAAGAGCTAATTCATTTGTATAGAAGAAAGTAAATCAATTTTGTTATTTTTAAGCATAACATTAGTTAAGATATTGTCATACTGACATTAAAATTACAGATGTCTTCCTATCTTTATATATCCAAGAGTTAAGTACATCATTTTGCATAATAAAAATAAAACAAACAAATTATTATTTAAAAGAATGATTATGATCGATCCAGATAAAGGCTCCGTTTAACAACAAAATACCACCTCCAAATTTGAGCTATTGATAAGACTTTCTCTAGTGATCTAAGGGTCTTAAATTATTTTCATGTCACCTTTATACCCAACAAGACTTCTCTTAAAATCTTACCATAAATGATAAGTGAACTGATCTACCGTAAAATATCAAAGAAATAATAAGAATTGTACTTGATATTATAGATGCATGTGTTTTACAATCATTGAAACATCTTACGGTACATGCCTTTGTAAGTAACTTAGAGTGATGCAGAACAGATTTCTTGGGAATTTAAACAAATCTATTTCTTATTGAATAATTTAGCTAAAGAACTCATTTACGTACTCAACTTACAAACATGATTTTACTCTAATAAAATAATAAGTTTCTAGCTTGAGTGATTCTTATAAGCTTGTACCATTCTTACAAGCTATGAAAATTGAGATGAATACAAAATAATATTTAGAACAAGTGTACGTGAATTATATATTATTCTAGTATCGATCTCGTTGTTTCCCAAACTCAATTCTGTTAAGAAACATGTTCATGTTTATATAATTACTATTAAATTAAAACTAAAAAGTAATCACAAGTCGCACCATAAAAAAATTGCTAGCTATGCTCACCACGATTAAATTGCGTCAACTACATTGCAATGTGGACTACAAGTTCTCATACTCTCTTTACGGGTCAGATTAAAGTAAAAACACCTTAAAATGAGAACAATAGAATAACTTATATTGCATATATAGGAAATGAAATCAGTAAATTAGCATTTATACAACTTATGTATGTATAAAAAAATAGGTGTGCGTTCTCGTAAAAGCATAAAAATTAAAAAAAAATAAACTACATTCACAATTTCAAATGAGAATTGTAGAATTGTGCATCATTCAATTTTTAAATTTTACGTATTATTAGGAATACGTATTCATGTTTTATATGTATTTGAGATGTACGAATGAAAATCTAATAATTTTATTTAGTATATATGTGAATCTAAAGTATTCATAGCCTTATTACTTAAAGTGTTTTTATTTGATCTTTTCTCATTTATAGTATATATACAAATTTATATAAATAACACAAAATTGTGCCTCATTTTATATTAACAAAATTGTTTTACTGACGTACTTTCATAGTTGTTTTTTTCTTCTTTTTTAGACAAATGTACTTTGATCAACATGTTAGTATTTATATGTCAAATGTTCTTCCCCAAAAAGAATTATTTTCTATGGGCTTATCTAAAAACTAATATATTTTTTTCTCGGACGGCTAATAATATTGCAAGAAGTTAGATCAAATGAAACATATAATGATTGCACATAAGTAGGATTAGATGAAGTAACACAAGCACCAAATATAAAAAGCAAAAAATCATCCACTTTTCTTATTTTATTAACATATCTTGTGTTAATTGATCATTACAAGCATAATTGATCATTCCATCTATATATCTTTCCATTCTTCTCCACTCTCTAAAAAAAACTATATTCAACTCACAAAAAACTAAACTAATAAAAGCATTGAACATGCGTGAAATCCACCACCCAAAAGAGCCAAAATTGATCGATCTCAATTAACAAACTTAAAAAAATCTCTATCATTCCTCCAAGGGCTTCAAATACACTTGAACCCCATACTTGGGTTTTATGGTTAGCACGACAACTGGCGCATGTCTATAGTTGTCCGATATCGTAAAATTGAACTTAGATATTAGCATGCCCAAAATGATCTTAGCTTCCATCATGGCAAATGATTGGCCCACACAATTACGTGGGCCAGCAGCAAATGGCATAAAATTACGTCCTTGAGAGAACGACTTAGAGGCAAACCGATTAGGGTTGAACTCATTTACGTCATCACCCCATATCTCTTCGCTATGGTGTATGGCCAGAACCGGTATCCATATCGACAGCCCTTTTGGAATGTGTAGGTCACCGAGTTTTAAATCTTCAAAAGCCATTCGTGGTAGAACGGTTGCAGGAGGATACAATCGTAATGATTCATTTATCACCATATTTAACTGCATATATATGATACAAAAATCAAACATTACATTCATATAAATTTTATATTCAGAAACTACAATTAACCAAATAATCATTGTCTGAATGAATTCAAAATACTAGTGTTGAATATACAAGTGAATTTGGCTACCAAACAATCATAAAGTAGGATTAATAAAACTACTTTATTTATAATTATTATTTATATAAATATTAAATTTATTGTTAACCAGAGTACCAGACAACCATGCATGAGATTCTTTGAGTATATTTAAATCACAATAGTATTCAGTGAAAGCTTTCAACGCATTTAAGTATTTGTAGCTAAGCATATACAAGTCAAACTTCTATGATGTTTTTACTCGGTAATTTTTATTTGTAATTTCCAAACTCAAATTAAATATAAAAGCATTTCGTAAATTATATACACTGATATGACTAAAATACTAATATAGTAATATAATAATATAATAACTAATAATAATAATAATAATAATAATAATAATATAATAATTCAGGATTAGTTGAACTGTTTATGCTTCCTCGAGTATATACTCCTATATCTTACGGTAATAATCCTTTTTATATTATTATTTAATCTAAGCCATCTAATTTACGTCACATCATTGATTTTCTTTGACTTTTTATACGGCATTAGCATGTTAGAAATTATCATTTGAAAAAGAAAACAAATCGCCTTTTAAAAGTTATCCGATGATTATAATTCATTTTAGCATTATTATTATTATTATATTATAGTATTAGAAAAAGTAAAAATGAATTTAAAAGTCAATCAATTCAAGTTGACTCAAAGGTCAAATTCGTTTAGGTGAATAATACTCCGTTATGAATTAATGATGGCAATTATTACTACCCAAAATTGGGTTGACAAAATATGATTTAATTTAAAACATTATGCAAACTAATTTATGCAACGATGTTAAATTGTTCTTTTCTTACCACTGAGAGCTTGGAGAGATGTTCGACGGAGAGTGGGCCACCATTGCTGACGTGTCGAACCTCCGCTCGAACCTTGTCTTGCCAAGATGGGTTACTTGCTAGTAACATAATGGTCCATGTAAGTAAAAGTGCAGTGGTTTCATGTCCAGCAAAGAAAAACGTTTTGCATTCATCCATTATCACCTGCAAATTTAATCCAAATCCATTTGCTTCTCTTTTTTTCTGCATTTCATTAAGCAACATTCCTAATAAATCATTTCCGTATGAATTACTCCGACCGATCTCCACACAATCCGTTCGGCGTTGTATGATCTCCATTAACAACCTCTCAACTTCCATTTTTAACGATTTTATTTCTCGGTTATATTTGCTAGGAAGAAATCTACATAAAAATATTAACATATATATTAGTTTTTTACACAAACTAAACAATGCAGGAAGTGTGAGTGAGACTTCCTACGTTGAATATAAATAAATGGTCTTACCGGCTTCCGGGAAGACATAAGTGACGGCTAGCTTGAGCACATAGTTGTTGTAAAACAGTTAAAAGATGAAATATTTGTTTCCCCTTTTCATAACTACTATCAAATTCAGTTCGCGATATGATTTCTGCTGTGAGTTTAGCCATATACTCGCCAATCTCAAACTCGGCTCGTCCCATTGCCACCGCTTTTTTCATTGATCGAATCATTTCTTCAGTGCATTCCACCATGTATCCCGCATAACTCTGTATTTAAAAAAAAAAAGAAAAAACAGAACTTATTAATTAGACTTCTAAGATCATGAAACAAAAAATTTACACCAACTAAAAAGTGTATTATATATATATATATATATATGATCGATTAGAACCTTGAGTTTATCTCGCATGAATGCAGGTGCGACGATGTGACGTTGATGGTGCCAGTCATCTCCGTTAGCCATTAAAAGTCCGCGACCAATGAAATGTTTACAACCTTGTTGTTGAAGCCACGATTTACCAGAAATTGTGTTGTGCTTTACTAAAAGCTCTTTTATCAGTTCAGTTTCGGTCAAACACATTCGAGGCTCCGTACCATTCCAATATATAAATCTTTTTCCTACAATTCATTATCAAAAAATAAATAATTATTGAATCAAGATATACATTTGTTGGGTGAGTTGTAAATTTAATCTGTGGAACCGGCCCATAACAAAAGAATTCATTAAAAAACATAAGAAATATCCTTATTTCTTAAGCCGTTATGATTATAAGACAATTAATAATCCCGTTACTTTTTCCTTTATTCAGATCAAGTGCGTGAAATACTTGAATAATACGTTATACACGATTTTCATGTACACGAAAATTATAGACAACGAAAAAGACATTAAATATCGTATTCTTTTTCCTTTTTGACTAAAATCAACGGATTTCAGACCATTTCAGATGTCTGATAAGTTATTTTTTTTTAACGGGAGAATGACAAAAGGGTACTACATATGAATATATATACCATAAATTTTGGACCAAAGAACAAGATGAGGTAAAAGGCGTGGGACGATGTCGTGATCGATGGAAGGCATGTCGAAAGAGGTTGATTTGGAGACGAGAGAAGCGATATCCAAGATGTTCCCAATGAGGAACCGGGGTTTAGGGCCATGGACTCCTTGGCGTGACATGATGTTTTTGATACGTATGGGTGTAAACAAGTAACAATCAAGAGTTTGATAAGCAATCTTTATCAAGAGATAAAGAATAACAAGTAAACAAGCCCATAAAACTACACCCATTGTGATCATCAATATCATATGTATTGAGAGAGAAAAAGAAAGAGAAAGAGAAAGAGATGGAAGTTTGAGAATGGAAGGGGACCAAGGAACTCAATTTATAGTGATGACCACTCGTCAAGCATGAAAATTAAAAATAGTCATCTAAAAATAGTCAAAATTTGACTCTAATTTAATATAATATCAATTACATTTTCATTTTTTCTAAATCAACTATGGGTATTTTATAAATGGGAAGATTTTATACCTAAGATTTCACGAAATTTAATTATTTTGTTAATTTGCTATCTGCGGATTTTATTACAGGTGTTTACTTAGTATTTCCAATTTACAAAATTATCTAAAGTGGTTAGTTAATTAAGTCATTATATATTTTTTTCTTGGTATAAACTAAGTAAATCTTTTGGTTTAATAAAATAACATATATATTTATTTTATGCGGAAAATCGATCTGTTAATTCTTTACGTACTTTTCTTTCCTTTTTTAATTTTTTAGTAACTTTTTTTCCTAATTAATAATTAAATTTATTAACACAATGTAGTCACTGTGAAAGTTAATGTTAAGACTTATACGTTGCCATAATTTGAGAAGTTTTTGACCAATACCATTGTGTGGTGAAAAAATATATGCCGAATCATTGTGTCTTTAGAATTGGAAAAATTGGGTTTAGTGTTATTTGCACATATATCGGATGCAACTTATTAGAAAAATTAATGTTTCGATTACTTGGATTCAATTAAGAGTCGTGATAACATTTTCAGATTGAAGTATTTTGATGGTATAATCGAAAATTCAATCGGATGAAATTCAATGTTCAAGAACGGAATATGTGAATGTTATGAAAGTTCTTACAAGATTCGAATGAATGAAAAAACTGACCAAAAAACAGTTTTCATAACCGTTTTAAATCGGTTAAACTTCCATCTCAAACGGGCGGGTCAAAACCGGGTTTATTACCAAAATTTGACCCCAGCCAAGGGCTCTGCCCCTTGGACCCCGCCACCGGGGGCGTTGCCCCCAGACCCCTGTAATATCAAAATAATTTAAAACAAGCGTGCATTTCGCACCAACCTTACTTGTTTAATATTTAATTAAGATCGCATTGGTCAAACAAGTTTAATCTCATTACACTTAAATCATATTTGATGATAAAAAATCACCAACACAACTATGTTTGAAAGAAGAAAAGTAGGTAGTGTGTAGTTGTTTGAAAGTTGAAGAATACGAAATATAAATATTTCATTTAAATTAACTCTGAGAGCAACCTAGTGTTGAACAATAGTGTTCTGAGATAATACTGTTGCTGAAAAAGTGTAGAGTAGAAACAGTGTTCTAGATTTTATTTTTGATTTTCTTTTAAATTCAAGTAAATAATAAAATAAATTAGATAACAGAATAAATTCTTTAAAAATAAAAATAAATATTACAAGTCTTAAAAAAATAAATTCATAAAAATAAGATAATACATCAAGCGTCTCCCGAACCCGAATCCGATCCAAATCACATCTTCTCACGAATCTTGTACTTTTGTCTTTCTATTATGAATTTGACTTGTCTCGTCAAGTGGTCCGTTGGCATAGTCAAAATTCGAAACTGTGTTTCAAGATCCTTTGATTAATTGTAGTTTTACTTGTTAGAACAGATGCCTTTAAAGGTATTAGTGATCGAGTTGTCAAACGAAGCGCGAAACGAAGTGGCGGAATCGGAGGATGTCTTTTGGGATATTGCTTTACCTGATTTTCCACGTGGACGTTGGAATTGATCATCACCGAATAGCGCGGCATTCAGGTTTTCTTCGTTCGCTTCCGGTTCCTCGTTCAAATCTGAGTCGTCCAAATGCACCGTCTCGCGACGTTTTCGAACGCTCCGCCTTCCAACGACATCGGGATCGTTAGTTAACCAGTTTTGGTGGTTCTTAAAAAGTACCACATTTGAAAACTTTTGAAAGTTTTTAGCATTTCCAACTTATATTGAGCCTCCACCCAAATCCAAAAGTCAACATCATTTTCCCCGCTTCTTATTTGTCCTTCAAACCGCTTCCAAATGCCCCCACACTTTTGGCAAGTGCCATTAAGTTTCTTTCATTTTGAGGTCAACATGTCTTTGGTCCGAATAAATGGAGGGTTTTGAGAATGATAATCTTCCATGATAAGATAACAAAAAGAGTCGTTGTTTTGCGCATTTCCTCAATTGGAATCTCCGGAAACGGCAATCCAACTTTGGACCAATCGAAGTTCATCCTCCGGTTCCCAAAAGTAGACTTTGTTATAAACCTTTTCTGGTTTCGTTTGTGATGGTCCAACCTCGGGTTGTTTTCCATTCTTTTTCGATAAATTTCTACGAGATGTTAGTGTCGGTACCTCGTATTCGAATGATTGTATGTCGGTTTGGGCGAAAGGTTGTTGGGCGTTTTGTGATGCTCGCCACATTAGGAAACCATTATATTGCTTGGGTGATAAGTTGGGTGTTTGATGCATTTGCGGCATTTGGTATGGAGTACCAAAACTGGGCATTTCATTATTCGGGTTTGAAGATGATGATTGTTGAAACGGGTTCCATTGGGAGTGTAGATTGTATGAGTTGTTTGGGTTGTTCAACATTTTGAATTATAGAGTTTTTGTATTGTATTTGAAGATGAGAAAGAGTGTTATGATGTGTTTTGAATTGTGTATGAAGTGTGGTTATAGATATAAAAATTGTGAATTTAAAAAAATAAAAATAAAAAAAGGGTCATATGGTCGTTGGAGGTTTAAATAGTCGAACAACGTCATGGACGAGACGTTATGCCTGAATGTCGTCCGAAACATTGTTAAAGAGTGGCGGAAAGCCATCCGATAACATTCCCGACGGTGAACGGCGACATCAACCCCCACTCCGTGTCTCTAAGTGATATTATGTGAAAAGCATATATATCATCCACTTAAAATAATTTATAATTATTTTTGATGTATTTATATAAACATAACAGTTTATAAAATGATTTATAATTATTAATAAAAATTAAAGTCTTATCATAAATATATTCATGGTGTACAGTCATACGCTATTTTTCTCAACCACACGTCCACATTAATTTTTGTCTTCATATACCTAAGCAAACATTTTCTCAAACTCATCAAACATTAAGTATACGTATTACTTTAACGTTTAACCTCGAATTAAACTTCAACTAGAAACGAAGACCAAATGGCCATTGCAAGAAGCACTGTAATAGTCAATAGACCAAGACAATGAAGAAAGTTTCAATATTAGAAATTCATCGGACCTGACTAATTAAACTAAAAAATATAAAATTCGTTTGACGATAAGGAGGCGCACTGTGTAGCAGACAGAATGGGCGACAAGACTCGAGACTTCAATTCAAGTTAAGCGCCTGTAATAATGTAGTGATTTAGGATTTATCTTTAAGGACACGATAATTTGATAAATGTTCTTATATCTCTTAAGAGTCTGGCCAAAAACTCGTTTGAGTTGATAAGAATAAGATGACATAAATATATTTTCAATTTGTGGTTTAGAAATATGGGGGAAGAGATTGTAGGTTATTGAATCAAATTATATTAATGACAATGTGACATTATATTAATAATTACATTAAAAATAAGGATAAAAGATGACGACCAAAACTTTCACTTGAACCACCTCCATGACTTCGTCTTCTATTTTTCACCACATCCAGTTTCTTAAAAATAATTAATTTATTTAACACTTTTTCAAATATATACATACAATTATCACATGTTTTCAAACACAATTTTTACATTCTCTACTTATTTTACACATAAATTCTATCAAACAATTACCATTCCTTTTCATACATAATTCTCACAATCTCTACTTAATTTACACATAAATTATATTAAACAAATTTACTTAGAAATGCCTAAACAACATCACAACAATTCACAATTACAATCAAATGATTTTTTAAACTACATAATCAACAATCCTACTCCAAATACGAATTATTCACCGGCGAATTCGGTTATTACTCACAAACACAACATCCACCATCATATTACCCACAAATACCACTAAACAAAAATCAATTTGAAAACATCCATACACCACCACCCGATATCTAAGCCGCAGGCGAATCTGAATCCAAACAAAAAAGGTAGATATGTGGAGAACGGTGCAATGGTTGTCTTTATTGATTTCTTGGGATGGATATCATACTTCTAGTTGACCGAATAATCCCATTTAATAACTTTGTTGATCCAATAAGTCTCGAGTAAACACACAACAAAACTGGCCGAATAAGCATCTCAGACAATTAAGTCCATTGAGACCTAAAGAAACAGGCTCTGTGTGTATTATGGTTACTTTTTAGTCAGAGCAATTAACTTTTGATGCAAAAATCGGATTTCAATATCTTTAATTATTTTCCTGGGAGTATACGACTTTTGTTATCTGTACAGATTTTGAAGAAAAGACTTTTGAAGAAAAAATGTTTTGAAACTTTTCTTTTAATAAATGTTTGATAAACAAGAAGTAGTAAATATAATGTATATCAACCTAGATGAGGCGAACTCTTAAAGTGCTGGACCAAAAGTATGCGAAAACGTTGAGCAATGATGAGGCACCAACTATTCTGGTGGGACCTAGATTTTGGCCCCACCCGTGCATTCAAAGTGAATCAAACTAACGAAGTTTAGTATGAGCGTATGATGTTCAAAAGATGGGAACGTGATAAATAAGGCTCATCTCTAGTCTTGTTGTGATCGACTTCTCTGATATCGCTTGTCGTGTTCAACCTCACAATAAGAAGAACTCACACGAATATGTATAAGTCAATAATATATGTATGAAATAGAAAAACAAAATACATACAATTTTTTATGTAAAAAGCTTTTTAAGCGGAAGTAAATCTACTTGCTTATTAACTGGGTCTATAGACTTACTTTAGATTTTAAAAAGCATAAGAAGTTTACGTATGTTTTTTTCATGGACACACCTAAATATTATAATTGGACACTCCTTAGAAGTTAAATTGTGTCTAAATATTATAGTTGGACACTCCTTAAAGGTTAAAGAATGAGAGAGTTAGAGGGAAATGAGATAAATATAAAAACGATGAATCTGTAAGAGAGAGGAAATGAGTTGGCCGGTGGGATAAAGTATTAGAAGTATTTATCACTTGTATAGTACAAGTGAATGGTGTATACTATATATTTATTTCTAGGAAAACAAAGTGTAATTGTGAAAATGAAGAAAAGTGAGTGGATATATATGATGATTTCGTTGTAAAATTAGAATTTTGCCTTTTCTATTCTTAATTGTTTTTTTGTAAGTTATCAATATTTCCATTAGTTTTAACTTAACTTGTCTATCTATAATGTTTATAAAAGAACAACTTTTTAATATGTAAAATTTTCTGAAACCAAAATTTCTACTTCAAATCATAGACTTCAATTGTATTTGTAATCTATTAACTAATTTTAGATGTAAAGTTTTCTTATTATAAAATATAAACTTCATAAACCATTGAAAAAGTTTGATAACTTATGTTCATAAATCGTTTGAATTATAACAATTTAGAAAAATTTACCATGTATTGTAAAAACTTTAACATTTTAGTATTATTTTACTCTTTCGATCTTAAGAAAAGTTACTATAGTTGTAGAATTAGAATGAAAAATAAAAATGTTTCAGAAAATATGTCATCAAAATGAAGCTTAAGAGTAGGAGTACTCGTAGCCCGAACTGTTTAAGGGGAGCCGAATTGTTGATTAACCCATTTGACCTGATCAATTTCCCACTTCAAATTAATTTGACCTATTTTAATTTGAATCCTAATTTCACCACTGCTTATAAGGTAGAGTAAAAATTACCTTATTTTGAATTCTAGATTCGCCACTGCTATCAACACTAATTTAGATCATCGAATCAAATCCTAACATCTGACTGTGAATTGGTGTGTTCTAATTGATACTTCATAGGTTACATCTATGATTTTGATCAACAAACTAATAATAAGATGCAAATTGAAAGGAAATCGCAATTTTAAGTTTTGTACATACAAAACTGTATTGCATGTGATCCGAGTTAAACAAGTAAACCGTACTAAAGCAACGGAACTGGTAAGACACTGGGTTTCTGCCGTCAATGATTTTGACATTGGTTGTGTTGCCACAGTGTCATCAAGCCACGCTATTCTTGCCCTTTTTTGTTAGGTTTCAAATAAGAAAAAATGAAGTTAGATTTCAATCTTCAGTGTGATCATAACTTGTAATAACAATGAGTTGCTTGTGTCTTTCGGTGTTATTCGATGTGATCCAGACAACTATACCTTGCACTCTTAATTAATTATGCAACACGATTTGCAAATAAAAATCTTTTCAAAACGTTAAGTCATAGGTTATCTATCAATCCGATATAATCAATAAGCTAGTAGAACGCAAATTGTTAGTCTTCTTAATACAAAACGTACATTTTGTATAAAATTTAGGCACTAACAATTAAAAAAATACACTTTGTAACTTCTGGAACAACCATAAAACCCAAAAGCATATTGAGTAAGATAAACTGAACTATAGGTATTGGAAACAAGATATGAAAAAGATTTGCATATCATTATAAAATAGTTCCTCTAGATTTTGTTGGATTTTATTGCTAGCTAGACATGTCAAGACCATTGAAATTTAAATTTATTTTCATTTATAATTTTTTGCTTAGTCTTATCGGCCCGATAACATGTATCGCTAATTAAGTCATTTATTGTATTGTATTCATATTATTATACCAAAACAATTAAACAAATGCACTATCTTGGTATAGTAATCGAAGTAATAGCACAGTTACGTTGTAAACACAAGTTTATGATCAATATAGGCCGGTAGATTCGTGAAGTGCTTATTTTCTAATATTATAGTAATTATAATATTCAAAATGTACCGGTATATATATATATAAATTTGATGAAAATAAAACAAAAATAGGGAGTAATATAGCTAATATTATTCTATGCTAAAGTATAATATCGTGATCAATAAATCCTTTTATAAATCTTACTTTTATATATATACTTCTAGTTTAAAATGAGCAAAAAAAGTAAGATCTGATTTTATAATAAAACAAGATTAATTGATTGAGTGAAGGTGATGTAACATTGCACTTTATGTGTAGCATGATTGTGAACCTACCATTCTAATTATACAATAACTAATGTACGTCGATATAAAAATAGTGAAAAATATGTATTCCAATTTGCTCATGATCTGCGCGCCTATTGTTTATGTTTGCCGTTGGTACACTCCTTAGTTGTACACGGTTTGGATCAACATGGCATTCATTAATGATTTAATAAATGGAGATGTGTATCGTACGTTCGTAATTAATAACCATTTTGGAGAAAAGAATTACAAAACCATATTATGCTTGTTTATTGGGTTTGAATTAACCTTATCAAATTTGGTCCCAAACGTTACACACATTTGCATTTGGTTTTTGTAAATACAATTTGGAAATGCGCTCTTCAAGAATGACAATAATAGTGTAATCAAATATCATTTACTCCCCAGATATATGAGCAGTCTATCTACCGGTCCCATTAAATATATATAAATGTGTACGTGTTATATGCGATTTCACATTGGATGTTCAGCGTACCGAAACAACAGAAAACGACTAAGTCGTATGTAGTTAAAATACAGACTACTTAGTTTGAGCTTAAACTGGTTGGTCAGTACTATACTGACTAGTCACTATGGGTTAGACTTAATAGTTTAGCTCAGTCTGATTCGTTGTAACTGTCGTATAACTTCTCCTAAAATATGGAATACAGTCTTAGGACACATCTAACAGCTTATAACTTCCAGAATTGGTTGGAAACCATACATGCTTATTGTCGTACTCATTTTTCAGTACGAAATAAACACTCGTGAATCTGATCTCGTGTCAAGAAGATATGCGTCTATCTAGTCTTATCCAAGTGAATTTTGTGTGATTCTTATACAATTCTAGAGGTTATCCAATATCCAGACAACTGAAATCGTATACCCTGTTTGCATCCAACTTTTTTTTACTATTTACATCCAAAATTTCCAACATGAACTAACAATTATCCTTTTTCCTAATTAGTTCGGTTTACCTTGTTAAAATAAATATACCTAAATATGTACCCAATCATGATATTTTAAAATTATTTGAGCTCTAAACTGATCAATTCGCCTTTTTGAGCGTGCATTGTGCTCGGCTACTAAAGAACGACATAGCCTATAGCACATCGAGCAATCGAATTTGAGTTTGCATTCAACTTAATAATGTTGATTTGTACTTGACTTATTCAAACTCGATCAGGTGTGGCTAAACCCATAAGGTCGAACCAGCTGACTGCATGAATTTTTTTTAAGTATAAGGGATATTCAACCGATCGAGTGATACTAGTGTTACAAAAGTTTTAGAAACATTTTTTTTGGTAAAATGATGTTATAATGGAGATCAACCAGTCATGTCATGTCATTTCTCCGTTTTTATCTCTATCTCTACGATATAACACGCCACATCATTTTGTAAAACCTGTTTGTAAATTTTTTGTAAAAATATTTTCAATGTTAATACCAAACGTACATTTTTGCACTAAAATAGGGTAAAAAAATTCATTTTAATGTTAGCATTAAACATTGTACTATTTTATTGCACTGACAAATAATGTTTAGTACTGCAATAAATTTGATGTATCACTAAACACTTTTCACATTAAATAATTATATGTATAATAATCAAAATGTATTAATATGATGTATGCATTATATTTTAAGGTCAATATTTTTAAAGTTATTAATATGATGTTTGCTATCGTATCTATTAAAAACTTTTATAATTTTTTACAAAATTTTCATTTATATTTAAAATTATTACATATAAACATACAATACTTGTTATTACATTTATTACGAGATTTTAATAATTATATAAAAAGTATAATATTATATTATTGAACTATGTATTTTAAATTAATTAAAAAGATTTAGTGTTAAGATTTATTACAACATAGTAGATACTTTTTTTAACATAAATATATCTTTTAAAATATTTTCTTATTGTACTTAAATAATATAATTTACTAAGCTAAAATAATTATCACATCGAAGATGCCCTAAAACATAGTATTTTCCTAGTCAATTTAGATAGATGCCGTTTGACTAAGGGGTGCCGTTTTACTATTAAACTTTATTTACTAAAATTAGGGAAAAGTAAACATAACAACATTTAAAAAAAAAATTGGTGATCGGTATCTTTATATATAGAAAATGGTGGTGTAATGGTAGTGTAATGATGGTGTATTTCACTTCACCATAGAGGTTGTGTGTTATTTTGTTTCTTTTATCTTGCCCTTCTATATTGTCTAAGAAGAACGGTGGTGATTATGTGCATTGTCGACTCGTATCAAGTGTATTTTACTATTTTCGAATTTCATAACAAAATAAAGTTTAACCTTTTAATTAGCATCGTTTATAAATAGATTAATTCGCATTTGTTATACCGTAAAACAGTGGCGGATCCAATACTTTTGGTCAGTAGTGTTATTTTTGAGCTGATCGATGGCACTTAATTATTTTTATGGTGTCACCGATAAAAATTCATAAACAAATTACACTACCAGTCCAAGTCACTTGTATCATGCACCACCGGTACTTATCAAATGGATCTACCCCTACCGTAAAATATATATAAATTGTGATTCGAATTATTATCGATCGGGTTATGACATAAACCAGCCATATTTGCAAATACAACATTGCTAATTTTTGATTATTGATTTTAATACGAAATCATTAAAAGTTTGTGCGCTTTATTATGCTCTCACCATAAACTCTGATCACATTTAAACTTTTGCGACTTGACTTTTATGGTTATTATTAATTATTATTACTTTTGCTTTTCATTAACACAACTTGGACTTTTAATAAATAACTTAATTATTCAGTTTTTAATCATTGTAATGGAGAAAGATATTATAAAAAATACACATGACAAAAAAAATTGTAAATGGAGAAAGATCTTATATCATACTTCTATTATGCATATTATCGGTACATAAATAATTTATATAAGGTTATTATATTTTCAAAAACTATTATTTAAAAGTTATTTGCGATTACTTATTTTGAATGTTTATCTGCTTAGTTACTTATTTTTGTAACATATAAGAGAAAAAAACAATCTAAAGGCTATTTATCTATTTATTTCCTTTATTTCAAAAATAATTATGTTGACGTGTACGTACTATTAATTAGAAAAACGTTTACAATAAGCAATTTCAAACACCCCTTATGGGCACATAGAATAGTGACCCTCGTGTCATAGTGTTGAGTGAAAACACTTTTGCTGAAAAATAGGGAGTGAAAACAGTGTTTAGAACAGTGTTCAAGAATTTATCTTTGATTTTTTATTTGTCAGAAAATTCAAATAATTTAAAAAATATAAACAAATAACAAAATAAAATATAAAAGAAATAAAATTCATTAAGAAAATAAAAAATATAGGTTCTAAAATAAAAATTTATAAACACAAAAATAAAGATTACAAGTCCTAAAAATAAAAATCAATCGTCTCCCGAATTAGCCGGTTCGTCGTCCAAATCCAACTCATCTCAAATCTTCTTTTGATGTTAATCTATTATAACTTTGTCTCGTCCCATAAAGTGGTTCGTCGTCATAGCCAAATTCGGAGTTGTGTTTCCAAATCCTTCATCCGATAGTAGATTTGATTGTCGTAACGGATGTCTAGAAAGGTATCGGTGAGAGACTCGTCAAATGAGGCGCGAGATGAAGCGGCGGAACCAGATTTCGTAATTTGGGATTTTGCTTTTCTCGCTTTTCCCCATGGACGTTGGAACTAGTCATCACCGAATAGTGCGGCATTCGGGGGTTGTCTTCGTTATCCTCTGGTTCCTCGTCCAAATCCAAGTAGTCCAAATGAACCGTCTCACAGCGTTTTGGAACGTTTCGCCTTCCGACGATAACGGGATCAGGGGTTAATCACTTTTGACGGTCCTTTAAGAAGCTCCACACTCAAAAACTTTTGAATTTTTTAGCGTTTTCCCCCAATCCAAAAGTTATCGTCACCTTCCCCGCTTCTTTGTTGGACCTATTTCTACGGGAGGTTGGTGTCGGTACCTCTTCTTCTGCCGATTGTATGGTTTGAGGTTGTTAGGTGTTTTGTGACGCTTGCCACATTAGGAAAGCCTTATATTGATCGGGTGAGAATTTGGGTGTTTGATAGGATGGTGGTTGATTGGAGGGTTGATATGGAGTACCAAAACTGGGTATGTCACGTTTCGGGTTTGAAGGTGATGAATGTTGTTGAAACGAGTTCTATTGGGAGTGTACCTTGTATGAGTTGTTTGACATGTTGAATTATATGGAAGTGTTGAGTTTTTGAATGTTTGTTTGTTTATGCGAAAGAGTGTTTGATGTGTTTAAAATTATGTTACAAGTGTTATATTTATAGATAGAAAATAATATAATATATATATTTAAAAAAAGGGTCAGATGACCATCTGTGTAATTTTTTTACAAAAAGTTAGTCGTTTGAGACTCAAAAGAAAAAAAATGGGAACACAACGTCCGGGGAGGGACACTTCCGCCGAAACGCTGTCGGAAATGCCTTTTCGGAGTGACGAAACGGCGTTCCTAGCAGCATTCTGGTGGCGAAACGCGCACATTACTCCCCACTACATATGCTCTAACAAGACACGTATATTTTGTTATGATGATTATTTCACACAAGAGTTTGACTCCTCAATTAGTGAATTAACGGCAGGTATCACACCTTTTATATATACTAGCGTAAGTCACCATATTAATAAACATTGTAAAATATAACCAGGGCCGGTCCTGAGGGTGTGCAGAGTGTGCGACCGCACATGGTCCCGAAAAAAATAGGGCCCGAAATTTAGCCAATATATATAGTATATATTAATAAATGTTAAGATATATTACTTAACGTAAAATGGAATATAAATTTTAGCAGATCTATTTTATTATCGTTCTTTTGTTTTGATTATCTTTATAATAATTATCGACTTATCGTAGTTTTAATTAATTATGTTTATATAGAAAAAAAAAATTAAGGACTCATTTTTATTTTTCTCACAGTGTCCTCAAAATTAACGGACCGACTCTGAATATAACGTATAAATTGTTGTATACGCATCAATTTATATGGTGTATAAATCACTTTATTCTCTGAAAACATAATTTTAACTAAAAGGTTGATCTTGACGCATCCATCAAGTCTTTTCAACGAAAGAGTTGTGCGTCGCATTCACCTAGAACCAAATTTTGATACAAGAATCTACTTAGATGTTAACCGAGACTTATGGCTAGAATCATGTTATTAGTGGCTAAATTTCCGCATCTGAAAATGAGAAAAGGTTGAAATAACTTAAAAGGATCCGTATCTGGGAAAACTCTAGTCGTTCAAAGTTCAAACATAGAATCAGTTGCAAAAGTGGATCGTAAATGAGTCATTTTCGGGATATGTTCAAACGATATATGAAAAGGACTTTAATCGAATGCGAAAGGTTAATGATGTCTTGCCAGTGTAGCTTTATCTACAATCCTCAAGAAAAAGAAAGCTCTCAACTTTTTATGTCTCAAAAGCAATATGAAAAACTAAAGTTTGTTAAATTTAGAGGAGTGTCATGAATGACGGAAAGCTTGTGTGGAAGGGAGAGGTATCATTTTACATGTTCTTATGATTGAAGTCTAAAACATTCTATTTGGATGAAAAGAAGTATATATATTAACCAAATAAGATCCTATTTGCGAGACATGGAAAACTATACATTCAAAATAAACTTAGCATGAGCCTTTCAAAAACATTGAATCAATATATTTGGTAAATAGTTTCTTTGACCATGTACTAATATATTAGTCACAACATGTATGTTCTGTTTTGCTAGTTATCAACATCTAAGATATTATATTTGTTACTTGTATAAATATAAAAATAAAAGTTGTTGATGGTTCTCAACATGACCGACGCTTCCAATGGGGTGGTGATTTGTACTAGATCGAGTACAATAATATGATACATGATTAACTGTCTATTGCTAAAATATGGTGGTGTATAAGTTATCATCCTTATCAATGTAGCATGGACTTAATCCGTACAGATTACAAATAACCAATTGAGAGGTCAAAAAAGGAGTTGATAAAAGGTAAATTTTTTGTTGAATTGCCATTGTTAAGGGCAATGTGTCCTTCAAGAAAGCCTAACATGGAGGAAAATGGTTTGGTGTGATGCTCACTATACATTGTGCCGAATGGATAACAATGGACCTTTAAGTATTTGCCGACATGCATTTTATGCTTTCATTATGAAGATTTTCTATATTAAAATGATCATGAAATTTAAATAGTTTGCCAATTGAATTTAATTATAGTTTACCAAAAGAGTGAAAGTTTTAAGTTAACAATCATGAAAAAGAGTAACTTTATTTTGGAAATTATAAATTAAGATCGTAAACTTTACTTTTGTATTAAGTTTATGTTTAACCTTGGAATATAAATGCTCAAAAGTTTGTAATAAACAATAAACCTTTTGATAACTAAACTCGTATGTTTTTGAAATAGCAGTTAACATCATTTTGCTATTCTCTCTATTGTACACACACAATTCAATCAATAATTGTACAAATTCAACACAAACTAGATTTAGATCAATTACACTTTATACATCTAAACAAGTTACTAGCAATGATTATTAAGTTGGAGTTTGGATGAGCTTATTACGATGGCTGATTGATTTATTTTAGAGCATATTACATGAAATAGAAATGAATTATTGATTGATTATAGATTTTAAAAATTAACTATTAAATTTATAAATAACAGAAATCAACTATCAATTCATAATTATAGTAATATTGTACATGACACATCATATTTTTTACTAATTTCAAAGTAACATGTTACTAAAATTATAATGAAAATTGATATTTGATTTTTATTATTGATAGTTTTGATAGTTGATATTTAAAATATAAAATCAACTAATAATTGGTTGATAGTTTGGGTAATTTGCCCCTTCTTTTTAATCTAATAAGCTCATTTTTAAGTTTTTGTATAAGCTATACGATTCAATTTTAGAAGGAGCTCAAAATAAACCATCACTTTTTAGCTTATTTACTTATAACTAATAAATTTGAAAAATAAGCTCACCCCATACAATTTCAAAGGTGGAGTTCTATTGTATGCCTCGTTACCATAATACGGTGCATGTAGATGCACAATTTTTAGTATATCTTTATTGGGGATGTTCGTGACTCAAGTAGCTGACAAGATACTCAAACTTGTTTAGCTCAAATTTGATGACATTCAAGTTCAGGTCTAGTTCGGACACGAATTACAACTCAATTAATTTCATGGGCCGAGCTTTATATGAGCTGCAACAAAATCTACTACTCATTACCTACAACTGCACACTTAAATGAGTATTAACAAAAGAGGTAACCTATTGGTATTTCTCTAGCCCAGAAATAGACAATAGTCTTAACTTCTAAGTCTGGCCCAGAAAGCCCATCTCTCTAGCCCCGATTAATAGTTTTATTGCGAGGCCCTGTGTTAAAAACGATTTATACCATGTAGATTTAACCTTTTGATTTTTGTAGAGCAGTAATTTCATTTTTATTTAAAAATTAACTTCTACATGTAATATAAATGAAATTATGAAACTTTATTTTTGTTTTTGAGGGGCATCCTACCTCAAATTATGTATACTGTATTCTCTATAAAACGAATCTGAGGTATTTTAACTTAGCTACAGAAGTTGATACTCTGTACGAACAAAACCAAATCTTGTAAGGTTTAACCTTTTGCTATTTATTTATTTTATTTCTCTTAAAATAACATAAGAAGACATTTTTACTTTAAATAAGCAAAAATAAGACTTTTTTAAACAAAAACTGGAAAAGAATACATAGGCCCAAAACCAAATCAGACCTAATTTCGAGTTGATAACCTGGCTTTTACTTTATGTTGCAACAGGAAAGATAAAGTCAAAGCCCACTTGAAATTTGCACATCTCTGAATAGAGATTAACAAAAAAAAAAAAAAAACAGGTTTGTAAATTGAAATTGGTTTGACTCGTTTGTATCGATTTAGGATTTTGCGGTTTAAAAATCAGTTTGGACCGCTTTGAACTTTTTCAGGATCAAATCGCTTTCAAACGGAATTTGTTTGGATCCAAATCGATTTTGATCAGACTTGAAATCCGGTTTAGAATTTAGTATGTGCACGTCTACCTCAAGACAATCTACAATGAAACCTATACACACACACACAAAAATTAACGATAGCTTAATTTTTACCAAAACTATTCATTAGTGTTCTTTACAGAAAATCTCAAAAAACTATTTTTAAAAAATCTTTCTATTAAAATGCTCTAGGAATCTAACATCACTCTATCAAGAAACTACTTGTACTACTATTTAAAATAAGTTACTTCCATTTACCATTATTCAACCCTACTCGTCATGTATCAATATTTGATAATAAAAAATTACTTTGTCATGTATCAACATTTGATAACACATATTTTTATATCTAAAATCTATATGAATATGAATAAATACATATAAGTGTACTTATCTCTCTTCTTATTTACAGTTTTACATCAGATGATTTGATATATTCATGTATTATAAAGTATTAACATATTCTATTTTTAGCATTTTTAAATGTTTAAGTACTTATATTTTAAATTTATGCAACTCCCATTTTATTGAATTTACTATTATCATTTAATTTTTCTTAATTTTCCTTTTCTTCATAACAGTCTTCAAGTCTCCAACTCTATACATGAGTTGAACGGGAAATTATTGTTGACTCACTATAAATTGTAAATCTATCGAAGAAGAATAAGAAATGTAACATAAGTTATTATTAGTTTGTTGTTTTTTAATATAAAATATTACATTGTAATTTGATGTATAGCATGTGTGATAATTAAAAAATAGGTGTATTGAAAATCAAAAATTTTATTTGACGTATTATTAAAAGTGGTTTAATAGCTTTTGAATAAGTCATATATTTATTATTATTAGATGAATGTTACACTCACACAAAATTTACAATTTAAGTTTCACAAAATGACATGACATATGATATTAACCAATCAAGATCATTTGTTGTTTCTCTCTAATGATTTTCTTCCTTCAATTCATTGGACCATATTATTTTGTCGATAAATTTTTATAAAAATTATGTGATGTATCATTTCTCTTATTATTATCGCGCCTCTCTCCATTTATGAGTTATCTTAAAAGAAAATTAATAGAATTCCCATGTGCAACCAATCGACGAGAGAGTATGGAACCGATAATTAAGAGGATAACTTGATCGAATAGTCATGTTGTCAAGAGGACAACTTGATCGAAAAATAGATCAAGTCATGTTGTCAAGTCGTGGGCCTAATCGTCTTACGAAGTGCAATAAGCTAGTTCCAATAAAGATAAATGTTTTCTCGTGGCGGGTGATGAAAGGAAGATTGCCAGTAAGATACGAGCTCGACAAGCGAGGTATAGATTTACATTCGGTATTGTGTCCTTGGTGTGAAGAGGGGTTAGAAACAATTGATCATTGTATGTTAAAATGTAAAGAAGCTAAGAAAATATGGGATAAAATATATACCCGGTGGAGAAAATGGGTTGTAAATCTGGGGTCAATTATAGAGGTTTTTGAATATGTGGAAACCGGAGGTGTATCAAAAAAGGAAGTACAAATGTGAGAAGCAGTTGTTTGGATAACTTCTTATTATATTTGGAGGAATAGAAATGGTAAAATATTTGGAAGACATGTATTGAGCATTCCGGGATTAGTAAATGAAATACAAATAAGGTCCTTTGAATGGATTAAAGGAAGATTGAAGAAGAGTTCGATCCAATGGATGCAATGGCTAACTGACCCTGCTGCTGTTGTTTCTCATGTTGGTTCGGGACCTCGGTAATATTAAAGCAATGGATGCAATGATACTAATTGTGGATATAGGCTGTAAATGAGTTGGATCACTGCATATGTTTCGTGGAAGAACAGAAACTCTAAGATGTTCGGAAAAAAAAGCATTAAGGTGTGCGGGTTGTCTCAAGAAGTACAGGTGAGTAGTTTCGAGTGGATGAAAGCTAGAGTTGGCTGGGTGAATGAGCCAATGTCTTTGAGTAGCTCCAGGTTGTAATCAAGAGATCATAAGGGTTCGCATAGATATCAGAAGCAAGCGAAGTGATCTGAGATTGGGCACATTACTGCTTTCTGTAGTATCTATGAGATGGTGTATAATAGTTGAAGTTTATATAGTTTGAGTTAATGAGTAGTTTTAGATTAAATTGTATTGAGGATGGGTCAAAGCATGGATAGAGATGGGTATGTATCTATGCATGTAATCTTTGGGTAATATTAATAAATTATTTGCCTTTTTCAAAAATTTGAAATGCGAATCAATGCAAATGCCTATTGTACGCGAAATAATTAAAATAATTTTAAAAGTTAAAAGTTACATTAGGATCACTATAAACAGATCTTATAAATCGCAGTTCTTTTAAAGGTTTATAGTTACTAAATGTATGAACTTGTATGTATTTAAATTCTGAAAATCTTTATCATATATATGTGTGTTAAAAGTGACTATAATCATCAAAGAAAGTGAAAAATGAGTGTAACAAAAAGACATTCTTATAAGTTATAACAATGTGTGTAACATTATTTCAGGTAAAAAAACATCATAAACAGCGAAACCATCTCAAACATAAAAGCTTTTTCATTGAAACAAGCTTCATCATAGGCTGAAGGCTCTCTTCGATTTAAAGGAGCTAAAATTAATCAAGAGAATTAGAGAAATCCCTGCGAAAGTGAAATGGTATTTAATGTTGTACCTGAAATCGAACTCTCCGTTGAGGATTTGTCATGTAAAATTTCTTACCCTTTACAATTATGAACTCTTTTTTTCAAACAAGAAAAAATGACAACTTAACTTTAGAAAGATGAAGAAAAATTCAAAAGAGAACGTCAAATATTTGAACAATGAAGGAATTAATTGGGTAGTTCTATTTTAAATACTGATTTTCACCTTTTTCCTAAAAGCTAAATATCTCATAAAGCTACGTCCATAAATTATAAAGATTACATCATTGAAATCAACATCCTTTTATCTTTAATTAAAGATCTTAAATGATATGCATTCGATGAATTTTTTTTCCCGTTTTACAATAGATGTTATAAATCCGTAATATTAAATCACATATGATTTAATACTAATTAATAATCAAAAATTTGATTCAAATCGCTAACTATTATAATCAGATATATGAATTATAAGTTTAAAAATCATATGAAAATAGTTTTATTTGAAAAATTAAAGTTGTAATCACACTTGATCAGAACTGTATTCATATATAATTAAAAATGTTAAAGTACTAATCATATATGATTAAAGTGTCATTGTACATGTAAAATAAATATCAAGTTAAATCACATATGAATTATCTACCAATAATTACTCATCACATATTATTTTCATATTCAAGTGAAAATCATGTATGATTAAACCGCAAATCTTAATCATATGTGATTTTGGTTGAAAACAAATGCAAATTTCAAAATTTTATTCATAATTATTCATGTTAATGGGGTCATTCAAACTTTGCTTTTATATAAGTTGAAGTCATTATTCGCATAATTCATTAGAGCCGGTCACCACCTTGATTACATGAATATGGAGCTGATATGTCATTGCCATGTCAATAAATTGTCTTCATGTATGCTGGTTTGTGATGCATGACTATCCATGTTATAAGTTTCATCATTTTCATCTTCCATCATATTTTTCAACGATATTATGCTTTTTGGCAACACCACCACAATCAACTCCTTAACCAATAACATGCATCACATATACCTCAGCACCATCTCCAAACACCACAACATCTCTTGCGTCACCACCGTCATTTTTTTGCAGTAACATCACCACAACCACTTTACACCCCCTATTATTTCCACCTTACCACCATCTTCCCTTTCACCACAATCATTTTTCTCGGCAACATCACCACAACCATTTTGCACCACTTTAACCATCAACCCTTATCATCTCCAACTTATCATCATCTGTAGATATCACCACCATCTTTAGGGTCACCACCATCATTTTTCTGACGACACCAATTTTCCTGCACCACAACCACCTTCGTCACCAACCCATATTATCACCACCACTTTAGGCGTTACTAAATCACTGGGACCTCACAACAATCTCGATTCCCAACCTCCAACATATTTAATCGTCCTAATCAATATAATAATCTACATAATCTAGATACAATTTTTAAAAGTTGGATACATTTCCTTAGTCCAACGTGGTATAGCTGACATGGTCAAAAAGTAATTAACTGGTGCCACATAAGCAAAATATTAGTTTCCAGCCCACAAGCGCATACAATAAAGATGATTAGTAACTTCAATGCGTACAATATGATAATTAAGAGATGGATACATATGAAAGAATTTCATGACAATTTCAATACATTTCCAAACATTAAACCCGTTAATAAATTACCATATCAACATCTTTCTTATCGGGTTTATTATTTCAAAAGAACTTGGTTGTATATAATTTATTAAAAAATGTCTTTTTATATAGCAATCAGCCAAAAGCATATAAAGATACGGTTTTAGAAATTAATTACATAATACATAGCATATAAATTTTCAAAATTCACCTAATATAAGTAGTATAACATGTAAATTTCATACATTTGGAAGAAATAAACTCTTTATATACGACCTTATCATTCAATATTTATAATAGGTATTAAATTTAATGGAACTGGTCCTATTAAAATTTACCTCTTGATGCAAATGCCCCAAGTAGAGCGAGTGTGATCTGGAGAATTATTATTATTACGTACTCGAAGTGCGTTACTTACATTTCGATAATGTGTGACCTCATCGATCGTCTTAACTATTAAATGTGGTCAACCATATTCCTTTGCATGTACGTGGATCCCATACCATACCCGGTCACATTGAATTGAATGTTTTGGGCACTCCATTGCATGCGTAATCACAAATAGACTATTTGTCTTGTCAGGCAAATCAAATTTGGCTATAATATAGCAGGTGTAAATGTGTAATACATACCCACTGAATATCAAACTATGTAAGCAACTGGCCCAACGATTTAATACGTTTTAGCCCTTGGGCCCATTATTATTCAATATGGAAAGAGACGATTACTCAGTAGTCAATACTTTATTCACTTTGAATTAGGGATAAATTACAAAAGAAAAAGAAAAAAAAAAAACGAGTTATTATTCGATCATTGATTAAAAAAATTAACTAATAAAATTATCAGTAATAGAAAATAACTCTCAAGTTATATATATTCTTCTTTTAATTTCTAGGTAACATACTATTCTAAATATATAAAAATTGAGAGTTAATTTTCATTGCTAATAATTTTAGTAGTTGATTTCGAACATCGATATCATAAGATTGTTAGTTTTTTTTTATACAATTTTTCCTTGTAATTAACACTGATTCTCAACATATTTATCACTCCATTTATACAAAGGACTTAATTTGTCTACGGCTTTTTATGTGAATTAACGGGAATGGTTTTACCTTTTATTTGAGATTAGATGGTAATTTGTATATCACTTTTCAAAAACGGCTACTCGTACTTTAGCGAGATTGTATATTTGGTTTACATTTTTTGTATATGTTCAAACTAAGTGATGTATGAAAAGTTTTTGATGACTTGCAATCACCCTTAATCTAACTACAAAACTAATAGGTGTTTTCGGTAGTTGAATGATTTCAGCAAGTTTTGTTGATTTTTCAGCCAACCATGGTATCATCGGTACATTACCTCTTGATTCACTAGCTTTCTATTTTGAAAATGAGTTAAGTATAGCCTTATTTACAATACGAGAAGTCAAATTTGCATCACATAAATTCATTAAAATGAATTCATTTAATTTCTTTCATTTAGTCATGTTAATAGCTCACCTATACCCGTACAATTTAGTCTTTAATCTGCTAATAACCTAGTCGAACGACTCATTTTCAAGATTTTTAAACATGCCACTTAAATAGGATGCATTTAGTTATAGAAATGTTTATTCATTTTTATTTCTATTTTCTTGAAAATAGTACAGTATTTTGCGTCACTAAAAGACTAATCGAAAGTCAAAGCACATTCAAATGTTATAGATGAAATTTTCATTTTCCCGGAACAGAAAATGTCAAAAACCTTGTTAAAGTTTCGTACTTATAGTTACAAAAGAGAAATCAGAGACTTATATTCTCCAAGTAAGCTTCTCAAAAAACACAAAACTGAACCCATTTTCTAGCTATCTATCATTTTTTTTTTAAAGAAAAACTCTCCGCAAAATAGAAAGAATTTTATGTAACTAAAAGCATCCTAAATTAGGTAATTCTTTAAACCGAACAAGTTATTTCAATATTCCTTAGAAACCCAAACACACACATGGATCTAAAGAACATGGGTGGAGATAGATTTGAAATAAATAAAGATGATGATAATATTGACGTTGTTCCAGGAAGTATGGAAGAGGTGGAGGGCTACGTGGGTTTAGAATAAAAAGGAGATACACAACGGAACAGGGTGTGGGAATGAAAGACGAGTATGCAAAAGATAAAAGAATTGGCTAGATTAGGAAAAATGAAGAAAAGGAGTTCGGAATCACTGTCGGGTTCAATTAGCAATGGAGGAGCGGGTTCGATGGCTTCAAATAATAACTAAAAGGTACAATTTTGATTACTAAAATAAAAAAAAAAGGTTTATAATATGGAGGAGGTGAGAAGTTTTGGTGAGAAAATGGATTTTAAGTGAGATAAGAAAACCGAGAAGGGGGAGGTGACGGGAATGGGGAGTGAACAGGGGTAAGGGTTTTTTGGGTGTTGTTAGGTCATTTGTTTTAATTTTTAATGAGTGTGATTTCGTTAAATTGTATAGGGATGTGTGAAGACGAGAAGAAGGGTTGGATTTGGAATTATGTTCTATGCAAAGACCGAGTCTTGTGGGTTTACATGAGACAAAATGCCCTTAGTTGGATCATACATATGTTGCTAGATTATGGTGGTCGGATGAATTTGGATATGCGAAAGTAGATGCGGTTGGGAGATCAGGTGGCTTGGCGTTAATTTGGGATGAGAGATACAATGAGGAGAGCTTCATTGTTGCGTTGGGGAAATGGGTTGGTAAAGATCAAGTGATAGGGTGGATTAACGTGAAGCTATAGAGGGGTTAAGTATTATAAAAGGGGTTTGGTGCATTTTTTGAGATTTTAATGAAGTTCACAAAAGGGATGAGAGATACAACACCTACTTTAGTAAGAATGGAGCAAATACTTTTAGTGAGTTCATTAATAATAATCAGTTAATGGACATTCCCACAGCAGGACGTGATTGACATAGGTTTGGATAGGTTTTTGGTGTCAGAGGATTTTCAAGAGGTGTGGGGAGGGATAGTTTCCAGAGCTTTAGAAAGAAAATTATTTGATCATTGTCATTTATTATTGAAAGTTAATAAAGCAAAAGATTTTAGCCGTTTAGGACACTTGATATGTGGTGGGGCGAATGGGGTGTGGATGAAATGGTAAAGAAAGCTTGGAATAGATCTTTTTTTGTCTTGCCTCCCTAATTGCGTGTTTCGAGATGGGATGAAAATTTTCAACAACGAATTAAAGAAATGGAGTAAACAGAATTTTGGAACGTTGGACAGAGAAATTGAAGAGTGTAGGAAAGAGGTGATAAATTGGGAAAAGAAACAAACAAGGGGGGGGGGGTGAAACAAAGAGGTGGATGGAGGTGCGCAAGGTTTGGTAGAGAAGTAAAATGTGAAAATTGGGATAATGTGGCAAAGAGCTAGAGTTAAATAAGCAGCTGACAAGAATGAAAATTTGAAAAGGTTTCCTTCGATAGTGCGAAAAAGGATTAGGAAAGGTGGGTTGTTGGGTTTACACGTGGACGGTAGATGGTGTGAGGACCCGGGAGTAATTAGGGATACAGTAAGGGTTTTTCTCAAAGATGTTTTTGAAAGAGGATTATAATAGGTCAAGTTTCATGAGTGATAATTTTAAGAGACTTTCTGATAAAGAAGGAAAGATGTTGGAAGTTCCTTTTACGGAAGAATAGGTGAGGAGGGCAATGAGTCAAATTGGTAGCTCAAAAGCATCGGGCCTAGACGGCTTTAATTTCAAATTCATCAAGTGTTATTGGGATATTATAAAGGGTGAAATTATGAGAGCGTTGGATTGGTTTTGGAGAAATGAAAGTATAAGTAATGGGTGTAATGCATCATTCATGTCCTTTAATCCCAAAGATTAATAACCTCGTTAGTTTGGGGGATTTTATACCTATTAGTCTATTGGGTGTTATTATAAAATTGTGGCAAAGGTGCTAGCCGAGGGTGTTAAGAGAGTAATTAGATCAGTTATTGGAGTAGAGCAGAGTGAGTTCATAAGAGGGAGGTCAGTTCTAGATGGGGTTTTAGTGGCTAATGAGCTAATTGGTTTTGTAAAAGGAAGGAAAATGAGAGGGTTAGTTATCAAAGTTGATTTCAAAAAAGCATATGATTGTATTAGTTAGAGGTATTTATATTCGGTCATGGAACAAATGGGTTTTGGAAACAAATGGATTGGGTGGATTCGTGCATTTATGTCATCGACTTCTACATCAGTGTTGGTCAATGGGTTGTCAATGAAAGAGATGAAGCTCGCCTGGGGTATTCGACATGGGGAACAATTATCTCCATTTTATATAAAATGGTCGAGGAAGGTCTTAATGTGGCTATAAAGGAGGTGAAAGGTATGGAGCTTCTAAAGGAGTTAGAGCTAGAGACGGAGGTGAAATTGTTTCTCACTTACAATCTGCGGATGATACGATTTTTTTTGGTGAATGGAGTGAAAATAATGTGGCGAGCTTAATGTCATTATTGAAATGTTTCCAAATGGCTTTGGGCTTGAAGGTAAATTTATGTAAAATAAAATCATGGGTATAAGGGTTGAAGATGAGGTCAACCTTTAGGTAGATGTAATTTGGTGTGGTGTGAAATTGTTGTCGTTGATGTTTCTTGGCCTCCCTATTGGTTGTTCTATGAAAAGGTCGACGGCTTGGAGTTCATTTTTAAATAAGTTCCAAAGTAGGCTATTGGATTGGAAAACGAGAATGGTTTCTTATGGTGGTTGTTTAACCTTGGTCAAATATGTGCTTGGAAGTCTTCAGTTATATTTCTTTCTCTTTATCGAGCCCCGATATATGTCCTTAACTCTCTTGAAAGCATTCATAGAAATTTTTACTATGGGTGGTGGGAAAGGGTTGGGTTATCAAATGTCTTCGATTAATTGGAATTGCACTATATCTAGTTTTGAGTCACGTGGACTAAATATTGGAAGTCTTAAACCCTTAAATTGGGATACACTTTGAAGATGGTGGTAGCTATTTAAAACCGAAAGGGGGGCCGTATGGGTTCAGGTTATTACTTCCATTTATAGGAGGGATGGGGGTTTAGGGGCTGGTGATAGAATGGTGGAAGGAAAAGTAGGATGTGGGGTGATATAGTTAAGATTAGGAATGTTATTGATAGGGTGGGTATTAAGTTTTCCAAGTCTTTTGGAAAAGTGATAAATAATGGGATGAATACTTTATTTCGGAAAGATAGGCAGGTGGATGGGGGAGGAGCCGAGGTTCTTTGTGAAAAGTTTGGTCGTTTGTATCAACTAGAAGGAAATAAAGATGTGAAAGTGGAGGAAAAGGGGTTTGGGAAGGGAATAATTGGTCTTGGCGATGGGATTGGAGAAGGGAATTCAAAGGAATGACTTTAGGAGATTTTGATGATCTTTGTAGGCTAGTGAAAAATTGTATTGTTAAAAAAGATGGAGGTGACAAATGGAAATGGTTGTAGGGTAAGGAGTGTCAGTTTTTGATTAGCGAGTTGAGAAAGATGGTTGATGAGAAGTTGCT
Organism: Logfia minima; assembly: GCA_963921325.1. Lineage (NCBI taxonomy): Eukaryota > Viridiplantae > Streptophyta > Magnoliopsida > Asterales > Asteraceae > Logfia > Logfia minima. Next base: position 10,779,363 of record OY992768.1, read on the forward strand.
TAGGTAGGCGAGATATAGAAAAAAGATAATGTGGTGTAGGGTGGTTCTAAAGAAAGTAAGTATTTTTATATGGGGACTTAGGAATAGGAGAATTTTGGTTCAAGAAGTGATGGACAATATGGGTATCGATTTGAATAGTGTTTATGTTCGTGGTGTGAAGAGGGAGTTGAGTCTATTTATCATAATTTTCTTAATTGCAAGCATATAAAAGATTTTTGAATTACAATGTTTAATTGGTGGCGTTTGGGTCAAGCAAATGGTGATTCCTTTTTGAAGAGTTAATCACACATGAAGGATTATGATTATTTTCAAAAACTAAAAGAGTTTCGTGGTGTGCGAGTGTGTGAGTTGCTTTGTATATAATTTGGTCATACAAGAATGATAGTGTTTAGTCGAGAATGGAGATGTCCCCAAATTTTTTTAAAAAGGTTTAAACTAGATCTTTTGTTCGGTTTTCAGCTAGAGACAAATATGCCAAAATATCATGTAGCATTTGGAAAAACGCTTCTACGAGTTTATTTTAGTCGTATTGTTGTTGATCTGATTTGAAGTATGTTTATTATGTTTGTTTCGTAGTTGATTTTGTTCATGCCACTTCATCCTGCTGTTCCTGTGACGCTTTTTGTGATGATCTACATGTCCAGTTTCTATATTTGAGTGAGTCCCCTAAGTGTTTGTTTGTTGACTTTTAAAGGGTCGTTTTCAAATTTCACGTGGGAATTTTTGGTTTTTTGTCCTATATAGCTTTGTTTTGTAATTGTTTATGGGTAGGTTCATGGTTGTAGTTTTTCTATAGCATTTATTGTTTGGGTCTAGCTGGTATCTTATTCTTACATCTTGTAAAATGGGTGCATTATAATTGGTGTTTTTTTTTGGTTTGTCTATGAAACTGTACTCTAATTTGTTTTTAATAGTATTTATGGTCTGTTTTTTCTGTAAAAACAACACACAAATCACATCCACATTAACTTGTTTTTGACGCAACGTACATATATAGGTCATGACATATAATGTTGAAATACATATGCACGCATATGCGTACATCAATACATAAGGCATCAATGTGGGGATAAAAGTACTCGAATTGAGTATAGTAAACCAATTGGTACGTAACACTAACTCCATAATTATTATTAGTATTAATTACTCAAACCTACTTACTCTCAACTCTCAACCAACAACTAAATCCAATGAGACAGTTGTCTAATACTTTTTATTTTTTAAATGCATGGTTTATAACCATTTCACAATTTCTACTTTATTTGAATTATCCGTTCCAATCGATATAAGAAAAAAAGCTAGCTAGATATCTGTCATTGATAACAACAGCACCGGAACAATATTGACTAACTTTTCGACAAATATGGTTAAGTTTTTGCACTCCTGGTCGATTTGAGTTCGACTTTATGCGTGATAAACAGATGGATACTGATCACATCAGTATACATAATTTTCACTACATCCGATCTCATGCTTTAACATGTATGCCATAATTATGTAATTAATGATTGATGCTTTTATGTTTGGTACCAAAACGTATGTTATGGAACACATTGTTGTCATTGCGAAATATGGATATAAGATCACGACTTTCCTTATGATCTACATTTGTGTCGTCTCATGCCATTTGTATTATAAATGGTTACGAAAGAGACGTAAATTATGAAAGTTTTGTAGAAAATACCAAATAAATCAGTCTTTCAGGGTAAACGAGTTTTACATCTTAATGCTGGTTTTCTTGTTGTCTAGTTAATTTAAATCATAAATTTTTTGCTGGATTTGGAAAGGAAAATGATGTCAATACACACTTATACTTGGGATATATTAGATGGTATCAAATCTTAAGTTAGACCTCGACATGATCAAATTCCACGTTACTTTTCACCATGGCCATCTTAAGTTTTCGACAATGCCGTGCAAAAACTGATTAATTGTCAAAATTAAGATGTATATACTTTATATTTTTTATTGTGACTCAATCAATTTTGAAATGATTAAAACATATTCTCTTTTTTTCTTGTGATCAACAATCAAATTATATAATTATATACATACACATATACACAAACGTGTACTTTGAGGCTCTTATAATTCGGAGGCATCGGCCGTCGATCATATCACCCACTTTCCAAGACGGCTCTGCTTTTCACTACTTCAATTGTTATACACTGAAAAACTTAATTATCTATCTTTTTTATATATGTGTGTAATATGTTAATACGCTTCTTAATTTATTGTATTTTTACCGTATCCTTGCCCACAAATGACAAAGGTAGTGGGAAGCACAGATTCACGTAAAATTCAAAATTGTAAAGAGAAGCAGGAAAGTGAACATCTATCAACTACTCCCTATATATAGTATAAAATTGATTATTATTTTTTATTCAATATGACTCTAGCTGAGTAAAATTTAATTGGTACGTTGTAATATGTAGTAAATAATTAAGTGTTATAAAATATAACTTCTATTCTGTTTCTGTTTCTGTTTCTCTGATCTAACTTCTTGCTAGGTTATTTAGCAAACCTTAATTGCTGATGAAACTCTATTTAATATACATATATTTTTTGTATATAGTGGGACCAATGTGCTATGAGAAAATGCTAGAAGGCATGTATGGTATTTATATGGTATTTATTAGTAACCGGAAAACAAATTATTCTCTAGGGTAGAAAATTAAGACGATAGTTAAAATCTAGTTCCATGAATCGAGCTCGTATTCTTACTAAATACGAAGTATTTCTTTCGTCTCAAAATAAGTATTCATTCTATGACACGCAAGTTTATATAAATATAATTATTTAGTTTTTAAATAGTTAATTAATGTCGAATTTATCCTTATTTTTAAATATGTAATATTTTTTGGGTGAAAATGTATAACTAAGGGTAATATAGTAAACTTGATAGTTCACATTTTAGAACAAAAACTAAAACAAATGGATGAACCTTTAGTTCAGAACGAATGAATTAAAGTACGATTTGATATAAATTGGCAGGTGATTAGCCAGTTGTGACTTGTGAGTAATTAAAAGGATGATAAAAAGGTCTTCTTAATATAAATTTAAAATCAAGTAACAATTCTTATTTTCCATCAACTAGCTTAAGTTGTAACTCAAATATCTTTACATAATATTTTACTTCAATTAGTTAAATTATTTTGTCAAAAGAAACTTAGATAGTAACTCCAAACTCATCTTTCCAACACACAAAAAGTGAAAATAATAAAAATAAATTGAGTATAAAATGATAAATTAGTTTTTGAATTAATAAAAATTGTTTCTTCATATTTGGAAAAATATGATTTAAAAAAAAAATTATTTATATATGAAGCTATGATCTGAGAAAGATTTCAATACAACTCTTCCTCCAGAATTTCACATTTTGAGTAAGTTGAGTTTTGTTTGTAAATAAGTATATCTTGATTCGAAAGAAAAGTGCGTTAGATAAAACATTTAATCATAATGAATGTTAACGGACGGTTCAAATTTGATTCTCTTTTTCCTTTAAGATTAACTATTCTCTCCGGATGATCCCTATATATATATATATATATTTAATAATCTGTAAAATAATTAAATATTGCCAACTTTAGTTACAATATAGCGTTTTTTGATAGTGTTATTGCCAACTTTAACATAAGTTATAATATCATACTAAAGTTAGAAACGCGAAGCGCCCGTTGTGATAGGAATAAAAGCCACAGTTAGAAATAGAAAAAATAGTATAATGATACACAATATATAGACGTTTTACATTACATATCACGTTAAATCTTGTTTTACAGTTTCGGAATTTTTAATTCTGCCGAAATATGTGAAAGTAACAAAAAAGAAGAGAAAAAAGAATATATTACCTATAAAAGAGTGAAAAATTACAATAATTTTCCAAAGTGTTTTATTATTTTTCTGTAATTTAATATCGTAAAAGTGTAATTAATTCACAGCTTCACAACCTCCGGGATGTGCACCGGGTACCGATCAATGCAATCTTCCCACGGTCCGCCGGTCGGAGTTTTTATATTCCGGTTACATTTCCACACGGCGCTGTTACACTTGAAACCACTTCCGAAAGCTATTTGCCAAACCCTATCTCCTTTTTTCATCCTCCCTTTCGATTCAATGTAACTCAGCTCGTACCACAGCGACGATGATGACGTGTTTCCGAATCGATGCAACGTCATTCTAGAAGCTTCCACGTGTTCAGGCGACAACTGAAGATTCTTCTGTAACTCATCTATCACCGCTCTACCGCCTGCGTGAATGCAAAAATGCTCAAACGCTTGCTTGAAATCAGGAATGTAAGGTTTCCATTTCGGATTGAATATTTTCCGGCCAATGAGTGTGAACAAAAATAGAAGCTGTTCAGATGCGGGTAGGACCAACGGACCGATTGTTGTAATGTTTGATTTAAGAGCTTCAGCTGCAATCACCATAAGATCTTTTGACAAATTGATTCCAACAAGTCCTTGTGGATCTTCTTGTTCGTAGACGCATTTATAAGCTCTATCGTCCGACCCTTTATGTGTTCGCACGACATGAACGAGCTTATACTTTGCGCGGCTTCGATCGCGATGCTTGTTTGATAACAAAAGCGCCGCGGCCCCCATCCTAAAAAGACAATTAGGAAGGAGCATCGCCCGCTCGTTTCCTTGATAATAATTAGGGGTGATAACTTCTGTACTAACAACAATCGCATTCGAATTAGGAAGTACTTGAAGTAAATCCCGAGCTAAATCGATTGAGATCAAACCGGCACTGCATCCCATTCCGGATAAATTGTAGCTCTTAATATTACTTCTCAATTTATACTTATTTATAACCATCGCGGATAGGGATGGTGTAGGCGAAAACAAGCTGCAATTGACGATAAGAATATCGATATCTTTCGGTTTGAGACCGGTTCTCTCAAACAACGAATCAATAGCGGAGAAAATTACGAGTTCCGCCTCACCTCTAGCAGCCTCCATGTTAGGTTTAGGCGGAATGTAATGAATAGCCGGGGGTAAACTCGTCTCTTCACCTAATCCGGAACGTTCTAGAATCCGCATTTGGAAATCGGCGCTTTTAGGGTTATCTTTCAGGATAAGTCTGGAGTGTTCCATGAAAGTAGAGAATGGAACACGGCACGTGATAGGAGCCTTGTAGCACGTGTAATCAACAAGGTAAATAGATCTAGGTTTAGACATGAAATAAACAGTTGAAATGAATAAAATGAGAAAAACTGAGCATAGTATTTGAACAATATCGAGCTCAAGAGATTTAACGGTGGAGATGATCTCGTCTGGACCGAGACGAAGGAGTTGAACTGCGATTGTTGCGATCACTGGAACGAATAAGAATGTTAAGATGTTGTTAACCAAATATTGGTAACCGAGTTTGACATATTTGAGTTTAATAGAAGATGAGAAATCAGGTAACATTTGTGGCATTTTAGGGAATATAATCAAATGTAGAAAAAAGAGGTGGTGGTGGTGGTGGTGGGAAATGAAGGGATGAATGAAGGTAGGGAGGTGGAGGGAGATTTAAAGGCAAGTTCATAGCAATGAATGAAAACAGATGAGAAGATATAAATGAGGGGCCGGGTCACCTTCAACATCATGCAACGCTCCCTGGGTACTGCTGTGACTTCCTTTAATAAAAGTGAAATATTAAACCTACCTATTTTACTCCTATTTCTTTTATGTTACTTGCATTTTAATTTATATACTTTGAGAACTTGAAATGAATGGAGAATAATTGTTAGGACTTCAGTTATTAATATTTGGAGGTTTATGGATCAACTAACGTGTATGAGAAGGATCGAAAACAATTTTGAAAATGTCATTAAAGAAGGTTTAAAATTTGACTATGTCATATTTTGGGGAAGCACATGATGATTCGTACGCCCTAAATTTTTATTTGTATATTACCGATCGATTGTGTTTTATGGTATTGTACGGTACAAAATTATAAAATATAGTTAGTGATGTATAAGATGCATGAATCATCATTATAAATTTTATCTTGGAATGATCATTCTATGATTTCGATCTTAGTTTTCACTTGTACAAGTTAACCATATGCAAACTGGTTTTAAGGACTTACAGATTCTTGTCTAACTACAAAAATGTTATAAAATTATAAAATAACGAAAAACTGAAAGGTGTCTCTGAAAAGTACTGTTCAAAGCTTTGATTGTAGTCAACCAATTTAAGACATAATCTGGGGTGGAAGCAGTACAAAATATTATTAGTAGCATATAGTTCTTATTTCGTATAATTAAATAAAGTAAATTTTAATTAAAAATGTATACTTAATTTCGAGAGAAAGTACCATACAAAATTGGGCTAAGTTAGATAACTAGTTGCATTGAAAATACACCAAACATTTTTTCAAATAAAGTTACATTACGTTTAACAAGTTCACTAATAGTAAGGGACACGTAGTCGTCACAATATTTCCGCCCCTAGACATAATATAGAAAATCAGAAATTATATCATAAATTGTAGAAGAGGGATATGATATGATGCACATACAACGATACTGAAAAGTTGAAGTGACACCAAATTTACATGTGATCTTTAAATGTTTTTGCAACAAAAAGGTTTCGGTAATGAATGAATATGAACACAATCTTTTTTTCTTCGTTAAAGGAAGATGTTGTTCAAGCATATATTGGAGAAAAGGGATCAATACAAATCAAAATAAGAAATCTGAAAATTCCGAACCAAGAAACTAAATTTTCAGAAATGTCAGTGAGCTCGTGAGTTCCGGCGGTTGAGTTCCTGCTGTTATGAGATCCGCCTGCAATGAGTTATGCAGGTCGTATAGTTCTGGTAGTGGTAGTTACAAGTCTCATTGGAGAATACGAGTATACATTGTTGAACTAGCCGGCGACGGTAGTTGCTGGTCTCGCAAAAGTTACATTCAAACATACAAATCCCTCACGAAATCCTCCAATCAAAAGTTACCTAATAAATTTTACATCTCAAAATAGAAACCTAAACTAAAAATCTTTATAGTTTTCATTTATAACTCGACGGTCTAAAATACTTTCCACAAAATATACGTAAAAGTATGGTGTCATTTATAGATTAGTTTGTAAATTTCTGCTTTTGGTAACGCAATTCATGGTCACGTGTTACGTTCTTTACTTTTTCGCTGCATATAAACAAATTATTAATTCTAGTATCCAAGTGTCGGATTTTTAGTTTTAAATTTATCACAATATGATCAGACTCAAGTTGCTTTCCTATTTATGACATCTCTCATCAACGAATCATATAGTGTGTACTAAAAGTTTGCATATATAACCTAAAATGATCATCAGGGTATGACAATCTATTAATTAGTTGATGTACTCCTAATATATTGTAAAACGAAGTGCTCTTTGTTTGGTTTATTCAAAATTTTGATCGATTTGGTTGAAATCAAGACATTTTAATTTCAAAATGTGAGCAAAGTTGAATAGTTACTACCGTCGATAGTAGTCAAATAAAATGTGTTAATTTGATTCAGTTACAAAAAAGTTTTAGGTTATAATAGTTCAAGTTAAATTTCCTATAAAATTAGTATGAAATACTTGGTGTATGTGATTGTATATAATAGTTTAGATATGATATATGTTTCATACTTTATAATTACAAAAAGCAATATAAATGAGCTAAATTATACTGTCTTGATAACACATCCATGTGAACGAATTAAACCAATATATACTTGCTTAATGGCCCCTACCGTACCTTGTAAATATTTGAGTACGTTAATTTCAACTAGGGGTCTTTATCGATTCGCTTTACGGTTTTCTCAATTTAAATGGTTTAGTTTATTTGATTTTGGAATTTTTAGGAGTAAAACTGAAAACTAAACCGAAAACTAAATCCATATGTTTAAACCGAATCAAAAACAAAATTTAAATTCGCTTCAATTTCGGTTAAAACTGAAAAACCAACAAAACTAAAATTTAATCAAAAACACCCTTCAACATATAAAACTATGAAATATGCATGATTATACGATACAAAACTATATAAATCCAACCATAAATAAGTGTTCTTTCTTAAACAAATTCGAGTTCACAAAGTATGAAACTATCAATGTACGTGAACTTCAAAGTCCAAATAAATATTTATTTGTCACAAACAAATGATAGCTGAAAAAATTTAAATTTTCAAAACCTTAAACTCTTTAAGTTTTCAACCGAATTCAAAAACTCATAGATATATATATATATATTAATATATTTAGTATAATAGAATTCGGTTTTCGATTTAACCGAATTAGAAATATTCAAAACCGAAAAGCGAATATTAAATTCGGTTTCAGTTTTAATCGATTCAAAAATCATTTATCTTATTCGGTTTGATTTCAAATTAATCTTTTATTCAGTTTAATATTCAAATTAAACGATTTCAAATCAAATATTAAACATCTTTAATTTCAGCTTAAAATGACAAAAAGGTTCAAACTTCCTTAACATCCACATCCCAAAATGATTACAAATTTTTATATTTAGCTCTTTCATCATGAATGATTTAATAGTTATGATATTTTATTGCTTGAAAAGACGGTGAAGTATCGTCTATTTTGTTCATAATATTTTAAAATGGCAAATAAAAAAAATTGTCATTTCAAAATTAGTATCTGATTCAAGTTTTTCAGTGGGTGAGAAGTTAGCCGATTGCCATTACGATGTTGAAAATGTTTAATATGTCATAAAATGTATGGTCAGTTTAGGTTAATTTTCAATGATTTTTCTAGTTTTCTATTTTGTTCATAATATTTTACAGTAGTTTTTTTCTTGTATAGATCAAGTAGTCAATTTTTCTTCCCGACTATATTCAAATTAATTATACTCTTTTAGTTTAGTTTAGCCTATTATTAGGGTTGGTTCTTTTTGCTGTTAATATTTATATATATTTATTTCTCTATATGTCAACATTTTATTATGTAATTGTTAGAACTCATATACTTTTATCAATATATTTTTAACGTTAAAAAAAAACACAAATGCAATATTGACTTATGATGTTTTTATTTGTTTTAACTGTAATTTTCCCACCACGTTTGGTGGGCTAGTATCGTGTATCCCACATGGAATACACGGACAAAGTCTATTGTCCTATATACAAACTTAATTTAAGGTGAACATAAGATTGTTCTGGTTATCATATCCAAAATTTCACAAATAATACACTAGCTACGTCACGTGAAGAACACATGCAGAGGCTCCATATTAGACGTCATGCCCCTTGTGTAACTGGAAACAGTTTTAAGAAGAAAATCATGCGTGCCCCTTTTACGGTTAAGCCCTTTATATAAAGGTGCAGCCTAATTAAACATATATAACACCTAGCGCCTTACGTAAACCCTATTTAATTTGCACCACAATATATAGACACAGCCGATTTGTACCATGGGTATTCCAACTTAAAGTTCACATGAAAATATAAATTATACTTCTTCGTATATTATGTGCCCATGAAACAATATTCAACGCAAAATATTCATGTGTCTAAACTAACTCAAAAGCTAGTCATTTATGCTACTTTAACTTGACTAGAAGTAAGAATGGCAATGGTAAGAAATAACCCGGGTCCCTTAAGTATCCGTTCAACGTGGATGGATATAAAGGTGCAGCTATATTTGCACCACAATGCATAACACAACCGATTTGTACATGCAATTGGTAATTCAAACTTAAAGTGCACATGAATAAATAAATGATACTCGAGTTACTTTGTCACCATGAAACAATACTCAATGCAACATTGTCTAAACTGACACAATATATAGCTGGAGTCATTACATCCTACTTTATCTAGGCTACTAGACTAGATCATACTTGGATAAAATGGGAGTTGACTTGATGAAGATCTTGAAACGGAGTATCATCTCTTTGTGAAGTGTCGAGTAGCAAGAGAATTATGAATAACAATATTTAAATGGTGGAAGTCGCCTCTACCTACGTTACACAACATCTGTGATGCCTTAAAAATCTCGTCAACAAGTCATCTTCCCGAAAAGCCGTGTGCTCTTTTAGACGTAGTAGCTTGCACTACTCTTGGATGTTATGGTAACATCAAAACGAGGTTACTTTTATATTCAAGAAGCCTAGAAGAGAGACAATCGGTGATAATGTAATTTTATTTTTCTTCGTTTGGATTAATTTTATATGTCGCAAACTAAATGTTTCTTGAAACGCTTGAACTTGTGACCAAAGTTGATCTATCACACCCTCACTATGTAATTCCCTTTTTTATCTAGCTTCTTGCTGGTTGCTCACTAAAACACCGTCGTTCAAAAATATATCCTATTTTATTTTGACTAAAAGTAGGGAATGTAACGGTAAGAAATAACCTGTATCTCTCTACTATCGTTCAGCTCAAGTGGGTAAACCTCATGAAATTTTACCCATTTGTGTTGACACGGGTGAAAATTAGTATCTGCTGATGGGTTGCAAGCGAGTCGCATGTACGCATTTTTACCAAAAGGTAAAGCCAACTTGAACCCACAAAACCCATTATTTAAATATATGATACTCGGTAGTCAATGACAACATACACTGATGTGATTCATACAAGACCAAAGGGCTATTTGCCTGAAGGACCCTTCAACTAGGAGATTGACTGTTTAAGCTTCAGCTGAAACAGTGAGTTGTTAATATAATTGGTAGTTGTATATAGTATGTGTGTTAGATTGTAGTTTTGCTGTTTAGAAAAAAGATTCATATAAAAAATTAAAAATATATAATATTCTATGTTTCGAATAGCAAATTTATACACGATGAAGAAAAAATATCAAATAAATTGATAGTTGTTGAAATATTAGTTCGTATGATTTTAATTTACAATTTAGTTATTTGTAAGTTACATTTTGGTGTTTTGAAAATGTTCAAAAAGGTGTTTTGAAGATATATTATTTGTTTGGTCGCGCATTTTGATATAAAGTATTCGATTATTTATATAATATTCATGAGTCGCGATGTAAAAATAAACTCGATAATAAATACAAAATATGCGATTGAAAAAATTCGCAGGCAGGAGTTGTAGGCGGTCCGTCAGCTACGGTGCCATCTCTAACTAAAATTGACAACTCGTGTATATTCAATGATAAATAAGTTGGTAAGTTTGAAAAGAAAAAAAAAAAAGAGAGTTGTATATTATCTTATTATTTTAATCTTTATTTTAATTTTAGTATTTTAAATTTAATTTACCAGTATAAGACCCCATACACATCAGCACATGAAGATTTCGCATATTGATGTTGAGAGACAAATATTTAATATCACATGAATTTGATAATCATTACTAATTTTTTAATCAAAGTAATCTTTTTGTAATAGTTTTATTTATTGTGATTATAAATTTAACAATATGATATAAAAGAAGAAAAAAGATATTTAAAAAGTATTATGCGAGATATAGTATTAATTAACCGATTTTTATATTTCATAAGTGAAAAAATAAAATGCTAATTTCTGATGTTCATATTTAAAAATTAAAGAAGAGAGTTAGAAACCTTTTATAAAAAAATTTAGATATAAAAATTGAGTTTTAGATAATAAATGATGACTAGTTAATATCATTTAACTAATAAATTAAATATTCAACATTTAACTTAAATATTTTATTATTTTCTATATAAAGTTGAGTTTCATGAAGACATGGTGACTAACTAAAAGTTTAGTAAATAGATTATATATTATCATCTTTATTTTTTATAAATAAAAATTGAGTTTCATTTTAATCTTAACTTCTTATGTTAATTTTACTATATATGAAATTTAGTTTCACATAATAAATAATGGCTAATTATTGTTGTTTAACTAATAGATAAAATATTCAATATTTATATTAAATATTTATTATTTTCATTATAAAGTTGAGTATCATGTCAAAATGGTGGCTAACTAATAAAATTTAGTAAATAAATTAAATATTTAAATTCTCATCTTTATTTCTATATATGAAAGTTGAGTTTCATTTAACATATGATGGTTAAATAATAAGTTTTAGTGATTAAGATTAAACATTCAAGTAGTTTTTATTTTTATATACAAAAGTTGAGTTTTATGTAATATATGATGGCTAACTATTATATATTATGAAAACATTAAATATTTTTCATGTTGAGTTCATGTAAAATATACTAGCTATTTGATTTTATTCTTTTTAGGTCAGAGTTGAGCTTCAGATAATGTATGATGACTAATTAATATATTGTGGTAAATTGATTAAATATCTAATTGACTTTATCTTTTAAGTTCCATGTAATACGATCATCTGAATTTTTAGAGGCCCTAGACAAAATTGATGTGTTACGGAAATGAGGCCTTATAGGTAGATGTCAAACATGCCGATTTATAAATTTAATGAAAATGATTTTTTTCGATACAATTTTCAACTAATTTATTTATTTCTCTAATAGTTATTGTCTCAAATCTTAATAGTTGGTTCGTCTTAACTTCTCTAGTCAAACTTTAATACGTCAATTCAATTTTCAATATTAAGCTCTTCAATCGGCATATATATATATATATATATTCTAAATCTAGTTACTAGTAAAAATTCTCTTACCTCAAAATAAAACGGATTCTAATTTGTTATGTAATCATCGTATATATCAAACGTATCACATTATTTGAGAAAATTTTAGAGGCTCTCAAAATTTATAGGTGTTAGACATTTGATCATCTCGTTCATCTTCAAAGACGACTCTATCATGTAATATACAATGTCTCTTTATTATATTTTAACAAATAGATTAAAATTTTATATACTAAATAATCTATTTTTTTCACATATTATATTAGTTCTTTTAACAACTAAATGGTTACTATATAAATTATTAAAATTAAATTATCATTTGATTGGCTTTTTTATTTCATTATATTGAGGCTATACAAGTTAAGTTTGTAGCAGATAAACTTATTTTAACAAATATAATTTTACGATCAAAATATATTATCTAAGGTCTTCCTTAAGGACTCAAATATATATTTGTTATTTTATTACATTTATACGAGTTTAACTTCATGCTAGATAAACTTAATTAAACAAATATAGTTCAAAAATGAAAATTACGAAATATTTAAGATTTTTTTAAGAATTAAAATACATATAAAAACCAAAAAGATAAATAATCATGATTACAAAAGAATTAAACTAGTTTCTTAAAAAGTAGAAATTGGAGAACTTATAACGTTAAACAATAATATAAAATTAAAATACTAACACTTGTAAGAAAAAACCCTATTTAATATACTTATAACTTGCACCAATTTATTCACCTGTCTTTCTTTTTTTTAAAATTGCAAATCTATGTGCATCAATTTTTAATAATCATTTCTTAAACAATACAAAATTTCATTATATCATCTATAATGTGTATTGACCTTTTAGTTGAACTAATGATTAAAATTTTATTGATTAAATAAATTTCTTAAATATAACACAATGTATTCTTTTAATGATGGGTGTTTGATATTAAAATTTAAAAAGGTTAAATGTACAATAGTAGCATTGGGAGTGAAATATATATAGAAATGGATAAATATGAGCCTATATTCTTTTATGTGTATATTTGATATTATGATTTTTGATTGGGTGAATATGATATATAAGTTGCTATTATTTTGCTATATATTTATTTATTTATTATTATTATGTCTAAATTAATAAATCAAACATATAATAAATAAAGTCAGGACCATACCAGAAGATGGTTAACCATAAATAGATGATAAATGTTGAGTTAGAAGACGTGTATATCGTACGAGACAAGATTAATAGTTAAGAAATAATTAGTGAGATGTAAACGGCTAATGCCGCCCTACCTTAATTAGTGGGTGTGTTTGCGGGCATAATCAACTATCAACTATATTTATAAATGAGGTTTCATTTTCATGTTTGTCAAGCTATGTCATAATGCAGTTTAATTATTTTTAAATACTAAGTATCTCTTTCCTTTTAAAACACTGGATTTATTTGATGCATGCGCCTTTATTATCCGAATATGTATTGAATATTCATGGATTAGTTTTTAGTTATTACATTATTATGAAAGAAAATAAAGGTGTTAACTATAAATAACACAAAAGAGGCTAACAAGGAGATAATCGAGGACCAATGGTGTTTCAACCCCTTTCAAATGCCCAATAATCCATAAAAATTTTATATTTTCTAACAACACTTATTTATTCATAATACCATTTTTTGCTTATAAAACTCATGTTCCACTAAAAAGTTAATAGACTTTTCATTGTGCAAATTATCCAGATTATAACACTAGCTGGCTACCTATTATGTTACAATTAAATATGACTTATAGTGATTATACACTTTATGTGTGTATACGGAGTTTCGTATTGTGAAAGGGATGTGATGCATTCATTAATACTTTTAAATATAATGTTTTATCGTTACTATTATACAAGGAGATACATACTGCTACTAATTTCAAATCTTGGCTTCACTCGTGTTAACAGACGGACCTCAATTGCAATATGAAACATTTTACAAGTGATTAGAGAACATTGATTAAATGTTTGATCGATAATTCTACTTAAAAATGCTTAAAGAATTACATACTATTTAATGAAATACTACGAATGAAAGAAAAGGTCATGTTTTGGAAGCTAATACTAGAATATATTATTTTTTGAACTTGCATTATATTTATATTTATTTAGCATTTTTAAATATATTATTTACTAATAATGCAATTAAGTTCTCACGTTCTCATCATATTAGAATATATTATTTACTAATAATATTTAGATTAATTAGAACTTATCTTTAATTTATATTTATTTAGTTTAAATTATTTTAATATACTATTAGGATTATATTAGTCGTTTAGCAAAATTGTGTATAATATATGTTTCTTTCTAATATCTGTTATCAAATCAATAATATTCATCTTTTATTCTTTTACAATTCATTATAAAAAGCTGAAGCACAAGCACACATTCAATCTTATTTGAGATATTTTCTTAAATTTCATACCATAAATTAGTTTTTTACACTCATTTTACTACAAAGTGATGATGGTACTAGTAATTTGATTGGTCTGAGTTCTTAGATTGGAAAATAATAATATAGTAAAGTTTAGAATGTAACTTAAATGCAATTTAAATGATTTAAACTTGATGAAATTAAACTTATATAAACTAAAATAACTCTACTAACTTAAATCATTTACTATATAACTATTATCTTAGCATTCATTAAAGACATTTGTACATTTAAACATTCTTCAATTCATATAAACTACTAATTAACGTAGTGTCAAATCGAAGCATTATATAAGTTCTACAATTGAAAATTACGTACCATTTTACATGTTCTTTTGTATTAGCAATTATGGAAAGGCATTAAGTTCCATTATAGTTATAGTTATAGCTATAGCTATAAATGAATTAATAGGTGGGGGTTGGATACATAGTATACGTAAGATTGTCGCATGCCAATGATTATTTGTTGGGTAGAAAGAATCACAAAATATCAAAAATGCAAACTTTTTTATTACATGATTTATAGACATGCAAACAAACACAAATTACATTTTGGCATTGTTTAATGTCATATCCTTAAAAAGCGAAAGTTCAGAATCAGAAAATACTTTGTAAATTATATATTATATGAAATTTTTACTCGTACGTGAACGGTTCCGATGTGCACATGCAAATGAAAGATATAAACTTGAGTTAAAAAGTACTTTTGTGGTTTTTCATAAGTTTGTTTATTTCAATCTTAATCCAAACCAACATTAACCGGTAAGCAAACTTATTTATATGTGAAAAACCTTATAGAATTTCTCAGTTTTTTCTATTCTATTTTGGATTCTCATTTGAACCTTTTATGTTAATTGAAAATTCATATAATAACATAATATATAGATCTACATGTCATTATGTAGACGGGTCCAAATTAACGAGTAAAGTAAGGAGTTTGTAGTTAGAGGTGTTCAAATTATCCGTATTCAAATTTGATACCTTAATGTTTAAAATATCCGATGTGAAATTATTTAAAAATTCGAATATCCAAATTTTCAAGTATTCAAGCTTTTAGATTCAGGTATTGATAGTGACTTTGAAATTTCAGGTACCCGGATGTCCGAAAATCTAAAAAATAGATTTTTAATATATAATTTTTAGATTTATATTACTTATTTTATTAAATTTTAGTCATAAAATCTAAATCTTATAATTATTTAGTTTATTATGTGAAAGCTTTGTCAAATGAAACGTGTTCATATGTTTAAAGACCAAACTATCGTGCATCTAAAAAGTATTTTTAGTATTTTCGATATGAAAAATTGCGTTTTTTCATATACATATTTTTATACATATATTATGTTATGTTCATTATGTAAATACTTATAAATGTAAATATTTTGAATTTAAAAATAAAAAGAGTTGAAAAAGGTTATATTTATTATTTTATTTGAGTTTTCGGATAACCCGATATTCCTATCTGAATTTTAAATATCTACAATTTTGAATACACATTTCATAGCAAAATTTACTATCTAAAATTTTAAGTATTCCAAATTTCAAATATCCCCGAAAATAAATACCCTCACAGTTACTATGCCACTATAAAGTATAAAACTTATATCAACCACACATGGATCAACTCATATGTCACTTTCTTCCTTAATGCTCCCGCTAACTTTAATCCCTTTTCCCCCCACTTTTAAGTGGCCATAAATGTGATATATAACGTACGTCAGTAGAGGTTGTAATATAATCAAGTCAAAACAAAGAGTTACATAAATTAAAACATCTTAACTAGTGCAATATCTAGACGGTATTTCTGAGAACAATATTTTAGAACATCAAATGTTTGAGGTGTGTTTTTTTAGCAATGCATGGTAAATAGAAGATTATAGAGTATAATTTCAAAAACGAAATGAAACTAAACCATCAGGAAGTCAATAATCATGTTTACGAGTAATAACCCGATGTGAACAAACTAGATATACAAGCCAATACAACTGAGCTCAACGAAAAATATGTGTAGGTTGCTTGATCCAATTGTTTCATCATTAACCCTCCTTGAAGCACTGATTAGAAAGCCAAAGTAGGGTAATAATTTTAACCTGAGACAATGATTACTCGATAATTCATGAAGATAATTGCCTTTATAACTGGAAGATCATCTGGACCTCTATTAGGAAACCACAATTTCAATTCAAAGTTCCATCATCGGACTTACCAAGAAAACAACCATCTGGTTTCAACGATATTGAATCTTTTTTTCGGTAGAGATCATGTATATCCTTCTTCTGCATATAGGTGCAATTAAACAGCCTAAAAGATAAAATTATAAGGTAAACAATTACTTCCAAGACCTGATCTATGATTTTCAGGTTATGTCACAAGTTCCTCTAGGCTTTTAGAGGAAATATAATTGCATATCACCATTTCAAGGTTCACGAGAACTCACAACTCAAAGCAAAACAATGTTCAAAGCTCTAGCAACATGCCAACATCATGTTTAATTCAAAGCATGCCAAGTTTACCTTACTGGTTGATAGAAACCAAATGCCGATAAATTTCTAATTTCTAAGACTTTTAGTGTTCTTGGCATAGAAAGCATATCCATTTCGCTTGTAAAAAAGTAACAATTTGAAGTCATACAATTAAAAACTTAAAGCTGAATAAAGTGATGCAATTTAATACATACATATACAATTTGCAATAATATATATGACTTTACTGATGAAAAATGGATGGGTTGAACTTAATTGACCCCACCGTGCCATAAATGCATGTGCATATGGCAAATCTCCTAATTGGAAACCATAAGAGAGTTGTGGCTATAAAGAAATGATCACAAATAGAATTGTGAGAATAATTTCACTATAGAATTTCATTGAGCACTTGGTGCTCACTAAAAAAGGCTCACAAATTTGTCAGATTAGAAAGAAGACAATAACCAAATAAATAAATGAAGAGTAGTTGGTCTTCGAAGTGTGGTAAGAAAAAGAAGTGCTCACCCGTTATCTAATACCATATGGTGAGCCAGATTCAATAGAAATAAGTACCCTTAAGTCATCATCTTTCACAGCGCACGTGGTACAGAAACTTTAAACAAAAAAGATGCAGGTCAAGACATTAGGTCTAGACGTGAAAAATGGCTGCGTTGGGTAATAGGCTTAATTGGATCGAGTCAAGCCCGAAATATTTTGATACAGATCGGATTTGATTGATCTGAAACATTGTCAACAACTTCCAGATTTTTCATAAATAATAAGAGTGAATATGCTCAGAAATATAAAATTATTTCAATAATAATGTAACTTCTTGAATACAAGATATAGGAGATTTTATGTATTTTAAACAAAATTTGAAGGACTTACCACCCAATTGACATGTTTTCTGTTTGGCTAATCCTTATCGGACGGAAGGCATTTTGGGGTCACAAGCATAGCAGATCTCGTGAGAACTCTGCAGTTAAGCGTGCGCGAGCCGGAGTAGTACTAGGATGGGTGACCTCCTGGGAAGTCCTCGTGGTAAGGCGGGATGTTACACTAAGCGTTTCAGGTCAACCCAGCCTATTTCTACCTATTAAAAACTAACTGCTTTGACTCAACCCTCCTGCCTTTTCTTCCATTTTTGACGGTGCATTTAAGTTCATATGTCTTATATAGTAACTTCCCTTCATCATTAGCTGCACTAAAATAGTTTCACGAAATCTTATTATTAACTACCACTCACTTGACCCACAATAGATATAAGGACCCATCACCAGAGTGGTCTGTGTTTCGTGAAGCAAGTTTTGGTCATGGTGAGCTCAAGATAGTGATCTTGACTCACGCCTTTTGGAGCTGGCACGTTTGGGGAACAGTTAATATAATTTGCACCTGCTCCCTGGTGACCTATCTTACGCCGATTATATACAGAGCGGGTGGGACACGTTTAGCGAACTGGTGCAGCCACTTGCTAGTGCAAGGCCCTGGATGGTTACACAAGGGAATCATGAAAAGGAGAACATTCCCTTTTTCAAGGATAGTTTTGTATCGTATAATGCTAGGTGGAAAATGCCTTATGAAGAAAGTGAATCGCCATCGAATCTTTATTATTCATTTGAAGTTGCAGGGACTCATGTTGTAATGCTTGGTTCCTATACAGATTATGACGAGAACTCTGACCAATACAACTGGTTGAAGGTAAGTTCGTTTCTGTTTTGGTAATGATAATAAATGGTTCTAATTTTTCTAGGCCGTATTTAATCACTACTGAATATAGTAATATTATAATAACTTATCATCTTATATCCTTTTGGGGGCAACATTGAACTGAAAGTAATCTTTATGACAAACTGATTAGCATCAATATATGGCTTAATTTCCATATTTTGATATTTCATAAGCTGGGTGCAGAATTTGTCATAATCTTCTTAACTGATCCAATCTCTGGCACCAGGCAGATCTCTCATCAGTAGACCGGAAAAGAACACCTTGGTTACTTGCATTATTTCATGTGCCGTGGTATAACACTAATTATGCACATCACGGTGAAGGAGACAAGATGATGGAAGCAATGGAGCCATTACTTTATGCTGCTGGTGTTGATATTGTCTTTGCGGGCCATGTGCATGCTTATGAACGCTCGGTATCTTTCTAATCTTAGGCTAGTTTCATACTTCTATTAAATATTTAAACTCTGACCTTTTCTTTTCATGTGGTTTATTGTTCTTCAGAAACACGTGTACAATGGCAAATCGAATCCGTGTGGTCCTGTCCATGTGACAATAGGAGATGGAGGAAACAGAGAAGGTTTACAAACCAAGTAAGTCATGTCTCATGAGCCTCACTAATACCCCGAGCACCCTTCTTTTCATATATGCGTGATCAGGTGGCAATTTGGACCCAGTTTACTTATGAATGATTCAATTTGGGTTCTTACTAAAGCTCAAATGGGTAACATAAAATTGATAGTTAAAAGGAAACATGAACGTGTTTGTAGTCATATCTTAAACACTCATAATTTACGTACATTTTAAATATATTTAGAGACTAAGCGTTTCGGGTCAACCCAACATGTTTCTACCTATGAAAAACTAACTCTCAACCCTCCCCCCTTTTCTTCAGTGTTCTACAATTGATTTAAAGTCATATGTCTTATATAGTAACTTCCCTTTCATCATTAGCTGCACTAAAATAATTTCACGAAATCTTATTAGTAACTACCACTCACTTGACCTACAATAGATACAAGGACTCATCACTAGAGTGGTCTGTGTTTCGTGAAGCAAGTTTTGGTCATGGTGAGCTCAAGATAGAGAACTCGACTCATGCCTTTTGGCGCTGGCACAGGAACGATGATAAGGAACCCGTGAGGTCTGATGAGGTATGGTTAACCTCGTTGATTAGTTCAGGATGTGCTGCTGAGGAAAGTTAAGAAGCTAGAGATATTTGGTCACCTTAAATGGTAAATGTTGGTAGTAAAAGCGGCACTCGTTCTCCATGTAGTTATCCTTACTAGTCGATACATGTAAATCAACATCTTATTTCTTGTGTTGTTCCTACTTATATATATCCGTCAAAAATTGTTGTTTTTGAAGGTTAACAATTTATATCCTTATATACAGCTTCTCTATTTATAATTTTGTGTGTGTATAAATATGTTTGTATAATATGGAAACGGGATCAAGACTCTTTACATTTCATGTTTTGTATTCTTGTTATAGTTTTGAGTTTTGAAGAACGGCTCATTTTGGCTATTTGAGAAGTCGAAGATTTCAACAATGATAATAGGGTATAAAACGATATTTTTCGACGTTGTTCATGCAAGAGAAATGTTGATTTTAGAAGATGACATATTTGACAAAAAAAGTAGAAATTTTTTGTCGATTACAATCTTTTGTATCAAGATGCTCTATGGTCTTGTTGGTGGCTACGTCCACATCTGCAAAATGTTGTTTTCAGATAAACATTTTTGATAAAAAAATAATCAATAAGGTTTCGTCCTTTACAATCCTTGATTATTTTGTTTTATTTAATTATTTATTTAATGAACACTAAATTCCACATAAAATCATTTAAGGCGGCTACTAAAATGTGATGTTAAAAAAGAAAAAAGAATAAATAAAATAAGAAGAGAAAATTACATTTTTTTATAAATTTTGTATTTTTGGATTGAATAGAATTAAAAGAAACTAGAGGTTTTATAACTATTTCAGACTTCTTCTTTTCACTCTAATTTTAGAGAGAAGATATTGAATAATATTTTTGAAACTTGTTTCTTTTTTCTCTCCATAAAAAAAGCTCAAAATCACAATCCTATTTTGTTTTCTTTTCGGTTTCTTCTTTTGTCTTAAAAGATAGATTTGCGAGCAAGCCGAACTCTATACCGTTAACACCAATTAACATTAAAAGATGGATTTTTGTATCTTTGACTCATTATAAGAAAAAAAAAAGATATAGTTTAAATGAGATATGAGTCATATATATGAAAAGTCATTTTTTCAGAAAAAGATAAAAATAATTATAAATAATATATAAATAAACGGACCTAAAGAGGATGGGCCGAGTAATAGAGAAACAGCTCAACTTCATTAAATTACAAAGAATCTATATATTCATGATGTTTGTACGATGCACGATATTTTATACTATGATGCACAATTATTTTATTTTTTAACGATATTTTATTATATGTTTTGAAAAATCAATGCATCATATTTAAAGACGCAATTCATTATATTCAGCAAAAATGGTGCATCTAAAAGCAATAACCATCGATATTAAGATTCGGCAAAAAAATGAAAAAATGAAGAAAAGAACGAGATAAGAAAAACAAAAAAAGAAAAGAAAAGAAAAACGGAAATAACAAAAAATGAAAAAAAAAACAAAATAAATAAATAAATTAATGAAAAAAATTAAAAGAAAAAGATAAAAGAAAGTCAAGAAATAAAGAGAAAGAAGAAATGGAAACAAATGACGGGGAATTTAGGAGGACATTTGTCCTTTCCTCATTAACTTCTCTCATTTCCCTCAAAAATACCTGTTCTCACAGTAACCATATTCTAATTAAATTAAGACAAAAAATAAAAATAAATAAATCTGCAAAGGTAACGATATAATGGGGTTTTAGAGAGTCATCTACCTCTCACTTTATATCTATCATTGTGTGCCGCTCCCTCTCTTCTTTTTCTAGGTAAATTCATAAGCTATTTGTCACAAATTATTTCATCTAATCTGTGCTTGATCTTCATTTTAATCGGTTATATATCCTCTCAGATTTTATGTTAGGGCTATTTTGACTCACCGTCTAGTGTACTTTGAGCTGATTGCCGGTGAGCAGCCGATCAGAGGTCTTACATATCCGATTAATCTCTTGAGCAACTTCGAATCTACACAAACAGTAAGTCAATTTCAGTTGATCAGTAGAATTACGTAATTTCATGTTATGTTATCTTGTTATATTGATTTCATCACACTACATGTTTTCAGTCCCGATCTATATTGTATTACTACCATTTATCCTTTATGTATTCATGTAATAAACAAAATTATGTAGAAATGTTTCGATTTTGATTTTTAAGGTCAAACGGTTGACTTTTGACTTTTTCTCAGTTCATTAATGTTGGTGCTCACAACTAAGCATGGGCGGTACTAGGGAGGGGCACTGTGGGCAGCTGCACTCTCAAGCTATTCAAAACTTACAAAAATTTTTTTGGAGAAGATGATAGTTTTCATTTTTGCCCCCATGATAGTATACTAATTAACTAAGTGAAAACAAAGTGAATGTTTGGTCATAGCCTGCATTTTTTATAAATGAAGTAATCTAATGGTCATAATTCACTTCCCCCTTCCCTCTATATCTTTACTTCCCTATTGAACAATCCCCTATGTATATATTTTATTATATATATAAATAATATTATATACGACTACTTAGATGCATTTTTTATAAATGAAGTAATCTAATGGTCATAATTCACTTCCCCCTTCCCTCTATATCTTTACTTCCCTATTGAACAATCCCCTATGTATATATTTTATTATATATATAAATAATATTATATACGACTACTTAGATGCATTTTTTATAAATGAAGTAATCTAATGGTCATAATTCACTTCCCCCTTCCCTCTATATCTTTACTTCCCTATTGAACAATCCCCTATGTATATATTTTATTATATATATAAATAATATTATATACGACTACTTATATGGGAATAAAACTATACATAATTTTCTCATTGGTTGAATTTTTTTCTCTTAATCTTATTTAATCATTTTTTCTTATCTACCAATTACGTATTTAAATTTAAATTTAATCCTACAAATTCATTTATATTATTAAATTACTAGATAAATACTAATTAAAATTAGGGTTTTGTCAACTCACTTGGGCCGCCATCTATACACGCACACACGCATAGGGTATCTGGGTTTCTCAAAATCACGGATCGATCTGGGTTTCTCAAAATCTCTCACACACGCACATATTTGGGTTTTCTTCAAGGTTTGCTTTCGTTTTCAATTTCGATTTTTGATTATGTTCAATTGTTCATTCTTTAATTTCGAATTTGGTTTTGATTGTGATGATTACGGAATCTGGGTTTCTCAAACTTGTTCAATTGTTCATTCTTTATTTATGCTGTGGATTATTGATTGTTACATGTTACATATTATTTATGTTGGGTAAATAAACATGTTTATTGATTGTTCCTGTCACTTTGTGTATTTATGTTCCTGTCACTTTGATTATTAATTGTTTAGCCCTTGTTCTGGGATTATTGATTGTTACATGTTACATGATGAAAATGTATGTTCCTGACTTCCTGTTGCTGACTTCCTTTTATTTATGTCGGGTTTATGGTTACTTGTTCCTGTTGCTTGTTCTTTACTGACTTCCTGAACAAGTATGGGTTTATGGGTTTTGATTTCTACACTTGCTGACTTCTTTTTATTTATGTTGGGTCTATGGTTTGTTTGCACTTGAAATTCCACTTATTAATGATTAAATGTATGTACTTTGTATGGTGTAATCCGGCATCTTTTGAGCTTTGTTTGCTAATGGTTAATTTGGTTAAATTCTGATTTTTATAGTTTTTCGGTTTTAAACGAAACTGAACCGAATCAAATTTGGTTTTCGGTTCGGTTTCCAAATTTGATTTCGGTTTTGCTCCCAAAAATTTCAAAACCGAATAAACTGAACTGAGAAAACTGAAAACTGAACCAATGAATACCCCTAGCTGAGTGTGTGAATTTATGATATTTGACTTCAAATTTCAAAATTGGAAGTTCAATTTTTCATTTTGGAATAGTAGGGTGTATGATTAGGGTTTAATCATGATGTTATTAATCTTAAAATTGTATATCCAGGGTTAGATTTGAAATGGCAGACAATGGTTCAGTGAATGAAGATACCAAAGATCAAAATACTTCGTCTTTGGAGATCATTAACACCGATGTATCAGCTGATGAGTTATCTAGAGAGGTTCAAGATACACTCACTCTTTCACAAAGGCATAAGTTTTGGGAAACACAGCCCGTAGGTCAGTTTAAGGATCTACGGGATACTAGCCTACCCGAAGGCCCGATTGAACCTCCTACGCCAATCTCTGAAGTGAAACAGGAACCTTATAATCTTCCCAATCTATACGAGTGGGTCACTTGTGATATGGATTCTGAGGAGACGTGTGCTGAGGTTTATAACCTCCTTACGAACAATTACGTGGAAGATGATGAGAACATGTTTAGGTTCAATTATTCTAAAGAGTTTCTCCGGTGGGCCCTTCATCCTCCTGGTTACTATAAGACCTGGCATATTGGTGTTCGTGTGAAAAGTTCGAAAAAGCTCGTGGCTTTTATTACTGGGATTCCTGCAAGAATGCGGGTTCGAAGTGATATTGTTAGCATGGCAGAAGTTAATTTCTTGTGTGTTCATAAGAAGCTCAGGTCGAAAAGATTGGCCCCAGTGATGATCAAAGAAGTCACCAGGAGGGTTCATTTGGAGAATATTTGGCAGGCTGCTTATACAGCAGGTGTGGTTCTTCCCACCCCGATAACTTCTTGCCAATATTGGCACAGATCTTTGAATCCCAAAAAGCTTATTGATGTCGGGTTTTCACGGCTTGGCCCGAGAATGACAATGAGCAGGACAATGAAGCTTTATAAATTGCCTGATTCGACAGTTACACCTGGTTTCCGAAAAATGGAGCTTCGTGATGTTCCTGCAGTGACCCGACTGCTTAGGGCTTACTTGATGCAGTTTGTGGTTGCACCTGACTTTGATGAACTCGATGTGGAGCACTGGATTCTTCCAAAAGAGGATGTTGTTGACAGTTTTGTGGTTGAAAGCCCCGAGACTCACAAGATCACTGATTTCTGCAGTTTTTATACACTGCCATCATCAATTCTTGGTCACCCGACTCACTCAACTTTGAAGGCAGCTTATTCTTACTATAATGTCTCAACCGAAACTCCTTTACTTCAGCTGATGAATGATGCTCTTATCGTGGCAAAACAGAAGGATTTTGATGTTTTCAATGCATTGGATGTGATGCATAATGAAACTTTCTTGAAGGAGTTGAAATACGGGCCTGGTGATGGTAAGCTTCACTATTATCTGTATAATTATAGGATTAAGCATATCTTAAGACCATCAGAACTTGGGCTTGTACTTTTGTAATTTCAGAACTAGCAGACTGGTTTTGGATTTTGTGTACTGATTTTTGCTGTTTTAGATTTTGATCAATATGTACTTCGGTTGGCAATTTGAACTTATGAATCATAAACACTATTGTTTCTCTATCCATTTTAAGTGACTTCAATATCTACTGTTTTTGGCATCTATCTGGTTTGGAAGGCAAGGGAACAAATATTTCAGGCAAGTAGCTGGCTACTTTAATGGTTTGGGTCCTGTACGGTCAGTGAGCCATAAATGTGTGGGTTGTGTAGGGTTGAGAAGGAAACGACCCATTTTAAATTTACTTTGAAGTTTAAAAGGTTGTCACTTGTGTATTCATTTTGCAACCAACCCATATCTTGGATGAAATCCCTCGTTTGATAATTACCAATGCTAAACGTGCTTAAGGATTCATGCTTTCATTCATGTTTTAACACATATTTTATGTACTTTGTCTTCTCAAATCTTCATTTTCAATTTTATGTACCGATCGTATATTTAAGCAAACATTCAGATATATTTATTAGACACTAATTATTTTGGTATAATACTGCAACTTCTAACAGGTTAAAGAATTTAACGATGAATGGTTATATTCATGAAAGACAAAATACTTGGAAGTAAAAGGAAGTTAAACTAAATTAACATGGTGTTATTTTGTTCAGTTTAACTTCTTTTTAAATAAATAATACTATTCAATCATCCTTATAATAATCAAAGAATGTAAAATATGTGGGTGTACTCTTACCATTTCACCCTTCTATATAAACAAACTCACCTAAGTGAGAAGTGTGTGCAATTTCTAAAAATCCTTCTAGTTCCATAGATTGCAAAGTAATAAAATGATGATGAACATCACTATAAACAAATCATCAACAATTCCTCCTTCAAAGACTACGCCAGATTCTTCTAAGCAACTATGGACTTCAGATTTGGATCTTGTTGTTGGTAGAATCCACATTGTTACTGTTCATTTCTACAAACCAAATGGATGTGAAATTTTTTTCTATTCAAGCATCATGAAAAAGGCACTTGGTGATGTGCTTGTCTCGTTCTATCCAATGGCAGGGCGATTGGATAGAGATGAGACAAGCAGGATTGTGATTAATTTTAATGGAGAAGGAGTTTTGTTCGTTGAGGTGGAAACAGATTCCGCTTTCGATGACCTTGGCAACTTCACGCTGTCGCCAGAACTACGTCATCTCGCTCCTACAGTTGACCACTCTGGCGACATTTCCTCCTATCCGCTATTTTTCACAGGTACAGGTTTTAATATTAATGTACATAGCTTTTTCTTTTTTGTTAGATAAATAACTAAGACATGATTCTTGCTTAATGTGTAATTATTTAGCTATATGAGACACACATAGTACTGTTAAGGATGTGATAATGGACTAAAGAAATTACGTAAAGTCAACTTTTGCTTTGAGTAAGGAAAAGTGGCAGATGTGATAACGTTGGCTAGACAATAAGCAGCCAACTAGCCAAGGGCACAAGGGATATATTTTCGTGAGTATCTTTGGTGGACATAAGAAAATAATGGGATGATTGAAAAGGATGTCATAAGATATATGGAAGGTAGATTCTTGCAAGATATAAGGATGGTAAATTATGTTGCAATAGCCATCGGTGGTGCAGAATAATGAAAAAATATCTGATGGTTGAAGTATGGGCGAGTATAATAAGTTGTACTTTCTGGATCGGTAAGTTTGTGCTCTTATCCGGAGGATCAGTGATGAATGGAATATTAAGTTCTGTTTACATGCTGAAATGCACATCTATAACACATTTGGGGTGGGTAGATACACCTATAGTTGAAGACTTGAAGCCTTTATTCATACCTCATGCTCATTTATGACACCTATTTGGGGTGGGCTTTTGCTGTGCCTTCAACCACACATTACATTATAGATGAGTTTGGTTTAACCTAGATCCTAGCTAACAGACGAAATTGGCAAGTGTACCAATTGTATGATAGTAGATCTTATGTAAGACTGGGTTGTCGAACTCAGGGAGCGAAAATTGAGTTTCGTTACTTACGGGTTGTTTACTTTGTTTTTCGTTTCTTAGTTGTTAGAGTTTGATTTGTTTTTGTTAACATCCTAAGTAAGGAACAATTGAATCCAATTAAATGTGTGAATCAGATCATGAAATGATCTTCAATCACTTGATTTTCTACTCCAAAATCCAAACCGCCCCTAAAATTGCCTTAGGCTCCTTAGCTCCAGATTTTAGTTGGTACGTAAAAGATAATAGCTAAATCCCTAAAATTTTCAGGTTTATAAGGTTCAGATCCGCTGTGTGTCCCATGCTGCGACCAGGATGCGACCCGACTGCGACCAGGGTGTGATCAGCTTCAGAACTCTCTGCCACTTTTTGAGACTTTGTCGCAGGTGCGAACAATTTCTCGCTCCGTTTTGCTTTAATTTGTGCTCTCTTCTTCTTCTCTGGTCTGGATCTTTTCCTCATTGGCTACTCAAACCAACTCGAATGAGGGGGATGTCACTTCCTAAAATCTGCATATTTCAGGCAATATCAGTTGGCATTCAACTTGTAACTGAAGACTTTATTTATACCTCAGGCTAGCCTTTCTTTGTTATGCAACTTCCTATTTTTAGCATTGAGGTCACTTGCAACTTCAATTTGGTAATTTTTAACACATTTTTCTTTGGCTTTTTTCGATATGCTTTTTGCATGAAACATGATTTATATTGATGGCTTCATGCCATAAATGTTCACTGGTGTCTTTCCACTTTGTCTAATTTTCTCACTGTGTATTAGTGCCCGGTACTGATGAATATTGTCATTGCAGGTGCATATTTCCTCGGCAGGGGATGAACATGTTCGCATTACGTGGATTACTAGTGATTCATCTTCTCCTTCACTTGTCGAATATGGAACATCACCTGGAAAATACAGCTTTAAGGGTCACGGAGATACTACTTCTTATAGCTATTTATTATATAGATCAGGGACTATACACCACACTGTAACTGGACCACCGGAAACAACACTGTTTACTATTACAAATGTGGAGGTCAACAACCCAAGCTCAGTTTTAAAACCCCACCATCAGAGTTCCCAGTTACATTATTGCTGGTGATTTAGGTCAAACCGGATGGACCAACTCAACTTTGGACCACATCGACCTATGTGAATATGATTTGCACCTGCTCCCTGGTGACCTATCTTACGCGGATTACATACAGAGCGGGTGGGACACGTTTGGGGAACTGGTGCAGCCACTTGCTAGTGCAAGGCCCTGGATGGTTACACAAGGGAATCATGAAAAGGAAAACAGGCCCTTTTTCAAGGATAGTTTTGTATTGTATAATGCTAGGTGGAAAATGCCTTATGAAGAAAGCGGATCGCCAAAGAATCTTTATTATTCATTCGAAGTTGCAGGGACTCATATTGTAATGCTTGGTTCCTATACAGATTATGATGTGAACTCTGACCAGTACAACTGGTTAAAGGTAAGTTCGTTTCTGTTTCGGTAATGAGAATAAATGGTTCTAATTTTTCTAGGCCGTATTTAATCACTACGAAATATAGTAATTTTTAACTTATCATCTTATATCCTTTTGGGGGCAACATTGAACTGAAAGTAATCTTTATGACAAACTGATTAGCATCAATATATGGCTTAATTTCCATGTTTTGATATTTCATAAGCTGGGTGCAGAATTTGTCATAATCTTCTTAACTGATCCCATCTCTGGCACCAGGCAGATCTCTCATCAGTAGCCGGAAAAGAACACCTTGGTTACTTGCATTATTTCATGTGCCGTGGTATAACACTAATTATGCACATCAAGGTGAAGGAGACAAGATGATGGAAGCAATGGAGCCGTTACTTTATGCTGCTGGTGTTGATATTGTCTTTGCGGGCCATGTGCATGCTTATGAACGCTCAGTATCTTTCTAATCTTAGGCTAGTTTCATACTTCTATTTAATATTTAAACTCTGACCTTTTCTTTTCATGTGGTTTATTGTTCTTCAGAAATGCGTGTACAATGGGAAATCAGATCCGTGTGGTGCTGTCTATGTGACAATAGGAGATGGAGGAAAGAGAGAAGATTTACAAACCAAGGAAGTCATTTTTCATGAGCCTCACTAATACCCCAAGCACCCTTCTTTTCATATATGCGTGATCAGGTGGCAATTTGGACCTAGTTTACTTGTTTAAGCAAACAGTGGAAGAAGCTTCTGCTTCCAACGAAGAACTAGCTCAAATTAAAGGATCTTATGAGGGAGGCTGAATTCAACCGGAAGATGTCTTTTTGTTACATTTTATAATTAGCTTTGCCAAATGTAGTAGCATTACCTTAGTTGAAATTACTTTCTTAATCTTTATTATTAAGTGCATTTTTTTTGCATTTGTTGATGTTTACATACAAATAGTATGTAAGATATATCTGACTATGTTGCTTATAAATGCAGGGTTATAACAAAACGAGAGATCTAGAAAGTGAACCGATATTGGAAAAAATGCCTTCCTTACACCAAATACTATGTCATCTTATGGGATGTAGGGCAAGTTATCTTTTATATTTCATGTCAATATTTAATATTGATTTCATTACCCAATAATCTCTTTGTAAAACTTCTATGCACGACTCCACGGGTCAGTTTCGATTGAAGAAGATATTGGGAACCAACTTGGAAGAATAACCAAAAGAATATATACACCAAGTTGTTGATACGGTTCATTTTTTACCCAAAAAAACGGATCATGGTGCACCAATCTTGAAAACAGCTTAAAAGAAAGTCATCCTTATTCTGTTTTGAGTCTTTTATCTGAATAGGATGAACTTGGTGCAACCAAAAAGGATAAATGCTCCAAATAAAATGCTTAAGAATTTATAAAATTCGAACTTGATCATATCAAATATGATGTAGCTAAACAGTTCCTGAACCTATTTTTGAAGAAGGCAGCTGGCAAACTGATGGACGATCAAGAATCTGCTATAGCCTTCTTGGTTGATTCAAGTTGCGGCAACAATTTGGAGGGAACTTAGGGATCATTTTCAGGTACATATCCAGACTCTCTAATTAGAATCTTTGTAAGTTAATCTCTTAAACTTCCTCCAGTACTATAATGGCTCTTACCTATGGCACTATACTTCTTCTGAAAGATGTTGGAGGTCATTTTCATTAGGTACTCTTCTTTATAGTATAATATCTTCACAGTCAAACGGAAAATCGCTACATATTGTGGTCATTCTTTTATGTGGTTGTTGTTTGTTAATGTTGTTCTCCACTGTCTTTTTACATATTACTAGGGATATGTGAATCACAACCTCTTATGTCGTTCTTTGAAATTGTGGAAGGTACCCACATTTTGCTATATTTTTTGTTTCAGGTGTTGACGTTTATACATGTAGGGAAATAGATGTTCTACGTATACTTGCATGTGAAGTAGATTATCTTTTTCCAATTTGTTGTTTTGTTGGGGTAAATCTCCTTTTATCATAATTGTCTTTTGCTTTCACTCTTGGGGTTTGCTCGATATGATTATCTTCAATGTTTCTATCGGTATTATCAAAGTGACATGCACAGAGCTATCGCTGATGCAATGTGAAGTGAAGGTAGTTGGATATCTGTGAAGGTGCAGAGATGCTGTTTTCTTAGCATCTTATACCCAAACCTGGTTAAGAAGGGATTAGTGTTTGAATGGTGATGATACTTGTAGAATATGGCCTCAATCTTTTCAATGGCTTAATTTGGTGGACTTTGGTAATAGGTTTGGTAAGATGAACTGGAATGGTAACTTTGAGGAAATTGGGTAGTTGGTTTTTAAAATAATATTTTTTTTATCAGCAATTTCCTTAACACAAACGTACAACTTGTGATCAATACGAATTCGAAGGTTAAAGGAGCAGGTAGGTATTGCAAGTGTAAACGTATGTTAACATGTACTTGTATGTTTGTTCCTCTATTGTAAACATATTATGGGTTGGCAACTTAGGGGATCTAATGAGTATAACTGTTATCTTCTTTTTATAAATATTTGTTTTAGTTTATCAAAAATATTATTCTCGGAGTACCGTCCCGGTGTTACACTAATTATATCCTTCGGTTTTGTCCTTGATGGAAGGCGGTTGGGCGTAGGCGGCTGGTTTCACAATTTGAAGGATGGTAGTTGCGAGTTACAGCAGTGACAAGTACCTAATATTAATTCAATTTAAGACCCACCGCTTACTTTCTTTCTTTCTTTCTAAAAACCTTTAAACTAACTAATTGTTACTCCATCTGTCCACTGCTTCAATCTAAATCTACTTGAAAAAGTAATTATGAAAAATCATTAAACTTTGAGATTTACTTTCAATTAATACTTTCAATAACTCGTTTATTAATTATTTTCAGTCCAACTTACTTTAAATATACGAAAGTATTGACATTTTATCAAATTAGCATAAATCCAACAATCTTTTTTAGGACATTCTTTTTTGAGATGGATGGGATATTATATTATTTTATTATTGCGAAAAGAAAAATAAAAAAAAATAATACAACAATGATAACAATATTTCATAGGATAGTGGAATTTGCTCTTGTAACGTTTCTCATTTTGGTTTATAAGCAAGTCGTTTGTTTACCCTGTAAGTATTCAATCTTAAAGGTTCAATAGAAACCATATAACTTTATATCGATTCACATGTTTTTGTAATAATGGAAGAACGTCTTAAATATATAATAATTCAAGTAACATTTATAAGCCCCTGATACAAACTCCAACTTCAGGCACAATTGCGGCTGCCAAAGATACTAATAGTCCATCTTGTCCAAGTATGCATCAATGTCAAAATATGGGCAATTCCTTTGGGAGGAAAGCAGGTAAATTTCAGAATCTATCCTTACCATAATATGATGTTTTTTCCCTGACAAAATGAGACGATTGATGTTCACGCCTTGCTGAACGACGGTTTTGGGCACCATGGACTGGTTGATGTCTTTTAAGAATAAGAAAGCATTTTTCTCAAGACCGTTTCATTTTCCGGCAACAATAAGATGAAACACATTCAACACTTAAAATTGTGTTAAATCTCTGTTTTTTATGAATGATTTTTGTACTCCGGTGTTTACATAACTTCATAAACTAAATTCGGTTTTGAATGATACATAAAGGTGCCACATAATAATTCATCATAATTCATAATTTTAGTACTTTCATATATAGATACCAGTGTGTAAGTAATATGTAAGCAAATAGTGAAGAGGTAATGATCATTTCAAAGAAATAGGAGTAGATGACAATAAACCATGAAGAAAAAGAAGAAGAAACACTAATTTGATAGCATTTAATCTCTATCGAATGGTGAACAATATGAGGTCTACAAGGATTCACCTTCAACAAGTTTATGACAATCTAAAGCAATAAGAACAGCTCATATATCTATATAAGTCATACAAACTTACTGAGTATCAGCACCACTCTGCTGCCATAAGTTAATGATATCGGTAGCCTGATTAAGAAGAATAATGACCTGCTTTTGAGAAATCCATGGCTTACTTTCGAGCATGATCTTAAGTTCTTCCCAAGCATCTTTTCTTGGCCAGAAATAGTAAGGACTAACTGGAATAGTCCCGTATCCTGGAATCACTTGGTCAAGGGCTAACCCGATGTTTTTCTCCATCCAGATGAACTTCAGCACTAGCCGAGGTTTCTCCATTGGCTTGACAACCACTCCAAGCTTCTACAAGTTCAGTACAAACAAGTATCAGCATCGATTTTCTCTTTTTTTACTAGCAGTTTACTTATTTTAGTTATTGACTTTTGGGTCAAGTGTCTGAAAATTTATCAAACCTTAACCAAAATTCTGCCGCATGTATCCAAATTTAAATTATTGTAAGTGTCAAACTTCCAATTATGACCTAATGTATGCATCTGATGACTTCTTCATCAGGTTACCAATATCTTATAAGAGGTCGGATAGATACAATACTAAATTGGCAATAACTAAAAGTTAGATATATACAATTTAAACTTTTAAAGTTGGATACATTGTAAATACAATAGAACTTTGGGCAAAGTTAGATACATTTTTAAGACAATGAACCCTTAACTATTGTATTTCATTTTTCATAGTAAAGAGATTATTGATCTTGTAGAAACTTTGCAAGAACGCCACACTTCGGAAAAAAAAGTGCATAACTATTGTGTCCTAGTGGTTGGCGTCCTGATATCCTCACAAGAGATCTCAGGTTCAGACCTCACTAGCTACACATCTTGGAGTGACCATGGAAAGGGTCGGAACAGTCACGGGATACCACGGTTAGGTTGTGTACATCTAAGTAAAATTAATTGCCCTCCCCGGGTAACCTGAACAGGGAAAACCTCATCCGTTTACCCATTTATTCCATCCTTAAATGTTTGTGTATTTCACAATGGTGTCGCTTACCACCTCATTCATTCCAAAGAAAGAAAGAGTATGAGCATACACATACTAAAATTCAAATACAAATCAGCATGGTCTCTTACTTCTTAATTTCATCACATTGTGACAACTAGATTAAACTTCATACTCCCTCCATCCCCAAACAAGTCCACTTTATATATTATATTTCTACCAAAAGGACAATGACATTTAAATTTTGACATCTTGATAAATTTTGACGGCCTAAATCAGCATAGGGTTTTGTATCTTTCAACATAAGCGACAAAAATCGGTTTTCAGTCGTACCTCAGAGTCAAGTGGCGTTTCTATTGCAATTTGCTTATTTACGTTGATAAGCAAGTAGAAGCTGTAGTTGGTAAATACTGGACTTAACATACAATTCGTCAAAAACTAGCCCTAACTAACTAACGAACAATTAAGGAAACAAAAAATGAAGAGGGAATATTAATGATTAGAAGTGAAACCTCAGAGTCGAGTGGTGTTTCTATTGCAATTGCTTCAGCCGTAGCTGCAATGGGAGTTTTAGGGTTTTTGAATGTTGTGGAAGCATGGCTGAAATTAGCGCCGGTGGAAAGCTTTGGAAGGTCAAATTTAAAGGGGGTTTGTGTTTGTGTTTGTGATTGTGGTTGAGCATGAAAATTGGTGAGAATTGAGGGTTTGTAAGAAGAACAAGTGCAATTGACACTCATCCCCATTGATGATAACATTTTCTTGATGATGATGATATGTTGGAGATGAAATTAGAGATTTTTGATAGAAACAGAGTAAAACTATCCCACAGATTTTTGTAATTTTGTTCCAAAAAGAGCTCTTTTTTCTTTAAAAGGAGGCTGAGGTAAATTTTATGGTATAATTTAACATTTAAAAAAGTTTAGTTGAGACTTGAGAATGAATATAAGTTTAATCATATTTAAAAGGTAAAAAAACATTTATAAAAATATTGAAAAAATGGAACAAAATAAAAAAGAGAAATGATTTAGAGGACCAAACATGATTTTCGTATTCTATTTCCTTTATTTACGAATTCGAGAAATTCAAGTGATGCACAATAATTATATATATTTTATATGTTATTTGTGATACTCAAACTTATATTTATATTTATTTTTATAGATTCTGATAAATTTCTATTTAATAGTTTAAAATTTTATTTCAACTAGTATTTGAGTATGATTTATAGATTTAAATAGATTTAAGTTTAATAGTTTATTATTATTTTTCAATTAGTGTTTAAGTATGGTTTATAGATTCTAATAGATTTAGATTTAATAGTTTAATATTATTTCCTAATTAGTGCTTAAGTATGATTGACATATACTTTTTTTATCATATATTAAACATGGTTATCTAAATTATTAAAATTTAACTTATTTTTTTAATCAAAAAATTTAAGAATTTGTCACGTGGCATCTTCGGTTACGTGATAAATTCTGGAGCATTCTTTTATCCTCTTATAGTGTATATATAGTATATATTATATTTATATCCCATGCGATGTACGACAATTCAAATTATGCAATATTTATCTATATTTTTTCACTACACAATCTGATATAATTATATATTGTACCTCTTTATAATAGTTGGTTTGACCAAAACCTAAAACTCATAATCTTAAACTTGTTAGGTAATATTTAATGTGAGTATTTGATATTCAAATTCACATATATGAAGATGTATAATGTATATGAATAATCGTATCTTGACACTCGCAAAAATCGATCTACTCATAGCTAGCAAAAAATCATCTAAATATGGGTTGATATATTGGCTTTCCACTTATTTTAAAAAATCCTTTGATTTTGGGTCCGGTATATACAAAAACCATATGAAACTCTTCAAATCTTCTTTGTTATAAATGTAACAAAACTAAATATGATCATAAATTTAGCAAAGGACACATCTACTAACACAAAAGCATATAATTAACTAAATATCTAGTATACTATAGGAACAACGAACATATAATTAACTTCCACACATGCATGAGAGGGATGAAATTGATAAATTAATTATAAATAAATTCAAAGAAAAAGGTTACAGTCTGATGCAATCTACACGGATATTATAGAAATCACATGACACGATTTCTTTTGCATTAAATTGAAATTTAGTTCATATGGTAGCATACACATGCAGATACCTCTTTTCTTTTTAAAACTTATAGCATTCAACCCGGCCTATAAACCATTTACCACCCACAAACCGCGTAGAATCCTATTAAGTCATATATCTTTTGACCGTTTGTCACATTATTATCAAGGAATCGATTCTCACAGTTATAAAATATTTATATATTAAGGAGTATCCTTTTTCAAATATAATAGTGTTTGAATATATTTATAGATTCTAACATATTTAAGTTTAATAGTTTAATATTAATTTTTAATTAGTGTTAGAGTATTATAAATTTTTTTAAATTAATTAATATCATATTTAAATATTATCTAATACTAATTATGTTTAACTTAATTCAAAATTCTTAGAGGTTGCCACTAATTATTTGTTTAACTTAACTCAAAATTCTTAGAGGTTATCACATGACAAAGATACTACAAAGCAAATTTTGGAGCGATTATTTTTACTCTTATATAATATATATAGAACAAATATATATATATATATATATATATATTCCTTCTTTGTATATAGATTATGTTTAGTTCCATATGTAGAAAACATTTACTAATTATGTTGATTGTCGTCAATAATTAATTTTTAGACCAAAGTCTTATCCGTTGTAGATGAAGCTTCTATAGCAGCTAAGTCTAGAGGGAAATAATGAGCATTACGTTCATGCATAACTTCCATACCAAGTTTAGCACGATTAATGATATAAGCCTAAGTGTTAATTACACGACATTGACTATCAACTACGGATTGGTTAAAATTGAAACTATTTAGGTTGAAAGCCATAGTACTGATACCTAAGCAGTGGACCATATAATTACTACATGACAAACAGCTAGGAAGAAATGTAAAGAACGAGAATTGTTGAAAGTAGCATATTGGAAGATCAATCGGCCAAAATAATCGTGAGCGGCTACGGTGTTATAAGTTTATTCCTTTTGACCGAATTTGTAACCTTCATTAACAAATTCATTTTCTATGGTTCCCCTTATCAAATTAAAGGTTACCAAAGAACCAAGCATAACACTAAATAGGGAGCCACCGAATACACAAGCTACACCAAGCATGTGAAATGGGTGCATAAGGATGTTGTGCTCAGCCTGGAATACAATCATGAAGTTGAAAGTACCAGAAATTCCTAGCAGCATACCATTAGAAAAGCTTCCTTGACCAATTGGGTAGATCAAGAAAACACAGTCGCAATTGCAACAAGAGTTGAATATGCAACAACAATCCAAGGTCGCATATCCAGATGGAAACTAAGCTCCCACTCACGGCCCATATAACAAGCTACACCAAGTAAGAAGTGTAGAACAATTAGTTCATAAGGACCACCATTCATCAACAGATGATGCTTCTCATATTGGGTAAAAATGCAAACTGATAGCTGCAGAAGTAGGAATAATTGCACCTAAATAATATTGTTTCCATAAAGTAGAGATCCAGAAATAGGTTCACAAATACCATCAATATCTACTGGAGGAGTAGTAATGAAGGCGATAACAAATACAGAAGTTGCGGTCAATTAGGTAAGGATCATCAAAACACCAAACCATCCAATGTAAAAATGATTTTCAGTGCTAGTCATCCAGTTACAGAAGTGACCCCACAAGCTTTAGGTTTCGCCTCTCTCTAAAATTACAATCATGGTAAAATCTTAGTTTATTTAATTATCTGGTACTCCCAAGCACACGAATTTTCAAATGGAAAACTAAAGGCTTGTTATTCAACAGTATAACATGACTTGTATGCACGTATCAACCAATCTCTTCTCTATCTGAATATGCTTCAATTATTTGAAAATACCCTAGAATATCATCCGTTTTAACATTTCCATGTTTTTTCTTATTAATGTACATTCTAGTAATATTTCAATCATATTGTACCTTCTTCATCCGTCATTACCAAATTAATGATTCTAATTAATATGATTTCAGTCATATTCTTGTATAGTTGACCGGATGGTAAAACACCCTTGCTACCTAACGACTCAACTATAAATTGCAAAATGAAGATGCAAAACTTTATTTGGTTTACATGACCTAAACACTCCTTTATCACTCTTTCACCAAAAATGGATCCCAAAGCTCAATAAACACATTTTTGATAATTCATGGAAGAACCCAATTTGATGGTCAAAAACAAATTTGAATCTCTTGAACAGTTTGTTGAACAATTTCCTATTTCGACAACTCTTACTAGTCGAATCTTGTATAACTTCTATCTAGCTCAACCAAATCTCATCTAGTACACATAATTAGACAAATTTCTATGAATAACTTATTACATATCTCCCACTAACCATTACCAAAATGCATACACTGCTTCCAAACTCAAGCCCAGGCTTCAACATGATATTTTCCACCTTTCTCCAACATCCTCAGCCACCTTACAGCAGCTTCTCTCGATACACCGCCTTCTCTCTCCACAATCTCCTCAAAAGCCGCCAACACATCTGAAGGCATATTATTTGAAGACCCCGCAACATAAACAACAGCCCCTTTACTCAATAAATCCCATATTTTGACACTTTGTTCATGCATCTTGTGTTGAACGTACAATTTCTGTGGTTGGTCTCTAGAGAAAGCTACATAAAACCCTCCACCCTTTTCTTCCGAGAGCACCCCGCCAGTCTGTGAGTGTGAAAGCCAGAAATCCCTGTACAAGAAGTCATTCTGCTCGTTTCGACACCCAAAGAAAAAAAGAATTGGTGAAGTTGGTGCGGATTCAGTCTCTTTTAAGGCGCGCTCCTCCACAAATCCATGAAAAGGTGCACAACCGGTTCCAGGTCCAACAAGAATGAGTGGGACTGAGGCTTGGGGTGCTGGAAGACAGCCTTTGTGAAACCAGGCTGGTATGCAGACTCCTGTTAAAGAAGACCGTTTAAATTAAGCAGAAACAGTAACCAAGTTTTCCTTTACTTGTAAATTGTATGTAGTAGGGGTGAAAAAGGTCCAAATTTGCATCCACTTGTATGGGTGTTTATACTAATATTGATCGAATTCTATAATAGATATGCATTTATACGTTTAAAAACTTACTTTGGTGAGGATCGAGTGAAGCTAGCCAATGGGAGCATAGACCAGTACGTTTCCTCTTGAAAGGAGTTGTCAATGAAACTATGCTGACAGTGAGGTGTACTTGATTAGGGTGAACCAAAGGAGACGAAGAAATCGA
This sequence comes from Logfia minima, assembly GCA_963921325.1. Lineage (NCBI taxonomy): Eukaryota > Viridiplantae > Streptophyta > Magnoliopsida > Asterales > Asteraceae > Logfia > Logfia minima. The sequence continues at coordinate 10,818,708 of OY992768.1, forward strand.
AAAGGCCCTTGTTTTCAAGGAAGGAGTCAGCTGTACCAACCACTCAAAAGGCATATCAACAGATGGGAAATCTTCTAGTACCTGCACAGCCAGAGAACTAGAGTATAAGTTAAAAGAGGATATTCCCCTTCATATTAAGACAAAATGCAATGCTTCCCTTTTCAGAAAACTCTAATCGAAAACTGCATGCCCATTGCCAACCACTACATTATACTTGTACGGTCGTTTTGAAGAACAATCCTTTACTTTGTCCACAGGGTATGTTAGAGATATAATTAATGGTCAAATGAAGTCTGGATCATGGAGAATCGAACAAAAAAATGGGCTCCAAAAGAGTACATTGCAGGCTATGACAAGTAACAACGGTGACATGACAAGCAAAATTTTACCTCTAAAACAGTCCTTCGTTCTTTCTGGTTGTATTGATACAGATCATCTCGTCCTTCAGGTGACGCAAAATATTGAAGCCTCTCCTTCTCATGTTCAGCACTGGCAAAAAAACTCATGACCTAAATGAATCAATCATCAAAATGATAAATAAAATATAAAATTAAAGGTGTCAGATAACGTTCGCATATAAGAACACAAAAAGTTTACTCAGACTCAAGGGCTTTACCTCAAAGAAGTAACGTCTGGGTGAAGCTGATGCGACATCCATAGTCAACTCAACAAACCTTTTCAACTTTATAGGGACGTTAGAGGTACATACCCCCTCCTCAATATAATCCTCTGTACTTCTATGCTTGACCTGAAACCAGAGATCATATCCACAATGGTTTATCATAAAGAAGCTTCTCAGCTCTCACACAATCAAGTTCTTAACACTATTACAGTAGCATCTTTATAATGATCTTTAGAAGAACAGTAGTCGAAAAGAAATGCAACAAGTTGGTTCTTAGATAGCAGTTACGACTTAAAGATCTAAAATTATATCAATAAATTTTTTAAGAATAACAAGCAAAATAAATGCATTTGAAACATGGGCATGACAATGATATATGTATAAACATCACTCACAGTAATATATGATTCAGGGTTCAAATTACAACGCTTGATGAATGCATCTATAGCTTCAGGGTTTTGTCCAGGGAGAATCTCAACAACATCACCAACTTCATAATCAATGGTCTGAAAGAAGAAAATCAGTAATAACTTCAGTAGAGTGATTACTTTTATTTTGAAACAGTTCATAACAATCATTGAGTAAAAAGGAAAAACTACGTAAATAGAAATTTGTGAGGACTACTGGTGTAGTACATACCGATGAGAGTGCCTGAAATTCAAAATGGCGTACATCCTTTCCGCAACCTTCTCTACTTATCAAATGATTTTTTACCTATATCAACAAAATATTGGAATAAGTTATAGTGGTGTGAGAAGGAGAAATTGACAAGACTGTCATATAGCTTATATAGAATCCTAGCAAAAACTATAGTTCTTTGTGTACAGCTTAAATCCAAAAGTAAGCACATAGCTCAAGACTATATAATTTTACACATAGCGTGAGTTTCACTGTTTTCATAACTAGGCTATAATACGGTTTATCTATAAATATAAAAAAAGAGAATTTAATTACTACCATTTTCAAAAAGCAGTCAGGTTTACTCTTTCCATTTGACTTTTTTCTACACAACACTGACCGAGCTCTCACTATTTCCTTCTCAAGTGACTTTAAATCTGTAAACGAAAAAAGTTAATTATCAGAAATATTGATAAAACATGGACAAAAAGAAAATACAAGAACATATGGGAAGTTAGATAGACAAGTAAGAGTAGTAGACTAAACAGGCTACTTACCAACTTCCGCTGAAGAATGTGGAAACATTTCATCAGAATCTAGATACATGATATCTACTTTGGGTTTATGTATGTTTATATCTGACATAGAATTATCCAAGCCTTTTGGAAATAGGAGTGGATTCTCATTATATAACTTGGTCCATAAAGATGACATCCACGGGTCTAAGGCTCCTTCGTACCTGCATACGAGAATCAAAGCACCTTCAATACTCCTATATGATATATTCCCATCATGATTTAAGTTAGCTTATCAAAATCGACAAAAATACCCTGAAGGATGTTGATCATCTCCCAAACCTCTTTCAATTATTGCTATTCCCCCAAGATCTGCAAGTCTTTTGTCAAGCTTCTTCGCCACAAACTAAAACCAAATAACACATAAAAATTATTACACAACCATAATCTACAAAAATCACATCATATCTAAGTTACTAGTCAGAAAATTTCCAAGAGGCTGAATATCTGAAACCTTACATATAATTGACACCGTTTACAGACCAAAAAATAGTGGTAGAAACAAATCACATGAAACATTTCTATATAGTACGTGACATTACTAGTAAAAAAATGTAAACAAACAAATATAACTTATATGTTATACATGAATATATGGATATATATCTAGAACTAAACAACTTACATTGTATTTCTGGTAACCCGAGTCCCCTAATCCAAATACAGCATAGTGTGTGTTTTCTAGCCATTGTCGGCTTAAGTTTCTTTGCAAAAGAAATGTCCAAAACGCCTAAACATGAGTTACCAAAATTAAAAAAGGAGAAAACTTAACAAATGTATATATATGAAACTTAATGGTACTAATAAAGGACCAACCTTCATAGGGTTTGGGGTGTCCCCTTGTCCAGTTGTGGAGACAACAAAAATTACAAATTTTTCACAAGGTAAGGAGCTCTGGTGTAGTCCATTAGCAATATTCATGGCAGAAACACATAACCCGTTCATTAAGATATATGTAAAGAGAAAAAAAATTATCACGGTACACATACTAATGACTCATGCTTCAAACGACAAAACTTAATAACAAATTATAAGTCTGTCTGGTCAATTTGAACCCAAAACTTCAAAAGACACAAAGCCTCAACAAATTGTCACTAGGTCAATACTGAAATTATCATCACATTAAAATCAATTCACAAATACACACGTGTATCGTGTATATGGGTATATATATATATATATCAACATATAATATAGTGTAGGTTCATAACATATAAATTTCACTTTTTTACATGACAAGCAATTGTGGAATTATATATAAAAGTTGTTAAATTCCTTACGTAAAATAGTATAATTTCAATAAAATAATAGCAATTTTGTATTAAATTGACTTACGGGATCAAATTCGTCGAGTGAAAGTATACGAACAGGGCAACTTCGTTTTTCAGCTTCACGAACTAATCGTTCAGCTGCATCTAACGCGTTTCCGGTTTCAGTAACGTATAGAATCAATAATGATCGATTTTTCTCCATTATTGATATAGTAAAGGCCGGCAACGGCGTCCTGTGTCACCGCCTGCCGGAGATAAACTAGTCGGAAACTGAAATTTTATGTTAAAACCTTTACGTTGTTTGTGTTGAACTACTTTCATATTTTTGATCCGTTTACATAATTGGCCCTCAACTATGCAATGTTGCAATTTTTTTAACAAATTTAATTTTAAGTCATCAACATTAATTAACGATTCTTTTAGGCGAAAATAACACCCTATATTTTTTAATCTTAATTTTAATTATTGTACAGTTATTCTAGAAATGCTACACTTTTTTAATTGCATGTGCATAGAACTGCGTCTTTTAAAAAGCTTAAATCCATTAATTCATAGGTCACAGTAAATATATGATTAAACCGACTTAAACTTCATTGAATATATGAGACATATTGACTTCTAATTTCTAAAGTTAAAATCAAGCTATTTTAGTACTGAAACCGTTTCAACTAGTAATTTGTTTCACATTTTATTTACTAGCTTTTAATGAGTGTCGAAGATGTTACGATAAAATTAAACTTATAAAAAGTTTAATAAGTAATCGAAATCAATTCAAAAAGTAAAACAATGATTCGGATTATGGTTCGACTGTTACAAATAACCAAAATTTCAAAATATAAAATCCAATTCAGATTGTCTAATTAGATTGTTCAGTTATATTAAAAAGTTATACACTACATTTTCGTTAAAAATAAAACTGTTGTTAAAAAGAAGTTGGAGAATGGACTACTATTCATATTTTTCAAGCGCAAGGGGTCATTTTTGTAAATTTCTCTAAACATAATATCTAAAAATTCCAGAAAGCCCTAATAAACCCTATTTCCTCAACTTGACGCTCTTATTTCATTTCCCTCCAACACTCCGGCACACTTCCTCTCATTATTTCCTCCGATCTACGCCGTTGCGATCACCTTCGTGCATTCCGGTTACGCTAAAAGATCTACTTTCACTCTGATACACCACAGGTAACTAACGAGATCCTCTTCATTTTCGTAATCTCAATTTCTTCTTCTAATCTAATTTTGGTTTACGAAATCTCAGTAACGAAGATGTCAATTCGAGTATTAAACCCTAACGCGGAAGTATTGAACAAATCGGCTGCACTTCATATGAACATTAATGCTGCAAAAGGCTTACAGGATGTCCTCAAAAGCAATCTCGGCCCTAAAGGCACTATTAAAATGTTAGTTTTTACATTTTGTTTTTCAGTTTATTTATAGATTATAGATATTCAACTTATTTATAGATATGGATTTTCTGTTGTTTGTGTTTACATATTTATTATTTATAGGCTTGTTGGTGGAGCTGGTGATATTAAATTGACCAAGGATGGCAACACTTTATTAAAAGAGATGGTTAGTGCTACACTCCTATTTTACAAATTGCATATATTGTGATCTTCAACAAGCTGTCTAGGGCTGTAGGCTACTGATCTCTTACGTTGAAATTTTTATGGCCCTTTTATGATAACTTTGGTTTCCTTTTTATCAACTTAAAGCCAGCAAGCGTATGTTAGGATCAACGTTGCATTATAATTTGTCAAATAGGTATCTAGGAGTCCTGTATGTTCTTGATGTGGTTCACGTTCTATTCATGCATACGTCTTTAATTATGTACTCCATCCGTCCCAAAATAAGGTTCTGACTTTCCATTTTAGTTTGTCCCAAAAGAAGTGTCCACTTTCAAAAGTAATATATAACCGTAATTTACTCTTTCACAAAAGTGGATTCATAGAATATTGTGCAAAAAGTAGGGGTAAGACTGTCATTTTTCTCTTACACAATGTACTGATTATGACTTTTCTTAAACTTTGTGTAATATGAGTGTAGACACTTATTATGGGACGGAGGGAGTAATTAACGGAGCTCTATATTTACTTCTCATGTGGTAAATTACTGAACGATGCTTGCTTTTGTGCGTATGTGTGTGATTTTGGTATAATAGTTACTTTGCTTAGTTAGTCTTTCTGGAGGTAACAACTTAACCTTAATTTGTAATATTTAGATCTGCCATATGCTTACTGTGGTCTAATTATTTATCAATTTTTTATTTTAAGTCTCAAAGTGATCAAATTTATCTGTGTTCAGCAAATTCAAAATCCTACCGCAATAATGATTGCGAGGACAGCTGTTGCACAAGATGATATAAGTGGAGATGGGACAACATCCACGGTCATCTTCATTGGTGAGCTTATGAAACAGTCTGAGCGCTATATTGATGAAGGTATGACACTTTTTAGTATTGGTTCTCTACTGGTATTTCATTTTTTATATGGTTTAAAACGGGTTAACTTATTAACATTTTGATCATGTTTATCATACGCCAAGTTCACCTATCATTTTTAACTCCTGTTAATGTAGGGATGCATCCACGTGTTTTGGTGGATGGTTTTGAAATTGCTAAAAGAGCAACACTACAATTTCTGGAGAAATTTAAAACTCCGGTTGTGATGGGTGATGAGCCAGACAAAGAGATACTTAAGATGGTTGCAAGGACAACATTGAGAACAAAGGTTTACTAAATACCCCAATTTTGCCTTTTTACACTTAACTTCTTAATTAGTTTAGAAACATGCATTGTGCTTTCTTTGATGGTTACTTAGTGATGATCATATATCTTTTTTCTGGTTTGTAATGACAGCTGTACGAAGCATTGGCTGATCAGTTGACTGACATAGTTGCTAACGCAGTAAGCATTTTACATATGTTTGACATTGATACATCATTCTACATTAAGTTCCAGCTGAAAAGATTTTGTTAATTTCTGTGTAGGTACTCTGCGTCCGCAAGCCAGAAGAACCTATTGATCTATTTATGGTTGAGATTATGCACATGCGCCACAAATTTGATGTGGATACTCGTCTGGTATGTTAGAATTATGCAGTCATTAATAGCTGTTGAAGTTGTCAGTTGGGTTTTATTAGCTGTTAGGTTTGATTTCACATGCTTTTTAGGTTGAGGGCCTTGTTCTTGACCATGGGTCCAGGCATCCAGATATGAAGAGGCGAGCAGAGAATTGCTACATTATGACCTTGAATGTATCACTGGAGTATGAGAAAAGGTAAGATATACTTGTTCATCTTTTTGGGCTGCAGTTTTGATAATACTAAACTTACTCTACTTTTTCAGTGAAATAAATGCTGGATTCTTCTATTCAAATGCTGAACAAAGAGAAGCAATGGTTGCTGCAGAAAGGCGTTCTGTTGATGAAAGAGTGAGGAAAATTATTGAGCTGAAAAATAAGGTATCTAACCTAGGTGTTAGTAGATGTTGGTAGTATTCACTTTCCATGATTAGCATATTCAAATGTTTTGTTTTTGGTGGTCTGCAGGTCTGTGACGGAACTGATAAAAACTTCGTGGTTATCAATCAGAAAGGAATTGACCCTCCATCATTGGATCTTCTTGCAAGGGCAGGAGTAAGTCGCTCTTAATCTGTTCTATTCATTACTCCCTCCGTCCAAAATTATTTGTCTACAAGTTGAAAACACACATTTTAAGAGAAGTACATTAAATGCAGCTTTGACATAATATAAGACAGTTGTAATCATGTACCACTTATTAAATATCTTTGAGTTTTGTGTAGCTTAGGGTAATGGGAAAATTCTAACAATAATTCATATATATTTAGAAGTGGACAATATTTTTGGGACAAATATAATTAGTAAGATTGACAAATAATTTGGGACGGAGGGAGTACAAAAGTTAAACTTCTGCTCCAATAATTTCCTTGTATATAAATTATAGTATTATCTTTTAAAATTACTGACATAGCAGTGTATCAGATTGTTGCTCTTAGAAGAGCCAAGAGGAGAAATATGGAGCGATTGGTTTTGGCTTGTGGTGGAGAGGCACTCAACTCTGTGGATGACTTGACTCCTGATTGCCTTGGATGGGCTGGACTGGTCTATGAGCATGTTCTTGGGGAAGACAAATACACCTTCGTTGAAGAAGTAAAGCATCCTCACTCCTGTACTATTCTAATAAAAGGTATTTTACAAGTTTACATAGTTGGGGTTTGCTAAAAAGTCTACGTCGTGTCACTTATAATGGTGCTTAATCTTTACCACGTACATACTGAAGGACCAAATGACCATACAATTGCCCAAATTAAGGATGCTGTTAGAGATGGCCTGCGATCTGTCAAAAATACTATAGAAGATGAAGCAGTTGTATTAGTAAGTTTTCCTTAACTGGACACACATTACATATATTCTTCGGTACAAACATATAATAGCATATGACATGATGAAATTGTCAATTTTGGAAGCACCTTGGATTTTGACTCTTGGAGTCATCATATTTCTGTATGGATCAGCTGCACTTTTTTTGTTAAGATATAAATGCAGCTGCTCGATAATTCAACAAGGAAGTTTGGAAGATAATATCTGAATTGAATATCTATCTCAGGGTGCTGGGGCTTTTGAAGTTGCTGCTCGACAGCACTTGATGAATGATATTAAAAAATCTGTTAAAGGAGTAAGTTTGTCATTTTCCTCACATTAGTCATGGTATAATGTTAAGTTATGCATTTCTTACCCTTTTGGTGCCTGCATATTTGAACAGCGTGCTCAGCTTGGTATTCAAGCTTTTGCTGATGCTCTTCTTGTTGTGCCCAAGACACTTGCTGAAAACTCTGGACTAGACACACAAGACGTCATAATTTCATTGACTGTAATCTCTTTTATACTCGGTCTATAAACTCATGTTTTCCGTCTCTTTTCACATACCTGGTTTTTACTCTAATGTGACCTATTGTCCAGGGAGAGCATGACAAGGGTAACATTGTGGGGCTAAATCAGCACACAGGGGAGCCTATCGACCCTCAAATGGAGGGTATATTTGACAATTATGCCGTGAAGCGTCAGATTATAAACTCTGGGTATGCAAAAAGCTACTGTTGTGCTGCATGTGCTTGATTTTGATTGAAGTTATTTACTTTTCAAAGAACTTGGCATTTACAATCGTCAAGTCTTCTTAACGAATGATCGTCCGGTCTTCTTATGTGGATTAAAACGGGATGGGCCAACCCTCATACACGTTACTGTCGTTTTATGAATTTTATAAGATAATTAATGTGCTAATATGTAAAAAAATAATCTATATAGTTAATAAAAAGGCAATTGAGAAGGCTTTTATACTGTAATCGTTCCTCCGACGCCTTTATAACATGTTTCCGTTTCTAGTTAAATCTAGCCTTGCTCATTTGACCCGTTACATTAAACATGACCCCATTTTGAGTTAGAGTATCTTTTTAAGAATTTTGTCAAGTGCTCTTTTGCTGATAAAAAATGAAATTTGTGCTCTTTTTACAGCCCCGTAATTGCATCACAGCTGCTACTTGTGGATGAAGTGATTCGTGCAGGTCGCAACATGAGAAAGCCGACTTAAGCTTCTTGTTGTTCTTCAGCGTACACTTGCAGGTCAATGGTGATTTTTGGGTGATGTGTAAAGTGAGCATCTTGAACTGGATTGCAAGAATTTTGATTAAGATGTTGGTTAAGGTGTTCATTCAATATGTTTAATCGGATTGCTTTCACACCATCTGAAATTTTATGAGATGCTTACATTGTAACTTTTTACTTCGGTTAGTAGCAGTGATGATTTTTATATTTTACTTTGGTAGAACGCAAGGCTGCTAGATCTATTAGCCCAATGTATTCGAAGCGAGTTCTAGTTCTTACATTGTTGCCAGTTGTCTTTAAGAAAACTTGTTGAATTCTATTTTCCAAGTATATGAGGTTTTTATTTGTGGTTACTGTTGACCTGTTGTGGATACAACTATACAAGCAAAATAACAAAGGGATTTTTGGCTGAATATATGATCCTGAGCTTGTCTATACAACGTTACTTTGGATTTAAAAATGCCGGTATGAGAAAATAGTAAGCCCTTAATTGCGTAGTATGCTCTCATCTTCATACGTAAAGGTTAACTAGTTTTTTCTCACCTTTTCTCTGACTAGGTAAACGTGCCAAATCAGTTTTCACTTCCAAATTTTGAACTCAACTCTCTTGCCTCCGGCCGTCGGTTCTCCACTGGCGGGGCCGGAGGGCATCATTTTGTTTCTTTCTTTTTCTGTTTTGATCTTTAGTTTATCATTCCAAGATCTTTCATTTTTCTTAATCACCAATTTTCGTCAATGGGTCAGCAAGCAATCATCAGATTTCAGCCAATAGATGTGTCAAATCATTTTAAACGTTGCTTCACAAATCCATCTTCTTCTCCTACAGATGTGAGACCGGAAATCACTTTTGGGCTTTAGCCGTCGACTATGTCAACCTACATCTTTATTATTTCTTTACTTTCTTCATCCTTGTTTACGTCGGACACATCAGATATGTTCATCGACTTTGATTTTTCAGTTTCGAATTTCAACGCCTCCAACATCATCTCTATTTTACTTTCTTCGAGCCCTTTCTCGTTGGCGTATCAAAGGTTTCACGAATTAACCATCACCGTCTTTCATGAAAGTAAGTGGCTTTTGTTGTTTCAGTGTTGTGTTATCATTAAATCTTTGCGGTGTTTCGCCTATTTATTAGTGTTTAAAGCAAGATCTGGAAGAATCATAAGGAATCACAAGGTGGTCTTCGCTGAGTTTTAAGTTTCTTGTTGTCATGCTTTTGTTTTTGAGATGGGATTTCAAGGTTTTTAGTCAAGGTTTCTTAGTCCCTCTCTTCATCAAGGTAGTCATGAGCAAGGTTCATATTCAGTTGGGTTCAGCTTGGTCACGATTACAAGAGGGATGTCTGTGTTGGTTGCCTTCTTTTTGTGCAAGGAGTGCCTTTACTTGTGGTCTTTAAGAGAGAGTGGTTTTGGGTTCAAGTTCAAGGTTTCATATTATTTCAAGTTGTAGTGTCTCAAGTTCAAATAGATCCTAGCTCAAATTTAAATCTCTCGCACCTGAATTTATGGTTCAGTTGTAGTTCTATTCACATTTCAAGTGGCTGTCTAGTAGGTTAGGTCTCCTTTAGTTTTTCAAAGGACAAGGTTCGATAGTGTATTCAAATTGCATCTCATTGTATGATCAATAGTCACATAGGTATGGAAAGATATCTTTCCTCCAATTATAACAATGTGGATTGTTTAGGTCCAATTTAATATATTTTGTTTCTTGTCAAAAAAATAAAAATATATATAGGCAACGACATGTGCCTTTCGGGGATTGCTTGTCTTTCTCTCGCACCTCTAAGTCAGAATCCGGGCTAGAAGTTGTCTACACGCGCAATTCCTCATCTTGTAATAATCACTGTAAAATATAAAATCAAAAAACAAAAAGCAAGGAGAGAACTAAAATCTTGCGAAAGGTAAGCAATTTTGAAGAATCAAAATAGAAAAAAATTACTTATATATACCAGAGTTTATGCAGATCTTAGAGACGCTAAAAAACAATCGAGACGAGCAGATTTTTTACTTGGGTAATATTTACATTATATTGATGCAACATGTAGTCATCTCAACCTTTAACAAAGTATTTAGAAAATAGAATGTCAGACAAAGAAGTCTCATCTCAAGTTTATAACAACATAACTTCTAATCTAATATATTTGTCAATACTAAGCATCTTGAAATTAAACATATATACACTTTATCTATTCAAGAAATCACTAATACGAAACTAAATATTTTAAAACATTGGCGAGAAAAATCATTATTAGAGTGACAATACAGGTCTAAAAGAACTCGATCAAACTCCGATGGACATCTTAGCGTCTCTTGAAGTGAGTGTTCTTTATCCATTTCTTGATTTCTTCCGACATTTAGTCATGGTACCAATTAATTGCCATATGATGTGAAAAAATATATTTTGTCCGTCATAATTAAATATCTACTTTAAAAATATACACACTTTAGATAATGTATTATCATTACAATGCTATCCAATAAGATATTATCTTCACATTTTATGAATTTTTTTTTATTGATTATCATACAAAAAATATATTTATTTTGATACAATCAAAAATAAAAATTAAAGTTGTTAGAATTGAACGGAGAGAATATTCTAACATTTACTTTATAAAAAAATGAGAGTTCACAAAGAAGAAGTTGGAAAATGAATGCATATTTTTTAAACTCAAGGGACCATTTTGTAACTTACTCTAAACGTCGTGTTTAAAAATCGCAATTTCCTAACGCTGAATTCTTAAATATTTTATGGAGTGATAAAGAAAAGAAATCAAAGAAAAAAATAATAGAAAGTTATTCTCTAATCTTAATGAAGAAAATAAACGGAAATAAATGGATTATAAAGGATTTTTTATTGTAATCTTTTCCGTTCATATTTGAACGGATTGAAAAGGAAAATATTTCATCTATATATATAATGTCTAATCTATCCCTATTATTAACTATCTTCGTATTTTCATAATTAACTCATTAAATAACTAATTACAAATAATTAACTATTTTTTTTTCTTTTTTTACTTTTATTCCAATTTAAAAATATATATAAATAAACTACTTGTATTTCATTCATTTAATCTATTTTCTTTCATCCGTTCTTTTGCGCTCTAAAAAATACTTAAAAAATACAGCGTAAACACTGTTTTTCCCACGCTCCATTTCCCTCCAGCAATCCGGCACACTTCGTTCGATCTCCGTCGTGCATTCCGGTATCACTAAACGATATACTTTCACTCTCATATACCACAGGTAACTTATGAGGTCCTATTCATTGTTATCATCTTCAAATTCTTTTTCTTACTTTAAGTTTGATTTACGAATTCTCAGTAACGAAGATGTCAATACGAGTATTAAACCCTAATGCGGAAGTATTGAACAAATCGGCTGCACTTCATATGAACACTAGTGCTGCTAAAGGCTTACAGGATGTCCTCAAAAGCAATCTCGGCCCTAAAGGCACTATCAAAATGTTAGTTTTTTATATTATGTTTTTTCAATTTATTTATAGATATAGATATAGAAGATTTGCTGTTGCTTTTGTTTACATATTTATTATTTTTAGGCTTGTTGGTGGAGCTGATGACATTAAATTGACTAAGGATGGCAACACTTTATTGAAAGAGATGGTTAGTCCTATTATCTGCCTCTTTTATACAAACTTGTTCTCGTAATACTTGTAATAATGTGGGCATCATACTTATGTGTGTATCATTGGATTAATGAATCATAAACGAACGATGATCAGTTATTGTATATGTATATATGATGTTGGGTTTGTTATGGTAGTTTCTTACCACATTTACATATTTAAAGACGGAAAAGGGTTCATGTGTGATCTTCAACAAGTTGCCTAAGCTACTGTTTTCTTACCTTCAATTTTTCATTACCATATTGTTATGATAATTTTGGCTTTCTTTCTATCTACCTTTATGCAGGAAGCCTAACTTAGGATCAACATTACCGTGTAGATTGCGAAGCTATATTTAAGGGCGTTTTAAAGTAGGTAGAGGGAGTGGCTATCTAGGAGCAGTTGTATTTTCTTGATGTGATTCACATTTACTAATATGTACATCTGTACCTACACAAATTACAGAGCTTAATGGGATTTTCATTTCATCTATATAACACATGGATATGTAATATGTTGGATTACTGAAAACTCTGGACTGGACACACCAAGCTTAACGGGAGCTAACTACTCAAACCATTTGTCATAATATTCTCAGATCTGCTATATGTTTACTGTGGTCTAATTCTTTCTCATTTTCTTTGTCTGATCCAAAGTTTCACACGCATTATTTTTTTCTGCTTTCAGCAAATCCACAATCCTACCGCAATTATGATCGCAAGGACAGCTTTTGCACAAGATGTTATAAGTGGAGATGGGACAACATCTATAGTTATCTTCATTGCTGAGCTCATGAAACAGTCTGAGCGTTACATCAATGAAGGTATGCCACTTTTTGGTATCGGCTATCTACTTGTTATTCCAGTTTATCATATGATCTTAAAGCACCTACACTCATTAATATTTTGGTTATGTTTATCATAAGATCTGACGATGTCTATCATTTTTAACTCATGTTGATGTAGGGATGCATCCATGTGTTTTGGTCGATGGTTTTGAAATTGCCAAAAGAGCAACACTGCAACTTTTGGAAAAATTTAAAACTCCCGTTGTGATGGATGAAGAACCTGACAAAGAGATACTTAAGATGGTTGAAAGGACAACATTGAGAACAAGGGTCTTAAAAAACTGCAATTCTCTGTTTTTATTTCACTTAAGCTCTTTTTACATGATTCTTTTCTCTGTAATGGCTACATAGTGAGATAATTATGTATCCTTTTTATTGATTATTTTGACAGTTGTATGAAGCCTTGGCAAATTTGTTGACTGACATAGTTGCAAATGTGGTAAGCCTTTTATAAATGTTTGATATTGATACAGCATACTAGATTTAACTTATAGCTGAAGAGATTTTGTTAATTTCTGTGTAGGTACTATGTGTCCGCAAGCCAGAAGAACCTATTGATCTTTTTATGGTTGAAATTATGCACATGCACCACAAGTTTGATGTAGATACCCGTCTGGTATGTTAGAATGTTAGATAGAGTCATAAATATGTGTTGAAGTTGTCTGTTGGATATAATAACCTGTTAGGAACTATTTCACATTTTTTTTAGGTTGAGGGCCTTACTGTTGACCATGGGTCCAGGCATCCAGATATGAAGAGGCGAGCAGAGAATTGCTACATATGACGTTGAATATATTATTGGAGTATGAGAAAAGGTAAGATATACTGGTTTGTCTTTTTAGGCTACAGTTTATGACAATACTGACTTACTCTATTTTTATAGTGAAATAAATGCTGGATTCTTCTATTCCAATGCTGAACCAAAGAGAAGCAATGGTTGCTGCAGAAAGGCATTCTGTTGATGAGAGAGTGAGGAAAATAGTCGAGCTTTTGAAAAATAAGGTATCTAACCTATATGTTGGTGGATGTTGGATGTTTTCATTTTCCATGAATAGCATATTCAAATATTTTGTCTTTGGTGGTCTGCGGGTCTGTGGTGGAACTGATAAAAACTTCGTGGTTACTAATCAGAAAGGAATCGATCCTCCATCATTGGATTTTCTTGCGAGGGCAGGGGTAAGTTGCTCGTAATCATGTTTTATTTTAATAAGCATTCGAATGATTCATTACAAAAGTAAAACTTCTGCATAAATAACTTGCTTGTTGTATATGAATTATAGTAGTATCTTTTGAAATTGCTAATATAACAGTGTATCAGATAGTTGCTCTTAGAAGAGCCAAGAGAAGAAATATGGAACGATTGGTTTTGGCTTGTGGTGGAGAGGCACTCAACTCTGTGGATGACTCGATTCCTGATTCCCTTGGATGGGCTGGACTCGTCTATGAACATGTTCTTGGGGAAGAGAAATATACCTTTGTTGAAGAAGTAAAGCATCCTCACTCCTGTACTATTCTAATAAAAGGTATTTTACAAGTTTACATAATTGGGGTTTGCTAAAAAGTTTAAGTCGTGGGATTTATAATGGTGCTTAATCTTTACTACGTACATACCGAAGGACCAAATGACCATACAATTGCCCAAATTAAGGACGCTGTCAGAGATGGACTGTGATCTGTCAAAAATACCATCGAAAATGAAGCTGTTGTATTGGTAAGTTTACTTCAACCGGACCCACAGTTGATTCTATTTTTCAGTTTCGACATACAATTGTGTATCATATGATGAAAATTTCAACTCGAAAAACACCTTGGGTTTTTATTCCTGGAATCCCCATATTTAAGTATGTGTCAACTGTATTTTTTTTTTTGTCATGATATAAATGCAGTTGTTCGATTATATAATCAGGAAGCTTAGAATATTATAACGTTGATTTAAATATGTTTCACAGGGTGCTGGGGCTTTTGAAGCTGCTGCTAGACAGCACTTGATGAATGATATTAAAAAATCTGCAAAAGGGGTAAGCTCGTCATTTTCCTCACATTAGTCATGGTTTTGTCAGTGTTAACTTGTGTATTTCTTACCCTTTGGTGCCTCCTTTTTGAACAGTGTCCTCAGCTTAGTATTCAAGCTTTTGCTGATGCTCTTCTTGTTGTGCCCAAGACACTTGCTGAGAACTCTGAACTTGACACACAAGACGTCATAATTTTGTTGACCGTAATCTTCTATCAATTAACGTTTTCCTTCTCTTTTCACTTACCTGGTGTTTACTCTAACTTGATCCAGGGAGAGCATTGTGGGGCTAAATCAGCACACAGGGGAGCCAATCGACCCTCAAATGGAGGGTATTTTTGACAACTATGCTGTGAAGCGCCAAATTATAAACTCGGGGTATGCAAAAAGCTACTGTTGTGCTATGTGTGCTTGATAGTTTTTTTATATAAAGGCAAACCTATGTGTGTGCTTGATATTGATTGAAGTTATTTACTTCCAAAAGAACTTGACACTACAATCGTCCAGTCCTGGCTCAAAATGCGTTGATTTAGAGGTAAGAAATTGGGCGGGGATAGGTTGGGCAACTTGTCCTAATTAGTAAATATTCAGTGTGGATCAATATACAATTGGCAACCCACATACTTTAGTATCATTTTTTGAATTATATAAAATAATTAATGTGTTAATATGAAGAAAAAAAGTAATCCAATTTTTTTTAGTAAAGTGATTTAGGAGGCTTATATACTATAATCACCCATCAGATGCCTTTATAACCTGTTTCCGTTTCTAGTTAAATCTTGCCTGCTCGTTTGAACCGTCAGATAAAACACAACCCAATTTGTGAGACATTCATAGGTAGAGGAGACATGAGTGTCAAATATATTTAAAGATTTTTTTAAGTACTATTTTTACCGATAGGGAATCAAATTTGTGCTCTTTTTACAGCCAGGTAATTGCATCACAGCTACTACTTGTGGATGAAGTGATTTCTGCTGGTCGCAACATGAGAAAGCCAACTTAAGCTTCTCATTTATGTTCTTCAGACTATACTTGCAGGTCAATGGTGATTTTTGTGTGACGTGTAAAGTAAGCATCTTGAAATGGATTGCAAGAATTTTGAGTATGATGTTGATGTTAAGTTGCTTAGTCGATATGTTTAAGCAGATTGCTTCCACACCATCTGAATTTTGTGAGATGTAATTGAACTTTGACCTGTTACACTGTAACCTTTTTTCCTGAAATGAGAACCTTGACTTGATACATTATATTCCAAGAGTAGAAGATTGAAATGTCAATGTTTAGTTCGGTTGTTATTCCAAGTTAAAAGGGCGAAGAAGAAAATAGTCATTCAACTAAACCTGAAGGTTGTCATGTAGTTTAGTGATTTTTATAGTTCACTTATGTAAAACGAAGGCCACTAAATTACAGCACTGCATATTTGAAGCAGCTTTAGTCAAGAAACTAGGTCTAAATATGAGGTTTAATTTTCCTTTCTACGATAATTGTAGTGAGATGCAACAAAAAAAGGTTGTTTTAGACCATGTAACTTTTCAGGTATGATCATGGAACTTATTTGTAAACCTGGTGATATAAGAATACAACCTACTTTTGGATTAAAAAAGTAACGCTTTTATAACATAACATGCTCTCTAATTTACTTATTTCTTGTCTTCATATGTCCATCTTGTAATCATTCAAAAGCATAAGAAGGAGAAACCCAAGATCTTTGAGAAGGGGAGTAACTTTGAATAATCAAAATAAAATAGATTATATCAAGAAATTATGCAGATTTCAGATATACTAAAAATACATCAACATATTAATTAGGTTTTTTGCTTTGGTAGGACTTGCCATTGAAATCCATATAACGTTCATCTTTAACTTAATCATGCATCAAGAAATTGCACCCAGATGGAGTTCATAACAACACCAACGCCACCAAAAAATTCAAGGATTAACTTGATTGATAGAATCTTGGTTTCAAGACTAAGTGTCTTGAATATAAACATATACATAAACTTTATGTCTATTCGACTAATGACTAATTTATAATTTAAAATTCAGAACTTGGTGGAAGAAAACCACGTGCCGAGTGACCATACATGTCTCGGAAAGGGAGAACAACACAGTTAGACTCCGATGGGTCTCTTGGATTCCTCTTGAAGTGAGTACTCTTTCTTCATTTCTTCCAGTACTTTGTCATTAGTACTGCAAGGAAAATAACAGTTACTATTAGTTCATTTGGGGATCAAACCCATTGGCCAACAAAACAACAATAATTTGGTTGGTAACCTTACCTAGTGAAAACTAATTAAACAAAACGTATTCAAGTTTAAGTTTGAACTTGGAAAGTGCGGATTGAACTTTTAACCAAGTCTTAGGGAGTTAGAGGGTATGTGAAACAAGTAACCAATATTCGATAGTTTTAAAGTGATTAATAGAAGTTTGGATCATCAAGTCTACATTCTACTTTTAGTATTGTTTGTGCCTTTATAAATTCAAACCGACAATTGTTTACTTATTAGAAGTCACGAGTATGTACACGTGTAAGAAATAAACCATTAAGTAAGTAAGATGAATGTATAGCCGTATCTTAATCAGAACTAAGTGAGTCAAACTTATAACTGAAATCAGGTATGCTATGGTCGACTCATGGGCACTGGACCCTCCAACTTGCAAACTTGCAATAATCACTTTACAAACACATATTCAAGCACCTCATTTTGTAATAGTACCTTATATACAATTTTTGAAGCTAAATCACTTATCTGCCATTATAACCATCAATCATAACACAATATTGGTCACATTGATTTGGCCATTTGGGTGCCTAAGATTACACCTATTTTGTCACACTATTTAATGCTGCAAAAATGCAACCATTGCCAAAGTTATTTTCCTGAAGTATATATACTCAGTTAAACCAAAAGCTTTTTTGGGCAGAGAAAATGAGAAAGATAAAAAGCATAAGCCTGGTAAAAGATTAGAAAGAACGAACTTACTAGTCATGAAGACAAGTATTTAGTTCTTTAGCTTGTTTACGACATTTCCCAACAACTGAAAACGTTCTCCCTGAAGCGCACTCTGCATACTTAGAAGTGTAATAATCACATTCCTTCAGTGCCTTTGCCTTCATTTTGCTTCGTAAAGCTACAGCCAGTGAATGAAAAATCATAACTTAGATAGAATTATGGATATAAAACTTGGATCAATGTGAAAATAATTTATTGGTTTGGGATCCAAAATACATTGAAGAAACCAGATGAATAAGCAGTGGTAATAGATTCATTTACAACACTTGAATTTTGTTGAACGTTTGGTAATACTCCGTAACTTTTTAAAATTGGAACAAATTCATATTTGTTTAGATAATAACAATATATGGTTGCTGCATAGTTCAAATAAAGAACACAAAGTAGAGATAACATCATCATAACATCATCTAAACGATATCAAAGGTTTTGGAGAAATACTGGTCAGCCAAAAAAGAGTGTTGCTTGAGAAATATTACAGGCAGGCAGGGTGGGGTAACGCCTCCAAACGGGTAATTTTGGTTGTGGGTCGAGTTGGGTTGACCAGAAACAGTCTCTTCCCGATCTTTTTCAAAGAAAGTTAGCATGTTAAAAATCGATTACAATATATACATGAAAATTACATTTTGGGTAACTTTCAACTTTTTCGATACAATTGGCACATGTTCTTATCATCTAACTTTTTAACTTTGCCCATTTGATCAGTTAGAGACAGAACATAGCCTAAACCGGCAGAATCATAATTGAAAAGGTCAAAATTGCCACCATACGTCCATACATAGAGTAAGCTTGCATTCATCTTTCAAACAGAAAACAAACTAAAGGCACGAAAGTGATTGACTTCAACAAATATCATACTCAGCATAAATCAAAAGCATACATGATAACTTGTAGAAAAAAAATAATTGGTTTAATGGTTAAGATCACATTGTTGTTACACATATAGACCGGTGTATTCATCAGTTTCTAATATTTATATTATTACAGCATTTGCTTTTATTTTTAAGTTGAAACGATTAAGTGCAATTTGGATTTTTGAACCCTGATTAAAAAAGCTGGGGGCTTAATGACTTAATTTAAGGGTTATTCAATGGAAAACAGCATTGCAGCTATATTAGATCATAATAAAAACGTATTGGAATAATCTGAGATAAACCCTAGTAACAACATTGAATTGGGGATATAGGGTTTATACCTTCTTCAACCTTCTTCTTAACGTGGTTTTCTCTTGCTTTGTCGACGTAACTCATTTTCTTTTCTTTTCTTTTCTCTTTTTGTTTTTGTTTATAACAAATATCGATTTCCCTTAAAATGCTTCGGTTCTTGATCAGCAACACGCTACTCTACACCAGGTTTTTCTGTCGGATCCGGTCGTGTCTAATATTCGGATCTTTTTATGGGCAAAAAGTATAAAACTCAAATCCCCTAACTAGTCTGAATATTCATAATTGACCCCTTAAAATGTGCTTTCTGAAATTGTTCACATTTACAGATAATATATGTGCGATTAACAAGATAAATGTTAGATGAATAGATGTTATTGAGTGTAACTTTTACAAATATATGCGCACAATTAGTCACCCGAGTTTCAAGATTTCAATTACTCTCTTTTGAACGTAAAACACTTAAATTTATCCTCTATTTTATCTTAAAAACGATCTTTGTTTCCAAACAAATTTACAAAAAAATTATTTTAACAATTGGTTACACTTTTTTCTTCATTTAATGGATTCCTGAGAATACCTATTTTAAGAAAGTAAAATATATATTTCATTATTTAAGAATGCAACAACTAGAGCTTATCAAACCTAAGTATGTTCTATTTAGGTTGGGCATGCAAAACCTGCACTAGAAACGATAATGTTACATGTATAATATATTTAAAGATGATCGTTGATTGAAACGAAAAAAAATAAACTTCTATTAGTTATTCACAACTATTGACAAACACTTTGACTAGAGGGTCGTTTGATGCACCTTGAATCATTAATTAAAATGATATACTCAAAAGAAAAAAAAAAACAAACTTTCTCCCATTTTCATATCTTCAAAAGTTACACATATATTACATTTTGTTTACGCAAAGTTTCACTTTTCTCAAAGTTATTCATATTAAAAGGCATTGTCTCTAATGCGAAAAACTCTTCTAAAGACTTTATTGAATGAATAAACGTTTAAAACGTTATATTTGAAATGTTGTAAGAGATTGAAATCCTTTTGAAAATTTAGAGAGAAATATAGATTGAGAAAGTAAAACTGTTTTTATAAAAGAGTTAAAGCATTTGATAAAGTAAAACTACAATTAAAGTTGCAGACGTGTTCGTGTCGAAAAAGTAGACATGACCATAACAATTGAAATAGGTTACACAAGAAGTACTATGGTTTTTTTTTTTTTTAAATGCGTGATGTGTCATTACAAGAAATACGTAGTATAACTATTTTTATATAATAAGAAAATGAAATGAAAAGATGGTTAAAGAAAAACATATATTGAAAAAGAAAGAGTGTTTGTTAAAGAAGAAAAAATATAAAGCTTGATGTGAATGTATTTAAATGGTAAATACGACAAATGTGAAGGAGGTTATAGAAATTTGATTTATAAACAAAATTGCTAGACATTTTTTTTTTCAAGATGATATATATTTAACAATTTTTGTTTAAAAAAAGATTGACGTGACAAACAAAGAGGTCATGAAATGTCATTATATTAAACATTCTGGTCTTTGTATATATTAAAGAGTTATTATTATATTATTATTGTCAGTAGATTTTAAGGAGCTTAGGTTTCAAAGTATTAGAAGATGATGCTTTTTTATATAAAAAGAATGAGAGATAAGCAAGAAACCGAATTAATTGAATGATAACCAAATTAATCGCTAGAATCAAAGCAAGTTAACTAAAAATTGGATAACCAACGGTTTAATTTTGTAAATTTTGATTAACCAAAATTATTGGTTCAATTTTGATTTCATATGTCAATCATAACCAAATTAACCAAACTAAACCGAAACATATATAAGTGATCTAAATTATTGGGTTTTAGATTAACAAGTCCGCTAGTGTTTGTTTTCAAAAGTGAAAACCTTGTATTCAGTTCATTTGATGTTTTTGTTTTGTTCCTTACTAAAACTCAAACTCGAATAGTGGTAACTCTCAGTTAAATAAAATCACAGTGGCATTCAAAACCTAAATGGTGATAGTTCTCTTTTGATTGAAACGACGGAGTCTACAAAAAATAAACTTCACCACTTCTATGACTTCATTTCTTCAACTATGGATATCGACAACGATTTTTGACACTACTTATTGTAGTTTAAGTGTGTGCTATTCCTACTTTAGTTATTATCCAATGTAACCAAAAACCAAACCAACCAATGACTTAAACAATCAACTAATCAATGCTTTAACCATAACCGAACAGTTAAGATTCTTGATTAACCAGAACTTTGATTATGGGGGCTGATTTAGGCCATTACTGCCCACCCTATGTTCCCCCCTAATAAGAATGATATTAGTTAATTAATAGGCCTTGGAATGCACGACCCACATTTAGAAAGGATAACGTTGAATTCTTACACTTTATATGTACATTGTCTTCAAAATTCGTGCTTAATCGAAAAGGGCAAATCTTATAATGGATAGAAACCAAATGATAATATTGACTTCTCATGTAATTCACAATTGATCATTTGGGATGTACTAATTATAATGTTTTGATCGGTTGTCTTCATCATAGTTCATGATATTGTCACAATTTAAAAAATTCTTTCAGTTGACCTATATAACTGGATATGTTTGTAAAATGTTTCAAGCAGTTAATATCGAAAAAGCTATTTACAAAGAAAAAAAAGGAACTCTACAAAATTAAGATGAAAAATGAAATAAATATAATGTGTAACTTAAAAGGTAATTTCATAATAAATTATGTTGGTTTAGATGATGTAGATTGTCTTTAGTTTTTTTTCTTCTAAATCTGAAGATATCTAAAAAAGATATTTCTTTTCTCATACGATCGGAAAATAAAGAAATGATTAATCTATTCAACATAATTATGTATACTATACATAAATATTTTTGCTTCATATCACTATCTCTCTGCATATGTAGTGGTAATATCTCTCACAAATATAAATTAAATAAAGCAAATTGTATTGGATTTTCTAGAAAAGAAGTTAGATTCTTTTTGAAAAATAGATAATTTACATGTCATTTTATAAAAAGTTAACTTGTTCATAGTGAGTAATTCGAATGCACATACAACAATATCTCTAATAGGAAAAAACTTATTAATTACTTTTTAGTCAATGTCTATTTTTTACTAACTTTTATTAATAAATACAAGTAGACACTTTAATAAGGTTTTCTTTTCAAAAATATACGCACGTTACAACAAACTATTGAATTAAAGACTCAACTTTATCAAAGGTATAAAAAAATATCATTATCTCCGATGAGAAAAGGTCTTTTGACTTTGTTGTAACAAAAAACTCCTAAAGATAAAGATATGTATTTTATAGTGAACTTCTATTTTAATACGGATAAAGTATTTTAAATGAATAGATAAACATATCTCAAACAACTATTAGCAAACCCTAAGTAAGCCGATGGTATATAATTCGTTTCATTAAAACATTCATAATTGGTTTATAGGTTGTTTCATGATAACTATCTGTAAAGACACCACTTGAAGACTTATAGATTATATATAATATACAAAATTGCCATGCAATTTGTATGAGCCTTTTGCATTTTGTGTTTTAAACCAGTAGTTATTAATTTACCTACACACATGTTAAGTTATTCCAAAGTAATACTTTCAGAGTAATGTTATATAACTCATACACTCACAATTATAAATCGTCTATCATCTTGTCCATTGCAAGCACAAGTTTCGGATGATAACAAATATGTGAAGTTGTAACTGTGCGCCAAATTACAGTGAAAAACTTTGCTAGATTTATTAGATTAACCTCCGAATTATATTTAAAGAGTAGTAGGATATGATCAACCGAGTTCAGATCCCGCCAAGTAGCAATAAATCAATTTCATTCCTCCGATGATTAGCAAGTAATTAACAATGACAAGTCATTATATAAAGATAATAAGGATATAATTGTTGTGTAGTGGAGTCTTGGATGGTGATGTTTTCGATATGTATAACGGAGATTTGGCTTTTGTTTTGGTTGCGTATTGTAGTCCAGCACTCCAGCTAGCTATTATATATAGTTCTTGTTTGACTCTTAACTCCTTGCAGATTTGTAGCTTAATTCTTGTTTGACCAACCTTCATATGTATATATACACATACACATTACACACCTTCTTTATACAGAAAGAGCAAGCCATTATCGACACATATTAGACAATAAAATGGGAGAGGTTGTTGACGGGTGTTCGGAGGTGGTTGTGAATAACAAGCAGGTTACGTTCAAAGACTACATAAAAGGGTACCCCAAAGAATCCGACATGGTGATAACTTGTGACGCCATGTGTCTGGAGATACCCAACAATGATGTTGGACAACTTTTAACAAAAAATCTTTATCTGTCATGCGATCCTTACATGAGGGGTCGCATGAACCGCACCTTAGAACAAATTTACACCACCTCATTCATTCCTGGTTCGGTATGTATGAATCCATCACTCACTATAATTAAGATATGTGACGTCGATCTTTAAAATTGAGCTTTGGCTACATTAATTTCTAATAAATTATCCATCAAATTGAATTTGTTCCTTTTTGTGTACCTATCTTATATTATAGGTTGCAAATTACCTTTGAATTGATTTTTATTAGGTTAATTTACAAATATATTTATAACTAGGTTTTTAGGTGTTTTTTACGTAGCAAAAGCAATATACATCTATATATATGTGCAACTGTGCATTACTATAGTTCATTATAATTGTTTTTTTGTAATCAATTTTTTCATATAGATTTCTATGTTTTATATGGATAATTAAGTATTTGTCTTCAAACTTGGTTTATAATTCACGCTTTACCCTTACATTATTTTGCATATTTTTAGAAACACATATTTTTCACCCATGCTACAATTTGTGAGCAAACATGCTTGTTATATAGTACAAGGATAAAACGAATACTTTTATGGAGTTTAATTCCTATTTGTAATGAAAGGCCAAGAAATTGGAATAATTTTCAACCAAATCCTTATGTTCAACAGCTAATGTCTGGATATGGAGTCGCGAAAGTTCTGGAAACGACTCATCCTGACTTCAAGAAAGGCGACTTGATATGGGGATCCACTAATTGGGAAGAATATAGTTTGATTACAAACCCCAATAAGTCGTTAATAAAGATTCAACATACAAATGTCCCTCTTTCTTACTATACTGGAATCCTTGGTATATTGATTTGATTATACTTATGATTATATAATTATAATTTACATCTTATACGTTTCTTGAATCTTGGAACGGTTCAATTAGGTATGCCTGGGATGACTGCTTATGCTGGTTTTTATGAGATTTGTAAGCCAAAGAAAGAAGATAAGGTGTTTGTGTCAGCAGCGTGTGGAGCTGTTGGTCAAATTGTTGGCCAATTCGCAAAACTCTTGGGTTGTTATGTTGTTGGAAGTGCCGGATCCAACGAAAAGGTAAAAACAGCCAAACTATATATGTCACTAATGCCCTAAATGCGGTTAAAAAGTTTGTATAAAATTTATTTTCATTTCTACCTTTCTAGTTGCTATACCGTTTAGTATAATATAATTTGCTTACTTTGTCAAGGTTGATCTACTTAAGAACAAATTCGGGTTTGACGAGGCATTTAACTACAAAGAAGAGCCAGACCTCGATGCTGCTTTAAAGAGGTGGTGATTTCAACTATATATGAAATGATATTATTTATTAGAAAATGATGTGTACTTCTAACAATACAATACGCAAGATTGTGTGCTACCAAGACTAAATATGAGGTATTGCTTATGTGTATATTTAACAAGCTAAAATAAATAGGATTGTAATATATTTCCTTTAATATTACCTAAGGTACGTGCTTCTAGCAACACATATGTACCCATTATTTAAAAGCAAAACCCATGATCAGGGGAAAAGTATCGGCTCAAGTAGTTTGTATGATCCTAAAACAATTTCACAAACTACTAAACATTGAAAAATTGAGAGATAAAACTAATTAACTAGGTCTAGAAATCAGCTTAACAAGGTAAGCATGTTGTATGACAAGTTAAACGAATAAGATTAGGAAAGAAAAAAAAATCATCAACGAAGTGAATTAGTCATACCTTTAAGCCTATTTAGTTAGGCATATATATCATTACTCTAAATAATAATGTGCTGATTTCTTTTATGTTTTTTTTTTTATGTTTAAGGTATTTTCCGGATGGTATTGATATATACTATGAGAATGTTGGGGGAAAGATGCTTAATGCAGTATTATACAACATGAGGGTACACGGTCGCATTGCTGTTTGCGGTATGGTGTCACAATACAACCTTAATCCATACGATGGTGTACAAAACCTAATCTACCTTATCTTAAGATGTATCCGAATGGAAGGGTTCTTGGTTACCGATTATTATCACTTGTATCCTAAGTTCCTGGATACCGTTTTGCCTCTAATTCAACAAGGTAAGATAACATACATCGAGGACACTGTAGAAGGCATCGAGAATGCTCCAGCTGCACTCGTTGGCTTATTTTCTGGCAAAAATGTCGGAAAACAATTGGTTCTCATAGCTCGTGACTAAGAGGTATTTTTGAATGTCCAAAAATCTACACTTCTTTATTGATGTAAAGATTTGAAAGTTTATATGGTAACAAAGTGCATCCATAGCACTAATTAAAGTTGTTTCATTTTACAGTGTTATTGTTAGAGACATATCACTGTGAAATAACTTATCATTGTATCTTTTATAAGATGAGATAAGTCGGAAATAACTTATATAAAATCAAAATTGATTTATAGTTATTCACAAAACAAGAAATTAAACCTCATGTAACATATTTGTAAACCTTTTCTTGCGCGTGATTTTCTAAATTGTTTTTCGTTTAATTCATATTCGTATCGTATGTTTCATTGTCGGGTTTGTATTTTCTAGCACCTTGCTAGATTTTATTTATAATATAATTGTATTTGTAGAGAATAAAGTGTTCTACTTGACGTTTACAAATTATCTACTGGAGTTAGTCAGGAACAGTTTGTTTGGCTTCAACTCTAAATCGATCGGCCATTTTAGATACAACAGTTCGACAGAAAACAAAAAATGTCATATACTAAGAGAAATTATAATATTAGCTCATTGTCATTGGCTCATGTTGATAATTTATCCAAATATTGAAATATATTTTTAATTTTATATATTATGTGCTAATAAACTTCAATCTTGAAGAGCTAATCGACTAACTTATTCATATCAACATATCATACTCATTAAAGAAAAAAACAACAACATAAGGAAAACAAAACCATTCAAGAAAATACATCTTTATTAGTCTTGGATGCAACGATTTATTGGCCGACTTAATTAAATACCTAAGTCCAACCGGTTAACCCATATGCTACATTACAAACAATAAACTTTTTATAAGAACTATATATATAGAGAAATTTAAATTACAACCGTTATCTACACCTCAAACTATAAAATGGCGAAAGTGGTTAGAAACAAGCAAGTGATCCTCCAAGACTACGTGAATGGATACCCGAAAGAATCGGACATGGTGGTCACTTGTGATCCCACCATCCGTTTAGAGCTACCTAAGAATGAAAACGACTAATTTTAACGAAGAATCTGTATTTGTAATGCGATACCTATATGAGTGGCCACATGAAAAGGACAACGGAAGGAAAGTACACATCTTCGTTCACTCCAGGATCGGTATGTATCGATCAGTTCTCATCACTCATTATGAATTATATGGTGTTTTTGTACTTTACTTCGGCTACTCTTTTGATGCATTTGTCCATATATCAAACTTGTTCTTTTAATGGATTATCAATTAAAGTATTCTGTTTATTTGTAAGTACGAACTAAATTTGCACATATTAATTTCTTTTATGGATTTACTCGTATAAGAAAGTTTTGCGTTTTTGGATGACAAAACCAAAAAGTATGTATGTGTTTGCTACGTACTTACAGATAATAGATGCTTTCTTGTCGTCAAATTTTTGTAGTTCTCGGTAAGTTTTAACTTCTTTGATATATACCTCGTCATAAGAGGCTGATTGTAGTGTCACAATATTGGTGCAGTTCTTTTTATATTGACATAAATGACAAAAATTGTTTCCGTAAGTAACAGCTCATGGCATATGGTGATATGGACATATGGTTCACCTGCAAGAAAACGAGATTTTAGAACCATTGATATCAAATTGTTTCAATACTACTTGTAATCAAATGGGAATTGTATTTTCGAATGAAGCTATAGATGTTTTTTCTATAGCCTATATCAGGATATGGAGTCCAAAAGTATTGCAATCGACTCATCCCAGCTTCAAAAAAGGCTGACATGATTTCAGGATTGACAAATTGGGAAGAATATAGCTTGATCAGAAATCCTCATCGTTAACAAAGATTCAAAATACAGATGTCCCTCTTTCATACTATACTGGAATCCTCGGTAATTTAGTTCATTTATATTTATTCTTAACTTGTGATTTACATGTCCTTATTATATTGTGATCTTGTCTGTTTCTTAATTGGATTTGGGAATGGTTTAGGTATGGCAAGCATGACTGCTTATGCTGGTTTTTATGAGTTATGTTCCCCAAAGAAAGGAGACACAGTGTTCGTGTCACAGCATCAGGAGCCATTGGTCAACTCGTTGGGCAGTATGCAGAACTACACGGTTGTTATGTGGTTGGAAGTGCTGGATCGAAAGAAAAGGTGAAATGGAACAGAACAGATCATTACTTAATTTTCGTTTAGATTTCATAATACTTGCTCTTAATTCCTTATATGCGGATTTGAATCTTTGATACGACTTACATATGTTTCTCTATTAACAAGGTTGATCTACTTAAGAACAAATTCAAGTATGATGAAGCATTTAACTATAAAGAAGAACAAGACCTCAATGTTGCTTTAAAAAGTACAGATTCATTTAGTACTAAATGAAAATTGAATGTATTAATTATGTTGCACTTATAAGTTACTAAGCGTGATTCTTGCTAATCTTTGGTTGCTTCAGGTATTTTCCGGATGGTATTGATATTTACTTTGAAATGGTTGGCGGAAAGATGCTCGATGAAGTACTACGTAACATGAAGGTTCATGGTCGTATTGCTGTTTGTGGTATGATTTCACAATATAATCTCGAGAAACATGAAGGCATAAACAACCTTATCTTCCTAATCTTGAAATGTATCCGAATGGAAGGGTTCTTGGTTACTGATCACTATTACTTGTATCCTAAGTTTTTGGACACTGTTTTGCCTCTAATTAAACAATTAATAATAACATATGTTGAAGACACTGTTGAAGGTCTCGAGCATGCTCCATCTGCACTCGTTGGCTTGTTTTCGGGTAAAAATGTTGGAAAACAAGTTGATATTGCCTATGAATGAGCGGTATTGTCCTATATGTGCAAAAATCTACCCTATATTTAAATATATAGATTTGAGAGTTTATATCATGTCGATCATATATAAGAAACTGTGTATTATCACCAGATGATTGTTGGTGTTTGTCATATACCAAAATTGTCATGTGAGATGGTTGTAGAATAACACTTGACTTACAATATTTCATATTGGGATATTTGATCATTTATCAAGTTTTTTAAAATACGTTGGCTCGTCAACCATTATGATTACCTTCATCTTACAAGCTTCTTTTCATACGTTTGCAAGAACTTTTTTTTTTTTAAAGACAAATATACGACTTATCTCACATATATCTACAGTGTATATATATATATATTGTTTCTAATGAGACTTGAAATCATAACTTTATAATCGGTCAACTTCTCATGTATCGGTGGATCAAAACTATTTTTATATAAGCTAGTGAGAATTAAGTTAGAAAGATCGACATGCTGAATAACTTTCTTGACCAGATCTGTTTTTTTTCTTCAATCTAACAATCAAAAAAGAGAAGCAAATATATCTTAGAATTGACAAGATCATTATTATTATAGATTTTAGCTTATGAGATACAAATAGTAACAGTATGCTTAATATATATACTTAAAAGAATCAAAGGCTTTTTAACCTAGTAATAACGAGGTAACATAACAATATTGAGGTTGTAAACTATTGTAAATATTCGTGAAAAACTCTATATATTTATGGTAAGAATGTGTGAGTAAATTGAATTAAAATATCTAATCAAAAGAGAGAAACTAAATGAAAACATTTCATACAAAAGAAAGAAACTATGTGTTTAATAAATTAAACATCTTCTACAAATGAAAATACAAACTAGATAAGGTGTACATCAGAAGGTTAACTGCATTTTAAGGAAAAGAAGAGACAAACGATTTCATCTATCGATTTATGTGATTAATGATTAAGAATTACAAATAT
Source organism: Logfia minima (assembly GCA_963921325.1). Taxonomy (NCBI): domain Eukaryota; kingdom Viridiplantae; phylum Streptophyta; class Magnoliopsida; order Asterales; family Asteraceae; genus Logfia; species Logfia minima. Next base: position 10,848,424 of record OY992768.1, read on the forward strand.
GCATTTTACAAGCACAATATATTTTACATAAATGCAATGTTGTTGAGATACACAAAATCCAGACTACTTATCACATCGTAATCTTACCCAACAAACACACATATTAATGGGCCTACATATTTATATATAATTAAAAGATAATACGATAGGAGGTATATGAGTTTTTCATTGTTTTTCATCCCTTGCGATCCAAAGATCTTATTTTCTTTCGTATAATTACACTTTTGGCCTCTTAAATATTTGATGAATTTGTTTAAATTAAAAAAATAGACCAAATATTTTATTTATTTATAAAAGTTAAAGAGTCTATAAACTATATAAAAAAATCGGTCACAATATTTTATTCATTTTATTAAAATTAAATTCGTTTCACGTTATAGCGGATCTATAAACTATATAAATAATCGACCAAATAAAAATTAAATTCGACTCGCGTCATCGCGTGCCTATAAACCATATAAAAAAATTGGTCACAATATTTTACTCATTTATAAAAATTAAATCCGTCCGACGTTATAACAGGTCTATAGACTATATAAATGAATTTGTCCGGCATTGTCGCAAGTCTATAGACTACATAGAATAATGAACCAAATATTTTATTAATTTATAAAAATTAAATTCGTCCCGGATTATTGCGAGTCCATAAATTATATAAAAAAATACCCACAATACTTTACTAATTTATAAAAATTAAATTCATTGTGTGTTATCGGAAGTTTATCGCCTACTCACTAATAAACCCGAATGTTTTACCACGCATCTTCGAATTGAGTCTGGCGCCCAAATTATGAAACATTTTCGAGTTTTAATTCAAAAGGTAATAGTAATCCCCGCCAAAACCTACCAGCTCAAATTAAACAAGTACTACAAATATTTTCAATCTATGCACAATATACACTAGAAGTCAAAGCGAAGAGTTAGGATTCAGATCGATAATGGTGGCGGAGAAGAACAAGAGAAAGATGATGCTTGAGGAAACGAAAACGCAACCTAAACATAAGCGGAACAATGCTCCCGGAGTTCGTGTTGTTGGTGGTCGAATTTATGATTCTCAAAATGGCAAAACTTGCCATCAAGTATGTAATTTCCTTGTTTTTAACCACTATTTATTTATTATTGCAAAAAAAAAAAACCCCGTTATGTATTCATTTTTATCTCTTTAAAGTATAGGGGTGGCAAAATGGGAACAAACCCTCTTTATGTATTCATTTTTTCCCTTTTGCTAATGCACTTGTTATAGAAGATGTTATTTGGGCTTCCGTATATGTCTATAATCAAGGGTGTGTTATCTGATTAAAATTTAGGGGTGACAAGACAAGAAAATAAAAAGGTTAGGGCTGGGTTTAAACGGGTTCAGGTCGTATATGGGTCGACCCGTAAAAATGTTCATCAAACAGGCTGTGTTGTGTTGGATTGTGGATCAATGTGTCCATCTGCTTAACCCGATTACATAAAAGTATAAAACCCACCGACCAATTTGGCCATTTGACCCGTTTACATCAAGAGGTTATGCGGGTCATATTCAGGTTGCATGGTCTAAACGTGTCTGGGTTAGTGTTGGAATTTTTAACATAGTTAAGTAAAGTACTAAAATGTCATGTTTGGGTTGGGGCAATTTCAACTTGAATCTGAGACACATTGCCACCCCTAGCTAAAATTCAGTTGCAACCAAGCACTTGACAGTGTAGTTTGGCTTTTAAAAACCACAATAAGCCATAAGCACTTTAAGAAATGCAATACCAAAGACCTAAAATATTACATTTGATGTTTGTATATCCGTACTTTCAAATGGACAAAACAGACCCTAGGTACTTATTGGAATTTATTGAAGTCTTTTTAAAAGATCTTGCGCACTAGCATCTAGGAGGGTCATTTTTTCTGCCATAAAATGAAGTGAAAGTGAAAATAAATATATATTTGAAACTATGGATTGAGGATGAAACTTGGACGAATTAATTATATAGGAATAAGAAGACTATAAGTGTGGATATAAGGCTGAATTACTAGAAATAGGTATACCCTTTTAATCTTAAATGAATTTTATTTAATCTGCCTCTTTCAGTAAGGGCTTTTACTTGAAGGTTTATTTGTAACTTAAAAACTTGTTTCTTGAAACCTAAATGTTTAATTTTGAAATTGATCAGGGAGAGTTTGTGCATTGTTATGGTTATAGCACATCAAAACCGTAATTATAAAATCTGCACAAATAATATTCTTCAATTTTTGTTGCCTAATACATCTGAAAATTGCATGATTTTCACTAGTGCCGGCAAAAAACATTGGACTTCTCAGCAGACTGCAAGAATAATGCAAATGGCAAACCATGTACCCTCAAGTACTGTTACACATGTCTTATGAACAGGTGAACCATGTTGTATGTTAACTATGCTAGGATTTTTAGACTCGATCATTGATACTTATGCTTTCGGTTAGGTATGGGGAGAAAGCAGAAGTTGTGACGTCTTTAGAGGATTGGAGTTGTCCTAGGTGTAGAGGGTTATGCAATTGTAGCTTCTGCATGTAAGTTCATTTGTTCGTTTTTCAATTATTGCCTACTTAAAGCCTTTGTTGATTTAATAAATTCTTATAAGATTGCACCCTGTTACAGGAAGAAACGTGGTCACAAGCCGACTGGTGCACTTGTCCAAATGGCCAAGGCTAGTGGATTTTCATCTGTAACTGAACTTCTCGATGTCAAAGGTTCTGAAAATGTTGGTCGTTATGAGAACCCAAAAGAAATGGGTGCTTCACCAAGAAAACAAGAGGCTCCAAAAGAGGTGATTGCAGTCCTTTGTATTTGTATACAAACACTGACACATACACACACATGTTTATTATTTATAGTCTTATAGGTAGTAATTGATGGCCAGTGTTTGCTCCACAAGTTTTCTAGCAACAGTTCAAATATATGTTATTAAGTGCACATGACAACCATTTAAAGGAACATTTTCTGAAAGTTCATCGTTGGTTATGAGGCATATGTTGATAATCTATTTCTACGTATTTTTCATGCCAAAACTTGAGCGATTTTTTAAAGACTATTTGTTATATGGCCGATACATTACCATTTTGTGTCTTTCTTTTGAATAGGTAAACATGGTTAACTCATCTAAGATGGTGGGAAAGGAAAATATATTTGATGGCAAGACAGATTTGAATGTGAATCCACCTTCAGTCCAGAACCTTGTTGCGGAGAAACCTAAGAAAATGAAGCGAAAAGGCTTGAAAGTCATACAAGAGTTCAATGGGCATCCTACAAAATATGTTCATGAAAATGTAGATGGTGTTCAACAAAAGACAAAGGCTTTCAAGCTTACTATTGAAGAAGAAGAAGCTGAGAAGATGAATAATGTTTACAGAGATACTGAGCTTATTGCCCCTCTGCCAATGGGGGCTGAGTTGGTAACTATATCTGGCATTGACATTCCTAAAAAAGATGCTGGTAATGTTTTGCAATTCTTGGAGTTTTGTGCTACTTTTGGAAAGGTAACTTTTTGTTATTATATTAAGATTTCAAGAAATTATATTTGCATCAATCTTATTTCCATCATCTCTTTACAGGTTCTAAATGTTAGTAAAAGACAGGCTGAAGTAGTTCTCAGAGAATTAATAAAAAGTCGAAGTGCACGCCGAGGGAAGTGTTCTATAGTAATCCAGTTTCACATCCAATTGCTGTCATTTTTGCAGGAGGACGTTGGTTTAGAGTATGCACCATGCTGTCTAGTCTTATTAAATAGTTTATAGGTTGTATATATTTTCACATTCTGATCGTGGTATAATCTTTCAGGTGTTCTGTGTTTGATTCAACTCATGGCAGCAACACATGGCTGAAGGCTCTTAAAAGTTGTATTCCCAATTCAAAATATATGCTTGAGACTTTTGATTGTATAGATAAAACAGCTGGTGGATATGATCATTTAGACTCTTCGATGAAGCTTAGGCTCTTGAATTTCCTATGTGATGAGCTCCTTGGGACCGAGTAAGATTTTCTTAAATGCATTTGTGGGAAATTGATGAAGGACTAAACATAGACGTAGCAATGTCAACCCATTTACTTATTAATGGGTCAATTCGGATTGTGTTTATCTCTAACGGGTCAAACAAATAAAATAAAAGTACCTTAGAAATGATAACATGTCACATGGGTTGCAAGTCCTCTAATATATATTTTCAATGAATAAAACCTATGAAAGATGTTTTTATATAAAAACCAAAAATTGATTAGTAGTTAAAAAGGTGTTTTGGGTCAACCCAACCTAACCTGACCTGTACCCAATGTTTTGAAACCCGGGTCAATGGTTGACCCGGCCAAGTCTCCGGGTCCGGTTGGACTGGGGGGTTGAACCGGTCTTTGACTTTTTTGACTTTCTTAGACTTTTTTCACTTTTATCAAAATTGATTGAGAAATAATGTTTAGTAACACCCCATATTTACTGTAAATTTTATGATTTTGAAATTAGAATTTTCTATATCAATTTATGAGTGGTCAAAATGCATTAAAAAGTCGGAAAAAAAAAGGTGGTCAATCAGGTCCGATCGGAGAACCAGCCGGTTCTAACCGAGTCGAAATCCACTATTAACCCGGCAAGGGTTGACCCGGTCTTGGGTTCGGGTCCCGGTCCGACCGGCCTGGTCGACCCGGGTCTGAAAACACTGCCTGTACCAGTTACCCAACCTGCCTAACATGCTCATTTTACCACCCCTAGTTAAACCAAAGGTAACTTTTTAATTCTTGAAAATATTAAATAGGAAAATAAGAAGTTGGATTGATGATCAAAATATCAAGCTTGCTGAAAGGAGGAAGGAAGCCAAAGAAAGATTTACAGCTGCAAGAGATAAGGTATCATGGAACACTTATTGCTGCCTGCACAAACCTTAATTCAGTTTTTGTTGATGGTGTTATGTTATATAATTCTATAGGAGAAATGCTTGAAGCAGAAAATGCAGGATGATGTCGCCAAAGAACTTATTGCAAGAAATGGTCTTCCACTTACAATCCAAGAGCATGAATCTGTTGTTTCTGAGATCAAGAAAAAAGCAGCTCAAGCTCATGCTGAGATGCTTGAATGCAAAAGAATGGTTCCTATTGGTGTGCTCTCAGTTTCTTTACATAACTAAATTGATGTGAAAACAAATGTCATAGTTGATCTAAATATCTATTATCATTTATCACGTGTAATAAAAACAATGTTAATTTTTTTACGTAGATAAAGAAAGGCCTGATGCTGTGAGAACAGAGCCAGTTTTCAGGGACAACAAAGGGCATGTGTACTGGAGATTAAACGGTTATGCTGACAAATCTGATATTCTTCTTCAAGGTGAGGTTTAAGTGCAGTTTGTGAAGGATCCTATTTGCTGATGAATTATGATCCCCCGTATGTACTTATTACAGCTCATAATGCAGACATAGGAACTGGAAATAATGCAATCGAATCAGGTGAAAATTGGTTCCATTTTGATGCCGAACAGATGACTGTGATCGAAAAGCACATAAAAGCTTTAAGGTAATGCGTAGATGTAAGTATAAAATTGACTTCTAGTGTATCTAGCTAATTTTATTTCATGCATCCATTAATGCAACTATGACCGAGATTTGACCCAGTCAAATAAAAAAGTCACTATTCCGTACTATGAAAATTAAAGGTTGGTTAACCTTTAAGAAACATTTTTATAGAATCCTTGACTTGTACGTGTTTGATCCGTAATCATGGATTTGAAACTAGTGATCCAGTATTGGATAACATTCATTTAATTTTGTTTGAGTACATCATATTATCATTCACAAAAAGGTGCACAATAATAATGGGTTAGCATCATGATATTTACTTACTCTATCCAATCACACTTGAGCTTGAGGTCACACCATAAATAGCAAGATAGGGGGGTTGAGTAACAGTTTTAGAGCGTTAAAGTTTTATGTACAGGTTGAAACTGGTTGGCTCGGGCTGACCCACAATCACTTTTTTATGTCTTCTCTTCATTGAATTTGATAAATAAGTAGCGTGTTATAATATTATATATCATTACCAAAACTATATTATATTTTTATTCATTAAAGTAATCATTTAATCTATATGAATAAACCATTCTAAGCGGTCTAAGTTCACCTGTTTGACTCGTTAGAGAAAAAAATAATAGCCCTAGTTGACCCATTTACCTTAAACGGATTGGAATTGCCACCTCTAGTTCGATTAAAAGAATATGTACTCATTATAATACTTATTAGTTTTCCAAGTCCCTAGATTGTGTTTGGTCTGAGTGTGTTTTACCTCTTTCTGGTTACTGCAGAGAAGGAAAACCTAAGCATTTTGCTTGAGGCAATTTGTCAAGAAGCATTAGGAGATCTTCAACGTTCCAAATGTATGTGGTGCCCTTGATACCATTTGCTCAAGAAAGATCAAATTTTACATCATTTTATCGACTTAATTTGATCATATAAACAACATGCTTACAACATGACCCACTTATTGGTTCTTCATGTAATTTGCAGGGCTACAGAAATTTGGTATATTTTGTTCAATGTTCATATTTAGGCAGCATAGGCAGTTTGCAACTCCCTTGATGTAAAAGAACTTGTGTTTTGTATGAAGACTAGTACAAGGATTGCATTTGAAACACATGACCTTTTGAAGTTGTTTTATATACGATGGTATCCTAAGTTAATCTTTATAAACTGATTTCTTATGTACTAACAAGCTTTGTTTTCCAGTTCCTTTTTTCTACTTTATAAGTAGTCAATTGGAGCGACAGACAAGTGTGCAACATTGAAAAAATGCAAAAAAGCTCACGTGATTTTGACTTTGTTTGGGTTCCAAAAATGGTATTGGTTAGGTAAAACTCTTTTTAGCTAAAATAATGAGAATTTGCTTAGTGGCAATTCAAAATAAGCTACATTATTTGAGAATTTTTTTTTAAAGACAATTTGAATAAAAATCCATTATCATGATCTATACACATGTGTTACATCAACATCTCCATAATTCATATGAAATCCTGTATAGATAATGTGTAGCATACGATCCATAGGTTTTGTGCCTCAAGGGTCGTTATCAATACAAATTATTCCAAATCTCCAACTATGCAACAATTGCACACGTCGGACCTATCTATAGGGTCCACGTAGGAACCAAATGTTTGGGAGATAGGACCATGAATGTCACGTATACTCATACATATATATATGCATATATAGTTAGTCACTGTCAATTGCATATTGTGATCGTGGGGGAGAGTGCGTGAGAGAAAAATGATGAGGAGTTGTTTTTGTCAAATCGTACACATATTGGGGGCAAGCATGTGAAGATCATATACATTTGTTTTATGTAACTTTTGATTCGATAATAAGTAAAGTTGGAGTAAGTTTGGACCAAAAGGTGTTATGTTTTATTCGATTGGCTTGGTTATTTAGTTAGATTCGGCTTCATTGATTGAAAAACATTGTTTTCAAATTTAAAAATGGACCTTTTGGATTTATAATTTGACAATTCTAGAGAATACGCATTTGTAATCTATATATGCTAACGTTTGGTTTGTGAATCGTGACGATAGTAATGATTAATTGACAGGACAATGATGAATGATAAAAATGAATGTATCTATGTTAATAATGACAACACTAATAATTAATTTTAAAGGTCAATTTCATTAATAAAATTAGGTTAATATACCGGGACAATGATATTTTTACCATAATTTTTTGTTAGATACATCAAAAAGAACTTTGATGTATCCATAAAAAAAGGACAATGATAAGTCAATCAAACTTTTTGATAAATCTATGGAAATTGTGTATGAATTATGTGTTCTGTACAAGTTCTTAATACACAATATTAATGAATTTGTCAAAAAGTTTGATGTAAATATTACTACCCATCAAAAACTCGCGGTAAAATTATCATTGCCTAACATACATAGATCAATCATTCCACGTGTATACATTTTATAGTTTTAACTCTTTGATTTTTTTATAAATATAAATTCAGTTCCCCTTTTAAATCTAATGACACTCAAATTAGAGCTATTAACTTTATTTTCATAAAAATCATTCTACTTTATAATTAAATGTCTATGAAATTGTAGATTAAATAATCACTATTGATATATAGAAATTATTTTTATTTATAGCCGTAAATGCTATTACTGACCAAACTCTTAATGTAATAATAAAAGCATACGTGTGTTTGAGAACAAGATTGAGTTGAAATGAGGCATGTGCTAAAAATAAACGCATTAATAGTTGCATTGATAACTCATGACAATTTCTCATAAGATTCTAAAACAAAAATTATTACAGTTTTCATCATACCTTAATTATTTTATAACTACTAATCATTTTTGGTTGCTAATTTAATTAATTAATTGATTGATTGTTCCTTTTTTTCCTTAACCACAAACTTTTGAAGGACAAACACCCAAGCTTTTGGTGGCACATGCAACCATATCTCTCCACAATTTCATCCTCATCATCTTCTTTTGTTTCTTCCGTTCCACCCACATCTTCTCCCTGTTTATGAAAGGTACAACTCACATTACATTCACAGTTTCACATGCTTTTCAATTCACCAAAAATTTATTAATTAGAAACATATAAAGTACAAGTTCTTAAAGCATGATTGAGTCTAATGTGAGTTAGTTTATATGTTTCAAATTTTAACTATATATAAATGAAAAGAAAAATGATAGATCTACTTACACAAACATAAATCTAGATCTAACGAATAGATCAATGTATAGAGAGAGAAAAAATGTAACCAATAAGAAAATTAAATAATGGTTGTAAGTGTAAAAATAATGCATTACAGAAAAGAAGGTAAAAGTGATGTACATAAACCGTAGAAAGCTTAGAATGATTGAGAGAAGACATATGAGGTAAGAAAAGATTAAAACATAAGGTAAAAGAGTGGACAGTGAAAAGAGGGAAAAAAGAGGTTATAATGTCAGTGTGTGTTGATTGAACATTTGAACTGTTTCATCTGTTGTTTTCCATGCCCACAATATGTCATTTCTGGGTCTTACTTCGGTAAAAACTGCTTTCATCTATAAAAGGAAATGTTTTTACATTTTTCATTTAGTAAAATTAATGATTCACGCATAAGTAATTAAAATTTCTTATATTTATGTGACCACATCTTTGTGGTAGATCTAAAAAGTTTCACTAGAGTTTACCATCATTATAACAGTTGTTTAAAATGATTCATTTTAAGTAATTATATGCAAAAAAAACAATACTTGAGACAATATCCGATGTTGAATATATCACAGGTGCAAGCTATATATATAGATGTATTACTGATTACATGTGATTGGATGCAGAACCTTCCCATGCATGATTCCTTCGACTCTACTCACTCGCATTTAAACCAATAGCTGTCCCATAAAATTATTATTTTGTTTTTTACTATCGAAATATAAATTTTATTTTACATTTTACAGATGACCCAAACCTGTTTATTTGGATTTTATAAAAATCTCAAGATATTCGATAAATTAGATCATTTTTTAATAGTGATATTTAACTTAATTTAATTTTATATTACGAGGTATTAATTTAACGAACGGTGCTAAAAGGCTTTTTAGTTCGTAACTAACAATATATTTGAATAACAACTACAGTTTCTGCTATATAATAAGAAGAATAAGAAGTGAAATATATAAAGTAAAACGACGAATCTTTTCTTATACAAAACACCAACCCTATATTTTCAAAACTTTAAGAATAGCCCAATTTAATCGGGTTCACAATTTGAAATACCACACGTTGCTATCAACGTAACCCGTATAGTTACAAAACCCACACTTAAAAAAATTAAGAAAATCCTTTAACTTTCAAAATTTTGAATTCGAACCGCATTATTCATTTCACAAATTTGAACCATATATTAAAACTTACACATAAACATTTAATAAGTATAGTAATAGTAATATACCTTGAAATCCAGGTTCGATTGCAATTCTGATTCGGATTTTGATTCTGACTTGGCAGTTGAAACCGAAAAATCCAAGTCCAAATTGAACTTGATTGACCTTTCTTGAATCGAAGGAGTAGAAGTCGGGCTTAGACTACTTTCGCTTAGCGTACTTTGAATTCCAACATCTTGTTTCACTATCGTTATTAACCTCCCTTCGATCTTATTCTCTTTAGCTTCAGTTTCATCTGTTTACCCATTAAAAACGTTAACGATCGAGCAATCACAAACACAAAACAAGGTACGACATTAAAGAGGGTGCTTTAGAACCTTCAATTGGATGAATCATGTTGGCAATTTTATGAGGTTGAATTCTAGAAGAATGATGGATTAACGGGGCTGACATTGTCATTCGATTGGTTATGTTACGAAAAGATCGACCTTTCATTAGTGTTTTTGAAGATAAACACTCCATAGGGACTTCACCCGAAAGCGGATTGCATATATATCTTTCGGCTTCATTCCATTTTGAGTTTAATGCAAACCCTTCTGGGGACATATACTCCCATGTGTTTATTGACCTCATTTGTAACGCTACAATTTGTTAAAAGTAATTACTCTAATTCAATTCAATATAGCATATACTAAAATTCATTTTTCAAATAAATAGCGTAAATTGTTTACCTTTGAGCGCATTGGTAAATGAGTATGTAGACGGGTCGATTTCCTCTGGTAAAAAGAAAATACGCTCATAAGACTAATAATCATGCTATCACATGACTGTGATTGGTTCTACAGCCAGGTGGGCGTGGTTTAAATTGGCAAGTAGTTACAATGCAGATTGTAACTGCTTGCTAATTAAGTGACGTAAAAAATTGTATATGGTTATACCTTTGAGGGAATAACCTGGGGATGATGCATTGCTAGAAATAGTGAAATTAGAACGGGAAGACTTGGAAGCATCCTCCCTAAAACTCGTAATCTGGGAAGACGAAAAACGTCTAGCGTTTGTGTTATCGCGACTAATCATACGGGCTTTGACACCCCATTCTTTGAGATCTTGATCATCTTTCATTTGAGAATTCAAAGAAGATATTGTTTCGATTGCCATGGGAGAAGAGAAAGTAGAAATAATGGAAGGTTTTATGTTGCCTTGAATGGCACGAGGTTTGTTTATATAAGAGTGGACCAGGTGACATCAACTTTGAATGTTGGTCCGATTGGGATGGTGCCAAAAACATTTATCCCTGCTAATAAGTATCTTTAATTTACTACAACTAATATTGTATTTTATATTGTAGATTTAAAATAGATAGATAAATAGTCCCGAAGTTTAATATCATAAAGGTGACTTTATGAAATAAAAACTTAACAATAAGAATGATTATAAAACAGTTAAATACTATACTTTCATGAGTGAACCATTGGTTTGGACTTTTTATGAAAGAAAAAGTATCGGATACAAAAATGTGTGTTAGAAAAATGATTCTACGTTAAAGAGAATATGAAAAAGATGATGATGATAAAATCATTTTCCGAGTTAATTAAAGTTTTTATACTGAAAAATTAAATAAATAAAATTTTGAATAAATTTGTATACCAAGTATTTTGCATGTTAGACGTCCCTGCAACATTTGGTTAAAAACTACTAAGCATAAATTTCTAAATTATATATAGTTATGGGTGCTGTTATATATTTCTAATTATATACAGCTAAAATTACACTTAAATTTTATTGTTTGATCCATATAAATTATACTTATTCTCTTTTATTACATTTATCAATCATATATCACTAGTAATTTTATTAAGTATAAATTTAGCCATATATATATTGTTAGCTCTCTCAATCATTTTCTTTTATATATGTATATATATATATTAATTAATATCAGGATAATAATTATTATATAGGATAGGATTTTGTTAACAAGAACAACGTATAAATTATTTTATTTTAACCAACAAAAATACTAAATTGGCACAAATTTAACAAAATAATATCCACAAAATAAAAGTGACATCATTCTTTTTCACATCGACATACACAACTATCACGAAATATTTGGATAGATTGAACTTTTCTACAACAATTGAACACTATCTTAATTATTTCATAATTTCATTGTCTTTTAGTTAACACTAATCTTTGTCACATTATTTTCTTTTATTTTTTCTCTTTTTTAATTTTTATCGATCATTCTCATATAATATTCAATTAAAATATGTACCTTGATTGAAATAACTCTGAATTATCGTGTTATCATCTCAGTCATAAACATAACCTTATTAATGACTTGTCTATCACTCCTTATTGTGAACTCTCTATCAGTTTCTAACTCCTAAATCCATGCATCATGATCGGAACCAACTTGAATTTGAGAGATAACATTCACAAATTTTAAATTCTAGGTGCTATCTCAACATCATATCATCAGAATTCACCCGAAATTTAAAACTCAATTATTTCTAGAATTCACCAATTGAAAATCACACTTGTTATTATTACGTTTTGTTTAAGAAAAAAAGAAAAAGAAAAGAACTATTCGTTCTTCCTATACCGCCAGCCACAATGACGGCCAGAGAATGCCCGGTGCCTATGAAAGCAACGGAACGAAGCTGATAGAGATGACTCTAAGGTACGTACTATAATTTTCACTAGAAATATAGAAAATTTAACACATAAGGGATTTTCATTAAAATTCTAATGTGCATTTATTCTGACCTTTTGATATATGTTTTGAAAAATGTTACAATTTGAAAACTTTTTAAATAAAATTTGACCTGTTGTGTAGCAAGTAGGCAAGTATAATTAATGAATGTATATCATGTGATTTCATGTTATATAATTCCGATATATGGTAACGCTGTTCAATTTCAAAAATCAGTGAAACAGGATAGCATTTATTGATATTAAACATTGGTCCCAACTCCCAAATACGAATCTTATTTAATTAGAATTTGAAGAGTTTAATTTGGTAGTTGCAAGTTGCAATCATTCTTAACAAATAAAAAATAAGCTAAATGCGTATAAAAATAAAATAACAAAATTATACCATAAAAGAAGAAAGTTTATTTGGCTAACAAAATTTGAGACGAGATGATTTGCATTGACACTAAATATTATGTAATTTGGGAACACATTTTAACTCGCATCCGATTTTGACGAATGGGAGTATGTTTTTTTGTTTTGATTACTTAGATAGGTGGAGTCATTTTCTTTACTTAAATGTACACGGTATAACTACCTAACTGGGAGTACCCAATGATCATTTCTTACCATTTCTATGGCCACTTCAAAAATTTTACTTAATAAAATTCAAAATTGAAACTTCTTATGAAAAAATTAGACGTCTTATTGTTAATTCTTGTTGATGTGCATGTGTCAAAGCGAAGGTCAACAATAAAAGTACAGGGGTCTTGATGTAAATAATGAAAGTTAAAATAGGATTTGTTAATTCGTATTGATATGCTCAGAACTATTGCTCGTGGCGAAGGTCCCAAGAGACTGCTCTCTCAACTAAGTGTAAGGTAGGATTTGTTAAAGGTACTATATGAAAATCATTAATTGATGCAAATAAGACTCAGTTCTGGCATATGTGTAACAATATTGTTATTAGTTGGCTTGTTACATTGTTAAAGGATTTTGGCTCAACTGATTTCTGTCCAGTGGCTTTGAATTCTGATAATCAAGTTGTAATTCACATTGCTGCCAACCTTGTTTTTCATGCAAAAATAAATCATATAGAGGTTGATTGTCACTCTGTTAGAGATCAATTAAAGGCAGGAATAGTCAAGCTTTTTTATGTCAATTCTAAATCACAAGTGGTTGATGTCTTCACCAAGATTGTTTTTGTTAATCAACATATAAAACTGTTTTCCAAGACGGGAGTTACTGTTCCTTTCAACTCGCATCTTGAGAGGAAATGTCAAAGTGAAAGTCAAAAGTCAAAGTACAAAGGTCTTGATGTAAATAATGAAAGTTCGGGTCAAAATGTAAATATAAAAAGTTCAGGGTAGATTATGTAAACTCTCAAACTTAAGTTGTTAAGTAAGTTTATTAGGTCAGTTAGTTAATCAATTTTCATTGTAATCGTGTACGGAACTCTTTCGAAATGAAATGCATGGTAAAACAATTTCTCTAAAAAAGTATGTGTTTGTGTTTAACCGATTTCACCATTACTTAACTGATTTATTCAAGTATCATATAATCGAATGTGATTTTAGAATAAATTTATTTCACCTGGAGTATCTTTTAACTTAAAAGTTCAATCGGTTTGCCACATCTCAGTTACCATTAACATTGGTATATATGTTACAAACACATATTTTATTAACATGATTTGTACATCAAGTTTTCTTGAGTATTATTTTCGTTCGCTTGATGACGGTAAAATGGGTTTGGACCATTGTAAACAATATTAGAGTTTTATAATAAAGGAATTTCCTAGTTTGTTGTGAAATTGATTATGATATATTTTATAGCTATAGCTATGTATGTTTAGAAGAAGAAAAAAAAGATAATGAAGTAAAAGTTACATACAATCTATATATGATACTTCAAAAATCTATCTAGTGCTCAATGGAGATCAGACTTGATGTAGATGATCCATGAGACAATATTGACGTATCGTAGAAACAACGATAAAAGACAACATGAAAGGACCAAAGGCCGAAGTATTGTGATCATGATAATCGGTCATTGCCTACAAATAAAGGCAGGGCATGTCCAAAGCGAGGGCTCAAACTTGATCCTTATGATGCAAACCCGACCCGTGCATGGGATGATCATACATTGTTTTTGTAAGGTTCGTTCCTCTATAAAAATGTAACTATACACTAATTCATGTTATTATATAAAACTAACAATATAAATATATAATTGATAAAAAGGAGTATATTTTAATTGTAAAAGTGGTTGAAGAATATGGAAGATTTGAAATGGGATGGGATCCCATAGAGGATATGTGCAAATCATCGTTGAGTCTCATCACAGGTGGCCCCAAGGCTTGGGATCTAGCTGGGCCATAACACGTCCATTTTGTCTTACTTTATCATCAGTTTACAAGGCATAAAACAATTGCCTTTACGTAAGGCTTATCAATATACCATACGCCAGTCACACCAAAACAAACTCTGATCTTTTTGTTCATATTCATTTCAAATACTGAAATGAAACAACCATTTATTTTCATCATTAAAAACTCGTTAAATAGATTGAAATATTTAATCACCTGTTGACCGAGAGAGTGCAAGTTTTGTAGGTTTAATTAACTGAATTGATTAAATTGATATACTCAACCGTTTTGTATAAAATCACAAAAAAACAAAGTGTTTTCAAAAGAAATCTAATTAAGGTATGTTTGACAGAACTAGCTCTTACCTCTAGACGATAATTGTAGCTTTTAGCTGTAGCTTTATTTGTAAATTGTATTTGGTAAAATAGTTGTAGCTGTAATATCAAAGTGTAAATGACCAAAAAGAACATCAATACAAAATATAATGGAAAAGATGGTTAAACAAAAAAAATCAATTGTATAAATAATGTAGTTTGGATGACAAAATCATTGTTTCATAGTTAAGTAAAAATACAAAAGATCAAAACGCAAACAAAAATATAATGTGTTCGTGATAAATCATCGAACAAGTGCATTCCATATAGATGTAGCAATATCATTACGGATCTGTTTCATCTCATTAGATGTTCTTTTACTTAAATTCTCATTGTTTGTTTGATAAGCACGAACATCAAGAAGTTCATCACGTGGTATGAATCCGAACGTTGCTCAAACGTTGTAAACATCATATCTTCTTCTGAATTATGTCGAATATAGTTATACAAAGCAAATGCGGCGATGATAACATCTATTTGAGTCTACACACTAAATTGGGGCAATGTACCAAGGATTTTTCACTGTTTCTTTAAAATTCCAAATGACCTCCCACTATAACTTCATAGAGATGAAAGAGAACGGTTAAAAGCTTCTTGCATGTTATTTGAAGGTTCATTTTGAAATTGAGATTTATGATATCTTTGTCTTTTGAATAATAGTATCTACAACATCTCATTTTGTTCCTCAAAGTCAGCCAACGACTTGAAAACTCTTACCATTATATAAACCGTTATTGGATAGATAATAAAACCGAGCTAAAAATACTTCGCGAAACGTATATAATTGATTCATACTCAAAAAAAATATAAAGATTAATGCAAGAGTGAACAACCCAAATAAATTTGTACAACATTTTAGACTCTTTTTAAGTTAGACATTTCATCAAACAAGTAGTGTGCATCATGTTGGTGTTCAGCTAAATAACAAAACCTTCATCTCAGCCTCACTTGTTCATGATATATAATCATGTTAAGTTACTTGGATGATGCAACCTTCATAGTTGTTAGAAAAATGAAAGTAAATTAAAAGAACTCAAAGCAATAGAAACTTGTATATATCTTCAATCATGAACTAAAAACAATGAACATTATACATACACACTTACTCATACATCCCTAAAGTCATCACAACACATACATATGCATACACACTTAGTTTTAGACCTGCAAAAATCAAAACCCACTTATCATTTTCTTTTACAATTTCAAAGAAACTGAAAATAAACAAATTTGTTTCACTACCTTCAGATTCCAACGGTGCCACCTAAAGCAGCAAACAAAGGATACACCTGCCATATTAAAACATCAATCCATCCATTACATCTGATCATAAATGCTAGTAATTTCTCACTTATATCAGTATGCATAAAAACATGACAGAATTGATATATTATAAAACTAAATGAAAATTGAAATAGACGTAGAGTATGATTCATTGATTGATTTGTTACGAACCTCAAACTTAAATTATAAACTTCCAGACGAAACCCATCGTTGTGTAGAAAGAAGACGGAGAGAAAGGGATGAAACCGAATGAAAACAATATAGAGAGTAAGATAGATCAATTGAGCTGTTTAATCTGGCGGTGTAAAGAAACCAATAAGAGGGAGAGGTGTTGGAGGCGTGACATTGATTATCACAGATACCAAATAAATGGGCAGGCTTTTTAGAGCTAACGAACTGACGTATATTAAATTATAAGCATGATTAAAAGTAATTATTGTCTAGACATTTACATATTTAGAAAATGATAAAATTTTAAGTTTAAACCCCTTTTCAAATCTCTTTATTAAAATAATTTAAAACAGGACAAAAATTTGTATCGAGTAGAATTATTATTTTAATGAAATTTAGAAAATGAGAAAAGTAATTGCTTCTAAAACATGATACATCATCAAAGTCTTTTTCTAATAAGGTGCCACATCAGCCATATAATTCTTGAACATTGCCCTTTAATATGTATAATAGATACATAACCAGAATTAAGTTCTTTTTTATACTCATGCTTCATCGATTTTCCATATAGAAGATTTGAACAACAATCTTTGCCATGATTTTTCAACTTCTACTTACATATTACAGTACTTTATAAATGTTAATTTTCTTTTACAAAAATCTTTGTCACGTACGCATATGTATCTTTCAAATAAGATCTGCATCGATTAATTTGACCCAAGATGTTATATTTGAAATTATCATCTAAAAGTTATGTGTTAATGTTTTCTTATTATTTTCAGGTCAAAGAATATCAATGTTGGTTCGAAGTATGTCATTAATGGTTGTTGCAACAAGAGGTATATCAACCACTCATTCTTAATTATACAATAACTACTTTCAATGTTCTTATTATTTTGTTTTTAATCGTGATAAGTGTTGTATGAAAAAGTTTAACTTTTGATGTTATAATTAACTATGATATTAATACCCATGTAGAGTATGAAGGTTGAAATATTGAAAATATGCTTTGATAAGATTTAATGGTCATGTTATGCGTTTGCATTTTTATTTTTATTTAGCTATTGATATCGAAAGCCTTTCTTCGCAGGATTAGTAACAAAAGAATTGCTTCTCTTTTGTGTTATTGGGTATATATACAGCGATGTTAAGAATGCGTAGTACTTCATCTTAAAGAGGTGGTCTTGATATAATGTTAAGAATGCGTGGTCTTAATTGTATAATAGCATCACCATTACATTGAAAACTTAAGTTACTTTAGGTAGTGGTATTATATTTTCAGCTATTACAATATATTTGTCATATATCATCAGTTAAATTGACGTGTATCGTATGAATTCATAACTAATGTATATATATATATAAAAGAATGATCCACATGGAAACTTCAAATCTTGGGGAATCAATGAAACAAATCTTAGCCCTTGATTTTTACATAAGAAAATGTTTTTAACATTCATTTGTGATGAATGTTAAATTTTGAGTAACATTCATCACCTATTAATGTTAACATTCATTTGTGATGAATGTATACACACGGGTCATTTTAAAAAATATAAAATAATACTATTTGAACAATTTTGAAAATAATTGCAAATGTAATTTGTATAACATGATTAGTAATCTTAAATTCAAAGCACTTCATATAACAAACAATATAAAACTATTAAAAACCTATATAAAAAATATTAATTCATTAATTAATTAATAGTATATAATTTAGATAATGTTAGTAGTATTATTTAGTAATTATCTTGTTTACTATGTTTATCTTTAAAATAGTTATTTATTTATGTTTTAAAATCATAATTTATGATGTTATCAAATCCCTAATTTTACTCAATTTTAAAAAATATATTTTTATTAAATTAAGACCTATAATTGGTTAATTAGATTTTCAATTGAGATGATGATGTCACAAATATAATTCTTATATTATATTTAAGATAATACTCTTATAAACACTAAAATAGAAGTGAACCTAGTATAAAGATGAAAAACATATTCAGGAATTGGAAGCTACATATGTCATATTTATTGTTGTTTTGATTATTACCAGTAATATTTGTCTTGCATCTTAAATTCAACCGGAGGGAGCGCATGAAGGTTTCAATTTCAAAAGTTTTCACATTAATACGATACTACAAATTGATACAATATGTGGTTTGATTGGTAGTTTATATGTATTGTTTAATCATAGATCAAATATTGTCAATATAAATATGGTGGGTAAAATAAGTGCTGCAAACAGCAACTACGTGATGTACCAAACTAAATTTTTTTAATTAAGTTATCTAATAAATCATAAATGTATCCTCATCTTTTAACTCACACTTAACTACATGTAAACTCGTGTGTATCCATTAACACGAAATTATTACCCATAAATTAAAAACATAAAGAAAAATAATAGATATATCTGATTTCATAAGCCTACAAATTGGTCTAACATTGTGATGACAACAAGTGACAGGTTCACTGTATAACATTAAGATTAAGATTGAGAAAATGTTTCAACCAATAAAAAAGTTAGTCTACTTTTGGGCATATATAGTTAGACGTAAATATTATTTATATCTATATAAGTATATAATACATTTAGCTTTTTGTCTTAAAATCAATTTAAATACAAGAAATGACTATATTTCCCATATCTAATTAATATAATATTTCAATTATCTCAACGATTCTATTTTCCATTAATAATCTTTTACTACTATTATCTAATATTATATAAATCAAATTTCAGTCTATACTCTATATAAATAAATAATCAACACAAAACACGTAGATATAGACTCAATCTTTCTTCACCTTTACACCACTACTATTATCATCACCGAAACCATTTTTACGGTTGCTTGTGCGGGTGCTATACTATTTCTTTAAAACATTTTACATATGTAAGTCAAGCTTGGTTGAAAATTAAACTATTAAGATGTTGCGAACAAATTTTGTCTAGAACAACAAAAATTCACTTACTATTATTTTAAATATTAATTTGATTACACAAACAACATAGACACAAATACGGACCATGAATATTGGGCATTGGCCCATTCAATTCAGCTCTTGCTGCTGGTGTCATCTTTACATTGGGCCAGATGACATTAAACATGCACCCCAATAGTAATGTCACATTTAAGTTATATCAACAACTTTTTTTCCCGACAAAAACCTATCAATCTTCGGGTATTTAAACAATATTGGAGGATTTCAAGAGAGAAAATTCTAAAAAATTTACACGAATTGTTTTTTAAGTTCGTCTCAAGTTTTATTGATAGTTCTTTATGAACTTTAATAATAAAGATCATCTTTACTTTACAAACTCATTGCATCAATAGTTCTTTACACTAATGGTCATTAGTTTTTTCCATTAAATTAAATTATGTGCAAGGCACATAGGATAAAATTGTCTCTTTGTCTCTCTCTTTTAATTGAACCAATGTAATCCCAGATTGCATAAAATATCATCAATGTCAACAAAACAAAAAAAATGCGATTGTTTCACAAACTAAATCCCAACTACATGAGCATATAAACAACTTTCACAAACCCACAAACCACTTGTAGAAAACGAAGAAATTTAATAACAATGAGAAGCAATATCCATAAATCTAACCTTTTTCCCACCAAAAATAATGAAATGGTGCATGACTAACGGAAGCCACTGCTTTTCTCAACGCCGATTACTTATTGAGAGCCATGTTTCGTTCACAGTCTCCGACGAAGAGAATCGTGAATGTTGGCATGTAAAAGCAATGACAATGGCTGATGAGATAAATCAATCAATCACGGTTACCACTTCACTGTTCGAATTCAACTTTTCTAAGTTTGGTTTCATAAGCTTCTAACTAAATTCTCACCATTTTATGGTTTGAAATCAACAAAGATTAACTATAAACAACTACTAGCATCAATTGAGCATAATTCATGGATTACTTCATCAATTACCATCATCCTAACTCTAAATCATCACTCTCCTCCATTTCTAGGTCAAAAGAATAAGAACATACACTTACTTTGGGTTAAGAATGATGAATATAGCTCCAATTCAACTTTTCTATATTCAATTTGAGGGTTATAAGCTGATATCTCCTTCTCCTTTCTTCTTTCTTCCTGTTCTAGTAAGTACAGGGTGTGTGTGGGTGTAGAAGATTTTAGAGGTTATTAAGGATATTTACATTTCTAACCCCCAGTCTCAATTACTTAACATTACACCCTACAACTTAACATTTAAACAACTTAGTTACTTCTCAATCAATAATAATAATAATATACATAACTCGCACAACTGATTAAATAAAACATTTTACCATATTAAAACATCACCTATAAATTTTGGGGTGTTACATATATAATGGCATTTGAACAAGAGATTGATCTATGTAATGGAATTTGAACATTCCCATGAACTGAACAATGGGTACTCACTTTACTTTTAAATATATAATGGCATTTAAACAAGAGATTGATCCATGTAGCTTATATCATTAGCTATAGTTCCTGATTCCTTGAAACCTTTATAGATGTTGTAATTGTAAGATTATTCCTAAAGCCTCCAATTCTCTTAATGTGAATATTGACATGTGAACAATTGTACATCTTGAACTCTTTGTCTAGCTCTCCCTTTTCTAATTTCTAATGATAATAGAAATAATGTAACTCTTTTACATGTTAACTTCGTGAAAGTATCCCTTATATAATAGCTCTTTTTAAATAATTAGTCATCAACCCAATAATTGATTAGATTTGTCATTTTTCAATAGCTAAAAGTATGTGTCACTTTGTAACACCCCGAAAATAACGATAATAATTTATTGCTTATAAATATGTGTTTTTATTTTTATAAGTTGTATAAAGTTGAATATATTAAAGTTAAAACTATTAAGATCCTAGAAGTTACAAGATTTACAAGTTACAACAACACAATAGTTTCTACCAAAACGACTCTAATAAACTACAACTCTTACACTTCACTTCAATCAAAACGACTCTGATAAACTATGACCCCTACATTTCACTTCGACCAAAACAATCCTAAAATTCTAACCACAATAACCCAAAAAGACATCATCAAAGATGCATTACCAAACTAAGTTTTCGTCATTTAATGATTTTATTCCTTAATTTATTGAAATCGAAAAAGATGCATTACCAAACTGTCTTCACAAGTTATACACATTAATAATCTTAATCTTAATCTTAAACCCTTATAAATCATTTAGCAAAAAGGCTTAATGTTTAAAAGTTGAAAGATTGAAAATTACATTTATATCCTTCAATAATACATAAATATAGAAACTAAAATCAAATGAATCTATACTTAATTACTTTTTTTAGTTTATACACCTTATATTTATCTTTATTTGAAATATAAAATAAATAATAATTAAAATACAATTATTGTGATAAGATGAAATAAATGAAATTGAAACAAAAGTTAACAACTATCATTATTAAAATAACTATTATTATTGATCATTATCATATTGTTCATTCATTTGTAATCATCACATTGCATAGCACCTCGACTTGTTATTATATAAACCATGTGTAGCAGAGTATGAACAGCATCACAAATCACGTGTTACACGTGTACCCCTGTGTTTAGGTTTTCATAGTCCAATTTAAGCGTGCGAACGAACAAACGTATATAAGTTACGAAGATTAACAGGGACTGTGTTACGTTGGATTCTAAACAAGATATAAACATTTTTCTAATTGTATAAGCATAATTATTATTTGATTTTGTATATTCTAGACGTATGTGTATGTTTTAATGCTCTTGATTTGATAAAAAATAACTGACTGATATAAAATTAGATTTTATTGGTAACAATATCTTTTCCAGTTATTTTGATTCGATTAGGATATTAGTATGCAGATTTGGTCAACGATTACCCATCCAAATTTATTTATTCGTTCAATAAACCAAAACCTTCAATAGCTTTGCGTGTATTTGTTTTTTGGGTTATTAGAAATAAGAATGAATATCATTATATTTAAGTTATGAAAATTATTTGCTTTAGTTTTTTAGTCTCATAGATGGTAAATGGTAATAATGGAAAAATGAAAGGTGCACTAGAGCTCAATAATATTGAAGGAAAAGGAGTGAAATAATGTGAATTTGGTGGGAAATTCTACACCGATTTCCGCCGTATAAAATAACAAAAATAAATAAAAATAATAATGAAACGTGTTTTATATAGTGAAGGTCAACGTTGGACTTTCAATGCCGACCAACAATGTCGTGTTAGAGTATCAAAACTCGACGTGTAAGAAGGAATCATGATGTGGAAAGGTTTCTATTTTCGGTATTATCGTGTTGGAGTATCAAAACTTGATGTGCAAGAAGCAACCATGGTATGAAGAGATTTCTATTTTCGGTGTTGTTAATGAGTTTATCATATATAAATGAGATTCATATCATTTTTCTCTATCTCTCTCGTATATTTTGTATTTAACTTAAAAATATTATTTATATTTTAAATCAGATTATCAGAAAAACTTTTTTTATAATGAAATCGGAATCTTATTTTCCGTATAATGTTCTGACAAATCTATACACATTTCAAAAATTACATATAAAACTAAAGCTACCCTAAATTTTAATACATTTTGGTGAAAATGGTGAAACTTACTTACGGTTCATTTCTAAATACTCGAGTAGTAAAAATTAAATGAAAATAACTTATGTAATTAACTTTTTCCAATTACTCTTCTTTATATAAGAAGGAAAAGAGAAAAAGCAACAAACGAAATATAGGTTAATGTTCCAGTAATTACATTTGTTATTGATGGAATTAATAAAGGATAAAAACGTATTGGAATCAACCCAAAGTCAATACATACGGAGTGTATCTAATATCTAATGAAAAATAATATATAATATTTGAGGAGAAAATATTGTAATTTTGTTTGTTACGATAGTAATGGTAAAAATGAATATTTTTATTTTTAATTTCAATATATTTATATGTTTTGTAAAAAAAAATATTTTAATTATTATAATTTTATTCTTTATAACATGAGATTATTTTATTTTTTAAATATATATATGATAAACAATTTAAATTTGTGTATCACAACTTTTATAACTTTTAACTATATATACTAAAAATTTATAGTGTGCATCACATTTTTTAAAAAACTTTTTAACACATATTAAAAGAGCATAAGATTTTAATAATTCTGATACAATTTTTTTTTATTAAAAAAATTTATTAATTTTAAAATAAAAAATAAAAATGTTCAATCCTACCATTACTACCATAACAAACTAAACTATTTGAACCTTCCCCATTATATTTGTCTAATTATAATAGACTTATATGCGTGTTTAATTATATAATTTGTTTATATCTTAAAACTATTAGTGGATATAAGGAAATAGAATAACTACAAAGTAAGTGTTAGATAATATATTATTAAACTTATTTTAAGATCTATTTAATTAAACACATATATCATTACTGCTATTTAAATATGCTATTTAGGGGTGAGTAACAATAATAAACACCAATATAATAGTAGTCATCTTCACAACCTTAGTTTTCATATAAACATTATAACCAAAAACTTTTAGATGTGTGAAAATTACATGTTTGTCAAGCCATACCTCTTCTGGAATTCTAAAACCCAACGGTGTTGAAGGTCCCTTGTTTATCAAATACAATGATGTATTAACCACATCCGTCCAGAACATCTTAGGCGAACCTGCAAGCAATCTCATACTCTTTACCCTTTTATTTATTATTTTATTCATGTGTTCAGCGACACCATTTTGCTGAGGTGTTTCAGGCTTTGTTTTCAACATCTTAATATCATTCTCAGCACAATAATCAATAAATGCTATATTCACCTTCATTGTCAAATTTTAAACACTTAACTTTTAAATTAGTTTCATTCTCAACAACAACTTTCCATTACTTAAAGGTAACAAACACATCAAATTTTAGTTTAAGAAAATAAACCAATACATTTTTAGTGGAATCATCAATAAAGGTCACATAATACCGAGAACCACCAATAGATGCCACCGATGTAGGTCCATAAACATATGTATGAACTAGCTCAAGCTTCTCCATCTTCGATGTAAACCCCGAATTCCCAAATATAACTTTCTTTTGCTTCCCATAAACACATGGTTCACAAAAGCTAACTTCAACCCTTTTCAGATCTAGAATCCTCCCACTTGAAACGGGCATCTTCATACCTTTCTCACTTATATGCTCGAGCCGTCAATGATATGTAGACTCTGTCCCTACATCAACTGTAGTATTATCTCATCATCATTTGGTACCTCAACCATATAAAGTGTTCACCTTTTATGCCCACAAACTACTACCATATTTCCCTTAACCACACCCAATTGGCGATTTTCAAAGGTAACAACCTTCTCCATCTAACTGTCCAATTGAGATGAGCTTCCGTTTAACATCCAGAATGTATCTCACATCCTTCAAAGTTAATTCATCTCCAATTTCTCTAATATCCCGTATATTTTCATCGGCTAATCGGATGTTACCTCGATATGGCTTGAAAATTTTCATCAAATTCTTGCTTAGGTTAGCATGAAAGGAACCTCATGAATCCGTAATTCGAGACTCATCCGAATTCACAACGCAACAAATCAATGTACCATCCATCTCGTTAGTTGCCAAATTTACATCCTTAGCCTTTTCATCAATTGGGTTCTTACATTGAGTATGATAATGACCCTTCCAATTACAATTCCAACAAGTGACATTCTTCCTATGCTTAGAGTTACTCCTCTGCTTGGATTTTGATTTACCCCTCTAATTCTACCCCCTTTCAAATTTCCTGCACCGGTTTTATGTAATCAATAGAGAACCCAACGATTCACTAGAATTTCGCCTACGTATATCCTCTCCTAGAATCAAGTCTCGAATTCCCTCAAATGAAAGCTTAGCAGTCCCTGTTGAACTACTAACCGCTGTGACTATACCCGACCAACTTTCAGGCAATTAAGACAACAATAGAAGTGCATGTACCTCATCATCAAACACAATTTCCACCGAAGCCAGTCTCGATAGAATATTGTTAAACGCATTTATAAGATCAGTTACACTTGTTCCTTCCTTCATCTTCGTGTTAACTAATTAACGAATTGAGAACACTTTGTTTGACACTTAGGTTTCTCATACATGTTAGAAAGAACCTTAAGACAACCGGTGTTCTATTCATTCACGATATAGTACACGTCGTTTTCACGAGTGACAATTGAATCAAGCCTAAAGCTTGACGAATCGAAAGTGCCCAATCCTCAGCTTTAACACTTTCAGGCCTATTCTCTAACAAGTGTTGATGTAGTTTCTTTTGATACAATAGGTTCTCTATCTACATCTCCAAAAACCCAAAATTCTTTCCTTCAAACTGATCGATTTTCAACTTACCCTTATCTATCATTGATCTCGACCTTTAAACCTTGAAGTTCTGATACCAATTATTAGGAATTTTGGACCTAAACAACATAAAAAATCGTACACAATTGAACCACACAATCAACAAACAAATAAAAGTAATGCGAAAATGTAAATCGACACGAGAAATTTATGTGGTTATATCCAATCGGGGTGATTAGTTTAGTCCACGGCCAACTAAGAAATTTTTGATATTATTTTCGTAGCTTATGATTTACGTGTATAGAGATTACATTATATAGTATGAAGTATAAATGGAAACTAGCCAAAAAATTCAATTATGGCTGGCATGAATTTCGCTTGGCGATGATCAATTCACCTAGCGGAAAGCACCTTCTTCCGAAGGAAAAATACCTTCTCCTGTCGAAACAAATTGTAATAAAGAAAACCACCGAATTTTTGCCCCGCGAAAAAATGTTATCACCTGACGAAATTTATTCTTGCAGCAACTTTTATTCGTTATTTGTTACTCTTAACATTTTTTTAAAAAATAAAGCCAAAACTCAATTTGGAATCCAAATTTACACACCTTCAATAAATGTACAACAACCTACAAAATCATCAACATTGATATTGTCGTGTTATTAAAGGTACGGAGTAAATAAACACTTTCTAATTTACCTTTCAAGATGTATTTCCGAAAAATTTAAAATATTGGTATTACATGTGAAATCAGAGTATTTACTAAAACGATATATATCAAATAACTTCATATTTACTTTGTATTAAATCTAATTCACACACACACACACATATATATATATATATATACTAGCTAGTGTCAAACAAAACGTTTACATTGTTATATCATAAAAAAATGAGCGTGGTATGCATTTTAATATTTTAAACATGTTTAACCTCATTGACTAATCTCCGTATCACCTAATCTTTTTCTGATTGTTAAAACAAAAATAAATTATCCATAACATTAGCAAATGGGTCCAGTTAACCTTTTAAGATTGACATTGAAACAAAACATTTGCCAAAAGGGCCCAACAACTTACATACACCACAATTTAAATCCATATACAGAACACGTTTACAGATCTCTTATTAAACATTAAACACATAAAATTAAATAAAAGAAGTTCATCAATCAATTTTGCCTATAAGCAATGTAATTAGCAAGTGCAATTAACGGCGCTGCTTTCATGTTATCAAACTCGAACAAATACTGTTTCGCTTCGTTATTCAATTTCTCCGCGAACTCCCTCGATTTTTCAATTCCCAATAATTTCGGATACGTTGTTTTATCCGTCACCAAATCTTTTCCCGCAGTTTTCCCCAATTCTTCGGTTGTTTTTGTAACATCAAGTATATCATCAACCACTTGAAACAACAACCCAATCGATCTCGCAAATTTTCGCAGTTTCTCGATCTCTTCATCGGTCCCACCTCCCATAATAGCTCCGAGAACCACGGAAGCTTCTAGTAACGCTGCAGTTTTATGTAAATGAATAAATTCTAGTTTATCTAATCCAACATTTGTTCCTTCTGAACAGATGTCAACCACTTGTCCCGCCACGAGTCCACTTGACCCTACACACTTAGCTAATTCCGCGATTGAACGAACAATGCGGTCAGCGGAGACATTTTTTGTCGCGGTGGCGATGTGTTCGAATGAAAACGAAAGCAACGCATCGCCACCTAGGACAGCGATTTCTTCCCCATAAACGACGTGGTTTGTCGGTTTCCCGCGGCGGAAATCGTCGTTATCCATGCACGGTAAATCGTCGTGCATTAACGACATAGTGTGGATCATTTCGACGGCACAGGCAGCGGCCATCGCTGTTGAGATGTCGCCGCCGACGATTTCGCATGCGGCGATGCATAATACCGGACGGACACGTTTCCCGCCGGCGAGAAGAGAGTACCGCATAGATTCGTGGATTTTAATTGGCTCTTTTAGTGGAACGGCATCGTTTAAGGCCTGGTTTACTAAACCAGCTTTTTCAATCATGTATGATTTGAAATCAAATGGTGGTGGGCTTTTAGTAATTGGTTTTTCTGGTGGGTTTGACTGGTGTTGGGTGGTCAAAATTGCGGAGATTGAAGAGAACGAAGAAATGGGTTGGGGTATTCGGGTTGGGTTGAACAAAATTTGGGTAGATCTGGTTCTAATTCGACATCCATAGAACAAACTTGTGGGGTTTGCAAGACTCATCTTCTTCTTCCTTCCCTTTTTTCGTATATAGAAATGAAGGAAATTTTGGAGTTGGGATTATGATGAATGAGGATAGAGTATTGGGAAACAATGTTAAAAGGGAAAAGAAAGTTGTCTTTTAAGTGAAAGAATCTTTATGGGTTATTTATGTGGGATACTGAAGTAGACAAATGAATCATGAACGTGATTTATCGATTGAATTATGATATTCTAGTAAAAGTTCAAAGTTAAAATCTTATTAGTCGAATATTTTAAGGTGATAAAAATGAATAGGAAGATTGGTCATTGAAATATCTCGATTAAATCGTATACATTTATTATCCATGCTTCTCGAAACTTTGAATGAAAAAAACTTCATCTATTTATCTCTTCACTAAAAGTAGACAAATTAAATTAATTATGTTACATATATTAATGTTAATAACGTGGGTTAGGAGTCGTGATTCATGGTGTTAAGTATTCTAAGTTTATTCATCTAACACGAGAAATTAAATTAATTACGATAATGACATGATATAACAAAAAATTATTAAAGTAGTCAAAGGACTACTCGGTAAGTTTTTTATCTAGATAATCGACTACATATAATGGGAGTATAAATTATATGGATACACATAATAAAAACAATATAAACTTTTGATACAATTGCAACTAATTTGCTCTTTTTCTTATGCACAATACACTTCCAATTAATTCCACATGATTTCAAAATGAATATAATTGGTAAAAGAAAAGAAATTTAAAGTTTACAACTATTTGAAACGCTAGTGTATGCAGGGTTCAAAATGAAGATTACTTTATTACCCTTGGTATCACACGTTAATTACATTATTTTCTTCATATTTCCCTGTCATATGACCATATCAAGCTAATATCTTTCGTGAACCAGGGATGAACGAACTGATGCTTTGTCGTGGTTTTAAATGAGTGGGCATGCTAAACTGCTAGAGTGTAAAAAAACGTGTATGCTGAATTCAAAAATATATGTTCAGCGCATCGATGGGTGATTTAATGTTATATGTTTGTTAACCGTTAGACCGATTTGAAATTTGAAGTATAGGTTATGGTGCAGTTTTACGATCTGACTGGTATGATAGATAGATGTTTTGTTGAAGTTTGCTGCAGAAAATTCGTCAAGTTTAGTGCAGTTGTGAGAAAACGAGGGTTGAGGGTTCGTTAACCGTTGGATCATCGTGAATTTTTGATAAAGGGTTCACAATAAATATATATTTTTTTGTGACCAAATTTGATAGTGATCGGGCCATCTAACAGGGAGATACATCGGTTAAAATTTTTAGTCAAAATCTGATAATGTCATTGTGTTGGTTTATGTGCAAACTTTCATTTTAGAGGAGAACTATCGGGATTTATGATGCTAAATAGATGATGTGGACGATTCGCGGTTTAACAATGATGAGGCTATGTAAATGAAGGTGACTACGGGGGTTCCTTGTGTTGAAAGTCTTTTTAACATTCAGATTGTTAGGTGACGGGTCTCGGTAGAGAAAACGATGGTACAAGATTATAGATCACACTCATCCTTGTTAAAAAGGAGATCCAAATCATTAGTGAATATTTATGGAATTTGAGTTAATGGGGGATTTGTTAGGTATTGACTGAATTAAATAAAATGCAAAGATTTGGAGATCAAACTAAATCGGGTAACAAGTTAATTTGGAGAGCAAAAATTTTTTTTTAGGATTTGATTTATGATCAAATTAGGAAGTTGTTATATGTTAGTGTATATAAATATAGTAGTTGTGTTAGGGATTTAGTAAGAAGGTTAAGTAATAAGAGAGCGTATGAGAATCGTATATTGAGTTTTCTTTTGTCCTGTATGGTGCGTCTATGATGATTCCATAATGTTGAGGGCAGCTCCATTCTTGTAATCTAACGTTGAAAGTAGTGTGAAAATATTCAAGAGTGTCTAGAGTTTATCATCTCCAACTTGTAATATCTTTTATATAGTGGAATATAAACGACCTATGAGTCAAGTGATTTTTACTCTCCTTTAAGAGGTTTTTCACGTAAAAACTTGTGTATTTCTTTTTCTATTTCGTGTGTTGATTATTTTCATATATTATTGTTTTGTGTGATTTCTTATTGTAATGGTGATCGATTTTGACATAGTTCACAAGTCTAACTGAAATTGAAAGGGTCTAACTGGTATCATGATGTATAAAGTGTACATTTATAATAACTTTGTTTATTTATAAGGGTTAATGATGGTTCAATCCTCAAACTTTCAATTTATATTCGTTTTAACTCTTCAACTTTATTTTTAATGTTTTAACACCTTAAGTTATGAGTTGACAAAAATTTAGCTCCTTTAGTTTATTTCACCATTTAGAATTACCCTTTTGGTAACCGGTAACTTGCTAACTAGGTAGCGTGAAAATAATTTACTGAAGTAATAAACAAAGAAAACGAAAGGAAAGGAAGTTAGATCTATTTACTCAAGGTGTGTTTGGCACATGACTTTCTGAAGTTCCGGTATATTAAACTTTTAGTTTCAATAATTTCAATCCCATCTAAATGAATAGTTTCTTTTTGACAACGAAAAAATGAAGGTGATTATTGAAAAAAAAAAAATCCTCTAGAAGTCATATTTTTAAAAAAGTCTTTTGAAGCAACTTCTGAAAAGAAGAATCTTTAACCACAAATAACAGCTCCAGTCACAATTTTTAGCTTCAACTCTAGTCAAAATTTTCAATTCCAACTAATTATTACCAAACATATTCTAAAATGTAGGATGACAATTATTTTCTCATTTCAAAGTACTATTTCTTTCTTTTAACATATGATACACAGTAGGGGCAAGGGATGCATAGATTTAGAGCCAATGATATAGGATTTTGTTTCCTTTTAAGACGAATAATAGAGAAGAAAACATAGACGAGGTAAGATATAAACCATAACGGTATTAGAAAAATAAGGTCACTCTGGACCGCCAATTAAAATTTGATGATCAGACGATAATTATTTTCCGATGGATTTATTCAGAAACGTAGCTCCGATATCATATAAAATATTAAAATATAATATTATTGATTGAATTGCATTGAATAAAAGGAATTACAAAGATTTATATTTATTAGGCTAATATAACCTAACTAAACAAGTAAACTAATCATAATATGGAAAATTAATCAACCTAATCTAGATAAATATTACCTAGAGATAATTATTAATTACCCTAAACATTATCATTAAATAATATATGGGTCCAGTTCAAAGGGCAGAAAGTTATGAGACAGTCAAATTTGTAAAGTTAAAATATAGTATTATTATGATGCAGTGTATTTATAATGTAATAAATTTAAACGGTAAATCATAAATATCAAAAGTTAAGATCGTCTGCCCCTCTTATTCTCTCTAAGCAACCATCCTCCGTGATCCTCCATAATAATATATTCTAATTCCCTGGTATATTCGTGTACTATGTATTAATTGTAATCTGTAATATTCAAGACAACTTTTAGTTTAAATAATAAGTCTTAACATGTGCTTTAAGGGTAACAGTTAGACAAACTGTTATTTTAACAGTGTCAAACTTGGACCATATATAATAAAGAATAATTATTCTGACGTTGCCTTTATTCGATAGTCTAGCCTTTTCACTTTGAGATCTATTGTTTGGACACCCCCTAGAGTGTAACGTGATTAATACATACATACATATAAGAGATGATGAAACTGACACGTATCCCGATACACTCACACATAGTGTACATTCAGAAACATTAGAGTGTTCATTTAGAATATTCCTTATTTTTCTGACATAGTTTTCGTTATGGTGTAATGGTGTTGGCATTCATGTCATATGTAATCATACATGCAATGTTTTTGTATGCTAACATGCTCGTATTATTGGTGTGATCTTTGTATACTATCTCCAATATATTATACTTTGTGGTTCGAAATAACGTCCAGTGCTCAAAAAATGAGGTAAGTAAAATGTTTTCCTGATGAGTAAGATTTTGGTTCAAGAAAATTTAGGACTAGAAATAGACTAATATGGTACACATACAATGTATATTAATATGCTATATTTGAGTTTAGAAGATGGACTACTTATAGCCGCTGTTAAAATTAGAAAAACTGAGCCACCTAAAATAGGTAAACAACTTGAGCTTTCAATCTTTTATAACTGTCTTAAACACCGAACTAGATTTTTGTGATGGTCACATTGTTAACCAACATTAAATGGATTTGGCACTTCTAACAAATTATTATATTAGACGGGTATATTAAGTCAGCTAATTTGGAGTTTGTGTGCTAGTTCTGATATGCGTCAAAAATGTTTTTATTCATATACTCGTATGAACGAAAAATATATCCAAATAATATGATAGAAAATGATATGTGTCTTGAAACCCGAGTACAATTTATACATGTTTTCATCTATAAGCCAACTTATTGAGTCACGAAATAATCAGAATAAGCTTTAAAATTTATATCCAGAAGTATATAATCAATAATGTATCTAAGACCCTTATAATAGGTTTATACATTTTCTTTACAAAATTTTGAAGTCTAAAGATGCAAAATTCTCATATTACCTTTCTATCAACAAATTAAAATACATTCCATATTAGAATTATGAAAAGTCAAACATATCTATAATAGTTTCATTTCTCTACTATCACACATTAACTATTACCGAATTTTTCTACTATCACAAAAATCGTTGGATGAACATATTACAATCGACGAAATACCAACATCATTTACAATAAACTTCAAATTCTGCTATTTAGTGTGGGTGTCTGATAGTTTATT
Organism: Logfia minima; assembly: GCA_963921325.1. NCBI lineage: Eukaryota > Viridiplantae > Streptophyta > Magnoliopsida > Asterales > Asteraceae > Logfia > Logfia minima. Next base: position 10,881,571 of record OY992768.1, read on the forward strand.
TATAATGGTTATACTCTTTTTGTATCAATACTACACAAAATTTTTAATATAGTAATCATTTATGAAAATGACGTGAAGTTGGAGCCAACTGAACCTGAGATTTACTTGTGTTAGAAAATGATTTTGAAAATAACAGTTGATAATTTAAGATTAATAATAAATTCATTTGTAGCCGACGTATAGTATCCTTAGAATGTGAAATAAGCTTTGTTGTATTCATACAGGTTTTTTAGTATGTTTTTTCATAACCTTCGTTTCTAACTTATTACATTGAAATGATTTTGAGTTATTAGAGCACAATAAGTAATACGGTGCTAAATTCGATATTGAATGCAACACTGAGTTCAACAACAAAGGTTATTTATAAGGGGAGTGTCCAGTGTTGAATAGGGTGTGAAAGTGGACCCCGAATTATTTTGGACAAATAAGATTAGAAAAATAAAATAACTTTGACCTTCAATTCCGGCATTTAACGCCGACTGAGAGTGACATTCCCATCAATGAAGGTCCAAAAATGCTAAAAAAACTCGTTGCACTCTGTGTGCTCTTATAGTTGACTGCACTCTCTTAATTTTCTTATTATATTTCCATTGTAACCTTTAGACCATCTGTAATGCAAAGTTCATATGCATCTTCGTGATGACATTTATGATGAGTTGGAGTCCATGCTTATTAATACCCATTACATGCTCTAAGTCCATCTCAGAAGTTTAAAGCATCTTGTTGAACGTACATATGTTTGGACTTAAAAAAGAGAAAGCTTGTGGTCCCATACTCTCATATACAATACCATTTTTCATAGGAGTATTAAACAATTATAGTGGGATCCAGTTATGAATTTAGTAAAGTTTATAAAAGTAAAGATATAAGTTTATAAAAAATAAAGTTTATAAAAAATTGACGTGACATAATCTGTTAATGTTGTGGACTTGATAAAGCTTATAACATTACTGATACTCTTAGATCATTAGTAATCCATACATCTTTCTTGGTGTATAGGCGTCCACTTTCAATATCAAAATTGAATTACCCTATACAATTTTAACTTCTAACATTTGTTATCCGTACAACTCTATACACGTTTTATAGCGTGGGTCTCACGTAGTTATTATAGTTATATGTTAAAATCGTCTCCTCTCTTTCAATATCTGGATCATTTACATTTTAAAAATTCAATAAAATATGTAGAGAATGACTAAAACATAAACAAAAGTCATTATTCTCTTCACCACTTCCATAAGTTATGTCGATACATATTTAACACTACACTACAATGACATAAATTAAAAGTACATATAACTATGTTATTATTGAACTTCTATGTAGTCTAGTTCGTTGTTTAATTCACTATATTTTTAACTTCAATTTATATTGATAAAATAGCTTGCTTGATATGATTATATAAGGTATGATGTGTATATAAAAGCTGTATAAATATTCTTAAAAAGTTTAAAGGTACGTCGCTGTTATAAATCTAACAAATAAATCGAGGGTCTGATTCAGAGGGGCAGAGAGTTATGATGCAGTTAAACTTATAATAGTAAAATGCACGTTTTCATGATGAAGTACACGTTTATGATGTATTATACTTATGATGCAGTGAGTTTGAGTCGTAAATTACAAAAATCAAGGGTTGAGATCACATATACCCCGTATCATCTCTAAGCGACCACCTCTATGACCCTCACCATAAATACAAAAGTCATAACTTTGAATAAACAGTCATTTTCTAAGTTTGGTTTCTTTTAAGAAAAAGAGATTCATTTAAGAAACAAATAAGAACAATATAAAAGTCCAGAATTGGTATTCAATATCAATGTATAGTGTACTTATTTCTCAATTTTTCATGGGCAACTAAAAAATAGAGGGCCCATTAAAATTTTATGGACCAGAGTTTAAATGAAATGACAGATTATCAAAAAATGCTCTATACAACTTGCATCACCTGTACTCTTATGCCATTGATTAAAGCTTTCAAAACCAAAGGGCAGGGTGGACGCACATTCAGAGTATGGATGATTGTAGGTACGAGTTCATTCACTATACAAAATGTAAAGTCTGAAAAATTATGTTTTTTTTGCATTCTTTATTTGTGTTTGGGTTTACAAATAATTGAGATACAAGTGCTATGGGTCACCTCAGATTCTTAATCCGCCACTGCTCAAAAACAATTTTTCCATATAAATAATTTTGGAGAAAGGGAAATAAAACACAGTATCATTATTCCCATACAAAAATTTATCTCCCTATGACATTGTACGAGACTAGCACCAAGCAACTGGGCCAAAATGCAAAACTAAAGTCTGTCATTCATAGATTGTACCCAACTACCGGGTCGTATATTGTGTGTAATAAACTTATTATTCGATGTTATTGTATATGCAACAAAGTTTCACCTTATCTTTGTTATACAATTATATTTTTGTAAGAGCATTTTGGTATTCGTGAGTTCGAGACTTTTTCGCTACACACGAATAACTCAATGGGCTAACATATTTTGGGGAGAGAGACGTATAAATTTATTTCACCTCCGTTTTCACTTTAAAACACAATCTCTATAGCTTTTTTGCTCTTAACTTGTGTTACTTGTTATCATTGTATCGTATTTTAAGTTGCTTTTGCTTAGATAAGCTTACTACCATTCTTGATCAAACTTATTTTGAAATATTATAATTATCTTCTACGGAGTATATTTTCCAATAAAATGCAAGTCAAATTCCTACTCCATACTACGTTATTTTGCATTTATAGTCGTCACTGTTATAGACGGGCTTGCTGAGAAGCTCACCATAATGATTAGTATAAGTTTAGATGCTTACAAAAATAAAAATAAAAATACAATTTAGAACGTTAATAAGATATAATGATTAGTTTAAGTTGCGAACCTGCGGGAGCAAATCCCACATGATATCTGGTCATGCCCGATAACCACTGCGGCACGTCCACCTTATGTAAACATCACAACTAATAAGTTTATTAATACTGCTTCTCTTTTTATCTAGTTACCTTTGTCTCTATTATCGTGAATAACTTAGATAATGGTATCTTTTTTAAAGGACTCTGCAAACACCAGTTCAGACTGAAAAAATGAAAAATGTAGGATCAGAACGAACCGGAACTGCTACATTTGGTGTACTATTTAGTTTGTTTGTTGGTTGAAGATATTTTGTCAATCTGCTATTAGTCGGTTTGGTCCAGTTCAGTTAGACTCGAGAATCAAAATCAACCACCCTGGCTTTTGTATATCTGTATTTCAAATTAGGAAACTCTAAAATTGTATTCATGTCAAGTTTTGGTTAATTTAGTTCCAATTTTTTAAATTTAAACGGGTGAGAAATTAAAAAAAATAAATAAATAAATAAAAAGGGTACTAAATGTTCGTGTCTAACAAAAACAGAAAATCCCGTAAAGATCACAAAGAAGGTTAAACAAGTGATTTTGGTCTATATTCATCAATTCAGAAACCAATCAGGATCATGATATCATAATTAAGGGTGAGGTAGAAGTAGGCAAAAAGAGAAATTCTATGGACATGAATGACCATGAAAGAGAAATCACTTGCCATGAATGCTATGCAAGCTTATGATAATGCATCAAGGGACAATGCAGATAGAGGATTAAAGAGTTAAATTCTGCAAATTGTTATAGATTCTATGGACATATGAATGTAACAGAATTATTTCAGTCTTGTAAAAAAAAAAGAGAAACATGTACTAAGCAGCAAGGGGCTCAGTAGCCTGATTCAGCCACGCCTTCTCGGATTCATTGAGGTACGGTGCCAGGATGTCTCTACATTTCGCATGATAGCTGTTCACCCACTTTATTTCTTCAGGTACCAGAAGGCTCACATCAATCAACTTTTTCTGATACGGTGCCTGTACAAATAACAACCATATTAAGGTGAAACTAGAGGTGGTCATTTTGACCCAAGTGACTTGGGTCATGTTTCATCTGATAATGTCAAACGCGTAGAATAGAAAAGTTAAGCAGGAGATGGTTTTAGTGGATAAAATGTCATGTATTATTTTATTCAAAAAATTCGACTGACGTCATGTTATTATTCTTCCAGTGATATTTGAGATGCTCATTCTTTAAAATTTTGCTAAGACAAACAAATGAGGTCGAGGTCGAGGTCAAGGTCAAGTGGAACAATCAGATTCTCCAGCTCTGTTTGTTTCTATGATTTCCTATCTTCGCGGTTTTCCTTTTCACTTTTCTTCTCATCTCTAGGTAAACTTTTTAATGTTAATTGATCTGAATTTCCTTGATCACTTTCTAGCGTTTTACAAGTATGAATCTCATAGCATATTGACTTTTTCATCTTTGAAAAAAATGTGAAGTTACTATTAGTTATAAAGCCAAAAGAATATAAAGATTTAAAATTTGTAATAAATTAACAAAGGGAAAAAGTCAAGAGCGATAACCAGTTACCGAATGAGCAAATGCATATATTTCAAGTTATAATAATGCAAAAATAAGAAATTACTTTGATAATTAGATATTTTATCAGAGAGTAAAATTAGGACCTGCAACAGTGAATCATTGACCACATTTTGTTTGTCTTCAATTATTATTTAATAATGCAAATTAGTGGAGAGTTTGTTGTTATCAATGGCCCTTAAGGCTATTGTTAGCAAAATCCTATCCTAATAATAATATAATTTATACAAATTTAGCAAACTTACCCATGTTATGTGCTCGAATTCCAAGTAACCTTTGTTAGCAAAGTTGAACTGTGTTGCCGACTCTTTGATTATAAGCACATTCTCTAGTCTTATACCGAACTTGCCGTCTTCATAGTAACCAGGTTCTGAAAACAAAATCATAGCATAATAAAATCTTGTCAGAGAAATAAAGTTCTTTTAAAAATAATTTTGAAGCTATCTGTTGTTATACTAAGCATAATTAGTAATTATTCTCTTAAGCTGATTCCCAAAAAGCAAGATTTGAAGTGATGCAATACATACCATCTGTTACGGTCATTGAAGCTTGTAGTGGGACACTCAAACCAGGTCTGAAGCTAATTGAATGTGGTCCTGTTCATTGAGCATATGTGAGATAAAAATATTAATAAAATTGGGTTAAGCTTCTAATCTCTGATTAGAATGAAATGTACAGATACAGAGAAGGTATTTTTAACTCGCCTTCATGTACATTTAAGTACGAGCCTATCCCATGACCAGTTCCATGTCTGTAATCAAGACCATATGACCACAATGGGACACGAGCAAGAACGTCAAGAGAATGACCTAATATGAGTGAACTCAAATTTAGTACTTGTTGAATTCAAGAAATTAGTGCCAATACCAAAAACAATAAGGTATAATCAAATAAATGGAGCTGAAACATTAACAAAAATATAAAAACTATAGGTAATCTTACCAGTGGTTCCATTGGGAAAACGTGCATTACCCAAAGCAAAGTGACCCTTGAGAACCTGATTGAAACTAAGTAAATTAACATCCTCACTGATTTATACATAACGCAAAGATCATAAATAATTACAATTAAAACAGAAAAATTTAAAAGTAAGCCCAACGTACTGCAGTATAACATCTTTTCTCATGTTCAGAAGGCTTTCCGAAATGAACAGTCCGAGTTATATCCGTTGTGCCATCCAGATACTTTAAAGAATAACCACATCAGATACAGTGGTTAATCAATTATATATGCAAAAAGGTAAGCAATGAAAACTGCACAGAAGTTCTGAAAAAAACCTGAGCTCCAGAATCACAAAGATACATGCTGTTTGGATCAAGTTCAGCACACGTTTCAGCAACTGGTCCATAGTGAATAATTGCCCCATTTGGACCAACTGATGAGATAGTAGGAAAGCTCAACCCTCTGAAATGCTACAATAATACAATACACAATATAATCAAGTAAAACAGCATGATACTTCATAAATCACATTAAAATATTAGTTCAAACCAACATCTTGATAGAAAAATTATAAAACACAAACAGAATGGAAACAACATGAGAACATAATAAACTAAATTACCTCTTTCGCTGCACGAAACTCCTCAAGCTTATCACTTACCGACACTTCAGTCAGTTTCACATCACCCCTGCAACAATCATCAACAAAGAATACACATAAAAAAGAATAAGAACATATGAGCCTTCTATAATAATTTGGCAATTCTATACGCTGCAACTAAGTTTACATTCACATGAATAGAAACCCTACGATTTTTGGTTAGAATTTTGGCTTTCTGACTCCTTGAAGTAACCAGAGGCACCGTAGATTTCCTGCATCTGCACATTTGTTGAATAGCAGAGATCAATTCAAAGTAGAACGGAAAATAAAAAAGATAAGTAATTATGATGTACTCACATTTTGCAATTACCAGGACTAAACTAATATATGCAACAGTCTCGAGACTCAAAACTCAAAAGGGTACCTGCTTATCAAGCCACGCAAAGTATTGCACAATAGCTGCACCATCACGGATATGTGCATTTTTTAGTCCCTCCATCTCTACAGAATTCTAAAAGAGAATAGAAACTGTTTAGCTACCGATAATCTCCAACAATCATAACTAATTAACTATAGACCGCAAAATAGAGCACAAAATTAAAAAACAGAGAGAGAGAGAGAGAGAGAGAGAGAGAGAGAGAGAGAGAGAGAGAGAGACTAAAAAAGACCAAAAAACCTATTTTGAAAATTCAGATACCAAATATAAAACTCATACCTTCAAAGACTTTGGAAGGGCCAAAGGTGACTGTTGCAGGAGGACCTGGTCAGGGTTTAATTTTGAATACAAAGAATAGCAACAACGAGGATCAACCCAAATCTTATGGCTATTATCTTCTGCTTCACGTGTGCCATTTAATTGTGTTACTTCCACTGATGTCAGCTGATTAGATGCAAGCAAAGCCACATCTGAACTCACAGCACTGTAATCTTTAACTATGATATTGTTTTCCTCCATATAAGATTTCACCTACGCAAAATAAATATTTTCATCTGCATAATGAAACTAAACCCCTTTATAGGGAAATAATAGAGAGAGATTTTAGGAAAACCTACCTCAGGTGACAACTTTCTTTCATCCACATAAAAGAAAGCAGATTTTGTTGTTACAACAGCAAATGCTTGAACAACAGGAGAATACGACACATCGCTCCCACGAACATTGAATAGCCAAACAACCTGAAAACGCAGAACGATGATGAAATCCTTTAATTTATTAGCAACAACTAAGTAGAAGAGACATTAATTGAATGAGCAAAACAGTAAGAGATAGTCTTACCTCATCAAGTGTCGTAATTATTATTCCAACAGCTTTTTCCTTTTTGAGGTTGTCACGTAAATCCTTTAATTTGTCTGAAACTGAACGACCCGAAAATTTCAGAGGATGTACATGAACCGGGTTGATTTCAGCTTCTGGTTGATCCTTCCAAACTTCATCAACCAAGTTTCCGGTTGTGGGAACTAAATTTTGTTGCCTTTTTGCAAACAAAGACTTCCATTTCAGTGCAGTTTCTGCTGATATACACCAGAAATCAATCCCGATAGCTGAATCCTGAGGTAAATTCTGATATGGAAAACAGGAACTTCATTAGTTTAAATGTGTTAATGGGTAAAAACAAACACTAACAAGATCTTAAATTTAAGGGGGTCTACTGTCTACAAGCCAAGAGGTTACAAAAAGACTTACATTCGATATCCATAAATCTACGGATGGGTCTTCACCCATACGCATAAGCTTCCACTGATCACTCAGCTGTTGTTCTGCCTGCAAAAAGTACCGGCCATCCGTCCATAGCAGTGCTTCATTCTTTGTTACAAGTGCCAACCCTAAAGTAATAAATATTTCATCAAAACAGTTAAAAGTAATGTCACGTGCACATATTTGCTTAATATGACACAAGTATTCACATTAACCTTTCCAATATATACTAATTTAACGTACACATTATTGTACTTCTGAATTGTAAGATGACACTATGTGAGCCCATGACTAGCTATGCGCTTGGAATCTTGGACTATTGACGGAGCAAAGTATATTCCGGGCCAAGAGTTAGTTAACTAGACGTAGGATGGACTATATAGCAACCTGAAGGATTGTAGTGACTCAACCTAGCTTAGGGATAAGATGGATAGTACTGTCACCAACGGAAATCAATCAAACTTTGAAACATACTGTCACCAACGGAAACTACTGACAACCAACCTGCTTCCTATAGAATCAGCCATGACTTACCATTTGCTAGTTATTAGTAGTAATCACTAATGACATACCCACAACGTAACAACTTATATTGTATTATCAGTTAAGCCCCACAAGCTTGTTCCATATAACATATAATTCAAAGGCATAGCATGTACTTTCTGATCTAATTATATACACCATTATTTACAATAACATTAAGCAGCTATAAAAAACGATTAGTTAACAAAGTCAACTTCAATCAAAAAATGGAAAACTAACCAGCACTTCCTGTAAATCCAGAAACGAAAGCACGCCTTTTATCTCTGGCAGACACATACTCACTCTATAACATCATCAAACAAATACACACACAATTAGTATTAACAAAATAAAAAAAAAGCACAAATTGATAATCTGATCACCAAACATGGAGACAAACAAACTATTAACAAATTCACAATCAATTAGAACAATTAGATTGAAATTATAAGAAATCGAAACATAGACGCATATAGATATGAAATAAAAGACCTGATGGTAATCTTCAGATGGAACAACTAGGGCATCGAGAGGTGGAGTGTGTGACGCCATTAAGGATCTTAAAGCAGCAAGTGTATTCGCCATTTTTTGACTTTTTTGTTTGGGTTTTATGATCAAAATTGATTGATCGGTGAAGTCAAGAGATGAAGGTTATGACTTGTTTCTGGTTGTTTGTATATTCAGTTGTGATGAGAGTTCTTTTCGGAGGTGATAAAGGAAAATAATATATTTCGGTTATTGTTTTTTCAGATATTTTATTAATTAATTAAAGTTACTAAGGGGTGGTCTTAGATACCCGAATTTTTGGATTTGGATAGTCATTAAAAAGCTTCAGATATTTAGGATATCGAAAGCCTAAATGCATTTATCTTTGTATTCTTTTTGTCTATATTATAGGGTGAATTTCGATTTTCGGACGAGATATATAATTTGCAAACGCATTCATAAAGAATATCTCTTTACTTTTGTATATTGTTTGTTTGTTTGCACTTATCGATTATTTATATTGCCCAATCTTATTGTAAATTTTTATCGGTGAATACACTCAAGAATATTCATTTTCCAATAAGAGTTGACGTTCCGTGATAGGGGTAGTGCTGAAAGTCAAGCAGGCTACTTCGATCAGAATCTAATAGTCTAATTACTCAGTGGCATATCGAATGAGAAATTGATCAGTACGGAATCAGTACTTATACCACATGTACTAGGATAATAAAACACAAATCTTTAGATAGACGTTTTCATAAGTTAAACCAAACATTATCCTAACAACTATGCTAATAAAATCACAACAAACGTCTCATCTATCATGACTGCTTTCTCGTTTACTTTAAAATGCTTAGAGTAATAGTTAATTTAGAAAATACGAAAACCAACCCCCACTTATTTGAAAATCTTTACTAATTAGAATCATATGATATGCTTTGGTCTCAAATTCACCGACTTTAAAAAATGACTGTAGGTCATATTTATCGTTATACATCTATAACATAATACATACTTAATTACTTAGGCCCCAATGTTAAAAACTAAAACCACCGACGCCGCCATCACTACAATACTACAACGACCATGACGGGCGCGTCAAATACGAATTAATAAAAATAAATAAAATACCGAAGATAAGGGGTCATATCATTAAACTTTGTGGTTCTAATAGAACTTAATGTGATATTAATAATTAGAAACTTATATGAATCTAATGTCACGGTATGACACTATGATCTCAATTTTTTAATGTTTGTCCAATAAAAGCAACTTATGTTGAAAGTTCTCTTTTAGTATTTCTCTCGGATTGATAGAGAGGAAAGGAGCAGGGTCACTGACATTAGTGGAGAAACTTCATACCACTTTATGTTTGTATCGAGTTTTAGTGAGTACAACGTGGTTGACATTGCTCATGCCACTAAAATTGATTCAACAACACCAGCAAAAAGAGGTTGCCTCTTTACTTGTGGAGTAACAACTGGTAAATTGTGATCCTTATACGTTTCTACCAGCATTTGTTCGACTAACAAGTGCAGTTAGACTTGGGTTTTAAAATGTATACACCTTTTTTAATTGAGTTTATGAAAATGCATCAATGTATCAGGTGTAGGTGATGCGTAGAAAAATGCAAACGTGCAAGCTGGAACAACTTTCTCTATATTTGGACCGGGTGAAATTGGCTAGTAGTATGATTGTGTTATATATATATATATATATAGGGAAATTGGCTAGTAGTATAATTACTAATTTTTTATACAAACCCCACCTAAAAATTTTATAGAAATTCCAGATCAGAACCTCAATATCCAATACCAAATATAATAACTTATGCATTTTTCAACTTATGAACTAACAACTCTTATGACAAATGTGAACAGAACCCTTTAAATTAATTTATGTTTCATACTTGTATTTTTCCATACGTGATTTTATATTAGTTACAACTTTGTTAAACTTCTCCATTTACAAATAAAATATGAGTGGATTTAGTGGACCGATAGGTTAATCAGACCCAAGTACTTTCTCGCATTTAGAAGCCTTTGAGATGCTTTCAAGGCCCATCAGTCTAATGTTTTTGAAACCAATTTTCTTTCCTTATTTCTTTACAAATATATACACGCGTTTAGCCTGAATCCAATAACCTTTTAATTAAAAAATTATAAATTTAGAAAAGCATATTGGATCATTTGTTAAATATTCATAAAAACCTTTTCTTATATCTCTTTTCTTTTGAGAAAACATCAAATCACAAGTATTATATACCTGAAATCAGAACTATTTATTAAATTAACAAATTCGTGTGCTCAGTTTCTTAAAAAAACTTAGTTAATTGCATAAATGTTTTTTGTGTGTACATACTTCTACTCTCCGTTTTGTTTCTTTTTGGTGTCTTTTGTAATCCAAGTACATTAATACAATTTGCACTCTCGTTTTCTATTCAAGTTAAATTACTAAATTACCCTTTTCACATTTATATTCTTTTTGTGGTTATTAGGTTATAAACCTGCAATAACACGGGGTTGAATTTAATTTTTATTTGGTCGATTTTTATATAATCCATAAACCCGCGATACGGCGCGACGAATTTAACTTTTATAAATGAATAAAATGTTGATCTTCTTTATATAGTTTATAGACTCACGATAACGCTAGACGAATTTAATTTTTTATAAATGAATAAAATATTTGGTCAATTTATTTAAATAGCCTAGAGACATGCGATAACGCCGGATGAACTTAATTTTTATAAATAATGAAAATATTATGACCGATTTTTTATATAGTTTATAGACCCGCTATGACGCGCGTCAAATTTAATTTTTATTTTGTCGATTTTTTATATAAATTTATAGACCCACTATAATGCGGGACAAATTTAATTTTAATAAAATAAATAAAATATTGTGGTCGATATTCCTATATAGTTTATAGACTTTTTGATTTTTATAAATAAATAAAATATTTGATCTAATTTCTTAATTTAAATAACTATATCAAATATTTAAGGGGCTAAAAGTGTAATTATACGAAAGAAATTAAGATTGTTAGATCGTAAAAGCTGAAAAATAATGAACGACTTATATTTCTCCATCATATCATCTGTTAATTCTGGTAATCATATATAAAATAAAGATGTTAATTATATATAAAAATAAAGAAGATTTAACTTTGCTATATTCCATGTCAAATGTACTTGGTAATTTTTTTTCTTAACGTTGTACGCGAACCATATAGATATACTAGACATTATGCTACATATATAAACGCTACAGAGATACAATGAAAATCTGAACTAAGTGTGAGTAACACATACATAAATCACATCGGCAGTAGTTCAAGACGGTAGGATTTTAATACCGCCGACGGTAGTTATAACTAATCAAAACAATTGCTTCCCATCAAGCAAAGATAATGGCATGAAAAGAAAATATATATTCCGACAAACTAATCGCTTTTTAATTAACTAGAGATTGAGGTTGATAAACTTAATATTTTCTCTTTAACTCAATAATAATGTTGATGTGATATAAATCCTCTAACGGCCCTCGACAGTTGGATCAGAAAATGAACATACACTCAAACTGGCTTGAAACTCGTTAAAAAGAACATACGGTAATCATTGGTGAAGATATCGACAAAATGATAGCGAGAAGGAATATACAAAACGTGAACCTGACTAGTAGCAACCTGATCTCGAATAAAATATATGTCAATCTCGATATGTTTCCTTCATTGATGTTCCACAAGATTATAAGAGAGGTAAACAACACTGACATTATTACAATATACCAAAGTAGCAGTGAAAAGTGGAGTGTGAAGCTCGCAAAGAAGGTTCCGCAACCAGGACGTTTCAGCAACAACGTTGGCAACACCTTGATACTCTACTTTCGCACTGGAACGAGAAATATGTTAGTGCATTGTTTGGTTTAATTTAATCGTAAATGAATATGTGGAAATGTATTTATTTTTTTGAAAAGCAAGGATTATGTGGAAATATACTCCTTTTGTTTTGATGATTGCAAGGTGATTACATAATGATTATGTTAATTATTAGAAATTATGTACTTGCATTAATATTGCGTGAAAGATACAGGTCAAATCAACAAGATAAAGAATTGGAATTGTGGACAGCAGGTCCACGTTCCACTCACGGTCGAACTGTGGGTCTGCTGGACCATTTCCACTTTGTTGGGTCAATATTCGTTTCAACCAATCGAACACTCATGTCTCTGATTCATCGTTTAAGTCAAGTCAAGGTTTGTCAACTTTTAGTTGCTTAAATAATATGAGTTTGGTCACCACTTTTATAAATGTCTAACACGTTATAAAATCATAGTTAATTTATAAACTTTGTGGGGGGTTTTATAAAAGTGTCAAGTATAAAATGTTTTTGTAAACATAAAATGGCTAGAGGGAATATTTTGTGAGACTTCAATTTTTGAATTAAAGTCGAAAAAGAAAACACAAAGACCATTGGGTACAAAGATTTATACCCTAATTGTACTTTTGTGTTTACCCAATGTGTTTAGTCTTTTAACCCTTTGGTAAATCTTGATTATGGTTTTGGTAGGGTATTGTGAACTGATTTTTAGAGTTTGACTTTGGGAAAATGTGTTTTGAAATGATTTAAAACGGATCTATTGTTCAAAAGTTTAGGATTGTTGGTCCAAGGCTCAACCATGGTCGAATCATGGGTCAACCGTGGAGCCAACAGATTTATTTTGAAATCTTTTAAAGTTTGACTATAAATATTCAACTCATGTTTAACTTTTAGGTTATCCTCTTTAACTTGTAAAACGCATATTTCTCTCAAATTAGAAGTGATCCTAAGAGTGTGTATTGTTTATCACTAAAGAGTGTGTATGAGAGATTAAGCTTTTAAGCAAAAAGTTGATTTATGTAGTGAGGTTATTGAGTTGTAATAATTTTTGTCACTACATTATTATTGTAATTTTTTTTGTAAGAGATCCTCAAGAATTTGTTTGTGAAGGATCTCATATTATTACTCTTCTAATGGATAGTGGAAGAAAGTTGAGTATTTAGATCTTCCATTTGTTAGGGGAAGACACATCGAGTTAGTTTATAGTTCTTCCAAGGTTGTGAAAAAAGAAGAAAAAGAAAAATAATAAAAAGAAGAAGAAGAGTGTTTTTCTTTCTAGAGTTAGAAGAAGAAGAGTTTGGTGTGGTGACATGTACCTTTCTTGTGAAGCTTACACCTACATACATATTATTTGATTTAGGAGTCTCTTGGTCGTTTGTATCTGAAAAGTTTTTTCGAATTTTCTCTCTTCTCCTGAGTGAGTTAGATACTCTGAAGTTACTAATAATAGAACTTTATATGTAACTATGGTATTTCGTGGGTGTCAATTAGAGATTAGTGATGAGACATTTGTAATTAATTTGATCCCTATGCAAATGGGCGAGTTCGATGTTGTGGTAGGTATGGATTGGCTCAGTAAACATGGGGCCATTATTCAATATGAGAAAAATATTAATCGGCTCAACTCGTCAAGTGGGGGAGTGATAGACATCCCCATGAAAAAGAAGAAGTCCTCTTTATGGAATTGTACATATGTCTGAGCTGAACGACATTTGTCACAAGGTTGCCAAGCATTTCTAGCACATATGGTTGATACTCAAAAACTAGTGCCGAAAATTGATGAAATTCCCGTTGTGAAAGAACTATATGATACTCAGAAACTAGTACCGATTAATCATTTTAAGCATCTTTAATGTAGGCGGGAAATAAATATTGTAAAAACTTAGGATGTATTTAGTTGTCGATAAAATTTTCACAAATTTTTATCTCTTATTTTCTAAAAAAATGAAAAGAGTTTTCAATTTCTAGAAAAATGTAAATTTTTTTAAATATGTGTTCAAATATTATTGCATTTTCCATTTTGGAAAACTAGTTAAGCTTAAAAGGTTTTGAAAAAATTTAAAAAAGTGAACAAAGTGTTATAAATAAAAAATGTTAAAAAAAAATAAAAAAATCTTCCAATCTCCTAGTTATAATACGGAAGAGTGCCCATTTTGAACCTATCAATCATTTTCTTGAAAAACTTTTTATAAAATTGCCCATGATGAACATGTTTTTTAATGCATCTGACGAATTTTTGTTTTTAATAAATTTATTTTGTTATTTATTAATTTATTAAATTATTTAAATTTTTCGATCAAATAAAAAATCTTGAATATTGTAAAGAACACTCGCTCTTCCTTTTTTCAACAATAAAGTTACCACTAAATGCTATTATTAAACACTATAACATCTGAATCACCACTCCATATACTCTTATATCTTATCTTTAGTTTTCACTTTATATAAAAGTGTTTTTACAAATACTCGCATCACAAGTATATCAAAATGGTACATACTACTTTGACATCTTTCCGATTTTCACCAACCAGAAGTTTTAAACCCAATACTATACCTTTCTAGAGTATTCCCAATATATTATATTTAAATTGACAATATCTTAATTATGATTTGTAAATCTAAAACTATGAATAAAGAAATATCAGAATAAAGCTATACTCTACTTAAATAGTTCTTTTGGCATTTCAAGAAAAAGCAAATAAAGTAGTAGATATGATTCCTAAAGCTCAAATGAAAATTTAGAAATTTAAACAATTGGGGAAAAAGTTTGATGGCGCTTCAAAATTCATACACATAGGTTTAGGACCACATCAAAACACCATTAGGTGCACCTTAGTGCCCAAAAAAGCTACCACAGACCATTGTCTTCGGATCTACAACACACCTGAAAGAGCAATCTAGAAACCATTGTTATGTTTTACAGCAAGACTATAATAAAGTACCACGTGGGTATTTAACTAATCAAGGTTTAACAATTTAATGCCTAATTAAAACCAGGAAAACAAATTCTATTTTTAATTTTCTATGTTAAAAAAAGTTTGTGTTTGCCCAATACATCTGGCATGAACAAATCTTCTCCAATGAAAAACTTAGATCTTACTTGAGGATACAACAACTACAACAAACTAATATGTTTGACTATTTGACTACAAATAGAAAAATTACTTTTGTGATTGTGAATATCAAACGTAAAACTAATGTAAAATATATAGATCATAAATTTTCTCTGAAAATATAGATGTACGCGTACTTTGTTAATGCTTTCGAAGTTTGTCCTAAAAACTCACTATGGTAGACTTTATTTTTTATTTCTTTTATATACATGTAAATGCATGACAAATAGACACAATTTAATGTACGTTATGTTGTATATTATATAATGTATTGCTAGATCAATGGACACGAGTTAGATGATGCAAAGTAAATCTTCGATTAAGGTACTATGTATATTTTGGCCTCAACTAAAATTGTGAGATTTAAGGGGGTCGCACCTCCTTGTAGGATCCTTGGTGCAAAGCTCTTAACGGCGTTCAAAAAGTAGAGTTCCTAATTGCATTCCGCTGATAGGTCAATGGGTATCAAGGGAAAACGTCCTTGCGAGAAAAATAGTTTTTCAACTCCCAAATTTTTAACACTTATTAGTGCATAATCCAGACACATTTAAGTTACACAAAAACACACATGATCCCGATTTCTTACCAATCCATAGCCATTCTTTAAGTTTTATTCCAAAATAAATTTCGTAAATCCTAACACTGATTATGGTCGAAATATTGTTTTTGAAAAATAACATCTTCACCTACACAAGTCAAAGAGATTGTATATATTCAGGAATATTAGGGTGTTCATTTAGAATATTCGTATTTAAAACACATTATTCGAAATATGAACTTATAAGATCCTTTAGTTATTTTCTTTTTCAAACGAAAACTTCACAGATAGAGTACAAAAAGATATCTGAAAACTTAAGATGTCGCACACTAATGAGAAATCGTTTTCAACACTTTATAGACAAGTGTGTCATTTCAATGTGTCGTTTTATGATTGTATTTATTTTCAAATTTTGAGGTTTAATTGGAGTTCTTTGAACTTGTTACTTAAGTGATTTTACCTAAGACTTTGAATTGAAGATATTAATTATAGTAGATAAGTATTATAAAAGTGAGAAAGTGACATTGTTTTGTTTTATGTAAAGTGACGTTACTTTGTACGACGTTTCTCATAATTAAAAAATTCAACTTAAAAAATCATTTAGAAAATTGGAACAGAACATTTTAATGAGAAATTGTAGATTTGTATCCTAAAAATGTAGTACAAGAAAAAGAAAAAGAACATATAACGTATTGTCTACTGTTCTATTATATGACTACTCAAATGCCCATTATGAAGAAAATACACATATATATATATATATGTATCGTATTGTGTTTCTAACGAACAAAGCAATTATTTTCATAAAACGGGTATTTACTTATAATTAAATAAATACAAACAAAGTAGAGAGGAGTGGTAAGCATGTGCAAGGGCTGAGATTAAAAGGCCAATTAGGTGGAACAAGTTAATAGTTTTTTCTTTTATTTATTTAAATTTGTTCATAGAAAATGAGAAAGAAAGCAAGAATAAGGACCACGGCCAATATTGGGATGGGAAGCCACATTTCTCACTTGCCCACCACACGTCTTTTGTACGGACATTTTCTTTTGTGCTCTAAATCTTCTACGGTTAAAAGTTTATACACGAACTTTTAAATTATGTTAGAGTCTTGGTAATATTATAATTGCTCGTCGACAAAGCTTAACTTAATTATGTTAGAGTCTTGGTAATATAATAATTGCTCGTCGACAAAGCTTAACATCTTGCCAAACTGGCCTAACACTTTTCACAAGCACCGCCACGTAAACAATACGTTAAAAATAATATATAATGTTAAATGTAATTTGTCGATATTAATCATGTTAATACACAGAGAGATAATTAGGTTTTTAATGACAGAATGCAAATTACATAAATCTTATTTATAGAATTGGGCTAACCAACTAAATTAAGTTTAACAAATAACTTATTAATAAGAGTAATGTTAATAGATACAGTTTATTTATCGTTTGATACATCACTTATACATTTTACTCTCTTAACTCTTGTTAGAATTTTGAGAATTTCGAATACTTAGATGTGATTGAAAGTCGTGAAATACTTTTAGATTAAAATATTTCGATGGTATAGTCGAAAGTTCAATCGGATAAGACTCAATTTTCAAGAAACGAATATGTTAATGTTATGAGATCCTGTACTAGAAATTCATATGAATAAAACTGACCAAATACGGTTACTAAAACCGTTTTTCAAACGGTTTAACCACTTTTCAAATGGGCGGATCAAAACCGGGTTTTCTTCCCCTTGGACCCCGCTACCGCGGGAGCTGCCCCCGAACACCCGTGAGACCAAAACGAATTAAAAGAAGCGTGCACCCCGCACCAACCAAACTTGTTTAATATTCATCAAGATTAAATTGGTCAATAAATTTAATCCCATTACACTTAAATCATATTGGTGATAAATCACCAATAACTCTTACATATCAATTTTTCACATTAATCAATAACATCTTTAAGTTTCTTTTAGACCGTAAGTATCCGTATCATTTTCTAGTAATAATAATCTAACGATAATAATCAAGTATAATCAATAATATAAAATTATCTTCTAGAATGATAATATTGCACTTGACATTGCATATAAGCAAGTATAAGCAAGTTAGAAGATATCAAATTTTTAAGTCTAAATTCGCTGTCATTCGCACTTGATATCGAGCAAAGTCTTTCAATATCCTACACTCCATTGGCGAATCAGTAACTGGAATGAAAACTAGAGTGACAGTCAGTTGGGTGACGCATAACAAAAAGAAAGATTACATTAAGGTTACGTAGACTCAAATCATTTTTTGTAACACATGAAAACCCCAAATTATTAACTTAACTCACTATATAATCAAGCCATTAAAAATTGTACACCTAGTGTTATCAAATTTCAGTGGTTGGCTTGTAAGATATCCTTTTTCCTTTCTAATTATGGTTCATAATCTTTGTGTGTGTGAGCGTTTAATCAACTTTTTAAAGTTAATGACCTTGATGGTCTAAGCTTACCTCCAATAGCATATAGGATATTGACGTAATGCATCCTCATAGGTTAATTTAAACAAGTTGGTGTCATTTTTTTAACCATTCGGAATATAAAATCATTAACGTGTAAAGCGTGAGCATTACGAATTATTATATTTGATAAGGAAAAATCATAAAGTAAAGGAGCAAATGATATTCAATTTTTGCAAGTTGAAAAGGTTTTTGAAAGCAAAAAAAATCATAAAGGTAATATATATATATATATATATATGTATTTGATGTTATAAAAATGGATAATAACATTTTTTATATGAAACCAAATTTTACCTCAAGATTTCATCCAAAACTTGGTGAAAGACAAAAATAAAATAAAATTTAATGTTGTATTTGGTGAAAGGGAATTAAATGGTTCAATCAGATAAAAGGATGGTCAAGATGACATAGAATATAATCCTATCTCTAGAGGAAACTTGAGGTTAAAACTCAAGTCCAAATATGGTAGACATAATTTTACCTTTATCTTATAATAATCGTAAGACACTAACATTTTGCATATTAATAGTAGTATCATCATTTGTTATGCAAGAGTCCGAGACCTTCTGGCAAAATTACTCAATTTTCAAATTAAGTAGGAATTTAAAGAAAACTAAACAACCGTCTCTAAATCTCTAAGATGTCACGGTGGTAAGGTACGTTTAAGACAAGACCCAAGTTTAAAAAATCTCGGTAAACATCTTCGAATGGAAAAGAAAATTATCCGAAAACCATCAAGCGAATAATAATTTAATTACATGCATCTGAGTAAAATATTTGACTATTTTAGATAATTCGAATAAAGATCCATTTCTGTTTACCCATTTACAAAAAACTCATTTAAAATGATTTTAAATTTTCTTGTTGTAATGAGATTACGAAAAATTTTATTGGGTCTGTTACATAAATACACTTGCACGTAATCATGTATATTTTAATATCTTTTTAAGCTATTTGTTATTTTTGTTTGAGTTTTTTTTTAGCTTTTTTGTTTTCTTCCCTGAATGATTTATATTTACGTCTTTAGATATATTTTAAAATTTTAATTGCATAGTTACCTTAATTAATACCACTGTATATGTTAATTAAAATTTTAAAACGTGTCTAAAATGAAAATATAAATCATATGGGGAAAGAAAAAATAATGATTAAAGAACTTGAACAAAAATTATAAATAATTGAAAAAAATCCTAAATATATACGATGATATGCAAGTATATTTACATGGACTCTTTATAAAATTTCTCATACTAATATGTTTTTTAAATAAAGCTGACGGTACCCCAAACCCATATTAATATTAATATTAATAGTAATATATAACATACTAGAGTATTTTATTTTTTTACTTTTTTTATTTTTTTACTTTTTTTATTTTTTAAAACGGCTTATTAGATGTTAGTGGTTCGAGCAGTAATATCCAATTGGGCAGTATGCTAACGACTCTGAGACCCTCATATTTCTCTTTTTTTTTTATCGCCTGAAGGAATAAAAGTCTCAGGTGGGACTCAAACTTGAGACCTCCCTTAGCCACACATCTCCTCCCCAAAGCCCCAAAGGAAACCTTATTATAACGATTTTTTTAATAGAGTTGTATAAGAATTTGTTTGCCAAAAGAAAGCGTGGTAGTCGCCCTTATATGTTTAATACAAATAAGTTTCTATTGTCTCCTTAAGTCAAGTTAATTTACAAAGATAATTCAGCTTAAATATTACGTTTCACACAATATAAAGGATGTGTGAGACAATTCACATCGTCAGTTATCAACATTTCTCAAAAATCTGCTAAAGGCCTCTTTCAGATAGAATAGAATGTTTAATATGAGTTAATCATAACATTAGGCATTCTTAATTGGGTGATTAGACATTGGACTGTTACTATGCGTCAAAATGGTTAATGTTAAGCCCTTGAAAGTGGTGCTGGTGACGGATTTCAAAGTCCTAAGCCACCTATAATAAGCCTAAAATTAAGGCGTAATTTAAGGGTTGTTGAAACCTATATTATTTATAATAGGTAATTTTCTTTAAACTTTAATCTTTAACGGTTTAACCACATACATGTAATGCCACAAGTTCTGCTTGATGACAGTAAATAGGGTAACTGATCCAACAAAGCTTACATTTTTTCCGATAATTTTTATTTCAGACTTATATGTTTGTCTACTTGTAGCTATACAATATAAAATTACTAATATATAATATTGATGAATTTGACCAATAAACGCTTGACCAATTGTGAATAAACAAACAGTTTAACGAGGACGTCATTTCTCTTTTTATAACACGTTAAATTATGGTATATTTTTGCGTTTAAACCTTAAGTTCCAACGTTAAAATTATTAAACTTTAAATATGTATATAAGCTAATGTATTACTTCTCTATTACAGATATGTTTTAATGAAACCCCATTCAAGGTTATATGTTAGATTTTGCAAGAGTTGAACAATCGTAACAAGTGAAATCACACTTACAGTGTAAACCTCAGTGTAGTGTTTTAGTAGTTATTACATAAGAGAAATTATAAAATATGTCCCTATTTTTAATGTATAAAAAATTTGCCTTAGAAAAATTGCAAAATTACCCCCTCCAATCTCAAGTTGCAATTTGCAACTTGCAAACTCGTGTTTGCGAATTGTGTGCCCGGGACTGTGACAGAGATTTTGTTGCGATCATTTGTGCAATTTGCGACTTGCACTAGAGTTGCGGCTTGCGTGTCCGAGTAACGGGGTCGTGGCCCGAATTTTGTCTTAGATCACTTTTAGCCTAAAATGTTTTATCTTTGATCAATTTTGGATAAGATTTTTTGAGATTTCTAGGATTCTTAAAATATTAATCGGCTCAACTCGTCAAGTGGGGGAGTGATAGACATCCCCATGAAAAAGAAGAAGTCCTCTTTATGAAATTGTACATATGTCTGAGCTGAACGACATTTGTCACAGGGTTGCCAAGCATTTCTATAAATATTGTCACAGGGTTCTTAAAATTTCTATAAATATTGTCACATTTAGATAAGATGATCATCAGCTTATTTTAACAAATTCTTACAAGATTCTTCCACTTTTTGTTAGTTGGAAAATCGAAAACACACTTTCCAAAATAGTTCACACTGATTATTTTTTGAAAATCTCATAATATATTATCCGTAATGAAAAAGTCGAAATGGTCAAACGAAATCAACATAACTCAAAAAGAGTAAAAAATAGTCAAAATTGAAGAAAAAGAAAATGAGTTGTGATCAAGATTTGTGATATCGTCTCGGTCACTACCGGTAATTCTCAGTCATGAACAAGATTTGCAAGTCGTGTCTCGTCATGACAAGCAAATCTCGGTCACGAAAAGCAAGTACACGGACATGCAAGTTGCAAACCGCGACCCGAAGTTTGCGAGACACAAGTCACAATTTGAGACTTGCAATCAATTGGGGCAAAATCCATAATTTAGAGTAAATCTTTTTATACTTTAATAATAGGGGTGTTGTTTTTTTTCTTTTAATTTTTTACATAGAGCATAATTAAATTAACCAAATGAATAGAGATTATCTTCATTATGTGACGGAAGGTGTAGCTCCTTGATTCAAATCACGTAAAAGTCATCATGCAATCTTAATCAAGTTAACCTTACATTAATATCGATACATTTATAAGTACCAAGATTTTCGACAATATGTTAACCCCTTATGATGCAATTTTTCAAAAATCGTCGTACTTTACCACATCTCTAAAATATGGTCAAAAGACATATGACACCTTAGCAGACTCGAGATCACGACTCTTAGGTTGTGTTTGATTCGCGGAATTTTTTTGAAGGAATTGGAATTCATCAAAGAAAATGAAATTTCAATTCCTTTAGTGGAAGGAATTTGATAGAAATTAACTTTATAAATTATTCAACCAAACAAACTAATGAATGGAATCTCAATTCCAATTCCATCAAATTCCAATCAATTCCGTAAACCAAATGCTACCTTCAAGTATTATTAGAACTTACGCTAACATATTTATTTAAGAACAATATTATTATATGTATAGAAAGAATAGTAAGGGAAGAGGGAAACATGGAAGGAAAAGGACATTTGTAGACTACTAGTATTTAATAGTACCCTAAAAAGCCGTTAATCTATGAGTCATGCATCTGTTCTAAAATGTTCAACTAGTGAAAGTTTATTAGTCTTAAAAGTATCCTTGCTAAAGTACCACTAGAATTAATATTGAAGATCACAGATAGTTCTAATTAAAACAAATATGTTTGAATGTAAGTAAAAAACAAACCCAATATAATGAAGGTGGAAAAGCAATGAGGTATGATTGTTAGAATATTATAAAACACAGGTTTGATGATGATATCATATATCAATGAATCTAAAAGGCATAATTAACTAGTTAAAAATGCTGGTATTCAATGAAATAACTCTGATTAGCTAGAAACTAATGTGTTTAGATCCAATCACCAATTTAATTACATATGTTTAAGAACAGAATCATTGAGTTGGAAATTTGGAAACAAGAGTGAGGTCTGTCGGTATAAAGATGACACCCAATTTTATAATCCTTAATCATAGTGTGAAGGTCCTTAATTAAGTTATTAAAAAACCTTAATTAGTGTCTTAAAAAACTCAAAAGCATATGTACTATGGAATCCTTTCCACACCATGCGCATCTTTTCCAAAACTCTTTTCAATTTTTAAAGACAATTACACAAATATTCACGGTGGATCGCTACTGTCCAAACATCCCGATGCAACTTTTTCTCGATATTATATTCCCTAAACACCTATTAACCAAATAATCAAAGTTAATTATCAAACTGTAATCCTAAGCCAGCCTATAGAATCTCCCTAATAATCTCTTTATCTCTCTCACACACACATTAGTCTCATCCTTATCCTTAATTACCACAGTTGTCGTTACCTTAATCAAAGTTAAAACATTGTAAATTACTCTAGTAAACTTATTATTCAATACCCTAGTCTTATCCTTCTTGCTTAAGATAGCATTAATTAAATTTAATTAAATTAGCAACAAAGTTTTAAATAAATAAAGTTCCTACAACTAGGGACTATTGTCTATTGATCAAGAAGTTGGGTCAATAAGCCTTGTCATGAATCTATATATAGGTCTATGGGTTAGGATTAGTTTGTGGGAGTTGAAAGTTAAAATTAAAAATATCCCTTTAAATGGTAAATGAACCAATCAACGGTCAATGGTCATTTCTGACGAAATGAAAAACAAAAAGTTCGGGTTGTGTCATTCAATTCGTACCATCGATGTGTCGATATAACACTGAACTTTACAACAAACTTAAGTTTCTCATATAGTGGGTATTATGTACTTTTGTGTATGTATAGTTTTTATTTTACATGCCAGTAGCTATAAAACACATGATACACACTTTATGACTTGATTGGTGAAAGAGTTTGGATTTGACTTGCCGAATTAAAATGGTCTTATTTGCAATGAATTATTTTAATGGGGGCATGAAATATTTGACTTATTAGACATTGGTATGCAATGAATATTGAGTGTGTATGCCCCCCTTAATAAACTAAAAACTTACACATCATTCAAGCTAGTTACCTACCTATATTATCATATTATATACCATCATAACTTGATGAAAAGAAAGTAATATATAGCTTTAGTTAATGTCAAGCCCTTTTCACCATTATGGATTAAACTAGCTTTGTGTGGTTTCATATTGAGAAAGAGATAAGTTTTTTTCCAAATTAAGATAGATGAGAGTGGATAGATCAACAAAGTGAACTCTAAAACATACTACAAAGGAAAATTTCAGCACTTTCTAACCATATTACATACCAATGTAAATTGCTCGTGCATGCATTTGCTATTTTGCCTTGAACAATATGAACAATTCTTATACGGAACTATGGTGGGAACCCAAAAGAAGAACATAGAGAAAACCAAATACTTGAAGATATCGGTTCAACCTACGAAAATGTTACACCTATACACAATTTAGATAAGGTTTGTGAACATGGCAACAAGATAATACGATTCAAAGCCGCAAACGTGATTAGCTAATTAACCCATCCAAAGATGTACTACAAATTAAATAAATTCACTTTGGTCACTTTCACCTTAAAAGTAACTTAAATTTTTATGACTATTGCTATTTATGTATCTGTATATGACTGGGCAGTTTTAAAGAAGTATTTAATTTAGAGGGCCAGTTAAAATGTTAAATATATATTAGATCAGAGGTGAAAATTTCTGATAACACATATATAAGAATAAAAAAATAAACGAATTTAGAGTTAGGTTTATCAAATTACGTGTCAATCAAACCGTTTACTAAATGAGTTGGATTAGGGTCTGGAGTTCTTGCCTGTTTTTAGCAATATGGAATATAAGTTATAATAAAAATAATAAAATATTAATATTAAACGTTAAATTTTATATTTTTATATTTTTGAATAGCTACTTGCGTTCAAGTTGGAAGGAATAATAGTAAAAAGAAACAAAAAAAAGGACGAAAATGTTAGAACAAAATTACATTTGGCATTTCCCTCTTCTTCCTTTCCTTCAATTTTCTTTTCTTCCATAGAAGAATCTCAAGAACACACTTTAATATTTCAATCCTTTCACTTTCTCTCTTTTCCACCCTGTAATATACTTGAGAACGAAATTACTAGTTCTTGTGTACTATCAAAATATCTTATTATCTTATGCTCAATAATCTAACTCCGAATCTCCGACCTTCTAAAAGTCATCTGTGTACCTTTCTTATTTTTAGTTCAGATGTTCACAAGTCAACACCACAAATCCGCCAAGTTTATGTGATCAATTAGGCTCAAAATAAGGCGAGCTTCTGATTATTATTATTGTTGCTGCTGCTGCTGGTATAGAGGGTATTATAACGATGTTGTTATGGATTTGACCTTTTCCAGCTCACCATAAGAGTCTCACCCTAAATTTATGATGTCTTGCATGATCTATTTATAAATTTAATACACGAGGCTCTTTTTTCCCTTCTTTTTTGTACATTTTAAGTATAAGCAATAAGATAGTAATTAAATAATAATCCATTGTATTAACATAAATTTGGAGCAAATTCTATTGGGTCGAAGGGTAGATGGGGCAATGTATGTATGGACTATAGATACAAAAGGATACTTGTTGGTATTGGCGGCTATCGTTAAAGAATAGGAGTGAGTGTAGAGGTGGAAGGATACAGATGGATAGCAAATGTGGTCCAAGAAAGTAGTGGTTTTTGGGGAGATGACGCGTGTTAAAGTTCTACTTAGGTTTTGGGAGCCCCCCATGTGCATAACTGCATATGCCTTCTCTTCCCATTCAATTGAAACCTGTCTTTTTCAAATCACCTTTACTAGCTACTTCAATTTAACTTAATTGGCTTCAAGCCATTAAGCTTTAATTCTTTCGATATTTCTCATTTCATTCTCTCTAATATAAACAATCAATATAAGTATTTACTCAACACCATCTTTGTGGGAAATTTTTGAGACAAATTTATATGATTAATGAGCTAAATCAAGAAAAAGGTAAAGAAAAACAGGTCACATCTAAGGAATACTTTATTTGAGGAAGATAGTCAATATAAGATGTTAAAATTTTAATGAAAGAGTGGAGACAATTCATTGGCCAATCAAAAAATACTTTAAGAGCCACCTGATCAATTAGACGTTCAAGAACCAGTAGCATATATTACATTTTATGAGAGTACATGTTAAGTATGTTATTCTATATAAAAATAAAGATTCATGGGGCCATTATATGACTATCTCATTGCCACATTAAGAAATGGAATATAAGCATTTTTCTACTTGTTAAGCCGAATGATATAGTTAATAAAAAAGCTCAAGCTTAATACACTAACTAAATTTACTGGTCAACACTCACATGATACAATTTCTAATACAGTATTATAATTTTTAATGTGATATTCTCTTTATTAAACTAATATATTTAGTAATATCTTTAAAAAATCGAATCAGTAATTATTATTTTTTCCTTGAGCTTTCAAGTAACTACTAAGTGTATAGCATGTGGGTCCCAATCCAACACCATCTTTTTATCATTAACCACAGCTTTATTTATCTCAACGAGTATATGTATATAATACACATGCATTTTCATGTGTCAAGACTTGGGACATCTGCATATTAGAACACATAGGGATGAAAGGTTAAAAGATAGTGCATGCAGGTAAGGTTTTTCTTATCCATGTACAAAAATTCCTCAAGGAAGTGACCAAAAGCCTGCCACGTATTACCCACTTGAATGATATCCCAGTCAGGTTCATCTTGTTTTGTGCTCAAGATACAATGACACTCATGAGTTCATAAAGAGTAATGCTTCTCAAAAGCTATTTTAGTTTGGTGGATATGATGTGTTATGCAAACTAAAAAAAATAAATAGGATATTTTCATGAAGCATAGTTTAAGGAAGACAAGAAAGTATTTATAATTATATCCAACTAACAAACTAGTTGGTTGGAAAAGAAAAGGAAATTACTTGAAATGACTTGTCTTCTGAAAACAAAACTTGCAGTAAATGTTGAATGTATTTGGTCACAAATAGTGGCTGAAACATATGTTATAAAATACCATGTACATATTTAGGATATCATATATATTACTCCAATGTATACTAATAGACTTATAGCATAGAACTAGGTTATGATCATCCCAAGTGCTACCTAGCAATGCCAACACCATGATCAAATAATTAATTTGAAGTAATGCACTTTTTATGCAAGAAACTATACACAACAAAATCTGTTGAAGGTCTTTTTAAAAATCTTCTCTTTAATCTTGAGCATAAATATAACTATCTATATTTTATTTCCTTCATATCCGTTCTCGAATGAATTAAGTATTGTTGTTATTATACACAACAACAAACACAAATAAACCCTATAAATCTACATAACAAGAACAAATATTTAAAACTCTGAAAAGAGATGACATGTGATGTAAGTGCATGTGTCACATGTAACTTATATAACCAATGGTATATTATCAGGTGCAAAGTTTCCTTGAGCCACGTATGCTACAATTAGTAAAATGAAGCCAAGTTAATGAAAGCCAATAGCTAGAAGGCTTGAAGGATAATTTTGAGAAGTGGCTTGGCTAAGTAATTAAGTACCCACTGAAATGGGAATAAATACCATCCAATTGGTGTAGTTGTCCGAATCCATAGGCACCCTAACCCAGCCAAAAATAATAATAATAAATAATAATAATAATAATTTTAAAAAGAAAATGTGTTTGTTTACTAACTTCAAGGTGGTCAGGTTTGGGATCCCAACTCCTGCCCATATCATACTCCTATCCCATTTTTTGGTGATTTTTTGATTTTTCTCTTCACACATAGACTTGATGTTCATCTCCCCTCTTTGTTACTAAATCGGGAAAGCCAATCTCTCTACAACTTCCCTTACTGTCTTTCTTGTTCTGATAACTTATAAAGTGGGAAAGTAAAAGCCTTGCAAACAAGCCACAATCCGGTATTAATGGATAGGATGCCAATGCTAAAGATATTATAAAGCCTATGTTTTTGTTTTAGTAAAATGACATTTTAATTTCTAGAATATATCATATTGTGCATCAAATTATCTTTCTTAAACCTATAGGCACGTCACAAAACAAACAAATTACTTCCAATCGCACAATTACAACTTTTTTATTTTTTGTTTTTGGTCTAAGAGGTCTAGTTTCTTTCGAACATGACTTACTCCAAATTTATTGGATAAACATTGGGAATAAACTATGCTGATGAAAATAAAATTGAACATAAAAGGGAAAGA
This sequence comes from Logfia minima, assembly GCA_963921325.1. Taxonomy (NCBI): domain Eukaryota; kingdom Viridiplantae; phylum Streptophyta; class Magnoliopsida; order Asterales; family Asteraceae; genus Logfia; species Logfia minima. Next base: position 10,910,079 of record OY992768.1, read on the forward strand.
AAACATATGTGGACAGCTTCAAACAACATAACAAATGGTATTGAATTTTTCATTAATAGACTGAAAGTACAAATTATCCTCATCACACCAATCCTATAGGTCCCTCCATAGATGATGAACTAATTTAATTATTAAGTGAAGTGTGAATGATCATGACACACACAACTCCAAAAATTAGGTGTTTGAGAGGCACATCATGATCAATTCATAAATCAAGTCCTAGTCTCTCCAAATTAGACAAAAGGTTGATACCCATGGTTATTTTCAATCTCATCACCTTAAAATAGATAGACGCACGTCACCTTTTTTGCATTTGACCAAATGATTTAAAACTCAAGGATGGCAAAACCAGAATTTTAATATAATAGCAAGGTTAATATGGGCATTACACACTTTATAAATAAAGCCACACTATGCACAATCCAAAGTAACAGCAGACTCCTTAATCTTCACTCCACCTTTATAAATAAAGTCTCCCTTGATATGTACCCACCCTAAGACATCCACTTGTTTCACCAAAGAAGAACACCTCTGCCAAGTGTTGAGAGACATCCACAGAGAAAAACAAAAAAAGATGACAACCAATATGAAAACTCAAACTCAGGATGAACAGATGCTTCTTCTATCCCAGTATTATCCAGGGATATATGATCAACTCATACCAGAACAAGGTTTGTTTATTTACTTATTTCACAAATTTATGTATTTGTTAAGTTTGGTGTTTAATTGTAATTTGTGATTATGTTTAGAGAAAGTTGTGAAACCACGAAGAAGACGAAAGAAGAACAAAACAGATGGTAGCAGCAATGGGTTTAGAAAAAGGAAGCTTAGTGATGAACAAGTGACCCTCCTTGAAGAAAACTTTGGAAATGAACATAAACTTGAATCAGAAAGAAAAGACCGTCTTGCATCTGAACTCGGACTTGACCCACGCCAAGTTGCGGTTTGGTTTCAGAACCGGCGGGCTCGTTGGAAGAGTAAGAAGCTAGAAGAGGAATACTCCAAGCTCAAGAGTGAACATGACTCTACTATTCTTGAAAAATGCAGACTTGAAACTGAGGTAAATCTTATTACTTAATTTCCTATTATGCAGTGATCTTGAACATTAATTAAAATACTTTGATAATCTTTTAGTGGTTCATTAGCTAGCTTTCCAATGTTATAGCCCCCAAGAAAATAACTGAGAGTAAAAGGGAGGTTTTTTGGGCATGCCAACTTCGAGTTTTTGAGCTCTTGGGAAAATAAAATAAAAGTGTTGTATTGAATAGTTTTTTGTACACCTTTTACATATTTAGTAGGTAGTTATTTTGGTTAAGTCAAAAAAATTATGAAAAGGATAAAGATAAGAGTCAGGTGTTGTTACTTGGGATTTAAGATGGTATCTCATTTGCTGTTTTATGAAGTACATTTACATGACAGTAACTATATTTTTACATGGGAGACTTTTATCTACTTTATTCTAAAAATAAGCAACCCTCATTTGGACATGCATGGACTCAAGGCTCGAGAAAAAGTAATGCTATATTTTCGGGTTTAAAAACTAGTAATATGAAACAAACAGTTGTAACATGAAACACCATGTAATTTTGACAAGAATAAGGAGACTAGTATCTAATTGGTCCAGAAAAAGGGTGCTACGAACAGAAGTACGTAGTTTTTTAAGGTTGTTCACAAGGCTATCCTAGCTACAGTGATGTTAGCGGGGAAGCACATGACAATTTAACATATCTAGTTATCTACCCACTTGAGCCTTCATCTTCTATATTACACCAATTATATTAAATTTAGTTATTGTTGTAATTTATAAAGATTTAAGGCTGATCATGACCGTGTACGAATGTACAGGTATTAAAGCTCAAGGAACAACTATCTGAAGCTGAAAAGGAGATAAACAAGCTAGTCGAGCGGTCGGATGGCATATCGAGCACAAGCCCGAGTTCATCGTTCTCAATGGAGGCCATGGAGCCACCATTTCTTGGGGGATTTGGAATGGAAGGATTGGAGAATGTTTTTTACTTGCCAGAAAACAACTATATACAAGGATTGGATTGGCTAAACATCTAATTATTAGGGAAAAGTGTAATTAAATAATTTTAGTATTGTAGTATTGTAGATAGTAATTAGTGATCGATCTAATGTAAATCTTTTCTAGCTCCTTGTTTTATGCTAATGGTAATGATGTTTTCTAATTTCTTGACAATCAAATTAATGTTGGATTATTACTAACTTTTTTTTTCTGTGTAGTATGAGAGTAAAGTGGTTATTTAGATTGTTAGAAAATGCATGGAGTCCATGCATATTGCATGGTCAAAATGTACGTGTATGACCAAGGTATTTCCTAAATGGTTCATATTTGGACACCAAGGGAAAGTGTACCAAAACTCACAGCACTAGATACCTTATATAAGAGAATGTACTTTAAACATACAGAGTTACTCCATTAATAATTTGAAGTACCTTTATGGATTAAAATCTTTTAGGAAAACTATGGATTAGATAATTACTAATATAAAGTATATTAAAGTTTCATTAGCTTATATTCTCAACTAGAAATGGTTCAAAAAGATTAACACAATCCAGACTAGAGTACATGTTTTGTCCATCTGGCAAAGCCATATTTTGCAAGAACGTTTAGTGGATGTAGAGATTATGACTCCCAAAAGGTCAAACCACAAACTAAGCAGGGAGGTCAATTTCCAAAACTAAAAGTCATGTTCAAGCTATATCAGATTGACACCTATACTTCAAAAAATCAAACCTCTAGAGAGGAACATGGGAAGCACACTAGAGACAATGAATAGCTGACACTCTTGCTTATGGATAATGTGCATTTAAGGACTTTTAAGATTCTATAAAGCAGAGATAATGACATGAAAATATGCATTGTCACCATGCAAAAACTGGAAACAGCATAAAGCACAGACAACGGAAAATAAAGCAATATATATATATATATATATATCATGAATGACATTACAAAACAGCTAATAATACAAGTCAATAGAATTAGCTTCTCTACAAGAGAACAAAAAGAAAAGAAAAAAAAGAAGCAAAGTAATGAAAAACCACTAACCTGATATACCATACAATGGACATTCGGAAGCCAAACAAGTAACCAATTGTTGCCTCTACAGAGATGGGAGCAAAGGTCAACAACCTCGAAGAAGAACAGGGTCAAGATGTTGGTGGTAGGGTAACATGGCACATCAAAACTTGCGAACTCTGAGGCCTGAGCGACACAATGTTTAACTAATTAACACAAACAGAAACAAGGCATTTGATGTAATGCTTTGAGATTATAAATGATACAAAAGGAGTAACATTATCTGATAAAAATTGAGGAGAACAGCATCTGCAAATAACAGAATTTAATAAACCCAGAACAATTAGTTAGAGGTAGAGGTTCTCACTAGAAACAATCACCAAGTAGAGTTTAGTCATACAAGCGGCAGTGTTTGCAGGTGTCTTTGCAGACAACTAAAAGGTAGATATTGATAACCGCAATTGCATTTGTAGTGGTCAGTACAAAGGAGAAAACTCTTATGGTGCAACCTCTTAAGGAAATAACCATATGGAAATTACATCTCCTTTTCCAATACTTCAGCACGTATAATTCGTAGATGAACAAAGAAATGCAAAGGGAAACAACAACAATATATGATCGTCACAAGTATCATATATACAAGCTATTTCATCCTATTCCTAGATTGCTTGGAAAAAATAAATAAAGTACAACACTCCCTGCATCCCAAAATTATTCTCCACAAACAAAAAACACATATTATAAGATATGTGCAATAAATGCAGCTTTTAGTTAATAGAATTTCTACACTTGCATGACACCATTGAATCGCAAAAGTTGCAATAATGGTAATTTATTAAGGAAAGAAAGTAGTAGTTAAACCATCTTTATAAAATATACTCAACAATTGATTTAGACAAACCAAAATCATAAGGTGGACAATAATTTAGGACAGAGACACTAGCAAATAAAGATGAGGTAACAGTATGTACTACATACTGAAGTCCACAAAAACTACTTTTTCTATTTCTGGTATGCAGATGGAACTGGCAACAATATTTAATCCCTACAATCATTATACATCTTTAATATATCGTTTTTCCATTACTTGATTGATTGGAAAATATATTAAAACCCATAGCAAATATAGATGAGGACATGAGATGGAATAATATGTACCAAAGTCTACAACTTATTTCATCATATTAACTAAATCATTTTTGAACCTCACTTCCATCCCATGTATGTACTTCATTTATTTTGTTATTTGAATTGCAGGATGCTCTCTATTCATAAGGTAGATGAGGTTAGAAAGTTGATCTCAATGTCCTCACAACTCTTGCTTGTTAAAGATATCTACACTATACAACCACACACATATTGTCTAGGATACATACGAAAAAACTATTCCTTCAAGTACCCTCTTAGCTTAGAAGCAATGTGATACATGATTAAGAAAATGGCATCTCAGTCCTCTAAAGGTTACTTTCTGTGCCCCTCATGAAACCATGTTGACCATCTTACCAGAGTGTTACATTGACAGCTCGAGCTAACCTCGTTACTAAATCTGCAATAGCAGCCAAGCCAATAGTTGCATCCACGGTTGGAGAAAGGCCATGATAAGTAGCTAATGAAGCTTAAATGATCTTAGATCAAACTTGTAAGTAACTGATAATTATAAAGTCAGGAGACAAGAATGTTGAGGAGTAGGCATGTAATAGTACTAGACCATAGGGACATAGATCAAATGAAAATTTAGAAATTGAAACAATTATGGAAAAAGTTTGATGGTGCTTTAAAATTCATACACATAGGTTTAAGACCGCATAAAAACACCATTTTAGTGCCCAAAAAAGCTACCACAGACCATTGTCCTCGGATCTCAACACTCCTGAAAGAGCAGTCCAGAAACCATTGTTATGTTTTACAGCAAGACCATTGGAATAAAGTACCACGTGGGTATTTAACTAATCAAGGTTTAACAATTTAATGCTTAATTAAAACCATGAAAACAAATACTGCGTTTAATTTTTTAAGTTAATAAAAGTTTGCGTTTGCTCAATACATCTGGCATGAACAGATCTTTCTAACATCTTTCGGGTCGTGATTATAATGAGTTAACCAATTGTGTTTTCTATTCAAATATTCATTGCACTAATTTTGCATAACAATAGAATTTCTAAAGTTGTAGTGATCATATACTGCATTTTCTCCTCAATTGCATTTATCACCAATAAACATCGAGTCGGGTAAGGAGATTCATGCTTTTGGTTGGTTGCATGCAGCCAGTAGGTATCTTCTTCTCCGGGACATGCCTATGCTCATGAATATTATAATAATGTTGAAGATTGCCAAATAGGATCAGTAATTACTGTTAATTCTTTCCAAAGGGATTCTAGACTTTTACGTAACATTCACTAAAGAAGTATGTGTAACGTAGACATGATACACAAGACCAACCCAAAGATCACCATATATAAAGTGCTATAAGGTTCAGCCAGCACATAGCAACTAGTATCAACAATTCTCTCCTTTTCATGTATATTAGCTATATCTAGAAAAACAATCCCATCAATTTGCACATTACTCCATTTCTTATCTCTAGAACAATATCTTTACTCATTTAGTAAGTTTGTCATCGCATAAGATAGTTAAATGGTTATTATATCTCGCACATGTTCAATTTCTCATTTTCTGTCTTCATGACTGAATTGTCTGATTATTGATCCCAACTAGATTTATTTTGCCCGTGCGTTGCGATAGGTTTAAAAATGTATTTTTGAAAACATAATCACGAAATCTTAACTTGTTTTCTTTTGGATTGACTTTATAAAAGTATGACGAATAATGATGACCATAATAATCTAACTAATGGTCATATGTCATATAGTATTCTATTTACTAACATATGCAAGTTTTAAAGAGTTTATGTACCATTTCAACATTAGAGAATTTTTGTCATTCCCATTTATTTCAGGAGTTAGTATGCAAATTTATTAAGTTTCAAAAAAAAAAAAAAAGGAAAAAAAGGTATTATAAAAATATGATGAACTTGTATCGAATAATACAAAGTATATGTAAGCTCTAAAGCTTTTTGGTAGCTTTTTAAAATCTAGAGATTTTTCTATGATTTTTATTTACTTTGAGGGTTGGTTTGCAAGTTTATTAAATTTTTAAAAAAGAAAAACAAACAAAAGAAAAGATAGCAAGGATTTAACTTTAGTAACCTACTCACTCAATAACTTTGTTTTCCAGCATGACTAAATAACATTTGACGTAGATTCTCCTTCAATAAACATATAGTTATTGTTTTGTCTTTTTAGAATAAAGCAGATTATTCGACAATTGATACTAATAAAAAAAATCAAGACACATGACACGATAAAAATGAATTATATATACACACGCATATAGTTATAATCCATATATTAGTATGTTACATTATGTATTGTATTATTAAACAAATTTTTAAAAATTTTATCTAAATCCTATCCTTTATTGCTTACCTTGTATTTAAACTTTTGGACCACATTTTTGCTCATGCTAAATTATTGGTCTAATTTAAGTAATGTCAAACAAATGATGCATTTAACGAATAGTTGAGAAAAATAAAAAGTTAGTCGCATGTACTTCCATGGTTTGAAAACACTGTTTGCAAATACTTGGAAAAAAAATTGAGATGTAGTATTTAGTGTAGCTAATACTTGACAAAAATAAAAAATTAGCTATATGTACATCCATTGTTCAAAAACTGTTATAGAAAAAACAAAATAGATATGCTAAGACTTGAACCCAAGGTCAAGAGGTTAGTTGGTAAATCTTTAACCATCAAGCTAAATAGCTCTTATCAATTATTTGCACACATAAACATATTTATTAAGACACAAAATATGGGTTAAAAAAAGACAAACAGCTTACTATTCATAAGTGTTTGGTAATTGATATTAAACGATAATATTACAAGCTCAAGTGCTCAACTTATTCAATCAAGCACTACATTGCCAAATCCAAACACAGGTCGAGTATTGAAAGTTGAAACACAAGCCATTGTACATGCTTCAATCGCATAAGCCGCGGATTTTGATGTCACTGAGTTAATAAAACCAGCAGGAGTACATGACACCTATCTTCAGATTAATGAAACTTCACTAAAATACAAGTCGCCACTGCATAGTAAAAGCCTAGAAGTAAGTTAGTGCTTCACATCAAAATAGGTCTCGTCCCATGTCTCAACCAATACCCTCATGTTCAATATATGCTAAGGGACCTACAGAAACAATTGTAGTAGTGGCGTTTGCAAGGAATTCCAGATAACATTTCAATTAACCTAACATCTACCCTTTCTTCTTTTAACAATGGCACTTCCTCGATTAGAGTCCAATTTGCATAAAAAATTGTCCAAAAACAATAATCTCTAGTGCCTAAATGAAAAGTTTGTCATCGTAGCTATCCCTTTTAAAATAATGGTACTTAATACTATATGTTTATCCTTGTTCATTCTGTACTATCAATAGACAAATCTATAAGTTAAATCTATGGATGAGCAACTAGATATCCATACAAGGCAATATGCCTTATTAGTATCAACGAGATCCAAACATTTTCAGTTTCATACATTGAGCATCACTTGATGTTATGCATTCAAAATAAGAAAATCAAAGATAGATTTGTATTGATATTACATGAATAATGGATAAACATAATGCTATATAACATAGCAACAAACAGAAGCAAGAGGCTATCGTTACAACAGCTATTGTTTAGCAAACAAGAATAACAATATCTAAATATCTACTCTGTATATCTTTAATTAATAAATTATGTTTAAAGTAATTGAAATCCATATCAGTATATTGATATCAATAAATAACTCTTTTCAACGCCGTAATAACAAAAATTGAACACACGTACAATAACTAAACAATTTTTATAACATCTAGTAGTTGAACGAGTAACGATCAATCTCATAGAACGTAATTAAATTGTCAATATATAAGAATAGGTGGCTAAACTAAAGTATTTAGCTCCGTGAAATGAGTATACGCTGGTGGATTCATTATGGAAAAACCCTGGAATTAGAGATTACGATGGTTGTGACGGTGATAATTTGGGGAATTTGTAAGAGGAAGAATTTGAGCGTCTTTTTCGTTTGATTTGAAAGTTTGAATGGTGGTACCTCTTTTATTTGGCGGTCTTCACTGTAACATCCTAAATTTCATATTAGAATGATATTTAATGTTTAGCAATGTATAGTGTTTAATTATGTAAATGGAAGATAAATGTACTTGTAAAAGTTTAGAATTCTTGAGCAACTCACTCAGTTCACAGCCCTATAACTTGTAATCTTTAAGGATTTAGACCAAATGTTAAACCTAAGAGTTGTAGTACATGTCTCAAGCTTTCCAGGGATATAAGATTTATCCAAAACGGATGTCGTATGAGAGAGTTATGGTGACTTGAAGTTGAATGCAACTTCATTTTGAGTGCTGTCAAAATATTGACCCAAATATCGTGTGCAGACCCCTCTGTTTGCAGCCATATAACTCATGATCCGTTGAGATTCAGATCAAAAGTAAAACATGAAAGTTGTAGTCCATGCTCCAAGGTTTTCAGGGATATAAGATTCGTCCAAAACGGAGGTCATATGAAGAAGTTATAGTGGTTTAAAGTTGGCTATAGAGTCATTTTTAGTGCAGTCCAATATATTGACTAAGTTGACCCGGGTTGACCATGTTTGACCACGAATATAAAAGTCAAACACTCACTTTCCTTTCAGTTTTTCACCCCCAAACTCCCTCTAGAGCTTAAGTGTGTGTGTTCTTGGTGAATTTAATGTGTAAAGTCAAATTTCAAGGGAAATCAAAGGCAAAAAAAAGGGTTTTTGCTATCCAACCCAAGAATTCAAGGTAATAGCTCATATCCACTCTTTCTATGGTTGAATTTTCTAATTTTGAACACATTCATAAACCCTAATTTCAGCAAGAAGCTTGCATGTGTGAATCAAAGATTTATGAGGGTAAATTGAGCATGTTTAAGCATTAATTAACAACATTTTCAGCCATGTACGAGAAAATTCATATCAAATCAAAAAAAATTCGTATAAGGATGAATCCAGTGGCATATGAAAGATATTTATGTCTATTATGTTTTGTATTTAGACATAGTAAACCAATTTCAACCTTAGGATGGGTAAAAACGCGATTTTCTGCTGTTGTACTTCATTTGGACAGCATGTAGCTGCTGTAGTAGAATATTCATAGAAAATTGGGAAAAAAATCCTAAAAATATAAATAAATAGGCCCTGGAAAGGTAAGAGAAAGACCTATAATTCGTATTTAGAAATGAATTGATGATTTTGAGTCTAAGAAGGGTAAAACAGGGCTGAAAGTCAAAGCTGTATATAAGCATAACAAGGCATGGAAGTTGAGACCCTTGTGAATTCATAGTCTTAGTAACTTGCTTAATGTGAATGAATGAAATCCATTTCTATAGGTATCAAAGGAGCGAAGGAGCAAGTAAAGAGAGTATACTGTGAAAACTTAGTTAGACCTCTCTAACTAATTGAGGTGAGTACATGTGGATTTTCAAATGGGTACATAGCAAAACAAGGTTTTCTATTGTAGTCGTATGTTTATATCAACCTATGATATTATTGAAAGTTATTTGATCTAATATTTCGAATGGTTTTATGTGCATTGCTATGAGTTATTGTTATGAAAGTACATAGCATGCTAGTTGAGTTCGATTGATTTTGTTAAATTGTTTATTGATTGAGATTTGATTCTTATGACATGAATGCATTCATTGTTTTGTTTGTCCGGACTAGTTAACCCATAAATGGGGAAGACCATGAGACTCTGCTGGGATGGTACCTCCTTGCGCAAGGTAGATGTCTAGAGATATGTTGACCCGGAAACGGGAAAGACCATGACCTTGATAGGATTGGAGGTATTCCAACTATCTTGGCAGCTTACCTAAGTTAACCCGAAAACGGGAAGTTTACTACGGGGAGGCATGTAGATGTTTTACCTAAGTTAACCCAGAAACGGGGAAGTTTTCCTACGGAGAGGTCCGTAGTTTTATGTTTATGAGAATGAGATTGTTTTATGAAAGTTTCATTTATATGTTTCTTATAAAGTATTTTCAGAAATTGTATATCTTGTTGGGTCTAAACCCATGTATCTCACGAGGCTTTATGTCTTACGTATTGTTTGTTTCAAAATTGCTATGTACTCAGGATCTCGAGCCGAGGAATAGAAGGGTAGAGATTAGTTGAAGACTTTTGGAGACTAGTATGGACTTAGCTTTTATAATAAAGTCTCTCTTAACTATGGTTGTGATGTTGATTGGTAACACCCAAGAAATTGTAAATTCTTATTAAACTTATGTTTTGTGGTTTTTGTTAAACCATATTTTGATGCATGACTATATGTCATGAAATTTATGTCAACCATAGTTTTAAAAAAAAAAAAATGCATAATGAAAAATTGGGGTGTTACATTCACGTTAAAATAATGTGACGAGGTAGTAATTGCTTATATTTTATTAATTATTTTGGAATTGGAAATTTGGAATTTTTAATTGGAATTGAATTGGGATAAGCTTTGAAAATTAGGTGAAAAGTTCATATTATTCGATAAATATAGGGTAAAATAGTTACAGTTGATGTTTGTAAATGTAAATTTACATAAAAGCACAATAAAAAATATAATTACTTATAAGATAAGATGTATTTAGGTATTTAATTATTGTAAGCTATAATAAGCACTCAAAGCTACTTCCACTAGCTTATTTTTCTATAACTTATTTATTCAATAAGTTCCTACGATCTTAACTTAACAAACAAAGTTTGTAATTTCCTATTTAATTGGAGAACAACAATTTTCTTCGAGTCCGTCAATCATACGTTTTTTTTTTTTTCTTTTTTTTTTTTAAGAAAGTTGAGTTAGTTGTATGAATGGTCTATGTGATTTACACACAGTAACACACTTAGTCGATATATTTTGCTTTTTGCATTAACAGTCGAACATTCAAAACTTATTGAGTGCTCTCTTCTATTAAGTTTACATGTCAATAATTAAATACAATAAAATGACCAAAATAGAATTTGGAGTTTTGACTTTAAGTGGATCTATGGTTTGTGGTTTGGCTTTAAGTGAATTTAGGGTTAGCTTTTGGGTTTGATGTATTTTAATGTTGATTTAGGATTTACGTTCGGTTGATTTTGATGTTGATTTAATGCTTATAACTACACTGAATTTTAAACTCTATCCTTGAAAGCTTGTCACTTTTGGTGACACACAAATCTCATGAGATTTCAATAAAAGTTGAAGTATTGTAAGTCTTCAGATATTATCGTAAGTTGTCAGATGCCATCAGAAGTCACCGAATGGAGCTAGAGGTTCCTAGCTTGTAGTGGGGGGTTCTAGGAGGAAAATGAGGTCTAGAGATATACACTTGGGGTGACGTTTGGAAGAAGATATGAATGAAAAAATATGAAAATTTAATTACGAAATAAAAAGTAACTAAGTTATTAAAAAAGATTAAGGGACTAAAAATTAAAATTTAAGCATAATTTTAAAGATTAAAAATAGAAAATTAAAGAGAAAATGTCATTTGATCTTATTGAAAACGGAGATTTAAAGATTAATGTGAATGTGCAACAACTCTTAAACATCTAAACTGCTAACTCAAAACAAACTACATCTATTAGTGTGAGTAAACCACGTAACAATTAACTGTCGAAAGCTTTATGAAATTATCGTCAAGAAAATAGAAAAGGTGGCTGCGAAATGGAAAAATGGCTTAAAAGTGAGGAAGTGAGTCATCCTTGTTTAATCTTTAGAGTAAAATAATAAATTATCCTTGTTTAATTGAATTGAAGTAGCAATAGTTACCGAGTCATCAACATCAATAAAATGTTTATTTGCCTCGTCATACCTATCCATCCACTCTCCCTTTAACAGCTGGATTCCTTCTCACCCTCACCTTCACATGTCATCATCCCCACTCTAACCCTACCCCCAATCTCACCGGCGGTTTCTCCTTCCTCCGCCACCGCCGTATCTCACCGGCACGAATTGTTCACTTTGCGCATACAAACTATCAAAATTCCAAACTTCTACGCTGTTTTTGGGGGTGCTATTAAAAGTTCTCCAGAAGAAGAAAGAAATAACAAACCCTAATTTCTCAGCTGTTTATAATTTCCTTTCGTAGCTACCAGCTCAATAATTCACTCTCTCGGTACTATTTTGGACTTTTAATTATTTATATATTTGCATGTTCACACACAACAAAATTCATACTATTAGTTATTCCATCTTAGCAGAATTAGACAGAATTTAGAAATTAGTCAACATGTTACGCTACTTTAATGAATAATTACTTAAATTAAGTAGCCAGATCTGATAATTACGTTATTTTATTTTTTTGTCATTTATTTAATATATTCTGTTATTGAAATTCTTCACTTTTATATCCTTTTTAATTTATTTTGTGTAATTTGGTTAGGCTTTTTTAGGGTATGGATAGACTTTAAGATAAAGTTTTTCCTATTTTTGGTAATTTCGTTGGAATGAAATTTATGATGAAAGAGTTGAGAGAAAAAGGCAAGTGTTAGAAATGCATAGCCTAGCGTCGCCCGAATTGATGTTACTATTATCATTATTAATAATGCTTGACGTGGTAGTAATGATCAGAACCTGGTAAATCATGTCACCTAGTGGTGCAGGGGAAGAAGATAGAGAAAAATGTTTCATAATAACAAACCAGAAAGTGGAAGGTTAGGCTGTCTAGGGATAAAGTTTAGCCGAGTATCTAACTTTTCTAAAATTGGGCCTTCTCTTGTTAAACCATCACTGGCACTGCCTGCTTGATGTGAAACATATTATTCTGTATGATGTTTAGGTATCAATTTGCATACTTGTATAGGCGTGGAACCATAAGCCCCCAATATCATTTCCATGGAAATGCTTTTTGTAATATGTCAAAATCTGTGTATCATGTAAACGTGTTTGATATTGAATGGAACATGTTACAACTTGAACATCATCTATTTGCACCTTTCATATTGTACGGGATCCATTTAGTTACTTTATATCTATTGAGTCTAACTTACAATCTAAGTAGAAATAGGAAATGGCCATATACTCTAGCAATCTTTACTATTGTCCATTTTATTGTAGAATTTAGTAAGCATGTAATGAAAAGGTCCGTTCTTGAAGCAGTTCTACTCTATTTTATCTTGTTTTCGTTCTTGAATCTGACAATTGCTGTGATTTCTATGTGTTTATGTATATGTCACATGGTGGCATGTAACTTAACCAACTCCGCCGTTCATTAGTGGCTGACCAGCACTTTTTTAGTGTCTTCAGGTGATTGTTGATTATATCTTTAGGATACGTAAAAGCCGAACTGGTAGAAGCTAAACCCCTGAGGCTGCATACTGAGATTTTCCGGTAGATTTCATGGGGGCTGGGGAAGAGAGCTCGCCTGCTAAGTATCCCAAACCTGCTTCAACTCAGGTTTTCGCACACTTCCTTTTGTGCAGCATGTATTGTATAATATTTGTGTCATGAAACTTATGTTACTCATTATCTACAGGAAGCACAAGTGCCTCCACCTTCATATGCTGATTGGTCAAACTCGATGCAGGTGTGATATAGATATTGATTTGAACTACTTGCTATAAGTTGCATTAAGAGTTTAGAATGCAGATATAAATTCTTGACGTAGTTTACAACTTTTGTGTCTAGGCTTATTATGGCGCTGGAGGTACTCCACCTTTTTTCGCCTCAACTGTTCCTTCTCCAACTCCTCATCCATACATGTGGGGAGGTCAGGTAATCATGAACTTGGAAGCCAACTTTGAAGAATTATGAGATTCGTGCAGTAAATGATAACTGACTAGTCTTTTGGTTATTCTTTAATGTGTGAATTGTTTCAGCATCCTATGATGTCACCATATGGGACTCCAGTTCCATATCCTGCTCTATATCCACCTGCAGGAGTTTATGCACATCCTAGTATTCCTATGGTGATCACAATTTTTTCCTTCTATGCTGTTAAGTTGCGTATGATTCTTGTTTAGGATGCATTTAGATGGCACAGCACTCTTTGGTTGGCCTCTTGGATATCACCGTACGTCTCACGATACGTGGATCTAAGATGTCTATCAACCCTTGTTTCCTTAAGCGTTTCAATATAAATACTCTCACACATATTACATATATAGATATAGATATAGATATATACGTCTATACATGTATACATACAGTTGATGTATGCACACATATCCGTGTGTAAATGACCCATATAAATGACATATACATATACCAGATCAATTTATCTATCTACACACACATATATATGCATATATATATATACATCCCTATACATCTATACATATCTGATTTACACATATATGTGTACATACGTACATGCATGTAAATGGGATAATCTGTTCTAAGTCAAGCTTTGGGTGAGCTTCAGAAACCACTGATCCAAGTTACATGATTTTGATTAAAAGACTTAAAACGGCGTAGTTTTATTTTTAGAAGCTTAGAGTAGTTGTTCCATATATGTGTATGTAACTTGGGGTTTGATTGTATATGCATATGCATGTGTTTTTCTGTGCTATGTGCAGTTAAAGGCGTCTGTGTGTGTATATCTGTAAATGTAACCTAACTATCATTTTCTTACAGACCCCAAATACTGCACCACCAAATGCCGAAATGGAGGCGAAGACCTATGAAGGCAAGGAAAGGACAGCTAATAAGAAGTCCAAGGGAACTTCAGGAAACGGAAATGCCGCTGCTGTGAGAACTGGAGAGAGTGGAAAGGCAGCATCAAGTTCCGGGAATGATGGTGCCACCCAAAGGTTTGTAGTCATGCAATTCAGCCTTCATTTTCTTTCTTTTTTAACTGGATCTATGATGTTAATCTTTCTCAGTTATCCAATGCAAACTGACTCGTTATTGTTGAACTAAACAGCGCTGAAAGTGGAAGTGATGGTTCATCAGATGGAAGTGATGAGAATGATCAACATGTATGTATTTCCATTTCCATGTTAAATATATAAAAAAAATTTGCTTTCTGTTCGCATCTTTTATGACAGTGTGATTTTCTTTTATGTTGGTTAGTAAATCTTGATGTCATCTGAGTGAGAAAATGAGAAATATGGTCTGTTTCTTTATGTATTAACAAAATATAAATAACACCTCCAGGAATATTCAGGAGGCAAGAAAGGAAGCTTCAATCAGATGCTTGCAGATGGTAATTTTGCACACTTTTAACTTTTCTCCCGTTGCTTATGTGAGTCCTTGTAATAATATCGTAATCTTCATTTTATCTTCAGCTAATGCACAGAACAACAATCCTGGGCCAAATGCTCATACGGCAGTTCCTGGGAACCCTGTAGTTTCTGTGGCTGGTACTAATCTTAATATGGGGATGGACTTGTGGAATCCATCTGCTGCAAGTGGAACCATGAAAATGCGACCAAATCCTCCTCGAACAGCAGTGCCACCACCGATGATGGGACGAGATGGAATGATGCCTGATCAGTGGGTTCAGGTATGAATTAGTTTAATTCCTTGTTAGTTTATTTAGAGGTGGCAATTTTGAACAGATGCTTATTAGTCGGCTGATTTGGGTTGTTTTTATCTTAAGAGGATTGAATGTGTCGAAGCAAAAAAATGTGCGACAACGGAAACGGGTTAATTGGGTTAAAACCGTTCAAAATCTATGTTAATGATAGTATTTTTGTAATCATAATTAATACATTAACTTTCATAGTCATCTACCTCCCTAAGTGGTTTTAGAGCTGGTGCATGATGTAACTGCAGATATAGGCTTTACCTGTGTCTTGGTATCTTTTACGTCTCCTGGCATAATTTTCATAAATTTGATTAATAGCATCTTCGGTTCCTAAATAATTCTATTTTCAAACACGTAGTATGTTTACAGAAATGTTAACTAGTGCAACTATCAATAATCATATCAGCAGGATGAGCGGGAACTGAAGAGACAAAAGAGGAAGCAGTCTAATCGAGAATCAGCTAGGAGATCAAGATTGCGCAAACAGGTATCAAATACTTCATCTTTGATGTGGATCTCATAGCGTCTCAGCTGCATTATTAGCTTCCAAGAAAGAAGAGGAAGAAGAATTAATAAGATATCATTAGCTAAACTATGGGTATTACATGAAATTGGTTACAAACTTCTATTCTATCAATGCATAGGCCCATTACCATTTTGGGCGGAACAGATCTGCTAATTCTTCGATTTCAGTTAGCCAGTTAGTAAGAGGATCTTGAAGTAAGAAATAGATGCTAGAACCTAGTAGAAGGGTATCCCGAGCAATTTTCATTTAAAGAACACTTTAGATATGCTTCAGAAATAGAATGATGCAGGATCTAATGGGTTTGGTAACGGTATAGAAGGTAGTTTTTAATTTCAGTTCAAAGAGGTTGGGCCGGGTTTGGTTGACATGTATTTATTTTTACATTTGTTTGTCTTTTATCTTTTCTGAATTCTATACATAGTCTATGTTTGAAATATGATTACATAAACTACTTATTCTTTATTTTATTTTAGTACTGTTAGAAGTATTTACTATTATTATTGAGTATTAGGCCCGTATTAGATTAGTTTAGTTTAGGCCCGTTTAGATATTAGGTTTTCTACGTTTTCTATATAATACCATTGTAACCTTTTACATGGTATCAGATCTAGGGTTTCGTTCCAATTAGTATTTTAATTTTAGTATTGAAGAAGGTACCCGGAGAGTACCTAATCAGTTTTGAGTGAGTAATCAGCGAGGTTATTCAAATTAGGGTTTATTAGAGTGTGGTTGGTGCCGCTTGCCGGTGCGTAAACAGTAATTCCGGATAGTTAGTGTTTCAGATTTTCCATATCTGTAATTCGTGAGATTCCGACTACATCCCCGGTGAGATCCACTCCAGTCTGTGCATTTTGGATTTCGTGTTGGCTAGTATTGGGTTTCAGAATCTGATTTTGTTTAACTGTCTGATTTGGGGGGAGTTTTGTGATATTCTGATTTTATTAGGGTTTTGTCCATTTTTTGTTGACTTTTGAATTTAGGGATATGTGCTATTAAGATACTGCTGCTTGATTTGAAATATTAGTGTTTTATTATTGCTTGATTTAGTAATCGGTCCTGGTGAGATTAAATTATCTTCAGAAGTATCTGGTCATGATGATGAAATTAATTTTGGGGTTGGTTTCTGATTTTGGGTTATGATTTTTGAGGTGCTTTGGCTTGATCCCTTGTGAGATCAATTTTGAGTTCGGTCCCTGGTGAGACCATTTGATTTTGATAGTATTTTTTTGGATTATGGTTTAGTTGAGACCTGTTCCGACATATTTTGTTCAGGTTGCTTTGTTTATGGATTTTTTGGTTACTCAAACCGAGTTTGGTGAGTTGAGACCTGACATATTTTGTTTCAGGTTGCTTCATTTTTGGAGTTTTAGTTACTCATTGAGTTTGCTTATTTGGTTAGTTGAGACCTGTTTCCGGGTTGCTTCGTATTTTGTTATGATTAGATCCCTAGTGAGATCTGTTGAGACCTTCAGGTTGCTTCGTATTTTGTTATGATTAGATCCCAAGTGAGATCCGTTGAGACCATCAAGTTGCTTTGTTTTGATTAGATCCCAAGTGAGATCTATTTAGTTTGATTCCAAAAGAGATATTGATTTCACATTTATTCAAGACTTGGATTATTGCTAAGAGGAAGATTATTCTCAGGAGGAGCTGGATTAATTTTGGGTTAGTTATATTTCTAACAAGCTGGGCATTATTAGCATATATGCTCCAGCTTAAAGAGGAGTGTTAGAAGTATTTACTATTATTATTGAGTATTAGCCAGCAATAGATTAGTTTAGTTAAGGCCCGTTTAGGTAACCTTTATAATTATTAAGTCAATACAATGTAATCGTTTCATTACCGATTGTTTACCAACTCTGTTTACAATTACATTGATTAAGGAGATTGTATGCACATTGAATACCTTTTGGGTGACTTCTGACCCGTTTCTTTTTTAGTTTAAAATGTGAGCTTACAGCTTATTATTTGATCCTTCTGAAAAGACACCCAGATTGACCCATTTATCTATTAACGTGTTAAAATAGCTATTCCTATTTAGATTTTAGAAGCACGACTTAAGAGATTTTCTTAACACTGTCGCCTGCTTGTAGCCTTGTACTACCGACCAAGAGAAAACAAAATATGCTCTTTCCTTCAATTAATTGAGTCAATGTTGATATTCTCTGTATCCTATACTCCGGTTATCTCAGCGTGTTTTTATAACTTATATTTTCAATGGCCACAGAAGGCTGGTGATAGAAATTAGCTATGAATATTAAAAAAGTTTGTGGTCTGCTTGCGTATTTATTCAACGTGTTAGTAACATTGTACTTATAAAAGGAAGAAACTTTATTTAGAAAATCAAGAAATAGATGTCTTGGTCTGTCAGCTTTAACAGGCTTGTTTTATATGGGCTCACCACGTGATAATTTAAACCCATCAAACAATATTACATATAAACACTTGATAGAAGTCCCCGAAAGGCTGAAGATTAGTAAATTAAATTATCTTACTCAAGAACTCTTTATATTTATTACTAATATACACTTGTTTTTGGTAGGCCGAGTGTGAAGAGCTACAGGCAAGAGTAGAGGTACTAAGCAGCGAGAATAATTCACTCAGAGATGAGCTGCAAAGGCTCTCAGAGGAATGCGAGAAGCTTACTTCTGAAAATAATTCCATAAAGGTATACACAAACTGCTATATCTTAATAATCTATACCCCTTTACTCATCAGTCATCACTGTACAAAAGATAAAATAGAAAATAACTTCAATATTATGTTTCTGCTTGAATGTTTGGTTCAACAGGATGAATTGACTAGGGTTTGTGGACCTGAGGCAGTGTCGCAGCTTGATGTAGGTAACAGTTGAGAATGCAATATGCAAACAAGTTAGTGATTTAAGTTATAAAATTAGGACATCTTTTCTGAGCTTGGGAAACTGACGTTAGGATTGATCACGAGATCTCATATGTTGTTGTTACTTGTTACTCACCCTTTGTGTTTTCTTCATTTATGATATACTTGTAACTGTAACCCTTTTTTCTTCTTAATAATCTATACTTAAAATATAGACCATCTATTTGACGTTTGTTGTACAAGTAAAAGAATCTGGGGGTTACATGGTTCATGCTGTTTTTGGTATGAGTTTATTTTTATGAAGGGTCTGGTTGCTTTTGTTGGTTGCTAAACTCATCGGGTTCAATACTGCTATCGATTATCAACGGGCGTCCCAATGTTAAGTACTATTTTTTTGCTGAAAAGATCAATGTTAAACGCTTAGTTATTTGTAATTATCTAGAGGGTGGAATTTATTTAATTTATTCAAGTGAAATCTGTAATCTGTATCTCGCCATAAGAACAATCCATTATCAACGAGTGAGCTTAACTTTCCCACGGGTGATGTTACCTTTTTTAACCTGGTTACTTTTATATATACAAATCATGGAATTGTTGTGGTAGAACTTCAAAAGATAAATCATCAGATCAACTTGGTTAAAATTGATCAAATGCATTAATCCAGAATGGTTTCGGTTGAATCCCTATAAGTATATGATCAAATCTTCATCAGATTGAAGGAAGGTTACGATGAATGTTTAATTTATCTAGAACAAAGATAAGGAATTCTCCCATCTATTGACACCCTCTGTTTTTCTTTTTCTCATGGCGTTATAATTACTTAATTTTCTTGATTCGACCTACACAACACTAATGGTGCTGCAATTCAATCACTTACACATCAAATGTCGCCATTGGTTAAGGTAATGTATATGATAAAAATGTCTCGTAATCATGCAACTAGATATAACAATAAGCGCAAGAGACACACTAAATACCTTTTTTCCGATTAACTATAAGAGTTCGAATTATACAGTTGAAAAATATATAAAACAGAAATATACTTCCTCAAGCATTTTATGCTCGAAAACGAACCTTACATTATTCCTCCCTAATCTCCTTATTGTTAAGGTAGTCATTTTAATAAACATTTTATTTTCATATATAAATAAAATACCAGGAGAGACTGTAAAAGCAAATCACCTTCATTAGCAAACATTACGATTGTTCATGCATATACATTGTTTTCTTCTTATTTTAAAAATTAGTTATTATTGTTGTTATATATACTTGAAATAAAAATAAAAATGGGCTAACACCTCCATGCTGAGGTCGTCACAAGTGGCCTATCATGCCAACAAAGCACCATCTCCCCTTGTTGTTTTGCCACGTGGAATCCCCTAACTTGTATCCTCCTCAGTAAACACTCTGCTTGAAAATCAGTAAATTGACTCTGTCCAACCAACCGCATCCCCGCCCTACCAAACACCTCCTTCCACGGCGTCACACGGCGGCCGGCAGCTTCCACCACCGCCATTATCTTCGGCAACAACACAAACACCTCAATCTTCCTCATCCAATCACCACCTCCCATTCCAATACCAGCATTCACCGCTTCTAATGATTCCAAAACCGTCGAATAAAACTCCAAACCCTCAATCACCGTCTGCCGAAACGACGTCGTTCCACCACTCATTCCTTCTCCGTCTACGTGCACGATCACGTGCGGAGAAATTCTCCGAATATCATCAATGAAACCAACACCAATGCGCTGAAAAATCACCGGACTCAATAAAATCGCAATCCTCTCGCCATCGTAAAACTTAATCGACTTAAACGAAAGGTTCCGGAACGTTTCAACGGTCACGAATTCGATATCGAATCGTAGTTTCAGATCACGAGCGAACTGGCGTAAGTTCTCGCTGATCAGTCTCGATTCTAATTCGTATTCTTCTAATACAACTGCTGTGATCCTGAAAGCTGGTGAGTTAACTTTTCTTAATTCAGCTTTCTCCGCGATCTCTTTCATGAACGACGCCCAATGCCCGCCCATGCTGACGTGGATGTCGAAATCGATGACATGGACGATCATCGCACCGTCAACCGCCTCTAGGATCGCTTGGTTAGCGGTAAAGTTAGCGAACATCGGAATAGGTGAAACCGTGGAGAACGTTTTGTATGCTTTGATCGTTTGTATTATTTCATATGAACCGGTCGAACGGGTTGAACCAGTGAGTAGATTCTGAATCGCTTCTTTAAAGTAAAACGCAGCTCGTTGAAGCGGCTTCCCGTTTGGAACAGGAAGCCGGTGATTGAGCTGCGCCAATATCACTTCCGCTAGCTGAAAAGACTGAGTTTCTAAACACTCAGCTATACGAATTAACTCGTCTACAAAATCTAACCCGGTTGTTTGACTTGTTTCGTTATCATTAGTATCAGCATGATACTGGTTCATGAAATCGACTGAATTCGGGTTGTCGAAATCTGATGGTAAGAATAAGGACATGGTTGGGGCGATCGTTGCGGATTGAAGTTGGGAATGGTTAGCGGATTTCGCGGGATCATCGTCATCTTGAAGGCCGAATTCACTCATGAGAGAATCCCATTCTTCAAATGGCAAAGGATCATCAGTCGTTTTTTGATCGATATCGATAACTGGTTTCGGTTCGTATCGAATGTTTGGAGATGAGAGGTTGTTTTGGTTTGAAGCAAAGGGCAATTTCATCACTCAAAAAGGTAATCCTGCAGTTACGCAACTAAACCTTTTCTTTTGTTTTTCTACGCTTGTAGTTGAATTTTCAAGCTTTTAGGGAAAAAAAAGAAGGTGGGTTGGCTGCTTTTGGAGATTATTTATGAAAATAAATAAATAAAAATAAAACAGTGGTTGATATGCATGAGGAAAATATATGGTAGGCCATAGATGGTGAACAATGAGTGGGGACTGAGTGTTTTTGGGCCATATCGTTGGAAACTTGTTAGTGAAGTAAGGAATTTATAAAAATTGCACTCGCTTTACAGTTTTGCTTCTACTTTATTTGATTCTTTGTTTGTTTTTATATTTGCTATATTTGATTTGACGTTTAGCCAAATATATATATATATATATGTATTCAACCAAATATATATATTTTCTATAATGTTCATAATAATAAAAAAATTGAGGCAATATATGCTTTTATTTGTAGATGATTACATATGTCTGTTACTAAAATAATATAGCATACACTTAAAGATCTTAGATGGCCAACAATTACATCACTATTACGGAGTATTTTACAAATCAAACCGCGTACCCATGTTACTACATAAAACAAAACGATTCTTGGTATTCTGTCATGAACATCAGTTGAGGTATGTATGTATATATTGGATCGGATACAACATTTAAATATAGAGTTAAAATAGATGTATTTAAGATTTATAACTTGATGTTATCAGTTATATAACCTTCCTAGCCTCCTACTGGAGTAAACTGGTAAGTTTTCTACCGTTTCCAGTTGTCCATCTAGATAGACCTTGTTGTATGCCTCTACACAAAATTAAGCAAGTCCACTAGAACTGATACAACAATTTCCACTAAAAGATTATGATTTTGGTAGTCTCTAAAGATTGTGAATTTTTGGTCCAATTCATTCAGAAACTATTGAAATCGTTTGGATACGTGCTTGGAACAAAATCAATCTATATTTGTTGGTTTAATAACTTAACCCATATATTCAGCGAAGGTGTAATTCTTAACGCTCACGCTTTAAGCACACACTTATATATATAGCAATATACACATATCTATACATGCACTATTATGTTCTAGCGTTTTCTTGGAATTGTGTCAAGAAGACAAAATACGATAAAAGAAATAGTGGTAATTTTGGATACGAATCATAAGACACCTACAAATAAAGAATTGATAGGAGATGATATAGAAGAATATATACGAAAAAGATGACACCGATAACTTTGGAAAACATGGGGACGAGGCATAAGGAGAGGGGGAACTTACAGATAGGTCGACATCTTTTAAGATAAAGTCGTGTTGTCTAGTGATTCTAGTATAAATAGATCAATGGAGGGGTACGTAGAACAAATGTCTTACAAATGTCAACGCGATATTTTAAGACAATCGATGGATAACACTAATACATATACACATATTTGGTAAGTATATTTGTAGCTATGGTCCTAAGAACTATTATTAGTAAAGTTCTTTAATTATATTGCAAACACATAATATAATATAGATTTAAAAAAGAAAGAAAAAAATCTTAGATATTATAATTAAGGTTCTACTTTTTAGTCAAAGTTGACAATTATTAACATGTTACAAGTTACCATATCATTTAATCTGTTCTTTTCTTTAGTCACATTGTAAAGGCACAAGCTCAAAGGAAAAACAATATGAACTTTTATTGTTTTAATGAAACTGATATGTTTTATAAGTGTAGATACAGATACATATATAGATATATACTTTATATTATATGTTTCTTATCACATATCTAATTATTTTAGATTGAAATTTTATAGACGGATACCAGTTATTGTGTTATTTAGTGTTTCAATATACATCAATATAAAATGTCATGTAACACACAAATAATATCAAGACTGGAATTTTTCTAGGAAAGAATAATGCTACTTATACACTATACAAGTGACTAAAAATATACGTAATATATTCATTATTCATTGATTCAAATCATACTCGAAACTTATAACTTTTGAAGTGATGCCTATTTTAATTTAGACAAAAGAAAAATAATAACGATAAGAACTAACATGATAACGTAAACAATTGATTATAAACTACGAAGTATTAAACCGTATTAATATTGGTAAGTTTAACTGGATAGAAAACTGTTGGGCTACAGCAAACTGCAATCCGTTTCTCTATAGCCCATGTGGATCATCCAGAAAGAGCCCAAGACCAAAGTCAAGCTAAAGAAGTGACAGGTACTTCCGTACGTACTCCATTAAGTTATTTAAAAAAACGCTTTAACATGACAAATGCGTCATGAAGAACTTGTGATTCGACATGGATTTCGTAAACACTTTTGAGTAATTTAATAGCCAATAATTGCTACTCAAGACAACCCGTTATTATAACATAAGTGAGGAGAAGATTCAAATATTTTAGTGAGATTATATATTTTGTAAGTCACTTAAGTATATAATTTTAATTTTGTAGGTTATTTATATAAACGATTTTGTATGTCCATAAATTTATATATATTTTATGCATACTAAATTCGACTACAAATTAATCAAAAAAATTGTAAAGAAACACCAATACCCTATATTTATTAATTAAATATTATTTTAATTTTATTCAAATACATAAGTGTTTGTATCTTTTTACACTTTTCCGATGAGTTTTTAACTGGATTTGGAATATATAGAACATGCAAATTTGGGTGGCCTATAAAATTATTTTCAAGTATGGGTGAACTACAAAAACAAAATGCTAAATTGGGTGGCCTTCTGATATATAATCCCTACTTTAGTTATTATGATAGTACTGGTATAATTAAATATTTTTATTTTTAATTTTAAGATTAACTAATTTTTTGATAAAAAAAATTATATCAAAATTATTATAATTCTATATTTTTTAATATGTGATAAAAAAATTTTAAATATGTGCTACGCACTATAAATTTTTAGTGTGTATCACCGTTAAAAGTTATAAAAGTTGTGATACACATATTTAAGTTGTATGTTATATATATATATATATATTTAAAAATAATCAATCTCATATTATAAAGAATAAAATTATAATAATTTTAGTATTATTTTTTTACAAAAAAATATAGATGTATTAAAATTAAAAATATAAATACTTATTTTTATCATTATCACATAACAAACAAAACCACAATAACTCCTCTCCATAAGTGAAATAATTTTAATTAACTATGTTATTTACTTATTAGTACTATCATTATCTATCTATATTTATTATTATCTTTGTAATTATAATGATATTTACATTGTTAAATCCTAAAACTTAGAGAATAATTTAAATTACATTGTTTTTAGAAACAAAAATTTTATTATTACCAAATATAAGTACATTTCAAACAATATCCTATATAATAGGCATCTTTCTTAAAACTATACACTTAACTATTTAATGTACTGGTACTAAATGTATATTTACTTATACATAATACATCTCATTCAAGACATTTTCTTTGTGACCTTTCTGTTGTCGCAAATCTCTAATCATCTAAACATTTTGCTAAAGCCATTTCATGCAAGGCTATTTTCACTCACAATAATTCATGCACACAAACATATCACTCTCAGTTTTACACCTCTGTCATTTTAACGTTGTTCTTTGAGTCAATGAGCCATTAGTGCCACACAATCAACCGATTTTTCATTCTTTGTGATATCCATTCAAAACTGCACAATTGTACTTCTTGATATAGCAACGGAGTACACATATACTTTGACCCGAAAACTTTATTGTTCATGTTTTTCCATAAGTAATACCTAGATACTCATACGATCCGTTGCCAAATCCATGCATGTTGTTTCAAGATAGAACCATTACCCATATGTCGATAAAATTCAGTCGCTAAGTATACGGCGATTGTGCTAATATTCCACCACTTAAATACCTGTTCCCACAATGCCCATACGTCTTTACAAAATACCAAACAGTGGTTCACTGACTCAGTAGCGTCATCACAACACGGGCACCAAACTGAATGAAGATCAACACCTCTATTTTCCAACTCTTCTTTTACAGGTAGTCTCTTTTTCACGACCCTCTATACAAAGATTTTAACTTTTCTTGGAACAAGTTTACTACGCCTAGTCTCGTTCACTAAGCCATCCAGTTGTAGAATATTCGAGTCAATCGTTATCGCTAAAGCCCTTACTGTGAACTTGCCATTCTCTGCAAGACTTCATCAAAATTGATCCTACAAGTACAGTTATATAGTACAAAAGATAATAAAGCTATTAATTGGTACAATTCCCCCCATTTCTCTACCCCTTGATTCTCTTTCCACCTAAATATCCATTCCTAGTCGTCTTGATACCCCTCCGTCACTTACTGACATATTCTTATTTTCCTTCAAATTATAAAATTTAAAATATTTTTCACATAACTTCATGATAAGAAACCCAACCCTATAGTTCTATACCCCATCCTACTTTAATTATATTATACTCCTCTTTTAGTAACTATCTAAAATTAAAACTTTACAGAGATTATGAGAAGTCAATTTAAGTTTAAAATTTTAACTTTAACAAGATTAAGTATATATACAACCAAATTATACTATATTGGCATTCATCTCTTAATTTTATTGAGTATTACATACCCTAATTGAACATCATAAGTTAAATAATTTATAACCCCAATTAATATGCGTTTACATATTTTATTTAAATAATTATTTATTTTGAAAAATAAAACAACATTTATCCGCTAAATGCGCCAATATTGTACTAATCTTTATAACTAAACTTAGCAAATGGTATGTATACAATAATATAACATAATGATACTCCTTAATAATAGAACTATTAACAAAATTTTCGACAAACTTTATAAAAAAGTTCCAATTATTCAACTTAGAAGTTCATCAAGAAATTTAGTTATTTAATTATCTTTTCATGTTGGCAAAAATTAAGATTAAGGACAAAACATAACTGTTTAACGACTCACGGATGCTTCATTGCTTCTGAGAAAAATAGAAAATTGAAAGACGAAACAACCGGTGCAAGTAAAATAAGTAAAGGACAGTCAATGCCTCAAACCAAGCCTCTGCCACGTATCCAACTCATCAACCCACGTGTGCAACAACCCACTGCCACATCACTCTCACCCTACATATATAACATTAAATTAAATAAAACCAGCTTGTTCACAAACTCACAGCTCACACTTTCAACCAAAAATGATCAACACTTCTTACCTATCAATTTGGGTTGTACTCTCTGCATACTTTATTGTATCTCTACTCTTCTTCCATCATCCAACAACAGCTTTACATGATGCTGAAAAGAAGGAAGAAGGTGGCAGTGTTCCGGTGCCGATGAATCATGGTACAGTGGTGAAAAAAGATCAACGGTGGAGCGTTCTTACGGCAGAGAGCGGTGAGATCTCCGCCGTAAAAATCAGTGATGGTAGAAATGGATTCTATCATCTTCAGTTTATTACCATGGAACCTAATTCTCTTTTTCTTCCTGTTCATCTTCATTCAGACATGGTCTTTTATGTTGATTCAGGTACATATTTTTATATATAATGAAACTTTTAATTACTTAATTCACATTTTACAATGTTTTAGTTAGTTTTGTACGTAAACACTATTTCAAATATATCTTGCTAAGTTTCTTTTCTTTTATATTTTTATAATTCTTTGTTTTCAAGTTATATATTATATTATTATATATATTTATATATTTATTCTTTGTTTTCAAATTATATATTTTTATAACTATTGGTTCATTTATGAAGGGAGTGGGACTTTGAGTTGGATCGATCTTGAGAATGATGATGATAAACTTAAGCAAGTAGAGTTGCATACCGGAGATGTTTACCGGCTACGTACCGGATCTTTCTTCTACTTACAGAGCAGCTTAGAATCCGATAGCCGGAAGTTTCGGATTAACGCCATATTCTCCGATTCCAAGGAGGAAATACGAGTACGTATACAAACTCATATGCCCAAATTATAAAAATAGATACCACATTGTCATAAGTGTCTTTGTTTTGATATTTGTTAATTAATTAAATGCAGGAAGGATCGACGTACGGAGCGTATGCTAGTGTTCGTGATTTGGTGCTGGGATTTGATAATAAAGTCCTTCAAGCAGCACTTGGGGTAAAACTCATTTGGAAAAAGCTTTTTTATTTGTTTTGTTGACTAAATGGTTTATGTTTGTGACTTGATTCAGGTTGATGAGGAGGTGATACGAGATTTAAGAAGTGGCGGAAATCAACCCATGATTGTGCATGGGGTAACAAAACGGGAGGAATTGATGGGGGTTCATTATAGAATCATGAGAGCGTTTCTTGGACGAATGAAGAGTGATACGGTCATCGACGTGAATAAAAAAAATAAAAACAAGGCATATAATATACTTGATGCAAAGCATGATGTGGAAAATTGCAACGGGTGGAGTCTTGTTGTTACGAGCAAACAATTGGATGCGTTGAAAGACTCTGATTTTGGTGTCTATATGGTCAATCTAACCAAGGTGATCATTAGTATTATCGATGTGTAGTAGTTTGTTATTTTATATAACTTCAATGTTTCATATCGTAGTTTTGTAATAATATCAGGGGGCAATGATGGGTCCACATTGGAATCCGATGAGTGCGGAGATTGCGGTAGCGTTGAGGGGACGAGGAATGGTTCATGTGGTGTGTCCAAGTACTATAGATGAAACAGAGTGTAAGAACTCGAGGTTTAGAGTAGAAGAAGGTGATGTATTTCAAGTGCCTAGATACCATCCGATGGCCCAAATATCATTTAACAATGAGTCGTTTGTATTTGTGGGATTTACAACTACGCAAAAGAATAACCATCCACAATATTTGGTTGGTTCGGCTTCGGTTTTTCAGGCATTGGATAAAAAGGTTTTGGCGACTTCTTTGGGTGTTAGTAATAGAACTATGGATGAGTTGTTATCAGCTCAAAGAGAAGCGATTATACTCGAATGCACATTGTGTGCAGAGGAAGAAGAACGGTTAATGGAAGAAGAAATTCAAAGACGGGAAGAGGAACATGCTAGGAGAAAGGAAGAGGAAGAAAGAAAGAAAGAAGAAGAGGAAATTAAGAGAAGGGAGGAAGAAGAAGAGGCGGCAAGGCAACAAGAAGAACAAGAGGCTAAAACACGAGAAGAGGAAGCCGCTAGACAACAACAAGAGGAAGTTTCAAGGCGAAAAGAAGAGGAAGCTAGGAAACAACGAGAACAACAAGAGGGAGAGTCTAGAAGACGACAACAAGAAGAGGAGGCCGCAAGACAACAACAAGAAGAGGCTGCTAGGAGGTGGCAAGAAGAAGAGGAGGCTGCTAGTCAACAACGAGAACAGAAAGAAGAAGCAGCTAGGAGGCAACAACAAGAAGAGGACGCTCGACGACAAGAAAAAGAGGCTGCAAGGAGGTGGCAAGAAGAGGAAGCTGCTAGGCAACAAAGAGAACAAGAGGAAGAAGCCGCTCGACAACAAGAAGAAGAGGCTGCAAGGCAACAAGAAGAGGCTAGAAGAAGGCAACAACAGGAAGAAACCACAAAAAGGCAACAAGAGGAGGAAGCTAGGAGGCAACAACAAGGTGAGGCACGGCGTGGTGGTGGGGGTGGGGGAGGAAGCAAACGAAAAGGGAGAGGAGGAGAAAGTGAGGCTGCTAGCAGGGAAGAGGAAGAGATGGCACAACGACAAAGGGAGGCTGAAGCAGCAGCAAGAGGCGGAAGAGGTGGGGGAAGCTTGGAAGAGTAAGAAAGATTACACATGGTCTCTAGATGAGAATCTATAATATTCATAGTGGAATGTGATCCAATATGGTAAATTCAAGAAACTCCACAGATTGAGTTTTATGTGTGATTTTTGGATGAGTAATAATGTCTATGTCTTAGGTTGTTATCTAGTTATAAGTTGTTAACATCAGATGCTTCTCATGGTGTATAATAAATATGCATGCTTGTTCATTTGCGTGAAGGGAATATTAACAAAGATGGAAGTAACTGATGGAATAGCCACAGATCCCAAGTCCTAAGAATCTGGCCTGGGCTGTCATAAGATCAAATGATCATTTGAACTTAAATGCCACTATGTACTCGTATAAGGCCCGGTTGCAAATGAAACATAACTTGCTAAAGGATGGTGATCTAGTACAAAGCATGATATTAAAGATTTATTATCTATTAGCTGGTATAACTCCGTTTTATCGATCCATTAGTTCTGATTATTCTATCTATTATCTTTTGCATATTTGGAGCATCTTATGGCTTTAGAGTTTTCTTTTTATATATAATTCTTTTTTTAGTAGCAGAATTTCATAAAAGATTAATCACTTAAAAATGACGGGAGAAAAAAATCAACCAGAGGCAGAAGTGTAAGAAACGACATGGGAATTAATAAGAAAAGACAGATTTGGAGCATATTTTGGCTTTATATATAGTACGTCAGAGGTATAAACTGAAACAATAAGACTCCTTTTAAATAAAATTCTGACTAAATTATCGTCATTACTTTCTCAGTTCGTCTTGTATTTATTTTATATTTGGGTCCATGTTACTTGAATTGGGCTTTATATTACAAAATACAGAGTATAACTTTGGGTTCTCTAATGAAGTCAAGAACCCACAAAAGCGAGTAAGCGACATTTGTCCAATATTAGAAAATCTCATGTTTATAGTTAAATTACCAAACGGTGTTACATTGGACGCTATTATTTAATTAAAAATTCCAACTTCAGTTAATATTTTAATTCTTTATAGTTTGACGTGATAAATTGTAACTTTTCTTGACGTTCATAGTCGACAGTTAAACAATAGAACATGTATGATCAATAACCAGAAAATATTGATAAAGTATATGGAAGTATAAATGATAAAATGTGAGAATCGACCATTAACTGTATATCGCACTAGTATACACTTGCACACTCCTAGATTCGTAGTTATCAATTAAGCTTCAACAATAGGTAGAAGCTCTACCTCTAGCTTTCGACTTTGAGATGTTTGAAATAATAGAATCTCTGATATGGTCAGTCAAAGGATTGGTTTACATCACATTGTCTAACCTTGTCTCTTTCACAAAACCGTCAAACATCAACCGTAGGGGGAATTTAATTTCTAATGTCCAGTTTCAACCGCTTGAACCCCCATCGACTTTCATGGTTTCCTTCCGGTGAGAATTGGCTTCGTTATCCTGTGGTCTAACTAGAACGCAGCGGACACTTTTTTCGAAAAAAGGTAAAAACTAGGGAGTATTTAGAGTCTCTTGTGATATTCTTTGCGAAAAACAAATGGTATTATTTTAATCGACCTGCAGGATCCCCTATGTATACCTGCAAGAATTTGGTTTGACCCGCAAGATCCTTTGTTGACTTGCGGGCATTGAGCTACGTGGTACGTTTTTTTTGGTTGTTTGGTTCCCGCAAACCCACTACTTCTTTACCGAGAGAATTATGACTATTTTGATGTAAAATCTCTGACATCGATTATGGGGTGTAAATTATCCCTTTGACCGACTATATAAAAAAATTTCTCTTAAAAGAATTAGTCTAATTTGACATATGTAAAGTGAGTTAAAAATTATTTTTCCTCTTTCCAATTCTAAATGTTAATATTACTCTTTAATAATTATTCATGAAATTCATGTTACTACCGATAAACAAAGATTAAAATGGAAAATATCAAATTTTATTGGAAAATGATTTAATGATTAAAATCACGTGCAATTTTAGAGAGGTTACTTATAATGAAATGAAAGTAATATAAAACCGTAAAGAAAAGAGAAACGATATCCAAAAGGTATTATACGGAGTAATGATTTTATTTAATAAATATAAATATAAATATAAATACTCAATATTAAAAGGTAATGATATTTACATGGTTAGTTTTTGGGATTAAGACACCAAAAATCTGTAATAAAAAGTGGTCCTATACGTTAAACAACATAGTTTTCAATACAAAGTTGTACTACATGTTAAATAACATAACCTTTTAATGTATGAATGAAAATTATGATGCAAATATACCCTCTCAAATCTAAAAGTTACTCACCTTTGAAGAACTTTTTTCACTTGCACAGCCTTTTTATTTATAAACTCAAGTAAGATTTTGTTAACCAAACAAAAATATGTTATTAATATGGGAAATAGGGAGTCATAGTGTGGAAAGGAGGGAATAAATGAAAACGATTTGGAATGGGTTCAAAGTCGAAGTTTTGTAAAAGACTAAAACCTTTTTTTATTGCATTGATTGAGTTGTCAATCCAAATGAACAATTATGTCAATCTCTTTTTTGACCCTTTCTAATCACATTCCCATTCCAACCGCCGGCCGGCCGGAATCGGACAAACCCAAGTTCCCATTTCCCACATTCCATTGTTCCAGTGGCCACATCTCAATGGAATCACAGATTACAATCCGACGGTCTAGATCATCTTGAATAAAAACAAATATTTGGTAGCAGTTAAGTTAATTAAAAACGTATATATATATAGATATATATATATACACTATGGTAGTAGTATCATGTTGGAATGACGGAATAGATGGTTTAGAGAAAAAAAAAATACTCCGTAGAAAAAAGGTAATGTTCATTTATGGTTAATTAACAAAGAATGGAATCTCTGATGCCGTGAGGGAGTGTCAAACTCCTGATCCGTTCCCTTTTTTCCGTTAATACACGTTAACTTTTATTTTTTTTCCTCTACTAAATAAAGATCTTATTATACATGGCCTCATTTCTACTCCTACCCCTCCTACATTTTAAATCAATTACACTTTAATTTATTCTTCATCTCTCACTCCCTTTTATACATTCAACTCTATCTTTTAATTTTCACTATCCACGTAATATTCTCACATTTTACTCTCTATTACCCTTCAAGTCAATCACATTTATTTTCGATTCCTGTTATCAATTTCTTATTTTCCACCTCTATCTTTTAATAATTAAGAATTAAATTTTTCTATAAAATAAATTTAATAACTTTTTAACTACTTCTCTATAAAAAGCTTAATTTTCATAAAATTCGTAGTTTTAAAATGGCATATTTTATAAAAAAAAATTATAAAACTTTCTTTTAAGTTCGCTAAAAAAGTTATTAGTTTGTCGTGACTACCGCTTTGGTCTATTCCACCTAAGAACTCACAAAATGTCAAATGGAAAATTGCACATATAAACGGTAACCACTATATTAAGGTGAATCTACAAAAAAATTACTTGTGCACTATGATTTGTCAAAGTTAGTCTGTATACAATCGAGTCTCTATACAATCGAGATTGTACAGTTGCATGGGAAATCTTATATTCGATGAGATTACAATTAATTAATGCGATCTCTAATTGTAATAGTTTGATTGATTATACAATATTGTTTATTAAATATCAAGTTCTCAAATTTGATTAATAAGATATTTATACTTTTTTGTGTATTGAAACGATATTAAGAAAAAAAAAACAAGAAAAGACGAAATTGTTAATATGAGAGAAGAAAGACAAGAATTTTGAGAGTGTGATGAGAATATCCCACTAAATAAATAGAAATAAATTACCTATATCTTACACCCTTTTCTTTAATAAGTTAAATTTTTAAAGAACGAAAATGACATAAATACCCCTATCTTCAACGAAATAGACCAATTTACCCTTATCTAATTTTAGAAACGATATAAATATTTAAGATATAATTATATATTAAATTAAATGTAATTTAGTCTAATAATAAACAAGTGTACCATAAAATCATTAAATGAAATAAATTATCCGCTGTTTTATGCGGATGTCTGCTAGTCACAAATTAGTTACAGGACGTGTTTGACATCATATTTCTTGAGGAATACTAAATGTGCTTAAATATCAGACTTCTATTTATAGTTAATTCATATTCATATTCATATGCTGCTTTATACATAAATTTTATTTTATTTATTCTCTATTTGTTTCACTACCAATCATTATATAATACTCACTAATCAAACTTTAATCAAACTTTTAAGCCTACAGTTAGCATTATAAAACATTTTTCTTTTTAAGATTATAAGAAAGAAAGATGATAGATAGGTTAGTTATATAAGTCTAACAATAAATCTGACAATATAATTGGTGTACAAGAAAATGTTAGTAAATATGATGAGAAAAGAAAATTTTCTTTTAACATGTGTTAAGAGATTATTTAATTAGACTTTAGTCTACATTTTAGGTTTAAATATCATTGCTCGGAAAAAAAGTTCTATAGAATTAAATATGTAAAGGTTAAAAGTTCAAACTTTTATAAAATACAAATTTATGTTTGTCAAATAAAAATAAAAGAGAATTATTGAAAAAAAAAGGGATGAGCTAATCATACCCATAGGTTTTACTCATTTTATCCGGTAAAAGGATTTAATATTATAATAATTATATCTTGTTGACTTTTAAAGATATTATTAATAACTTTTTAATCATTGTGTTTCATTTTTAAATATTTACCAAATTATCTTGTAATTATTGTGTTCGTTTTCTTTTCTTATTTATTAATTTATGTTTATCATTATTAATGTGAATGACGTTATTTAATTGGTTAAACTTATATCATTTCGTACTTTTATAATAACGATAGTAATAATAATAATGTTATTATTATTTTTACTATAAATAAATGTATATAAAAGAAAACAAAACATAAACACACGACTATGTGTCAGACAAAACTCGGTAGATTTAGTACATTTCATTGCATATACATATCTCAGGCGCACATCTCGTTGCAAATATATATATCTCAAGCAGGCGGCTTATTAAGACAACGAACAAGCAAAAAAAATAATGTTATAAAAAAACCGTATTTAGAAATAAGAAAGTACTTTTAAAAAAATAAACCAACTTTCTTACAAAATAACTATTTAAAAATGAATTTTTTTTATAAAAGTTCATTAAGATATTAATAATCTATAAAGTAATTACTAAGTAATAAATGGAGAAAATTGATGAACCTAAAAATTTAATATTGATTAATAAATTCGAGTATTAAAGATTTATTGGAATTTTCAACTTACATTTATCAAGATAAAAACATGTAACAGATTTAGTAGCACTCAAAAAAAATTGTCTGCTATACAATTAAAGTTTTTCTCCAAATAGTTCAAGGATATTCATTCTTCAGCTTCAACTAGGAACTTGAATATTTTATTTTGTTAGTTTGTTATAATTTAAGTAGCATATCTTTCATCATTAGTGAATTTGAAGATTGTTTTGTGTTGGTAAAGAGAAGATAATATGTGTTAATTAACGAGTTGTTCTCAAACTTATTCATAGGAAAAATGTTAACCGCACCAAATATCATCAATCTCATATAGAGTGGAGCTAAGAAATTTTAATCGGGAGACAAATCTAGATAATGAACTTGTAAAAAGCATATATTGGAAATATATACGTTTCATGGTAGTCATATACAAGTATCTATTCACATGTTGGTGGACAAAACAATTATTTTGTAGTAAATATCAAGTACTTCATCGTCGCTTTGAGACCATTTGGGCTTACCATGCAAATTGCAAACTACCGATGCGGTTACGAATAGATACGAGATAAATGGGATGATAAGTTCAGACTATTTTATTGTTTGATGAACTTTTGATACATATTTAGTCTAATTATTATTTTCATAGAGTACCAATGTATATAAGATACATCGAATGAAAAGTTGAAAAGAAAATAAGTTTTAATGTTGAACAGCAGAGGTACCCGTCGGTTACCACCCCTACTCGCCCGGTACATCAAGACAGAACAATTTTGATCTTAATTTACCCACCGAATAGGGGGCCACCCTCCGGGTACAGTGATAAACTGGTTAACCGGCTTGGATGAACTTGATTTCAAATTTGTCCTATGTCGTTTTGGACCGAATCAACTTTTCTTCCGCTTGAACCGGTTTAAACTCCACTTGACTTAAACCGATCCGATTTAAAGAAAAAAACGCTTTTGAATGAACCTACTACCGCAGCTTTATGACCGTTGACGTTTGTCATGCAACATATGAAACTCAATTGTGGTTGCATGATCAAAACCACAATACACCAATTTCATTTTTTTATTTGATTAGATGAAAATAGATGCTTTTACCACTATGTGAAGTAAATAAAAACGTTTTTACTTAGCACGATCATACAATTTTCGGGTCAACTTGATGAAACGCGGGATAACTTTAAATTATGATGTTTGTGTAATATGTGGTCTGGCCCCAGAAATTTTGGATCATTGCTTAATAAAGTGCCACTTGGTGAGGCTTGTATGGCTGAAGATTTGGAGCTGGTGGCAGATCCATTCGACGCAAGGCCACTCATTATTAGACATAATTAACGGAAGATTAACGGTTAATGAGAACAAGGTGATTGCAAATATATTGAATGGTGTTTTTTATGTCACAATTTGGACGATTTAGAGCTGGAGGAACACAATTCTACACGCTTTGGACCAAGAAAGAAACAAGTGACTACAGGTGGATATATTTCCCCGAGTTCAGCGTCATGCACTCTTATAGATAGAGAGCAGATATGCAAGAAAGTTTTTAAAGTGGAGCTCGTGGATTGTTAACCCTCGTGATATTGATCCGGGTTAAATCATATGGTATGTTAGTGCGGTAGTAGTATTGGTTCTTTATACGTAAATATCTATAGTAAGGTGACTAATATCTCCTTTGAGTTGGTTATTGTAAAGACTTTTATGTCCTCTCAGTAGGACTTAATAAAATTCTCTGTCTTTAAAAAAAAACTGAGTACATATTTTATTATATTTTCGTACAAACAATAAATTTTGAAGGCCAAAACGGGAACTACCAAAAAGGATGAATAAAAAAGGAAATATGGCGTGGAGTATACGTGATCAGATAAGGAGGTCTTATTTTTTGGTGTTCGAGTAGACATGTCAGACTTGAGAAATTATCAAGTACACATGTTTTCTTTTATAAAAAATAATTAAATTAAATGAAATGTATTAAATATATTGGATTAAATTTAAAAAAAATTATATTGAAAATTAAAATACTACAATGAAAAATATATTTCAAAACTAGTTAATTAGTAAATTTAGTAAACATATTAATACATTGAGCTTGTCCAGTATAAATAATGTTTTAGAAATAGAAATTTTATATTATATTAATCATAAACTTCTATTTAGATGCATTAAAAAAATAACGTAGGAATGAAGTTCCTCGGCAGCGTAGTTGGTCATCCAAAAATAGTTTCTTATTGATGCATTAAATGAAGAGGATTATACATTAAGTTTCTATTTTTCTTTAACCTTAAACAATCCAATTAATGTTTTATTCACAATCAAATGAAGAGGTCAGTATTATGAATTTAATACTAATTAATTAAATTGTTTTTTTAAGTAAAACTGTATATAGTTTTTGATTACGTCGTAATTACCGAATATTTGGTTAAATTATTTACGTCTAGATTTTGATGTATTTAAACAAAAAGTGTCAAATATGTTATAAAACCTTTATATTTTGATACCTATGGTCTATGAATGTACGTGTAGGATAGTGTTTTGTTTTTTGTTGTAATTTTTTATTAGAAAAAAGAAAGAAAAGACTTTAGGAGAAGAAAAGAGAGAAAAGAAAAG
Organism: Logfia minima; assembly: GCA_963921325.1. NCBI lineage: Eukaryota > Viridiplantae > Streptophyta > Magnoliopsida > Asterales > Asteraceae > Logfia > Logfia minima. The sequence continues at coordinate 10,947,353 of OY992768.1, forward strand.
ACATCGCATGCATAAGATGATTTTGTTCCCTCATTGGATGCTCGCAATCTCTTTTGTAAAATCAACTTTTCTTTCAGAGGGTGAAGGTCTATTGACCTAATTACAAAGCCAATAACCAAATCATCATTTTTCATTTTATACAAAATAAATGTATAACCACATCTTTGACATCTAACCATCTATTTGATCCAACTTATTATTTACACCTTAAATATTGCTTAATATTTGCACTTGCGACGGGTAGTTGCGGGACGATTGCAAATCGTCTAACAATTGTTTGAAGTGTTAGATGTCACGATTACAATATCTATTTCACTATTTTATTTAAAGAAAAGAAAAGGAATGTTAAAATAGACCTCGCTTTTTTTCGTTGTTTTGTGTCAAAAACTTAACGACACTTAGATGACGATTTTCACTCTGATCCGTGGTCAAGCTTCCACAGGCTAATAAAAGATACTACTCTAAGTGATCTAATTAAAAACGGATGACTAAATGAGATAGACGTACAATACTGCGTATTAGATAGTATTTATAATTTAAAACTAACGTCAAATTATGCGTGCAATAACGGGTGAAGATTTGATATGTTGCCATTAAGAGATAAATGTTTAATGGTATCTGAATGCAATAATAATTGATACTTCTTTAATGAAAGTGACCTTTTATAATAATTTAAATTATGCTAATTGCAAATTCAATATTGTGATATAAAAGAAGAAAGAATATATTTAAATATATTATGTGAAATATAATATTAATTGAATGATTTATATAATTAATAAATGAAGGGATAAAATGGTAATTTTTGATATTTTCTTTTTAAAAATTAAAAAATAGAATGTTAAATGCTTAATAAAAATTATAAATTATTTAAAATATAAAATGCATTAGCAATGTGAATCATTAACCCGTTCGACAAAGTTATTCATAGCTAGTGTAATCTGTATTAATTTAAAATAATATTTACCTTATTTATACATATTATAATTATAAATAAATATAATTTATGATATTTACAGAAATTATAAATTCATTAAATGCATTTTAACATATATTAGGGACAAAGCAAAATCCTAATCAATATGATAACTTATCAATTAAATGCAACATAAGTTGGTATTTTCATATAATAATATAAAAATCTTCAGAGATAATAACTGACTATCATCTTGTGCGCCTAAAGTTCAGGAAAAAAAATCCCAATGAATTTAACCTTATTGTAAGAAGACAACTTAGTGAGCAACAAGATGTAATTTGCCATGCACTTTGAGCCAAACACCCTCTATATTTGACTTGTTTAAATCTAATATCAAATACCAAGATAAATAAATTTAATCTTAGATAGTTAGATGGTCAAGTAAAAAAGAAAAGTAAAACAAACAAATGTTCATGTAATCAAGGCTAAAAATTGTCATAGAGCTTGTCCTATTGTGCTTGGAACCTTCTGTATTACACGCTTTGCATTGTCTAGTTGTGCAACTGTATTGCAAGTCTTTTTTATCGGAAAACAACATTAGAAGGTCTACGAGATATAACGAATACAATATGGGACTAGTACCCCAAAAAATAGCCCAAAAAACTCAACACTAACATAAACAAACAAATAAAAAAGATTACATAGCAAGAGCCATAGTCTTCGAAGGATTTCGAATCAAGTCATTTCAGAGAATGTCTTTAGAAGAACACATGTTTTTCATTTAAATAGAAGATAATCTCCGAACATAAGGCAAAATATGTACTCTAACTTGTACCCACAAATCTCTTAGTTTGTATATAAAACGACTCTAAACATGTTTCAAAAAGTAAAATGACCATGCATACAAAACTTGTACCTAGAACTTCATATTGTATTTGTGGTGCATATGTTTATACTACAAAGTGTTAAATCTTATAACTAAATATTTTATAAAAATTTAAGATAAAAAATATCAAAATCGACTTGGTCTGAATCTTTTAACACAAAATATACTACAAGACACGGGAAACTTTTTCTTTTCCTTTGTAAATCAGTTTAACCAAATTATATATAAAAAAAACTTAGTGACGTATGTTGAACAAAATAAATAAAATTGTGATTGATTGGTCAATACGTGAGCTGCAGGGATTCTACAACGTTCATGCTAAGTCAAATTATAACACTGTAAATATATTATATCCATCTATTTATATCTATATAAAAATGCAAAAGAGGTGCTTCACAGTTGTTTAAACACTAGAATTATTTCTTTAAAAATATAGGGAATTGAGTTTTTTTAGATTGTGCTCTCTACCTTTTCTTTTATATCTTTTCGTACTCGTAACTTTGCTAATTAACCTACTTTTTGATTGACAATATTAGAAGGAGTTAATGTAGCTAGTATAAAAACGAATTATTTTTCTAAGAACGTAACAATAACTTTTTCTAGTTAAATGGATCTGACATGATATTTAATGGAAAAAATATATTAAAATTACGATTTAAATATAGGTAATTACAAAAATTACAAGAAAAGATAAATATAATTGTTAACATTTTCTAGTTGTAGTAACCCAATTAAAAAAAGGAAAATTTTTATATCAGCTAATGTATTTTATAACTAATTTGACGTAGTATTATTTTGAATTGTGCTTTGGTCTATTTTACGATACGAGTTAGGAATCACTGCTTTTATTTGTCCAAAAGTGTGTCCTGTTTGGGTTAAATTCTGGGAATGATGGTCGGCGATCCTATCGTATCTTGTTATCTATGAGTAATCTAACTTTAGGATTGTTTCTTCGTTCTATTTTCAATTTGGCGTAATTTTTCATGGAGTCTCCTATGTCCTTATTTAGACAATTTGAAAAATGGAAAAACAAGATCCTTCATGCCTCAGACAGTAACATTGATAAGGTATGCGAGAATGATATTTTTCCTTCGGTTCAATGTGTTTTTTTTTAATTGAAAATAGATGCATGCGCAAAGATTTGATTTGGGATGACTGGATTTCTCAACCTTACAGGCGTGCTACTAGTGCTTGCAATTTTAGTTTGCCTGGTGCAGTTTTTTGAGTGCTTTTGTTGTTTTGGCTCGGGCTCTTCTTATACCCTTACTATCTCTTGCCGTTTTAGATTTTTAATGATTCTTCTTTTCTTTTCTTTTTTTAAGATAAAAGTATATTTGAGAACTATAGATAAAAGGTGATAATTCATACACTACCGATCTTCATCTATACAATATTAAACATGTATAATATTTTTGTACAATAAAACATATTTAATAGTATAGTCTCATAAGAATAAAACTTTTTGATCTACGGATTATTACTACTTATAAATAAAAGTTAAAATATTAAATAATTATTATTTAATAATTCTTTAGTTAATTAATCCTAATAATACAATACTATGCAAGTATACAACCCATTCATATCTGGTCTTCACCTGTTGACCCGGTACGTAGAATGAGCTTCTCACCCCCACGGCCCACCACAATGCAGTTTTCTATTCCTATAAATCCTTCACTTTCTTCATTTTCACCTTTTAATTTCACATTTCTCCCTCCCAGAAAAATGGCAAAATTTAAGCTGCGGTTATTTCATTCCTGCCGATCAAAAGACATTTCTACCCTTCCAAACCACCCGGTTCCCGTTTTCCAACGCCACCATAACATCTTTACACCTACCACCACAACCACCGAACCACCACCCTCCAGACACCACCAACAACCGCACCGCTCTTCTTTCAAAAGTCACGTTTCCTCCGCCTTCGGTTGCGGTTCTAAATCCGGCAACCACTCCGACTCCGATTCTTACTTCCAATGGCAAGAAGACGACCAATGGCACGTCGTCGCTAAAATCTACGACGTCGAATCACCTCGTCGTAAAATCTACAACTCTTCCGTCTCTGAAGCTGACACTGACGACGACCGTTTCCCCTTACCGTTACCTTTACTTCCGTTAACTCCGTTAGAAAAGAAGAAACGACGTCGTTGCAGAAAATTAAAACTACGTAATAACTTCAGTACGTCTTCTGGCGAAGAAGTTGTTGATAATGATACGGAAACTGAAACGCTCATTTCATCTTCTAGAAGCTTCTCAACTGATACTTCAACTGATTTCAATCCTCAATTAGAAACAATACGTGAAAGCGCACCAGTCAGTTACAAATTAATCAAAAAGAAGAAAAAAAAGAGAGAAATTATATTATCAAAACAGAGCAAAGGAAGAGTTAACTGCGGTGGTGGAATGACGTCGCCGGAATGGGGATCGCCGGCGAGACTGTCGGTGTTTAAGAAAATGATACCGTGTAAATTAGTGGAAGGGAAAATGAAGGAGAGTTTTGCGGTGGTGAAACGATCGGAGAATCCTTACGATGATTTTAGGAGGTCGATGATGGAAATGATTTTGGAGAAACAAATGTTTACAGAGAGTGATTTAGAACAGCTTTTACAGTGTTTTTTGTCGTTGAATTCAAGGTTTCATCATGGAGTGATTGTTGAAGCTTTTTCGGAAATTTGGGACACCATGTTTGGTAATCATGTTCATGATCATGATTTAAGTTGTTAGTGATGATTGTGTATAGTGTAAGGTTAATTAGATCTGTTCATTACCAAACTCAAAAGTCAACAAATTCCATCTTTCATGTTATTAGAATTATTCTTATTATATTATATTATCCAACTATAATGTAATATGTGTTTATATGTAAATGTTTTTCTTTTGTTGGTAACAATTCGTTAATTAACCGTTTACTTGAGAGAATGATAGTGATTACATTAAAAATGTGTTAAAAATGAATCGTATTGAATGACTAATTTGACAATCTACTATGAATCGTGTTTAAACACATTTAGGTCGCGGTATTACAATCCTTTACATCTTGGATTATGAAATACAATAGGAGAACTCGAAATAGTACTCCGACTTCTGTGATAACGAAATGACTGTTAAGATTGGTACAACGGGTTGTAATAGGAAGGGCAGGGATCCATTCATTTTGACGGAAAAACGTGTAATGTTTGCTGGGAAGATCAAAATATTTGTTTTGGGCTAGGCGCTTCGCCATTTCTGCAGTGCCCGTAGCGGGAACCTCAAAGTGGCGCAACCCCTTGACCTAGACCAATGTGTCATGTTCTCGAATGCATAACATTTCGAACACTTGTGCATTTAACGACTTGTAATCCATAACAGAACTTGTTATGTAATTTCTTATGTTTTGTGTGAATCCAAATTATCTAAAGCCTATAATTATAATTACTCTTAATAAAACTAACAAATTATGTGATGTGTGAATTATTTTCCTTATGTGTATATTATAGTTGCACCTAGATTTATTAATATGAACATGGGTACGTTGGGCACGGGCTTGAGCTGAAGGCCGGAGCTTACGGTTGAATTTGGAGTTGAGGTTTATATTCCAAAAGCTACATCACGAAGATTCTATTTTAAGGGTTTTCAGGATCGTATTTTTTTTCAAAAACAGCTACTTCAAGAAGCTCCTGTTTTAAAGCTTATATGATTATTTTTTTCTTTCAAGAAGTCACACTTTTGTTGTGCTATTAGAGAAAGCCTATGGGCGAGAGTTGGAGCCGAAGGATAAGCGTTCCAGTTAAAGTAAATAGTGCTCTGCATGATGCAAAAATATATATGAATCACTCTTCTGTTATCTATGGATCCGTGCATGTACACATCACATGCGTCATATACACAAAACTCAAAAGTACATGTTCTTGAGGAAATGCTACAAATTAAGGACAAAGCACTATACTTATCTAGTCGTACTTATTGTACCTATGATCCAAGTTTATTAACATATTAAATAGATAGATAGACGTTCTTTTTTGCGGGAAGAGGGGAGATGAGTTGCTTGTAATGATACCTTATTTTGTTTGCGCTCTACATTTGTAGTTAACCAACAAGTGTAAGTTAAATTTTAAACGACATGAGGTTTCAACTTCACTTTTAAATTTTCATACCATATCCTCATTTCACCCCGAACTAGACAAAGAACTTACCTTTTACTAATATACCCTAGTTTTTGTTCTCCTTTAGACTCATTTTTCACTCTGATAGTATCCTAGAGGGGGCAAAACCCGGCCCGTTTCTCATTCGGAATGTTGTCGGAACGGCAGTTTTGTCACTCCGGAATGGTATTCCGGTACAACGTCTCACCCCGGACGCTGTCAGCCCAATTTTTTTTGTTTGTTTTGTTTCTCTTTTTTGAATATAACAACTAGTTTCAAGATTAAAAGAAAAAAAAAAAGCGATCACATAACCGTTAATTTTAAAAAATATTTTTTTTTAAACTTTATCTTCTATCTATTATTAAATACTACACTTCCAATACAATTTTAAACACATCAAAACATATTTTCTAATCTACAAACACACACTCAAAAACTCTATAATTCACAATAATGTCTTCTGAGTTTTCTTCCAACAATGAAATAACGTTGCAATTCCTCATTCAAGCTCGTAATTATCGTAATGAATTTTTAACTCATTGAGAAGAAGCTAAAAGTTCCAACAAAAATGTACACGTCGGTACATATATCGTGATCGGGTTGGTGCACACCAAACGTTAATGAACGATTACTTTGGTGAAAACTCGAAATACCACAAGGAGTATTTCCAGCGTGGCTTCTGTATAAAAAGAACGATTATTCCTCATAATTGTTGAAGGTATAGGTACTTACTTTATCGAACCTATACTCGAGTATTTTCTATATTTTCGACAACGACTCGATGCACGTGGTGTTTTGGGTTTTAGCACTATCCGAAAAGTGATATACGCCCTACGCCAATAGGCATACAATACAACACTGAAGGCATTTGACAAATATTTGTAAATGTCGGAAAGAACATCACGTGAAACACTGTAAAATTTTACAAGGTGCATGATTGACTTATATGCGAATGTTTACATGAGAGACCAACCTAATTAGACATATGTCTGTTGTATGAAAAACATGAAGAGATTAATGGTTTTTCAGGGATGCTTGGAAGCATGGATTATATGCATTGGGCTTGGACACAATGGCCGAATGCATGGGAAGGGCAATACACACGAGGCGATAACGGGTATCCGACGATCATGTTTGAAGTCGTTACCTCATAAGACATGTGAATTTGTCATGCATATTTCGGGGTTGCGGGTTCAAACAAAGACTTAAACGTCCCGAATTCATCTCCATTGTTCAGCAACTTGTTAAATGACTATGTTCGCCAAATTCTGTATCAAGTGTATGATGTGGATTACGCAAAATGATACTTGTTAAATGACTATCATGAATTCATTTTTTTGTCATTTTAATTTAATTTTCTAATTTAAAAAATGGACAAATATAATCAATTAAATTTACTTAATTACTCTTAATTTTGTATAATATGCAAAAGATATATAAAGAGTAAAGGCAAAAATATATCAATTGTAATTTATATTGCATGTGTTTTTTAATTTGGGAGAGATGGAGCATATGAAAGTAACTTGATGAGTAACTAGCACACAATATTCATGATCTATCATAGCCAATTAACACCATAATTATATTTCACCACTAATGTTTTAAAGCGTGAAAAGAAACATATTTTATATCTTCAAAGCATAGAAACATACATTATCTTCTTCTGAAGGGGCTTATATTTGAGACTTTAAGCCTGCGGTCCATCCATCCCAGACTGCTCCAATATTATCACGACATTATACACAAATCGTAGTCCAGTTAACCTTTTAACACTTTTCAAAAAAGTATTAGATTATGTTACTCATCGCCTTGGCCGAGAATTACATTATCCTGAAATAATTTCAAATGCCCGTATTTTCTAAACCAAATAGAATACACGTTCGGAGATAACATCAACATACATTATGTTCTTTTGATCTATACTCCGTACTACTAGCGTTTGTTTTCGTGACTCCCATAAACTTAATTCTCTCACAAACTAATTAATATCTTTCATCAAAAAAGATTGTGTATTTCGTTGTATAATGTTTTCATTACGACCATTGATTATCATATATCTTATTAGGATCCTATTCATCAATTTGAAAGAACCAATGTTAAACTTTAATTTTCTATACTCATTTACCATTTAGTAATATGCATAAGGTTTTATTTTTTTCTGAATGCCTAACTTTATCCATGTCATGCAGTCATGATATGTGACTGTAATTTGTAAAAGTGGTTTTTAAGGCCCAACCCACTTGGTCAACATACTTGACGCATAAACAAGCATTAAAATACTGCGAAGAAAAATAAACAGATAACTGGCCAGTGACCTTTATTTTTAACCAACTCCTGTTAAAGATATTAAGTTTCAATGACTCAATTTGGAAGTCCAAGAACTTTTGTTTTGACTCGTATTGATTCTAAATTATATAATCACCCTTTTTTTACCAAACATGCGTCGACTTTTTACCAAATCCCTCAATTTTGATCTTGTTGTCAAATGTAATTAGGATTTTTTAAAGAAAAAAATCTATATAATATAAACACACTTTATGAAATGAATAATGAGGACGTATAGTGCCATTGGCAAACCTTTGCTGTGAGGTGTAGACAACGAGTGTCACGTCGGAGCAATTTCCGGAGCAATTTCCGGAGCAGTATTTGTCACAATGTTAAATTTTGTCACTATCACTTTTCTGGACTCAAACTTAATACTACTACCTTGATTTTCTCAAATAGTTCTGTTGCAATAGAATGTTATTTTTAAAAAATTTAGTGTCGCAAAATAATATTTAACCATTTTTCGGAAACAGCAAAGAATTATTAAGACCGGCCTCAAAAGAGATGGGAAAGAATACTAACTCGAAGGCATCTAAGACAGAAGCGTAAATGAAAAGCAACAAGCTAAATCAACATAGATTGGACAACGAAACTCCCAACAACAAAACGCAGCAACTAAACTAAACTTCAGCATTCGTGGACCAACATAGATTAAGACTGTCGCTAGTCTTCTGCGATAAACATGACTGCAAAATATATTTTGCTGATGTCAATCACTCGTAGAGGAATCAATGACCATTCAATGAGTATGTTCGTTTATAGTAAGATTGTGTAATTGTGTTATCTTGTTGATATCAATCACGATTATGATTTAACGAGCTACAAAAAACTTTTCATAATGTTTAAATTGCCCATATATTTTTTCTGAACAAAGATAATATTATTAAAACTTGCTAGCTAGTAAGAAACAAACAGTGAAAGAACAAAGTTACACAAGATTACGTAGAGTTATAGGACTGCAACATCAGTTAACCAAGACGTATCAAAACTTTATCTCTACATTTTAACCAAATATGCAAGTTTGCAACGATATCATCCAGAATCTTTGTTGGGTTTGTCGTTGTCCCTTGAAAGGTTGTGTTATCTCCAGTCGTCCAAATCACCGCATCAAGTCTTTTAACCAAATCAATACCCAAAGTTAAATATAACCGTCTGCCAAAGTCCACATATAGTCAAGAGAGTGACTAATCACCGTGTACGTATTAATCAAATTGACCATACATGTGTATTAAGACCAACATGATATTTTGCTTTTCAAAGTATGCATGGTGTTCCACCTAAAATAACTATCTAGAATAAGCTATAGCCTTTCTTAGATTTCCATAAATTCTATGTGTAAGAAAACTGATTCCATGAATCAACGTGCATTAATTCTATCAATGACACAAGATATATAAATTTGCTTGTAGTCAAATAAAGCAATCGTATATAAAACACAAGCATTAATGGCTTGGTTGGTTGTCGGTCATGCTTGTTGTTAGAGGTTACTATTACTATTATTATTATTTATTATTATTATTATTATTATTATTATTATTATTATTATTATTATTACTGTTTCAGTTTCATTTTTCATGAATGAGTTAATTAGTAGTAATATTTTTTCAAAAAAAAGAAGAAGAAAAAGAACCAAAAACTGAAAAGGAAACAATAAATATGTAAAAGTGAATGAAGAAAATGCAAGGACATAATGAGGTGCATGTATGGAGTAATAATAAAGAGTAAGATAAGATAAGACCACTCAAGGCTTTTTTCTCTCATACACAGTCTCAGATTTTCACTGTTGAAACTCAGTCCAACTCATTAAATTTTATTAATAAAATTCTACATATTTTAGTCAATATCTTTCATGTATAAATGCGTCCAGTAGCCGCTTTTTATGCTATGCAATCAAACCAAATTCATACATTTCAATTCACACTATTCGTCTCAATTGAATTATTAAATCCATAGCTATAATTAATTAAGTATCTACCCAATAGATTTCTATATTACTAAAGTTTGGATGATTATCTTTAAGTAATATAAATATAAATGTATGCATCAGCTATGTTTTCTTTTCCATTTTTAAATAAGAAAATTAAAAAAAAAAAAATGGCCGAAAAAGTGAGATCGCTAATGTAGCAAGGTACTATAGTGCAGGGGCTTGAGGTGCAATTTCCTAAGACTGATTCACCACTAATGCTACTCCTCGTTTTCAGGTACTAATTAGATCAAAACGATTTCCGGGGTTAAGGGATTAACCGGTGTCAATTGAGAATTAACCATTTTGTGATAAATTGATTCAATAAGTTGAATTATTAACTGAGGTTGTTGAAAGTTATTCAGAATATATTTAAATGTTTATAATATCTTGAATCATTAACTTATGTGAGTTGTGAGATACAAAGATGCATTAATAAAGGGATTATATGAATGAACCTTCTATGTGCTTGTGCGGGAACCGTATTTAAAGAGAGAAGCAAGTGCTTACATTGGTACACTTAATAAATTCTATTCTTAATTTTCTTACATAATAATTAAATTATTAAAAAGTCATTTGACAAATTTGTGAAAAGGTAACTGTAGCACAACAAGCAATAATGAAAAAAAAGAAAAAGAAAAAAGATAACTCTTCAAATAATTGAAATGAGACATAAATTATATAGTCACATTGTATTATGACAAGGGACGCCAACTAAATGAATCAAAAGTTTCAGATATCATATAGTTTAATTTATGGAATTTGCCAATCTGGTATGAATTTTGGAACAAACATTAAAACATTGGGCCAGGGAACTTCGTATTCAGTTTGGGCCCTGGATGGATCAACAAAAATAATTGGGCCCGGGCAAATCATATTCAGTTTGGATCCCCATTCCCCAATGGATCAACAAAAATGGGCCCGGCAAATCAACAAAATGACTTCGTCATGGTCGTTGCATCTCCTAGCCTGACCGTTAAGAGCATGTTTGATCAATCTCCTATTATTATCGTCTTATTTACGCTTATATTTGCAACTTTTTATTTCGTTTTCTCGTATTTTGTTGTAACTAACTGATTAAGATGTTAGGTCATGTCTCAAAGACATTTTGCGATGAATGGATATGTTTTATGTTAGAAAAGCTAATTAAAATGTTTGATAATTCTGTGTATGCTTTTCTTTTTGCAATCAGTCTTGTTGGCATTTTATCTTTCTTAAAGTTTGTCGTCAACTTGGTCGTCGAATGTTTACCAGAGACTATAATCTTGTGTAATTATAATAAATTACCTTGTTACTTGTGTTTGTGTAGAATAGATTTCAGCAAGTATCTGCAGTTTTATTGTTCATATTCAGTCACATAAAAGCATATATACTATTTCAAACTTTGTGTATGGTTGTGTTTTCTAGCAGCTGGTGCAACTATGGATGCTACAAATACAAATATGGAAGAATTGAGGATTAATCCACTTACGATAATTAACTTACATTAAGTAATACTGGACATAGTGAAAATAGTTCTGTGCATTCTAGATCACCGTTACAACTTGTTTGTAGTGAAATAACAAGTAATTCAGACAATGAAGGTTCAAAATCTGATCATCACACCAGAAAAAGTCGAATTCCCGTTTTTCAAGGGTAATGGTAACCTATGTATACACACGCTCTATTGGATCATTAATTATAGTTTAAACCTTCTTCTTTTTTTTTTTTTAAAAAAAAGCATGCATTGCTACTTGATAGAAAATTATGTGATGTGAAGTTATTTTTCAGGCTCATTGAGAAGGTTCGAACGACAGTTCATGGCTCATCTGATGACATTGGATGGCTACAAAGTGCTCCAGAGATGCCTCCTATTGAAGATATGACTGAACGCTTTACTAATATAATTGATATTATCAAGTAATTAATTTTTTTCAAAGCTACAAGCTTGTGTTTATAAAATATTGATTGTGTTTTTGTACCTCCATCAGGGAAGGTGTGCACATGTTACCAAGCTCAATGGTTTATCTCTTGGTTCCAGGTAATTTAAATATTCCTTGAATCTAATATGGATTCATTATGATATCATAAGAAGAATACTTTTAGAAAATGAAATCTTATTGTGAAGCAGAATTTGTTGTTGGGCAACATGATTCATGCCAAAGTTGTATTAAGACTGATTAATTATATTGGCTTATTATGATGTTTTGTGCGTTGGTTGACATGGAGGTCTTTTTAGCAATCACGGACCGCTATATTTTACTAGCACAAAAGCAACTTTTTCAAAATTGGGATTGACATGTCACATTGCAAAGATCCATAGTGAGGTACTATTAATGTTATTGTCATTATTATGATTATGATATGATTATGATAATGATTATTATGGATTTACAGGTGGTTGGGTGATGGCTCACAACATGTCGGGATTTATGTGAATTTTAAAACATTATACAAATATAAGTGTTGGGTTGTGACTTGAATTTGGTGTTAATAAGTTTTTAATGTTGTTGGTGAGTTCGCCACGCGATAAGGATAGATCGCCACACAAATTTTGATCAGAAAGTTCTTGTATTAAAAGCCGATGACTTGGCCGCGCAATGGATATAGATCGTGATGCAACGGCCATGGTCACCACGCAGTGACTTGTCATCGCCGCTCGAAGTCTACGCCTATCAGCAAAATCAGCTTTTGATTGGTTTCCTTATTTAGTTATCCTATATAAGTTTAACTACTGTACATTGCAAATTCTAAACCACAAAACGTTTTGGTGCCATAATCAATAAAGGAGATTACCCGATTCTTGCTAGTATATTAAACTAATCAAATTGATTGGACGTAACCATGTCAATTATGCATGTTCTTTAAATCTTTTCATTAAGTTCCATTGTGTTTGATCAATCAAATCATATCTATTTTCCAACAATAAGGTTATTTATTCGTCACTCTCAATTCAAGTATTTCGTACTGAAAAAATGGTTTTCAGTTCATATTCAACCTGATGTTGCAAGGCACCATTTATTGTTTGGCTAATAATTTTCTTTTGTCAGTATCATGAAATTTATGTAACACTAAACACGTAACGTTATATTTAAAATTGAATTAATGAATATTGAATGATCAATAGTTAGGAATTGTTTTGATAATATCACTACCCACAAATGGAGAAACAATAACCCTTGATATGATGTTTCAGTAAATACGTCATTTTCAATCGTCCTCAGTCATCTCTCATCAAATATGTCGAAAAGATGAAAATGAGTATCTTTCGTCCATATTCTTCCTCTAACATTTTTCCTATATTTAACCATCAAATTTTAAAACGTTAAAATCAACTCGTATACACGAAACCCCTTTCATTTTGGGTAATATTCTTTTTATTATTAGATTATTACGTTACAAAAAGTGCTGGCTAGGTGAACCATAGGCTATGTTACGAACGCACGGCCTATTAAGATTGTTATATAGTCTACAGGTTGATAAGAAAAATCTGTGTGAATTAAAGTAACTTTATAAGTAGATTAATTTTGAAGGTTTTGAGACAAATCGGCCTTATAAACGGTCAAGACTTCTTTTATTACGAAACCTATATGACAAACATGATCTTCGTTTTAAATTTTTTTAAGAGATGTACTAAATGTACTACATTCATTAGGAAATACTATCTTAAAAACTGCAACACTGCTTTAGAAATCGTGATTATGTAAATATTAATTAATAAGATTAGTAACACTCACCAGTATATTGAATTTTATCTTTTTTTTAATAGTCATTTCAAATTTGGACCTCATTTGATAATTATAACTTATAATAATGTTTTGATCGCTTTCTCCGCATTAAAGAGATCAATCAAGTTTTTAATGATAATATATATTTTTTATTTTTGAAAATTCATATATAAATATAAAAGAACTACAAACATTTAGTTTTTGACACCATACGACAACTGTAAATATGTTTTGATCACTTTATTCCCTATTGAAAATGTCACTCAAATTCTTGGCACCAAGTCACCAACAGGTTTTTTTCTTGTGCAAGAATTGATCGCAAGTAAATATAAGATCGATACAAGCTAATTATAGATTATACTTTGATTTTGATTCCATGGTTATAACTTATAACACATGCGTTCACATTTAGATTATCAAAAACATGAGCCAAAAGGCAATTAAATATCTTCTGCTCGTATTAGAATATACTAGAAGAAGACCCGTGCAATATAGCGGGAAAAGTCTTTTAGTTTCACATTAATACGATATGTAGTATTGTGTTTTCTGAAATACTTTTAAAATCAAAAACTACATTACAATGCACGAACAATAATGTTTTGTAAGTGAGGAAATCACTTTTTAACAAATTTAAAAAAAAAAAAGAAAAAGATTGTAACAAAATAATCAAAAATAAAATATATCATAATATATCATTACAAACTCGATGGTCGAGTTGCAAATTGTGGAGTCGTTTGTTGAGTTTAGAAGTTTAAGTTTCACTAATTTTTTTTTTAGTTAGTTTTTTTTTATATATTTTGATATAAACATTATCTACATTAAATGGTAATTCTAAAAACCATCTCAAATGCGTCATATAATATAGTAATCTATAGATATAGAGAAGTTTAAGTTAAAATTAAAAGTCATATATTAATTAGTGTATAATTTAATAATGTTTGTATTAATGAGAACTTAATAATTAGTAATTAGGGTATGTTATTAAATGTCATAAATTAGTTAGTTTATGGTTTAATAATGTTTGTATTAATGAGAATTTAATAATTAATAATCAAGGGTATGTTAGTTATTTCTATGACTTTTTAAAAAAATTCTTAGTAATTATAAGGGTAAAATAGTAAAATCTATCTTAAAAAAAACACTCAAATGTATTATATATTAGTAATAGATATATATATATATATACATGTATTAGTTTGATGTTATGAAACAATCATTATAATTAAGAGTGTTCATCATTCGATTTACGATTTTCTCAGTTTAACCGGTTCGATTTATTAGGTTTTGAAACTTTTGAGAGCAAAATCAAAAACCGAAAAGAAAACATAATTCATGTCTAAACTGAAAGCACCGAACCAAAAACCGAATTTGAATTCGGTTCGGTTTCGGTTAAAACTGAAAAATCAACAAATTTAAAATTTAATCAAAAACACCTTCAACATACAAAGTTACGAAATATGCACGATCACAATACAAACTACATAAATTTAACCATTTATAAGTGTTACTTCTTAACTATATTCGAGTTTACAAAACATGAAACTATCAATGTACGTAAACTTTAAAATTCAACAAAATATTTATTTTTCACAAACACATAATAGTTAAAAAAAAATAAGTTTTGAAAAAACTAAACTTTTTAAATTTAGTCGAATTAGATAAATGTCACGCGCACATATATATATATATATTAATATATTAATAATATATTTATTAAATTGAATCCGATTTTAATTTTGATTTTTAATTTAACAGAATTTAAAAAATTCAAAATTAAAATTTGTTTTCGGTTTTAATTGATTGGAAAACTGTTATCCGAATTTGATTCGATTTTAAATGAGTTATGAGAAAATCACTCGTAATTATGATAAGAAGGTGACGAATAACGAATGTTTACCGTTATTTATTAATTACCTATGTAGAACCAAATATATATACTTTTTCTCGGCAATCGGTAAAGTAATTAGGATGATAATTCAATTAATATTTTTTATTTGAGGACATACGGTGACATTATAGATGTTGACGTGTTCAAATTGTGAGAGAGATGTGCTTCTTTATATGCTACTTGAGGACACATGGTGACATTGACGTGTCCAAATTCTTTAAAACGAAAGTCACATGTTATAGAAAATAGTTGAAAACTAAAAGGATAGTCAAAGGTACAACTGAAAGAAGAAAACACACATTTTGCAAATATGCGATTTCTATCACAAATTCAATACGTGAAACCTTCGTAAGTTAATAGTCTTATACGAGAAAATAGTAAATGAATAAGCAGGAATAATGATAAAAAGGTAAATTAACAGTTTTCAAGACCTAACGAGGTTGATTTAATTAGGATTGAAACCTTCTCGAGTTGTATTTTAATATAATGAATAATAAACAACGTTAAATGTTCATGATAGGAGAAAATAAAATGAGACACCTATTTCGGACCCATTTAAGTTATTTGTTTATCTTCTCTTAATTATTACAAACTGCCTATTTGCTTAAAATAAAGTTATTAAGGCAGGGGAGTAGATTATATACAATGAAGTAAACAATTGTATATGCATTACAACCTGTCAAACTCTAAACCAGAGAAGATACAAAACGTCAGTTTTCTTAATCACGTCGACTCGTTTACTTGTGTTTTTCATGATCTCTTTTCATTGGTTAAAGTCTTTCATGGATTAGAGCTTGAAGTTGTCAAAGGTTAAAAGTTGCATTCTTATATGGTGACTTGGAGCTCAACACGAAACACTCCAAACATGGAAACACTAGTAGGAAAATGACATTTTTCAATTTCGTCACAAAAGTCCAAAATATCACTGCAATATACCTTTTTTAAGTCGTTGCTGGAGACTAGCGAGTCAAATCTCTCTATAATCAAAGAAGATAAAACAACTCAAAAAATCTCATTTTCCTATTTATTTTGATACTCGTAAATAGGAAACTCGACGATCAAGACAATTTCTGTAAAAGTGAACGTAGTTATTGGTAAGAACTTATTGAATCGATCGTTTGGGCTCTGTATGTGTTGCTCTATCGCGATGACTTTTTACGACAACACTAACCCACACTTTTAATTTAATGACCATAAAAGTAAATCAAAATTGAATCATTTTGTGACGACACCTCGTCGCAATAAGCTTTTTCTATTTCATATATTAAAATAAATAAAAAACCTTTTATGCCGACATTGTTGTGATAAGGGTACTGTAACTTGATGGTCAACTGTCGTCGCAAAGGTTTTAACAACGACACAATCGTCGCAAATGGTACTGTAATTTAATGGTCATTTATCGTCGCTAAAGTTTTTTGGCATGTTTCTGCCGTAATCCCAGGTTTTATCCTATTTTGCATATTTCATCCTATTTTGCGGTTAATTTATACCAAATTTTAACACTTTTCAAATTCAAAACACAAACAAGCAAGCAATTAAACAACCATTTTGAATGTTCAATTGTTCCAACAAACATACAAATCGATAAAATGTTCAAAACACGATTAGAAATGTTTACAAACCTCATAAACAAAAAAAGTTCATGCTACAAACCAACTTACTCATCCTCATCTTCATCTTCGTCATCATTTTCTTCATCAGCATCATCATCATCATCATCTTCTTCTTCTTCAAAAAGGCCTAGACAGTGAACGGGTAGAAACGTTGAAAGCTGTGGAACTTGTATGTTCGCCTATGTTAATGCGACAGTTATATAAGCCATATAATCAACTTGGGTTTTGTTAAAGTTTTGTTGAGTCTGGAACATCTCATTGCCATCTTGTTGGGTATACATCCTCGGTGCTTCTGACCAACACTTAACTTGAACTTGATGGCCCAATTGACACCTTTCTACCCTGTACACGATTATGTCCGCGACGGACCCCTAACACTTTCTCCATTATAGCATCCTCGCTTATAAGATCAGAACTCCCTGATTTTAGAATTTGATATTGCTCAATTTCTACATGTTTTACTTTTGCAATAACTCTCGTTCTATCTATATTTTTCATGATTTTAGTGAGGACAAGCAAAGTTCAAGTGTGGGGGAATTTGATATTGATCAATTTGTAAATCTTTTACTCTCGCAGTATCTCTCGGTTTATCTGTATTTGTCATGAGTTTAGTGAACTTTTGATAGTTAATATGCTTTAAATGTGTATATTATTGTTAGGAACAGATGCAAAATGAAAATGGATGAAAAATTTGAAGAAAAGATCGAAAAAGAAAAATTGTTGTAGATTCGGCGAGACTTCACGGTTTTGGCCATAACTCCTTCTTACTAATGATAATTATAACAGCTTTAACAAACAATCTAAGCTAGCGGATCAAGTCAAAGTGAATACTCTTTTAATCCATTTGTTATTTTCATTAGTTAATTGTTATTTTAATTACTGGTCTTACTTGCTAAATTGCCTACAACGCAAGTTCCAGAACAACTCAACTGAAAAACCCATTTTCGAGATTATTCATTAGTAATTAATTTCTTAATTAAACATTGTTCCCTGAGGAGATGATACTCAGAATATTGTTAACCATAAACTATACGATTAGGTCAAGTTGCCTTTTGTGTAATAATAGTTGGTAGTATTTATTATCTTTTTAAAAGTATAGATTTTACACATAAACTTTTTGGCGCCACTACCGGGGAACGGTGCTCTCATTTGAGATTTTAGTTTACTTTTAGTTAGTGGATCATTTCTTGGAACTTGTTTTCAATAAAGTTACTTACTTGTCTTATATTTACCCTCTTGCGCTTTATTGTTTCCTTTTAGTGTTTTTGAAGTTAGTGTTTGTAGCTTATGACTCGTTCGTCATCTTCTGAGCAAGACAAACTATTTGTTGATATGAAAATAGAGTTGCATAAGAAACATCAAGAGAGACAAGATGATCAAGAGGAAGACATCTTTGATTACAAGGCAACAAATTCTGAAATTGAAAGTGAAACAATAGAAGAAGAAACGGCTAACCAAGATGATCAACCGATGTGCGAAACAAGACAAACTACCCTAGCTAATGCACTTCCAGTCATTAGGAAGCCAACCATCACTGCTGATAATTTTAAGGTTAGGGGCAGTTTATGAACATGGTTCAAGAGAACGAATTTGATAGGAGGTTAAATAGTAACCATGTTGATCTTATGGAGGCATTTGAGGACCTTCGTGATCTTTACAAGAGCCAAGGAGTATCCTCTGACGCTATTAGATGGAGGGTTTTTCCCTATTTGCTAACCGGAGATGCGAGAGCATAGTTGAAGTCTTTGCAACCCGATTTAATCACTACATTCAACCAAATGCAAGATAAGTTCATCACCCGGTATTTTCCTCCTATTAAGGCTAAGACACTTCACACAGAGATCACACCTCACTTAAGCAGAAGGGTAATGAAACTCTCTACGAAGCTTGGGAAAGATTGAAATATTTGCTTCGCAACTACCCTCAACATGAAATGACCAAAGGGCAGATTGTTCAAACTTTTTACCGTGGTATCCATGAGCACGCTAGGGAGATTCTAGGCTCCTCAACGGGAGGAGTATATATGTACAAGACACCAAATCAAGCTTATGCTTTGTGTGAGGACATGTCTGTTCACACCTTTGAATGGGCACCTCCACGCGATCGGTCTTATATAAGGACCATGGCCAAAGTGGATAATGAAGATGGGGGAAGAATAATATAACTTCTCTAGCTAATCAATTCGTGAAGTTTCGGAAGGATCTTGAGAAGCTTAATTCGATTGTCTTGGCACTTCAAGTGGGTTGTGATACTTGTGGTGGCCCCCATTTTACTAGGGATTGCGATGCCGATGATAAGCCCATGAGTTCCATTCCACAAGTCAACTACTTGGGAAATCAGAGACAAAAAGACCATCAAGGAACTTCGAGTTATCAGAGTAACCCGAAGACATTTACATTTCAGCGACAAGGACCACCTTGATTCTATCATCGAAATTAGAATTTTCAAATTCAACCAAACCTAAATCAGAATCAAGGCGAAAAGAGGTCTACTTTCGAGGATATCATGAAGAACTTTTTAAAGGTCAAATTGAAACCAATGAGCTTTTGAAACAAAAACTTCAACAAGTTCAATTGGGTAATGAGAAAGTTCAAAGAAATCACAAGGCTTCGATTCAGAATTTGGAAAGAGATGTGGGTCGATTGTCTCAATTGATGACTGAGAGACAACATGGTATTTTACTAGGAAATACACAAGCTAATTCGAATAAAAAGACTACCTTAATTGAGTACGTCAATTCTATCACCACATGGAGTGGTAAAATGGTGAATCCCGAGACTCCTAAGTCTCCTACAAACCATGTTCATGTCGTTTTGCAGGGAAAATATGGTGAGCTTGCTGAAAAGGAGGAATAGGCACCAGTTAAAGCTCACCAAGTATCGCACAAGCTCCTCCCAAGTTAAAAGTGTAAAAAGCCACTATTCCTTATTCTCAGCGGTTGAAGAAGCAAAAGCTTCAGACACAATATAGAAAGTTTGCTGATATGATTAAACAAATTAGTATCAATGTGCCTCTTGTAGATGTCCTTGCAGGTATGCCCAACTATGGGAGATTCATTAAGGACCTCATTTCTAACAAGGGAAATTTGGAGGAAGTGTCAACTACCTTCCTTAATGAGGAGTGCTCGAAAATTTTGCATAAATAAAAGTTGCCACCAAAACTTGGTGATCTAGGTAGTTTTATAATTCCATTTAACGGGTGATTCAGTAGTTTATGATGTTAGGAGCTAGTACTAATCTAATGCCCTATTCTACGTATTTGAAACTAAGTTTGGGTGACCTTGAACCAACTAAGATGATTATTCGTTTAGCAGATAGATCATATAATTATCCTATTAGTATAGCTGTAAACTTACCCGTTCGAATTAAAAACCTGACTTTCCCGGCCTATTTCATGGTATTAGATATGGAAGAGGATAAAGATGTTCCACTTATCTTAGGTCGCCTGTCTTAGCAAATGTTAGTGCATTAGTGGATGTTAAGGTTGGTAAGTTGACTCTTAGAGTTGATAAATCAGACGTGACCTTTTATAAAAACCCACATATATCTCATTCGCCTAAAATTATCAAGTATGTTGTTGTCACGAGCTCAAATGATTTAGATGTTAATGGAAAAGTTAAGGGAACGGTGAATGAAGTTTCAGAGAATAATTGTGGGGGGAGTAAAGTGAAACCCACGGCTACAACAGTTGATGAAGCGACCCTTGTGAAATAAATGACAAAATTATTTTCACGGGTGCATCAAGTAGCGTCGGGAGGTGATGCTTCATTAAGTGATCAACTTGTTTCAAACTTGTCGACAAAAGAGAAAGGAAAGTTCTCAAAAGGTACAAATGATTGGTTAACTTCAATGATCAAAGGTACGCATTCCACCCATAGTTCCCACAATGAAACAAAAGTGGGGAGCTCAAACCCCATTAAATAGTAAAATTCGGGGTTGAGCCAAACTTAAGACTCGTTAATAAATAAGCATGTAATTGTATATTTTATTTCATTTGATTGTTAATTAGAAAAAAGATAATTCCCTAACAGGTGTCCCCGTCAGGTACCTCACTTGCATCTAACTACATGTCGGGTAACACGAGATCCAGTCAGATACTTTCAACTAGTTGAAACTCATCATCCTTTACAATCATTGAATGAAGTTTTTAATATCTGATTTATTGTAAAATTAGTTGAAAGATTATTAATTTTTTATATGGTGTACTTTAAATAAATTTAATAAACTGTAAAGTAGAGCAAGCTTGAATTTTTATGCTATTAATGACTAAATTTTCTAGGTTTAAGAATGATCGATAGTAGAAGAGTCGGTTAGAAGATAGTATGTAAATAAAAAGATCTAGGAATTGTTCAATATAAAAAAAACCCGATGTTAAAATTACAAAACGTATATGTCGGCATTACATCAAATATTCAACAAAAAATGTGTTTCATTATTTAAAATTAAAAGGAAATGACATTTATTGGATATTATTATTTATTATTATTAAAATAGTACTAGAGAGATTGAGATATTTTATTATTTGGTCCACGAGACCCATGCTCTACTTGCCATATCACTCACGATTACTAGTGTGGATCGTTGACTCTTGACACTATGACACGTTGACTAACGAGTAGATCTAATCCTTTCGCTTTCTAACATTAGGAAGCCAATATGGACTTTTTAGAGCACTCGGATATCATCTTACAAAAAAAGAATTTGAACGCCAATAAGCGCCGTCTTGTCACTTATGACTTACCGACAGTACTCCGAACACAGTTTGCGATGGCGTCCCCGAATTCCTTCTCCTATTTTTCGCCTGCTTTCTTTGACTGCATCCGTTTGTGCTCGTTTTGTTATCACCGAATTAAGTTTTAAAATGAACTATTCTTTTTCAAAATATGTTATAATTGTCAAATTTATTAAAATTAAAGTGGATTTTTTTAAAATGTAATATGAATTTTCTTTAGAACCTTTAATATTTAATTGTATTTTAATCAATGCATTTTTTTTATTTCATTTATTTTGTTATTTATTTCAATTTATATTTGAATTTCTAAATAAAATAAAAAGTTAAAAAGTCCAAAACACTATCCAAAACATTGAAAAACGATTTTCTTTCCTCCTTCAGTTTTTCAGCAACAGTTTCCTTTAATATATTATTTAAAACACTGAAAAATAATCTCACCACTCTCTTAACACTTACGAATCCACTAGTTATTGTTTTTGGCTCTATGTTTCAATTTACTCATAATTATTTATAAGTACTTTTCATCTTAATTTGTTTTAAAATAATTACACACGTTCAATTTTGGCTAATTAAATTTATTTTAATTAAACGAATATAAAACTTTATTGATTGATTGTGTAATTGTACTTTTTAATATTGTGTACATAACTTATCATCAAATTTTTCATAAGTCAATAATATGAATGTTTACTTGCTTGTTTCTACACTCCTAACTTTAGATTTTTTTTAGGAGTTTAATATTAAAGCTAAGTATTTTAAAATGTAATAAATTATAATCGAAATTTTATTGTGTATAAACCATCAAAATCTTTATGATAAATATTCAATTTTAGAAATATTGTTAATTGTATTTAATTTTCTGACGTGAAACTTTGCACCAATGGTACGTGGGTTATTCATACGGATGACAAGCCAACGAAATTGGATATATTTTACATACAATTAGCAATAGTCGAAAATTTGATATATACAATAGAAATTTTGAAAGTTCATACATAATAGATTTTCAATCATTCTTTATTTTGAACATGTATTTCACTAATAAAACTCTTTTAGCAAGATGCTAGAGATTTAATACAACAAGTTACTAATAAAACTCTTTAGCAAGATGCTAGAGATTTAATACAAGAAGTTACATTAGAAAGCCTAGTTTGGGCAGAATATAATTTTATATCATTAATAAATCTCTTTTAGCAAGATCCCTATTAACCATCCACAGGAAAGAATACAATGTTATATAATCACCGATCGTATCTCATCTTGGTTTGGTGGAATTAAAAACAAAGCTATTACGATGCTTTCCAGAAGTTGGTTTGAATAACCAAATCGAAGCTTTTCTTGGTTCTAGCACTTGCTACGATTGAATCAGAAGAGTTAACTGCGTGTTGCATATCATCAAAGACAGGGATGTTTAATGCAAATATAAGTTACTTAACAAGCCTTCCAATTCATTTTTCTCTTGATCTTCGAGGCCACATCTAAGCTGCCTTTTCCAAGCCATTCACAAGAAGTAAATTGCCATTGTTTTTTGCATTTCAGGAATTGTTTTCTCTTGATTCTTGATTTATAGTTTGTTACATTTCAAGACACTTAGAGTTGTTTGGTGATGTACTTGTAGGCTCTAAGCTATAGTTTTAGGTTTTAAACTTTTCATGAAAAACTATTTCCAATAGCTTTGAAATTTTGAACTTTTCATTAGATTCTAAAGCTACAGCTTATACATGATAAACAAAACTTTTATTTTCATAGAAGATTTTTTTCAAATATTAAACGTCTAAACTTATTTAAAAAAATTTCATGTCAAACAAACCTTCGTTCTAAAATATTAAAAGAGAAACCTTGTATTGCATGTTATATAGCAATTAATACATACAAAATTATAATTATATGAAACTAATCCCAAAACCAGGTTGGAAGTCTATAAGAAATGGTAAGTTGTTCTACCTACCATACTTAATTATGTTTCAAAGAATATCACAACCCATAATCCTGATGTTTAACAAAATATGTTATTCTGGATTTATTATGGATCAATGAAGTTAGTTGTTGTAATCATTTTTTATGGTAAAAAACTACAGCAAATCGAAATAAGATATCAGTGGTACGTATGGATTGTTAATAACTTTTTAAGCAAATGTACGTGCGTCATTTATAAACTCGACACACGTGCGTTCAAAAAGTGTTTGTACAACCGTCACGTATTATTAGATTGTTGTAATTGTTTACTACATTTTTTGACAAGTAAATTTATTTGATATTATACCCTATTCAATGTTCATAGCAATTTCGTTTGGATAACTTATTTAAAAAGATATTTGATAGCCGTCAACTGATTATTTAATTGTGATCTCATTATTTAATGTTGAAATAGTTATGACTTTTGTATATTAAAGAAAAAACTATAAAATACAAGAAATTGTGTAAATGGATAATTTCATGATAAATACAATTTGAGATTAAGATTGTAGTTGGATAAATCATTTACAATTAACCGAGTCGGATAAAGAGATACTAATCGATATTTGTATTAATTGCATATATTATAATTATTTGTATTTATATTTCAGCATTAAATTTTAATTTTAGAGCACTATATTACCATTCATTAAATTAATGCATTAGGGTTGACAATCGTCTTGCTAAAATGATTATTTAACACACAAATAAATTAAGAAACTGTGTTAAGGATAATATGGTAGATGCCACACTCCTTGATTATTGTCACTATCTTCTCTTTTTATTATATATATATATATATATATATAATTTAGATATATGTGTGTGTTACCTTCATTGTTGGGACATTGTTCTCTCTCAACTTGCAATAAACAACAAAAGTTGAAATAATCATCTATATGAAGTCGTTAGCCGACTATTAAGCCTATATATTTCCTTCTTTCTTTTCATATATTTGTACAACTCATCCTCTCATCTCACCACCTACACAAATATCATAAGAACTCAATTGTCATGAGTTATAACATGGAAGAAAGAAAACTGATAGAAGATGGTAAGATTAATAAATATTCTTTTGCTTGTACCATTGTTGCTTCTATGATCTCCATCATCTTTGGTTATGGTACGTTAAGTTTTCTCTATATAATTCTACTTGATCTATTTATGTTTAGTTAATTAGTGTTTGATATGATTTTGTTCAATATATAGAAACGGGCGTTATGAGCGGAGTAATGGTACTCATCAAAGAATATCTGAAAATCAACGACTCACAAATCCAAGTCCTTGGGGGAATCATCAATTTTTGCGCCCTCGTTGGCGCTTTGAGCGCCGGTAGAATCGCGGATTACATTGGTCGCAAGTACACCATAAGCTTAGCCTCCATCATCTTCTTTTGTGGATCGTTAGTAATGGGCTTTGCACCAAACTATGCAACCCTATTTACGGGCCGATGTGTGGCTGGAATTGGAGTAGGGTTTGCACTTGTGATTGCTCCGGTTTACTCAGCCGAGATCTCTGCTACTAGCACTAGGGGAATCCTATCTTCTTTACCCGAAATTGGTATTAGTTTAGGCATTTTATTAGGATATATATCTAACTATGTTTTTGCGAATTTACCCTTGCACCTTGGTTGGAGGGTAATGTTCATGGTTGCAACTATTCCTTCGCTAGGATTAGCTTTTGGCGTTCTTTTAATGCCAGAATCCCCAAGATGGCTGGTTATGCAAGGCCGTCTTAGGGATGCTAAAAATGTCTTATCAAAAGTGTCAAACACTAAGGAAGAAGCTCAATCCCGACTGCAGGATATCAAACTGGCAGTCGGGATAGACCCTAATTGTAACGATGATATTGTCACTCTCAAACAACAAACGGGTGGGAAAGGTGTGTGGAAAGAATTAATTCTACGACCAAGCCCACCGGTCCGCTGGGTTCTATTAGCCGCCGTTGGGATTCATTTCTTCGAGCATGCCACTGGGATTGAAGCCGTGATCTTATATGGCCCAAAGATTTTCAAGAAAGCCGGTGTTATATCCAAGGACAAGCTCTTCTTAGCTACCATAGGAGTTGGGGTCACGAAACTCGTATTCATAATCGCATCCACTTTTTATATCGACAAAGCCGGAAGGCGAAAACTTCTTTTAACAAGTGTTGGAGGGATGATAGTTGCTTTATCAGCCTTAGGGTTTGCTTTGACCGTAGTGCATCAGTCCCATGATCAAAAAGTGGTTTGGGCACTTTGGTTAAGTATAGCAACATGTTATCTATATGTAATGTTTTTTTCAATTGGGCTAGGACCAATAACATGGGTTTATAGTTCTGAAATATTCCCCCTAAAGTTAAGGGCACAAGGAGCAAGTATTGGTGTGGCTGTAAATAGGGCTACTAATGCAACTGTTTCAATGACATTTTTGTCATTGATAAATGCGATCACAATTGGTGGTGCATTCTTCTTGTTTGCTGGTATGTCTGTTTTGGCTTGGATCTTTTTCTTCTTTTTCTTGCCTGAGACTAAAGGGAGATCACTTGAAGAAATGGAACAAGTTTTCACAAGGGGCAACAAATCAAGAAATGTTGATGTTGAGTTGCAAACTAATCAAAAGTGAAATCAATTTGTAATTTCAATTTCAAATATATTATGAAAAATGATGATTAAAATGTGTGCCTAAAATTGTGCTTTTGATATATTTGTATATGAATTTTGAAGGGAAAGATCAAGTGTCACATTGATTGATATTTTGATATATATATATTACATGAGTACATAGAATTCTTAAATAGTCCGTTATTTAATAGCTTTCGTCTTTTCAATACTTGAATGATGAGCGACTTATATCTCTTTAATAAATGCCTTCATTAGTCATTTACACACTGCCATGTTCACGTACATACCCAGTAACTTACTCGTGCTCAGCCTTTTATTTCTTTTTAAAGCAAAAGTTTTATTAGACCAAATAAAAAATCAGTATGTACGTGGTTGACAACAGGAGCTTAGGCAACCATCGTTTACAAGAAAATAAAAATAATTACGATGAAACTAGCTGGAATCAAAATTTCGCAGGTTGAGAATCCAATTACTTGTGTTTTCCAATTGCTCATTCTATAATCTTTGAATATTAAAGTTGTTCTTTTTAACTGTCACAAAATAAAGGCCATATGTTTCATATCTTCAAAAACTATAAGTTACATTAGATAATAGTGTTGTACCACGTTTGCTTCAAACAAGTTACAGTACCACAGAGCATTTACTGGACATATAACTTATGAAAGAATGTGATTTAATAAATAGCTAATTAGGCATCTAAAATGCTTGTTCTAGTGATAAAATAAAGGACAACCGAGTCTACCCAAAACAGTTTTCAATTTAGCATGATATACTTTTGTCACTTTTCTATAAAACAGTTTTCAGTTTTTTCAATGATTGTTTACACGTTTCGTGTATTAAAAATTAAAAAAAATATAGAAGAAAGGTAATTATAATTGATAAAAATGAAGATTGGATCAGTCAAAACTAAAATAATGCCCACATGTTTGTCCACAAAAAACTCAAAACTCAAATAATACCCACAAATACCACTACAATTAAGGTCAGAAATTGGACAAATGTGATCTAACCATTACACCTTCACCTTGTCATCGTCATCACGAACCAATTAACACCTTCAACAACATTCAAAAACAGGCAAAGAAAAGTTAAGGTTTACTTCTCTTTGAATTTTCATAAACCAGACAAAATAAATAATTAGAAAACATCCCTAATCAAATACTACCAATGAGGGTGCTTTGTCCGAATGTGGACCGAGAAGATGCATTGGAGACTGTTCTCGACGTACCAATACCAGAGGCGATGTTTACGACCATGGGAACCACTGTCGCTCTACGATGGCAAAATGTGGCAACATGGATGAGGGCTCAAACTTTGGAAAAATGGTCTTCTCCAGTTATAGCTAATCGTTATAACGAGCTAAGTTTTTTGCTTCACATAGTTGGATGTCCTCTTCTTCCCCTTAAGATTCAACTAGACGATTCAAGCGCTCGCTCCATTCGTAACTCTTCTATTGTATGGAAACTCTAACACTGCTTGATTAATGCATTTATCAGTCTTCTTACGCAGTCTTTATTAAACATGTGTCCTAATGGATGAAATGTTTATATGTTTTACAGGAAGCATCGACAGCAAAATATATAGTGCAACAATACATGGCTGCAATGGGAGGACAGCCGGCTTTAAGTTCGGTACAGAGTTTATGTGCGATAGGTCAAGTGAAGATTAGTGCGTCAGACTTTCACCAAGGTGATGAAGCAGTCAAGGCCCGAACCAAAGAGGAGACAGGAGGGTTTGTTATTTGGCAAAAGAATCCAGATTTATGGTGCTTAGAGCTACTAGTTTCGGGTTGCAAGGTTATTTCAGGAAGCAATGGCAAGATTTCATGGAGACAATCTTCAAACCAACCAAGACCTATGACCAAAGGTCCTCCTCGTCCTCTACGTCGGTTTCTTCAGGTACTTGTCATTTGTCAACACTATTAACTAGCAATTTAAACCCTAGTTTAAGCAGATCTCCTATAACATAAAGAACTTTGTCACGAAATAAAGTATTAGATAGAAGTGATCCTAAATTATTAGTAAATTATAATACTGAAATTAAGATTGGACTAATCATGATTTCAATTCCATATGTTTTGGAAAGTATAAGGAATAGAATAGATGATTGTTGCGAGTTCAGTAAAAAAGAGAATTTTGACATTCTCATAGGTACAAAGACTGGCAATTCTTTAGTGCCACATGAAAGTAACACAGATTAAGCTAACACAAACTAGAAATGAAATTACATTGGGTCAAATACAATATTAAATGGGTCGACGCAGTCCTAACCTGAACTGCAGGCGCAATGTGATCATTCATTCTCTAAATAGTAGGATGCAACCGAGATAATATATAAGTGAATAACATATATGAATATGATTCAAATTTGAATATTTTCTTTCTGACATGTATTCTGTAGGGTTTGGACCCAAGGTCCACAGTAGATATGTTTCTTCAAGCAGTATGCATAGGTGAAAAGATCATAAATGACGAGGAATGCTTTATCCTAAAGCTTGATACGAGTCAGTCAGACCTCGAGGCACAAGCCAATTCCAAGTATGAAATCATACATCACACAATTTGGGGTTACTTTAGCCAAAGATCAGGTCTTTTAATCAAGTTTGAGGATTCAAGATTGCTAACTGTGAACAGTGAAAATGGGGAAGGGATTTTCTGGGAAACCAGCACAGAATCAGTGATTGAGGATTATAAGTATGTTGAGGGTATAAATATCGCACATAGTGGGAAAACTAATGTTACAATTTTCAGATACGGAGAACAGTCATCGAATCATAAGAGGGAGCTTGAAGAAAAATGGAATATTGAGGAGGTTCACTTTAATGTTTGGGGATTGAACAATGATTTCTTTAAGCCTCCTTCCGAAGTCACAAAAGAGGGGAAAACAGCTTAAGTGCAAATGTGATAATGGGCTATTATGTAAATATGGAAAATGGAGAGGTTCTACTATGCTTATGAAGACAATATGTGACGAGAAAATTATGGAAAAGTTATTCAGATCAAGGTATTGATCAAGTGCCATAATTTGGTCTTTGAGCAAATTTTTATTTTTGATCTACTAAGTTTTTGGATCTATTGAATTAAGCGTCCGACTTCTACGGAGTTCTAAGTTATTCTGTGCTCAAAGAAAGTGACTGTTTATTAAAGATGACAGATTTATGAGTTCTATCTTGTTTAATTTTGTTTTCTAAAAGCAACGCTAATTGTCAGAATTGAAGACTTCATTGATGATTTTTATGTTTACATGCTTTGAACAGCATACATAACTTGTTTTGCCTTTTCTAACACAAGGCAGGCAAAATGGTAGCAGCAGGGGAGAACAATAATTATATGGGGGCAAAAAGCCATTGTAAACTGTAGACCAATCATGTAATTTCATCTCATAAATTGAAAAAATGTGGTCCTAACAGCAAGCAAATTGGCAATGACAGTATAGCTGCAAGATCAAGACCTAAATAAACAACTAAAATTGTTGTCGTGTATAGTAGTATACAACATATTAAACTGAACAAATTTTGGATAGATCCAACCTGTATAAAAGAAAAAGGGATGTCCTTCTTGCCTTTGATCTCCGGCTTGCTTCAAGATAATCTGGTTCAATGTGAACTTAATTCTCGTAAATTCTGTTGCAAAGAATATAAATGATGTATCAGTATCTCTGAAGTTCTAAAGACATGCAACTTAGTCACGAAGAAGGATAAATATAATGCATATTAGCTAGCATTCAGGTTCCATTAATGCTTAATATCGTATTTATGCGCCCATAGTAAACTACTGCAACAAATTAATCAAACAAAAGTAGTTGTAAATGCTATTATAATAGCTCTTTTGGATATTAAACCATGTGCGATCTCTATTTGGACTCATTTTTAGATGTTACCTCGATCTTCCAAGCAAATAAAATTACACTAAAAGAAGGATTTCAATAAAACTGCTTGTAAACACTAGTATAAGTTAAGCATCAATCCTACGACGCAAGCATAACAACATTTATAGTCGTAGGGGCTAATATCGATATCGATATTAGCCATAGTACCTTTTATATAGATGTAATGTGTCTACAATTATATCAAGTACTTAATCATGTTCTACAAGTATGCTACTCATCATGCTAATTTGCAAACGAAATATCAACAATCAGATCAGATAATAACAATACAAACCATTGATTGTACAGGAACCGAAGCATCGAGATTAATCGAATTCACAGACATCTTAGCAATCTCCAAAATTGCAGCTTCTCTTACTTCAATTACATCACTACTTAAATCCTCATATGCAGCTACAAATGCTTCCCGCCAAAATAGAGGTAATTTAATCAAAGATGACCTACCATTACTATACACATCCCACATATGCTGCACAATCTTCTCCCTTTCCTCCATTTCCTGTTAGAAAATCCTAAATTAATCAGATCAATTTTACTAGCTATACATACACAACAGTAAAAAAAGATAAATATATAACTAACAAAGCAGTACGGACAATAGCATCGAGATCGTAGAGAACAGGTGAACCACCGGCGATGTCATCTGATAAGCCAATGAGGTTGCCGCCGGAGAAACGGAGAATGACGGTGCCGGTGAGCATTGACCAGAAAGCGAGAAGAATAACGGCGGTAAATACCCAGTATTTGTAACGGCCTTTAGTGAATATAGTCCAATCTAGGGTTTCTTTTTTACTGGAGATTAATGTTGGTGATGATATTGGCAGAGGTTCATCATCTTTCATTTTTTTTTTTACCTTTTCTTCTTTTAGGTAGATTGGAGAATTAATTTATATTATGATTATTACTATTAACTATTAATTAAATAGTTATAGAGTAACTTTTAAGTAATGATACACAGAGATGGTAGTGTGTAGTTGTGGACGATGAAGGAAAGTTATTGAGATGCACGAATAGGTAGCCGGCATTAAACGAATTGAATCTTATTATTGCTGCCATGTTGACTTGTTTGACAAATTTATAACCATTATTATTATTATTATTATTATTTTTGTTATTATTATTATTATTATAATATAATAATAATAATAATATCATTATTATTATTATTAGTTATTTATGGATTGTTCAAGTAGTGTAATACTCCGTAAATATGCCATTTTTTTTTCTTTTTATTAGAAATTGCAAGTTTATTAATTAATTTCACAAACAATACATATTACATGACATGTCTACCTTACACATTTTCTTAATACTCCATACTATACAATTTTTTAGAAAAAGGCAATAACTTATTAATATAAATGCCAAACGATTATATCACAACATGCATGGGTGTACAGCCGACTTAAACCATGCATGATCCCGATCTCTATATTCAACTCATTCTAGCACTACTTTAACAAAACAAGCTGTATATATCACAAACTAAGCACTATGCAGGCAAGTTGTAAAAATCTCAAAACTAAGCAAACCACAGATGTACCAACGTGCATACTCTTAGAAACAGTTACTGTGTCCAATCGCAGTTCACATCAATTTCTTTATTCAACTTGCACCATTCTGCCTCAAATACCCCCATTCTTAACCTTCTGCTTGTGCATCTAAACCCTGGAAATACCCGCAGATATTGGGTCATTCACCCATCTTGACCACTCTAATTTCACCTTTTTCAATCTCGCTTTCATCTAATCAAAGCTTCGGACCTGCACTTCTTGGAACAATCCCACAAACCTTAATACTTTTTTCCCTAACACCTTAGCATTTCTATTCTTCTACAAGAGATATGCTGTGACCAAAATCACCCCTCTCCATAATTCTTTTACCACTTTATTTCCACAGTTAATATCCTCCAAATCCAATAGCTCATCACTGTCTAACAAATTACAACTACCCCTTTTCCACCTCTTAAACACTTTGTCACATACAAAAATACCGATCTTGCTCGGCAGCAGTTTGGACTTCACAATTTTGACTCGGCAGCCCTTCCAGAAGTAGTACACCGTCTATCTTTTTTGTCATCCTATTTACCATATAGCCTCGTTCTCCATCAACCTTCCATTGCCATCTATCGCACCCACCTGGATCTAATTCAATCGTATTAAGAACGTTAACCCCTATCTTTTACTAGCACCTTCTTGTTATTCTCCAAGATATACAACCTCTTAAACTTTTCTTTAAATACCACATCCCCAACCCATTGATCCTCCAAAAACAAAATTTGTGAACCGTTCCCAATTTTTCACACAAAGTCGGATGAAAACCTACCCTCCTTACAATCCTTACAATCTATATCTTTCCAGCCAGCTTTATTCCCCCATGTATTACTAATACCACCTGCTCTACTATCTCCATCATGAAGTCCCCGGCCCACCCGTAAATGCTTTTTATAATTTTGGCCCACAAACATTATTTTCCATTTTGAAGCGCCACCACCATATACACAATAAAGCCTATATTTTTGTTTCAAAGACCCAATTAGCTCCCCCACCCAGATAAGATGTTAAAACCTCATCCCATTTTAGTCCCCCCGACACCACCCCAAAAGAAATTATGACGAATGGACTCTAAAAGTCTTAAAACCCTCACCGGAGCATGAAAGATTGAAAAGTAATAAAGTCCAAGCTTCCAAGAACTGATTTAATTAGGGTCATTCATCCACCCGATGTTCTAGCCTTCCAATCCGATTATTGTTATCTAAATTTTTCCACCGCCGGTCTCCAATTACTTTCCCTTCTCATACTTTTACAAATAGGTAGCCCCAAATAAATAACTAGGATTTCACCAACCTTACATTTTAACTGGCTAGCCATGCCTTCCACTTTCGTTCCCCGTACACCTTAACCATAAAGCTTGCTTTTACTCAAATTTATCCTTAGCCCAAAAACTGCTTCAAATGACTTTAGGATAACCATTAAATTACTCGCATTCCTTCTATCCCATTCCTCAAAAACTATTGTATCATCTTTGTATTGTAAAGGCAATATCACCACCTGATCCTCCCTGACTTTTACACCCTGGTGCAAGCCATTTTCTTTTACTTCTTTCATCATTGCATTTAATCTCTCCACTACCTGAATGAATAAAAATGGTGATAACGGGTCACCATTACGGACCTCTCTCTCCATGACAAATTCTTCAATAACAATTGACTCAATTAATTTCGACGTAGTCCTCAAGTTCCCTTCCAGTTCTTCACGTACCCTACAAGTTATCAAGTTATCATCATACCATTAACTAGTATTTCAATTCTCAAGAATCCAATGGCGGAGTAAGGGAGGGGCTGGTCGGTGCTCCACCCTTAATCATTCCGAAACTTCAGTATAATATTATAATATTATAGTAGCAGACTATAACATATCTGATCACCCCAAATGACAACGCTTTAGCCTTCCAATCCGATTACTGTTATCTAAACTTTTTCACCCCCGGTCTCCAATCACTCTTTCTTCTCATACTTTACCAATAGGTAGCCCGAAATAAGTAATCGGGATTTCACCAACCTCACATTTCAACCGGGTAGCCATGCCTTCCACTCCCGTTCCCGGTACACCTTAACCACAAAGCCTGCTTTTACTCAAATTTATCCTTAGCCCAAAAACTGCTTCAAATGACTTTAGGATAGCCATCAAATTACTCGCATTCCTTCTAACCCATTCCTCAAAAACTATTGTATATTGTAAATGCAATATCACCACCTGATCTTCCTCGACTTTTACACCCTAGTACAAGCCATTTTCTTTTGCTTCTTTCATCATTGCATTTAATCCCTCCGCTGCCATAATGAGTAAAAATGGTGATAACGGGTCACCTTGTGTGACCTCTCTCTCCATAACAAATTCCTCCATAACAATTGACTCAATTAATTTCGACGTAGTCTTCACAAGTCAAGTTCCCTCCCAGTTCTTCACCTTACAAGTTATCAAGTTATCATCATACCATTAACTAGTATTTCCATCCTCAAGAATCCAATGGCAGAGTTAGGAGGGGCTGGTCCGCGCTCTGCCCCCAAACCATTCTGAAACTTCAGTATAACACTATGATACCATAGTAGTATACTATAACATATCCGATCAATATTGGCTCGATACAAATTTTTTAGTTGCACCCTGTCAAGTAGCATTTATTTGGGCTCATGGTTTGGTTTTGTCTTCTTTTAACTCCATATTATCATTATTATATTATTGTTATGATACTGTGTCATCTAATATGATTATTTTAAGTAAATTAGTGTGTTATTGGAGCCTCGAATTTAGAACTAATTGGTAATTAATTTTATTTGTTTGTGATACTTCTAAGTCTTAAACACTAATTTAGTTAGAAAGTTTATTTTTTATTTTTAAACCCATAAATTTAGGACTTTAATTGTTGACTAATTGCCAACATAACTTATTTCTTCGTTCTTAAGACTGTAAGGATGAAAAATTGGCAAGTAGAAAAGAATATGTACTGCCCATTTATTTTTTAATTTACGAGATTTTATTATTTTGATTAGCTATATAATATATATAGCCTACTAGTTTAAAACAAAGAATAGGTGGAAAAGAAAAAGGTTTACAATGAAGTAAGGCCTCTCTCAGTATGAAATTTTGACTCTGCCCCTGTAAGAATCATGCACACATACACTTCAGTATATAATCCCCATGCAAAGACAAACCTCTCGCTCTACCAACTCACTCTCCAAGTTCACAAGAGCATTTCCTGGGATCAATTAGCCACTGCTGATATTCTGACTTTTACGAGTTAACTTCTCGTGCAATAAAAGAAGTCTTGTTTCACAAACATATATAAAAATGAAGATCAAGAGAGCAATCTTCATATGAATATAATAGTAGGGTAGATCTGAGCAATAAAAAACTAACATATGTAAATAAATAATTTAATTTACACATTTTCTATCTTTCTTATATTATATTTCTCCCCCTCACATTTATTTTTTACTCACACTTCCACCTCAACTACCACCGATCACTGCTGCTAGCCGCCGCCCAATGTCGCCCGCCGTTGCCCACCGAATTCCGACTACATCTTTTTCTTTTTTTCAACCTTTTTTGTTAACTTTTTTTTGCTGAAACATTTTTTTTCATTTTTTTTTCAAAATTTCTTTTACTAATATTTTTCTTTATTTTTTTATTTTAAACTTTCTCTTAATATTGTCATTGCATTTTGATGTTTGTTGATTTATTTTATATATACTTCATATTTTTACTGCATTTTATATATACTGCATGTAGTTGGTTGTGGTTGATTGTAATGATGGCGACCGTGATTGTGTATTTGAATGAGAAAAAAGAGTGCATTTGAATGGGAAAGATAAGAAAAAGGTTGGTCAAAAGATGCTCTCTTGAGAATGGTAGAAAATGATAAGTTAAAAAATAAAATTAACACTTTTAAGTTTTAAATTTCAAATATTTTAAAAAACACCATTAACACACTCCCTCAAATTCTAAGCTATAGATAAAACAATAAAAGATATAATTACTTGCTCTCCCTTCCGTCCTTAGGGCATTCCCATCCTTTCCCAAAATCGACTGGTCAGTTTTTGCCAACTCAGTGCCACGTTAGCATTTTTTAAAACTGACTAAAAACTGACTGCCCACTGCCATCCCTGACGGTCAGTTTTTTTTCCCATTATTTAATTATTTAAACAAAATAATTTAAATAAAACACATTTCATTAAAATAAAAATATTACATTAATTAAAAAAAAACATTACATTTCCTAAAAAAAACATTACTTTTCCTAAAAAAAGAAACATTACATTTCCTAAAAAAATAAAAACTTTACAATAATAATAAACACACTAAATAATTAAAACGTAATTTAATCGGAACTCGATTGTTCGTTCGTTTTTGAAATTTGAAATTGTTTGAATTTGAAATTTTGTTTTTAAAAGTTTGAAAAAAAAAAGAAGAAAAGAGAAAAAGAAAAAAAAACTGACGTCGCTCGCCAAATTATCAGATATCCGACGCAAACTCAACCGATGAGGCAACCGACGAGGCGGTGCCATCGCTGTCGGTTTGGTCGGATGAAGTGACGAAGCAACCGAAGTCCCCGTTGGGACTGCTCTTATATCACCTGGTTTTTAATCCTTTATCTTTAATTTAATTAATCGGAAACATGTATAAACAAAACAGTACTATATAAATTATAAATACCAGCAAAATAAGGTGGTGGGAGACTGGTAGTATCGTAAAATAATGGAATCTCAGAGGCATATTCCTAATCGGTCACGATATCTCTATTTTTCTTGAAAACCAACAAACACACCAACTACAAATTTCAACCGTAGATCTCTCCCACGTCATCCATCCGTGCCTTGTACATCCAACGATCAAGATTTCATCCCAATCGGAACCAGACAAAATGTCTAAACTCTAGGGTTAGGTTGTTTAACCCAAGCAATACCATTGTGTGATGACTCGGGGCTCCATTATCATATCATCAGAAAAACAAACAACCTCTGAAAAAATTTAGGGCAGAAAAAAAACCTGAAATCTTAGGGTTTAAGCAGATTTATCATCAATTTCTTCAGAATTAGGGCTCAATACTTATCATCTATTAGTTATTAGGTTATAATATAGGATATCAATTTTGCTAGGGTTTCGATATTATTTACACATAAAGCCTAATTTTACAATCCGTAAATGGACGAGATCTGGGAGAGAGCGGTAGAAACAGCGTTAGACGGCCAAACGGATGTGGCGTCAGTTCGGACGTTAACGCTAGACGGCGCCGTTAAGTGCGTTCCTGGCCGTTTACCACATCCATCGTTATTTCAGAAGTTTCCTCACTTACAACACCTATCAATTGCAAACATCGGAGTATCATCGCTTGAACAATTTCCGCGTTTACAAAATTTACAGAAATTGATTTTATCCGATAACCGGATCGCTGGTGGTTTGGAATTTTTGGTCGAGGCTGGTCTAGAATCGTTGAGAGATTTAGATTTATCAAATAATCGGATTCAGGAGATTGATGATTTGAGGCCGTTGGCTGAGTTAAGGCTTGTTTCGCTTGATTTGTATGAGTGTCCTGTTACTAGGGTGAACGATTATAGGTCTAGAGTGTTTGGATTGATTAAATCGCTGAAGTATCTAGATAAAATGGATGTCGATGAGAACGAACGACCTGAATCGGAGGACGAAGATGATGAAAATGATGATAATGATGAGGAGGATGAAGATGAAGGGGAGGAAGAGGATGATCCTGGTAATGGAGAGATTGATGGTGAGGAGAATGGGCCAAATCGGTTAACGAATGGACATGCTGTGGAGCAAGATGGTGTGGTTGATGTAGATGAAGACGATGAGAGTGATGCGGATGAGGAGGAATCAGAGATCGTGAGAGGATCTAGTGGGAACGGGAATAGGAATGGATCGAATCTTGAGACGAATGGTTTTCATGGAGAGGAGGATGATGAGGAGGATGGTGATGATGATTCGGATGAGATTGATGAAGACGAAGGTGGAGAGGATGAGGAGGATGTGATTGAAGTTCATGAGATTGACGATAGTGATGATGAAGAGGATGTGGTTGAGGATGATGATGAAGATGATGAGGAGGATAAGGAGGTTGATAACGATGATGGTGATTTAGGTGAGCCGGGGAGTAGCGGGTGGGTTACTAGTACAGAAGGTGAAATTGATGGACATGAGCAGGGAGAGGATGATGTTGATGAGGATGATGATGGAGAGACTGGAGAGGAGGAAATTGGTGTTGATGAAGGTGATTTTGAAGATGATGAAGAGGCAGAGGATGAGGTAGTATCTCTTTTCTTAGCTTTAATTATTTTTTTAACCATGTGTACTTTATTTGCTACTTGGTCTCACTCTTATGTTTGTGCTGCATATCTAATATGGAATCGCTATTAATCTTCAGTGATCTTTTGTTAGATGTAGCATAGGAGCATGATTTTGCTTGTATGATTGTTATTTCATAGGCTACATGCTTTGTTTATTTGTGTGCAAGCTACACCATGTTGATTGCTTATGAGCTTGTTTGCTTCAGTTCGCTGTTTAATACTAATAGTTTGGTGCAAAATTGAGTGAACCTGTATGTTGGTTTTATATTGCGTTAATTGACTTTTAATATCCTCTTTTTGTCTTTGGTTTTAGGGGTAGTTGTGCTGTTAAATGAAAAGTATAAAATCTTTGTAAATAAGTGAACTTTCTGAATTTTTGTTGTTTTAGTTATTGTCCTACGAAAGTGATGGCTGTTTAGCACATAGTTATGTTATATATGTAAAGAAAAAGTATAGTATAATTGTGTGACCAATTATTGAACATAATCATATTTTTATATCTCTTTGTTTTTGGGTTATTGCTCAAAAAGCACCCATACTTGAATTATCTGTTACACAGACTGTCATGGTGCATTTGATTGACGTAAATATGCTTTGGGTTTCAGTAACTTGTTCTATTAACATGTTGCTGGTCTAAGTGATCTTTGGGTTAGTCAGTTACTGACTGAAATTTGATCTAGAGTTATTTTAATTTGATTGATATGATTGGTCGGATACAATCTTCTTTAGGTATTTTTTTGCAGAATTTTTTATGCCTTTCTTTATCTTATAAAAAGTTGCTTTTACTTTCTTTGTATCGATATACCTATATTTGTCCATGTAACTCTTATTTCTGCAGTCGATCATGTTGAATCCTGAATGCACATGCTTTGTATCTAATATGTTGGGAAATAAAGTCTTTTCTTTTGTTAGATATTGTAAGTTCAGTGTCATGGGTTTGAATCATGGTAAGGAACTCTGCATGATGCTAGGAAAGGCCTGTGTAAATATGTTTATTCTCCAATTATTGCAAAATTGAGTCTCTGGTGTTTGAATGCTTTGTGAAATTTATTAGATTGACTCTGGATTATTGCTAGTTTATAGGAATTTTCCTTGAAATTTTTTGTATTTGTCCATTTATAATCCATGCAATATATGCTGTTTTGTTTTTGTTGGGGATTATAATGGTCTGCTGATTTTGCAAATTATTGTGTTCTGGAAGTTTCAGTGTTTCATGTTCTCTAGTTGATGTGATTTTCTGTTTAATCAAGTTTTTGCAATTTGCTTTAATGGTGGCAGGAAGAAGAGGATGCTGGTACAGGGTACCTGGTACAACCAGTTGCACAGGTTGCAGAAGGTATAGTAGTTGGGGATGAAGAAGATGATCCTGAAGTGGAAGAGGAGGAAGAAGAGGAATACAATGAGGATGGTGATGAGGATGAAGAGAATGATGATGAGGTGCACCTTCCATCTTCTTCAAGTAAAAGAAAAAGAGATGGAGATGATGATGATGATGGTGATGGCGGAGAAGATGATAGTCTTGTTCATCATCATCCTAAATCATCAAAGCACAACTAGCACGATTATGT
Source organism: Logfia minima (assembly GCA_963921325.1). Classification (NCBI taxonomy): domain Eukaryota; kingdom Viridiplantae; phylum Streptophyta; class Magnoliopsida; order Asterales; family Asteraceae; genus Logfia; species Logfia minima. Next base: position 10,987,375 of record OY992768.1, read on the forward strand.
GAAAAGAGATGGGATGTCTATGGTGTTTGATGCTCTGCTTCTGCTGCTGCTGCTGGGGTTAGTGTTCATGTTCATGAATTGGGGAATTGGTTTGCAGAGAGAAGTGGTTATGGGTTTATCTTGATAAAACTGTAAACTAATGTTTGAGTTTTAGTATCCTTTGTGTTTTTAATGAGAAGATGATATTTTGGAGGGAAAAAAAGGATGTAAGCTGCTTTGGATGATGGGAAGTATTTGAAAAGTTGTTAAAAACGTTGGTTAAGTTTAATAGTACTATACAACAAGAGCGATGATGATGACTTGCTAGTATCCGTTAAACATTTAAGATTCAAATGGCAGTTGATGTTTTAAAGAGGGAAAAAGCAGATTTTTTGAATGACAGTTGAACCTCAACAAGTTTGAAAACGGAGGGAAAGATAAAAAGCCCAAAATTTATGCTATTTATATTATATGAATCATATAAAGATCGAGGAGTGAATAAAATAATTAATCAAAATCAAAATCAAAATGAGATGCAAAAGAGGGATGAGATCCACGTGGTGGGTGTACTTGAATTGAAACATGAACGAATACCAAATTCGGAGAATGGGGCGGGTGTAAGATTGATTCGACGTCGTATTGGATTGAGAAATAGAGTCAAGTTGCAAGATGTAAATGAACAAAGGAAAGGTCGAGTACTTGTCGTTTGTAAAGTTGGGAAGTGCGGTTGGACAGGTGTTGGGAATCTATGGGGCTTTGGGAAATATGCAAATTCAAGAGGTGCATTGGACTCGGCTCGCATAAAAAGCGGTTAAGAAGCCCAATAAGAATGGGGTAGAAGTAGAACTTCAAAGTGAAGACCCAGAAAGAGTTGGCTGGGCTTGTATGGCTTTGTCGGCTTTTGATTATTTAGTCAATTTTGTGGCCATGTGGAGGTGGTAGTGTACACATGATACTAAGAATTGATTCGTTAATGTAAAGAAACAAAATTAAATTGTTCGGTAATTTTATTTCATGCCTCAGTTTTGCCTACATTTTTATTCGTAAACATAATCACTAATTTCTTTTTTAATTATGATTAGGAAGCTGATTAAGTAACCTTGCAAATGACACAAATTTATGTTATTAGTTACTATTGAAAGGTTTATGCAAAGAAGTTACCAAGCAGTAAGTTATAGTACAAATCTTATTAAAGACTATATATCATAGTTATTTAGAGATTATGAAGTATTCTAAACATTTGATAGCGACTAACTTTTTATTGTTTCAAATGATAACCAAAAAAACGTTTTAGTTTTGTATCTTAATTCTTTAAAAGTTAACTAGTATTGAAAAGTTAAATAATAAAAACCATGCATAGGCATAAGTTTTTATTATTTAAACAAATGGAGACATATTTTAGTTTAAAAAAGATGTACTCCGTATTTGATTACACTTGACACGTAACCACCGTTGAGTCATTCATCCCATATCCTTCACAAAGCCTCATATTTCTTTTGAAGTCTCAAAAATGTTACTCCGATCACCCACTTATTCAATCCCATTAATACCACCTTACATCGCTCAACCCCGTTATTACTCTTCTAACCGCCGTTTCAATGTCAGGTCCATGGCAAAACAAGAGGATAAACACGATTCCACTAACGAGAAACTGGCTATAGCCGGTGGATTAATCTCCAATCCAGTAATTGGTTGGTCTCTTTACACTCTCAAAACAACCGGCTACGGCCTACCCCCAGGCCCCGGTGGGTCCATCGGTGCATTGGAAGGAGTTAGTTACTTGGTGGTTGTGGGAATTGTGGGTTGGTCTTTATATACCAAGTCAAAAACCGGGTCGGGTCTGCCTAATGGACCCTTTGGTTTGCTGGGTGCTGTGGAAGGATTGTCGTATTTGTCGTTGGTGGCTATTTTGGTTGTGTTTGGGTTGCAGTTTTATCAGCAGAGTTTTATTTATGGTTTGGTCCCCGATTCCGTGATCGATGCTTTGGTTGATCTCGATCAGTTTTTATGTTATTCTTATTCTATTGTTTGTGTTTAAACCCCAAGTGTGTAGTTCACAACATTATGGATATACGCACATCTGGGAGATGATAATAATTGTCTGAAACATGGTATATAGGGGTGTCTAAATATTTTATTGCTGCTATGATTTATTTTAGTAAATTTGATTTGATTTTTAAGATCAGAATCATGGATATTTCATGAAAACTAGAACTTTGAAGATACAAATTTTGATGTTGGTAAATATAATGCTCAAATCAAATCTAAAGCGGACTTTGATAGATCAAGGATATCGTGAAATATGAAACTCAATGTTACCTTTCGATCTAGAGATGGAAATGGTTGAGGAAAAACATGTGACCTGTGGATAAAAGCGGATAAGAGTATGGGTGAAAAACAGTACCAGTAGGTGTCAATTCCTATTCCAGTCAAATGCTTAGCTAGATCTTGGCAAACTCATATTATTACACTGACCAAGATCAACTAATATTGAAGAACTTTGCTATCGTGGTGGAACATTACGTGGGTAATACCTAACTCTCTAAATCAGTTTATGCAAAGATTGGTATGAAGAATTTCATGCCGGTTTCAAACATTTTGGGCAACGATTGTTCCATGATGTGGTCAATTTGAATTTTGAGGAATTTAGTAACATTCCATGCCTCGGTAAACTTGTGTATCTAATGTGATTGTATATATTTCATGGTGAACTTCTGACTGTGTGAGTATTTACTCTTCTTAATTAAATTAAATAAATATATATGTATTTCAACAATAGTTGAATTAACGAAATATTTTCTGCCAAAACTAAAATAAACAGTAATAATAAACTGAATAGAGAAACGACGAAGACACATTTTTTTCTTGATTTAATGGCGAAATACTAAAAATGCTTTATCGATTAAGTCATTTATGGTTGTTTGTCTTTTGGCTATTCATACATTCAACATATAAAACAAACACAATTAATTACATATGATTTATCCTGAACAGACATTATACGTCTCGACAGGTGGATAGCATATCTATTCTATTCAGCACTTAATAAGAAAAAAAAAAACTTGGATTTGTTCCAAAAATAAAACAAAATTGAAGGTTTCGTTTATTATACCTCATAGGTTACCACCATTCATCCCATATCCCTCAAAAAACCTCTTTCATCTCTTTTCTACACTTACAATGGAGCTCTCAAATATGTTACTCCGATCAACTTATTCAATCCCACTAACAAAACCTTACATCTCTCACTCCCGTTATCACCCTTCTAACCGCCATCTCAATGTCCGATCCATGGCCAAACAAACTGGTGAAGAACAAGAAGTTTCTACTACCGAGAAACTGGCTATAGCCGGTGGCTTAATCTCCAATCCAGTGATCGGTTGGTCTCTTTACACTCTCAAGACAACCGGCTGCGGCCTACCCCCAGGCCCCGTTGGATCCATTGGTGCATTGGAAGGAGTTAGTTACTTGGTGGTGGTTGGAATTGTGGGTTGGTCTTTATATACCAAGTCAAAAACCGGGTTGGGTCTGCCTAATGGACCCTTTGGTTTGTTGGGTGCTGTGGAAGGGTTGTCGTACTTGTCGTTGGTTGCGATTGTGGTTGTGTTTGGGTTGCAGTTTTATCAGCAGGGTTTTATCCCTGGCCCAGTCCCCGTTCCTGGTGACCAATGTTTTGGTTGAGCTCAGTTTGATCTCTATGTAATGATTATTGTGTATTCGAAATAACGTGTACTATTGATATGCATATATAAAAAATGGTTTCAGTGTAGACATATAACATATTCAATGTTGGAGAAATGTGACACTTATTGCATAATGATATATTCTGTTAAAAGCTATAGTATGTTTGTGTGTTATGTATCTGTGAAATGCAAATATTGACAATTAAAGATAGGTGTTAGATTAATAATGTAGCTTATTTTGATCATAAGAAACAGAAACAAGTTAAATCATGATATAAAGTTAACACGAAACATTGATCTATGTAATGGTGAGTGTGATTGTGCTAATTTTGATACAACTTATATGCTCATGGTCTCTATTCATGACACGCGAAAAACTTATAAGTTCAAATCAAATTGCGAAAAACAGAAGGTTTCATGTTTGTGTAGTCCTATACGATATCCAATCTCAATCTTCTTTCCAGAAATGCTGATCAAGATTTGCATTTTTGATATATTTCTTGAACTCACACTTAATTAGGTTAAAAATCTTCTTTTTTTCAAAAAAAAAAAATCAATGGCAGAGCATGCACATTAGTAGTTTATAACATGCTCTAGATGGCTGATAGAATGGCAAAGCAAGGAATTCGGAGGACGAAAAGACTAGTTTTATGGTAGTGTGGTCTATGGGTACATCTTTGTTCATTTCATGAATTCGAATGATACTTTCACATGCCGAGATCCCCCTCAGACTGCACCCTCCCTCCCCTATTCAATCAAGAGGCTATTATAGTTTGTGTCAGATTCTATTGTAGCATGAGATGAGATGTAACTTATTAAATTTAAATAATAAATTGTTTTGTTGTTCGAAAAAAAAAGTAGTTTTCAACATGTGTAGTGATTCTTTGTTTTGAAGAAAGTGATTTTGGTTTTATAGATGACATATATTTGAATAACCCAAAATGTAGGAAAAAGACAGGTGATGTTACAACTGGTTGATAAGAGAAAGACTCGGGTTGTAAAACGAGAGAAGAAGTCTCCATCTTTGTAGGACTGTAACAAGGAGAAGACTCGGTGGCCTTTCTAAATTGTGAAAATCACTCACAATGCTACACTTGACCCATCTTTCTCTTTGTCGAGTCTTTTTCCATTTTCGTCAATCAGGTATCACACTTCTCGCTCTCAAACAACTATCAATGCACCTTATTGTATCATAAGACTTAAATTGTATTTGGAGATATTGATGATTCGTTGCTGGCGGATCTTCATGTCAAATAAACCAACAGATTAGAATTGAAAGTGGATGTTCCCAAATTGTTAGTACTTTTGCCTTTTAATTCTAGAATTGCATCCGTTTCTTGAAAGTTGTTTGCTTTTCATGCTTCTTTCTCAATCTTATAGTTTCATCTTACAGTAAAGATTTTGAAGCTTGATCATAATTTCCTTGATATAATTGAGGCAGTTGAATGAATTTTCTTTGCTGGAATGTAGTTTTTGACTTTTTAAAGAAGATCAAGAGAGTCGAAATGTTTGTTAAAGGGATTCCGATTGTTATAAATTATAACTAGAACTCATACACAGGAAATTGATTTTTAGGAGGGAGCACCTTTGATCCCAGTTTGGGTTCCTTAAAAAGATCATCAAACGCATGGCTCCGGCCCCTGAAACTGCTCCATATCCAAAATCATCTCGATCGCCACCACCAAAATCACCTCCTCACTCACCACCACCACCACCATCAAAATCACCTTCACCAGTTAAATCTACATCTCGTCGTGCATTTGTTCCTCCACCTGACCATGGCCATGGTCATGTTGTGCGCAACAAATCTACACCACCTCCAGCGCAGAAAAGTCACAAAGCACACCATAAATCGTCACAAACAGGAAATTCTAATGCAAGTAATAGGGCAATTATTATTGCATTAGTTTTGGTTGCTTTAGTGTTTATTTGTCTCGTCACAATTTGTATTACATGCACTAAGAGGAGGAGGAAGAAGAGGAGGCTGAAACTGGCCAGTTACTATAATAAACCACCCCCAGGTATCCAATTCCAATACTATATCTTCCCCATAAGTTTTATTTTCCAAAGTAGTGTTACATAATGCAAAAGCATTACTATTATGCACATCCATTATCTTATCATATCTTTATTAATTCAAGTAGCTTATTGAATATTTAAATAAAATAATAATAATTTCATGTCCTAAAATATGTTAAGAGTATAAGCCAGAAGAGCAATAAAGATGAAAGAGCCAGAGGATGCATTTTAGTATAATTTTACAAAACTAATTTTTTTTCCTTTTTGGGCAAATAGTTATATATCTAGATAATCAGCAACTCAACAATGTTTTAGAACATGATACTTCCAAACTGTAACTTAATAAGCACATTTTAACAGGTGGAACAGGAGGTGGGGAGTACTACCCGCATGAGCATATGATCCAATTCACTAGACCTGGAATGATGGGTATTCCAGTAGGTGTCGGTGGCAAATACGGGGCCTCTGCCTCACAACAACAGTCCAAAACTAGTGGCAACTTATCACCCTCATCGTTGACTCCCTCCAAAATGACTCTAGCATTCAGTATGAATCACTTTTCATACAGAGAGCTATCAAGCGCCAGTGATGGGTTCTCACAGTCCAACATGTTGGGTCAGGGTGGGTTTGGGTACGTGTACAAAGGGATTTTTCCTGATGGGCATGAAGTTGCAGTGAAGAGTTTGAAATCAGGTAGTAGTCAAGGAGAGAGAGAGTTTCAAGCGGAAGTTGAGATCATTAGTAGAGTACATCATCGTCATTTGGTGTCACTTGTTGGATATTGTATTGCTGATGCACAGAGAATGCTTGTCTATGAGTTTGTTCCTAATAGGACGTTGGACTTTCATCTTCACGGTGAGCTTTTAGGTTGATTTCTTTTATCCAAATTCATATAAACTTTGTACGTGTAAATATCGTTACACACTTTAATCTGCAGGGAAGGGTTGTCCTGTCATGAAGTGGGAAACTAGGATCCGTATCGCACTAGGATCAGCTAAAGGACTTGCATACCTACACGAAGATTGTATGGTTTATTATTCAAACTTCATATAGTTCAGGAAAAGTTTGATTTTATAATATATTAGTATGGGTTGGTTGGCTTTAGAGTTGCCGATTTTGACCCGTACCACACTAGGAGCAGCCAAATTTTTGAAAAAGAATTTGGTCAAACAAAAACGGGTCGAAAGTTGCCATTTTGCTACGAATAAACCTCCTAAACCATTTTTTTTCAGAATATTAGATCATTATTGTACCCAGTTTGCTATGAATAATGCAAACAATGTGTGGGTTGAGTTATGTCTTATGATTCAATACACTAAACATATCTTGGAAACTTTCAGGTGACCCTCGGATCATACATCGTGATATTAAGTCTTCCAACATTCTCCTAGACCACAACTTTGAAGCAAAGGTAAGCACTTTTCATAGACACTCATTTTTATCAAAATTCTAATATGCTTGAAAGCCTTGTACTCATGTCATTAAACTGTAACAAACTTAGGTGGCTGATTTTGGATTGGCTAAATTAGCATCTTGTGAAGACACTCATATCTCAACACGTGTTATGGGAACTTTTGGGTAAGTTCGTTATGGCTCACAATCATCAGCTTTACATTCAGGTTTTGCCTATTTGACTGATTATCGCAAAATATTGCAAAACCAACATTGTCACCTGGGTATGATTATAGGTACTTAGCTCCAGAGTACGCTTCGAGTGGAAAGCTAACAGAAAAGTCTGATGTTTTCTCATTTGGGGTCATGCTACTAGAACTGTTAACTGGAAGAAAACCAATTGACCCTACCTCCAACCGAATGGAAGATAGCTTGGTCGAATGGGTTTGTAACATTCAATTTTTATTCTTCAAATTCTAGTAAATAGATTTCAAAATCACGTCCAAGGGTTAAAACTTAAAACTCTTTGTATGCCATTAATGCAGGCAAGTGATGTTAAGCTTTGATGATATCTTCTATACTAATTTAAAGCTTTGGTTTGTTAAAAATTTAGGCAGGGCCACTCCTGGCAAAGGCATTAGAAGATCAAAACTACAATGAGCTCGTTGATCCGCGGTTGGAAGGGAACTATGAACCTAATGAGGTGGCTCGTATGGTTTCTTCTGTTGCAGCCAGCATCCGCCATTCTGCTAAACGGCGTCCCAAGATGAGCCAGGTAAGGTCATCATTTTTGTTTATTTTAAAAAATTATATTGGAATAAACATGTCTCAAGAGGGTGTTTGGAATTGCATATTTAAGTGTTTATTTGCTTATTGCTTATTTTTACTGCAGATAAGCAAATACCAAGACCCTCTGAAAAATTGGTTATCTGTTTATTTTAGAAGGAATAAACACATAAAAATAAATATGTTGGTCCATACTTAATATTTAAGCAGATAAACACTTAAAATAAGCAATTCCAAACAACCCCTAAATATAAAAATGAAGTTAAGCAGCATCCAAATGTTTGTCTCAAACTAGTGAAGAAACTATAGTGTTAATAATTTCATTATACAGATTGTACGAGCACTGGAAGGCGAGGGATCATTACACTCCTTGAATGATGCCTTGAATCCGCAACGAGTGGACTCCACATTGAGTCATATGAGCCCTGATGCACCAACTTCCGTTGTTTATGACACCCGGGCCTACAATGACGACATGAAGAAGCTCAGGGAGATGGTAGAAGATTTCTCAAAGCGCTAGTATTTAACACAAGTGAACGTGCTCTTGATGGGCATTTCATGTCTTGTAAGGTGCAAAGAAAGCTGTTTTTGATGTTTTATGACTCGGGTCACGTGCTACAGGACATTATGGCAAGGTTTATGAGAGAATGTTGGGAAATTATTTGTCAGAGGGATATCAAGTCGATAGGAGAAATAAGAAGCATTTGCATCAACCATGTTTTTAACGTTGTACATACACTTAAACTAATATATGTTGTCTGCTTAAAGATGAAAACAAAGTAATATACATTTTTGTTGTGATTTTCTCTGTCATATTTTGTAACATTTTTTGTGGAGTAGAATTGTTATAACTTATAAGATCCTAAATTCTGTATTTATATGCAGTTTGAATACTCCATACTTGTCAGATAATAACCTTAATTAAAAGTTTTGTATTAAAAATTCAGGATGTAATTACTTGCAACTACATATTTTATATCACAATTCCCGAATTGTATGTTCAGATAATTTCATTAACTGTTCAAAATTTTATGCAGTGTGAAAGTGTGTTAGTGCTAGTGGCAGAGTTATCACTGATCAACTAGTAATTTGATTTTCTGACACAAGTTGTTTCATAATAAGTACAATCACGGTCACAACATCAATCAATGTTTCAGGTTGTTTTTACATGATGACTTTATTTGTTCGTTTTTCTTGTCAATACGTTATAAGCTATTTTGCATTTCACAAATAAAATAGGGCGCCCCAGACACAATATATTGATTTTATGCCCACAAAGATCGACATATTGATACAGAAAAGCACATTAGTATTGTCTTAGTTTCATAATTTCTCTGCTCAGTAACGATCCACTGTATCTGTATTTATTCAGTAATATTTCCGCAGTTAAATAAGACCGAAAACTAGAATAAAATGTTACTGATTCAAAACTACAGCCATGTTTACAAGTCTGAAGGACATTTTTGCATTGAACTAATTCATCCTTTATTAGCTGTTTCAATTGAAGCTGCACAATTAAAATAACTTATCATTTGAGTATTTGACTACTCCAGCGTAAAAGGCTTTAATGTTTTGTTTTTAATAAAATAAAAAACCATTGATGTATCTTTTCAAAAGTTGATATCATTTACTAATTGCAGAATATTATTTTCCTTTTTAAATGGTTGACAAATTTATAAAACATGATGTTGGTTTGTGAACATTTCGAAATAAAAACAGGATAAGACGATTAGTGAACCAAGAATAAGTTAAACTGTGAAACCAAATTGAACCAAAGTTCATTGGGGTGGACGTATGGTTATAAAGCCACATAAAGTTTTGGTTTCCAACAAACCGTTACGACTGAATCATTTACAATTCTATTCATTATATCCCTCCAACACATCAGCCATACTTTTAGACGAGGGACTTGTATATCTTACAATTATTCTTGTACAGATTCTTTGTAGGATATCTTCATCAGTTGTTTAAATGCTAACTTCCAATGATAACATACAAGCATACATGATAAAAAACAAAATCTACACTCGTATCATACATGTGGAACAACAAACTTCTCAACACTTAGAGATTGAGTGGGTTGTAAGCGCTTTGTAGTTAACATCTTTGGCATCGACATGCCTCCTGAAATTATAATCTCTGTATAACGTGCAATTGGAAATTTCCATTTATCAGCAAAGTTTATATTCAAGAAAACAATGAGTTACACTAGCAGAGTAAGTAAATAGTGAGTATCATATCCAGGGCTTTTTAATATCATAACAAAAGAAGTATGGGACTGCACTATTGTGATTTTTAATCTTTATTTTTATATTACTTAAAATCCTAAAATATACCTTTGCTTGACTGTTACATTTTTAGCACAACTTCAGCATCATCCGTGATGCAATGAACTGTGTATCCAACACAGTTCATGTCGATGTTAAAGTTTCCAACTAGAATCTTAAACACACACTGTTGGTTTAGCATTCCTTCATATTCAAGCGGCATCACGTTGGGATCTCCACCCTAAGTTTATAAACATGAAAAATTTTAGACCATAGATATGATAATTTTTAACGTAGTGATAGTCACAAACGTAATACATAACGAGATGAATAAAACATACCAAAAGCTACATCGGTGTTAAGTCTCCAGTTGTTGATGTCATCGTATGGCACGAATGAGAATCCATCACCAGTTGGTTCAAATGCTGGAACTCTACACGCTTTAGTGCCCCTGTAAAACTTAACTTTGGAATGGTGGTCCACCACGAGATATTTGCCATAATGTGTTACAGACCCCGAAGTTACTAATCTCGATGAAGTTCTCCTCCTTGATTGACTCTTTGAAATCATGGAGAAGGTTCTTCTTCACACTCGCTAGTATTTTATTGCCCTGTCAAGGGAGGAAGTATAAAAAGCACATCACGTGATGTATTACACTATGTAAAGCAACAGCAAAAATCACACAATGTGCATAAAATTCAAACTCATTATCAGCTGTATATACACCTTAAGATCCACAAATATCATTTCTCTGCTAGCTATTTGATTCGGGCTATTCTGGTAGGTTTGATTCCAGAAGTGATGCACTTAACACATATCACCCAATCATCTTTATCACCATTTAGTTCATTCAATGGAGTGTAAACGGGTTGATCAACTATAACTAAGAATATAAGTAAAAGGAATAGCAAGTCTGAAGCTGAGAAGAAGGATGATATTTGGCATTGTATTCATGATGATATACTAACGGTATTTATACTACAACTTTCATAATCGATTAAATTCAAATTTTGCATTCAGTAATGGACAAATGCAAGGTGAATCGTAATAAAAAAATTTCAAGCCACACAAACTTATCATTGAGGTTTGGTTTGGTATTAGTAAGGTAATGGTAAATCATTTTTGCATTTATCACAAACATGATGATTAGAGTGATGAAGGTTATATCTGCGATTCATTCCAATAATTAGGTGAGTAAATAACGAGATTTGTGTGGCTTGAATTTTGCTTTAGAAGAAAATTATGGGATGTTTTATTATGTAAATTAAATCAATAGATGCCTTTGACCCACTTTATGCTCAATCGGAAGGGTATTTTATCATGATCTTGGGCTCAAAGGTTTTTGATCAATAGGATTGATTTGTAAATACTTATATTAAAAGGATGTGATGTAATTAGGTTTATAATTACTAGTTTAGGACCCTTAAAATCGCAAGTACATACTAAAGATCTTATAACTCGAGATTCATACGTTTAGTTTCCCTTGCATTACTTTCAAACACATTCAAGTAACTACAGTAAACCACATGACTAATCACATATACAAAATAAAATCAACGAGTAAACAAAATAATATTTAACAGAAGAAAAAGTAAAATTTTTAACTTCAAACAAGCAAATCAACATTATCAAAAATAACTTAAAAAAACAAAATACAAAATATATCAACGAAAACCGATTCAAAGAACCTTCAAAATCAGTATATCAACAACAAATACCTTTTCATCTATAAGAATCATGTCCATCTGAAAACTTTGTTTCCACAACCTAAGAACACGAAACTTCATCTTCCCACATTTATTAACATATTTGTTTTGATACATGTTTGATTGGCTGTTTTTAACTGAAAATCTTTGAGGTGATATTCAATGAAAATCACTGGTAGAGTTATTCTCTTAAGCCAGTAAACATTTATTAACATATTTGTTTTGATAAATGTCTAATTAGCTGTTTTTAACTGAAATCTTTTATTGGCAATTGATTGTAAGTGTGATGTTTTGAGGAGTGACAAAAAAGTGTCCTTCAACTGTTTACATATCAGCAAGAAGTAGTGCACAACTGTTTGCTCACCATCCCTGTAAAAACTCAACTTTTGTAAAAACCCACCCTTTGAGAATGGGTTTCATATATTATATATATCATGAGCATCATAGTTGTTTCATTTTTCACATTATTTTTGTATATGCAAGTTGCCTTAGGTATGTTGTAGTTTTCAATTTTATTTGCCAAATTAGTTCTCTGTTTTTTTTCTTCTTATTCTAATCTATGTTTTTGCATGTTATGCCCTCCTAAAGCCTCTATGAGTCTTCTTGCTCTCACAAATGGACACATGAGCATAATGATGGAAGAAAAAATATGTACCATCTTCATGCATTCGTACAGTGTAATAAGGTATCTATGATGTACCACATGACTAAGTGGGAAATCAGAGGACCACATGATTAAGTGGGAAACAGGAGGACCACGTGATTAGGTGGAAAACCGGAGGATTAAGTATATCAGACAAGCATACGGAATACACACTTTTATCCAATTGTCATCTACATGTATATAAGTATACACATCATTACCCAAAGTGAGTCATGTAAATAGGATTCACCCCCTCACTTAAAAGGGACCTGGACTCTCTCCCCGAACTCTCTCTACTTGATTACTTCTAACACCACATAGCTCCCGTATTGAAGGAGGTTTTCGACATTAGTGGCCTACAACCCGCATTCACTTAAGTGTGGTGTGGTTTACCAGCCGGGAATTACCGGACGAAGAATTATATAACTCTTATGTTTGAAACCTCTCACGGTATATGGTTCAAAGGACCCCTTCATCCCGATGATCATTCATGGTAGAAGAACCCTTCATCCATTAACAACACCGCTTCATTTCGATGGAGCAACAATATTTCTTTCCATTAACTATTTTTTGCCTTCTATTTTCAGTTTGCCTGATTAACAAAAATCCAGTCATTGAGTTATTTCATCATTACTCTGTCATGTTGTGTATTTTAAATCTTTTTCTTTATTTCTATATACAGTTTATTACATGTACGCTCATCTTACATTTCCAAATTCTTTTCAAATGAAATCTATTAGGTGCGACTGTTTTGCCAAGTGATTTGCAGGGAATAGAAGAGAAACGGAAAGCAGGCTCCAAGACTCGGAGCTGATCATGACAGTGACTCAACACCAACGTCCTTGTACCTATCCAATGCCATAAAATAGATACATTTATAATGAATTCTACCCATAGATTACTATGTCTGTAAATGAGTATGATGGTGTTATGTGATTATATCCACCACTGATATTCACATTTAGTTTGCTTTCTATTGCAAGCGAATTTGTCTTTGCCTTGTAACAGACATGAGATCACTTTTGGGCATGTTTTCCTTTCCACAAATTTTATAGGTTATGTCAGTGTTGTTTCTGTGAAATCTTTTAAGCCTTGTACGTGCAAATACCACGTCATTTAGTAGGGCGTCAACCCATTAATTGAGGTAGATGGTGACAACACATACAAGGTATATGTGCTTGAACTTTTGTCCTTGATATATGTTTTTCTGATTAGTATTAAATATACAAACCTAATGAGATAAGTCTTAGTAACATGTCATTGACCAAGATAAGTTACACAGAACGTTTATCCATCTCCGTATTTGCTTGCAAACTATCGAGATTTGGGAAAATGTACGTGTTGGTTTTCAGTAGGACTCTAATGTTCACCTGTATTGATCATGTTCTTACCGGAGCCCAAAATAATATATTTTTCTTTTTACAGTTTAAACAATAGCTTATCAAAAGCTATGCTTATGCTGATATCTTATCTATATATATTATGTGATGCTTCCTTTTTATCCTTCTAATAACAACACGTATCCATCGTTACAAATAAATATGAACTATCATCGGCCGTGAAGGTTACTTCCTAGTCCTAGTTGTAATATACATATAGATGTTTTCCGCTACAAATTATAAGTGAACAGAAAAAGAAAAAAGTAAATTTAGATCTCAAGTAGGCAACACGCTGGCAGATCGAACTGAGTAAGCTATCACTTTGCCCTCCGTTATTCTCGGTTTTCCGGCACCGGCAACACAGTCCGTCCTATATCTGAGTCTCTGTATCCGCTCCGGCGACCGCATATTCAATTGTAGACAATCTATTGATCACCAATCGGACCTCAACTTACATGTATTAATATTTAAAGATTTATTCGTTTTTTGAGATTTAGGGTTTTAGAAGATCGGAGAGTGAATCTTATCTCCGATCGGTTTATTATTATGATAACTCGTTCAAAACTCGTAGAGCAACTGAGAGATAGCCAGATCCGATCTCAACACAAGTGGTCTCCTCTCGTTATCTTCTCTCCTAAACCAAATTTATCCACCTGGTATACTACTTTTTCTCTCTAAAATTGAGCACTTATATTCATACTGTATGTATTTTTCTAATGGTTTATACTATAATTGTTGAAATTTAGATTTTATTAGACAATTACAGACTGAGATAGTTAGGTTGTTTCTACATTCATCTCTATAATCAGTTCTCTTACATCTAGTTGTCAGTTGCTTCTTCAAATCTGAATAGTTTTTGCTAAATACTTGGAACAAGTTAGTGTGAATTTGAATTGTAATAATTAGAAGAAACAAAGTTAAAATTTTGCTTAGGTACATGGTGTACATTGTGGTTGGGATACTAGTCTGTGAGAGCTTTGTTCGAGATGTTTTCTTAAATTTGGGACTTAGCTATGATACATTGCAGGACATACAATCACAATGTGTTTACCGAGAAGTATTGAACTAGCAAGAGTTAATCATTCTTATTAAGTAGTGAATGTTAATATTCGGAGTGGGGAAGAAATATCATAATTAAATCGAGTAAGAATGTGTCCATGTGAGTTTGAGTTTAAATGCTTGGGATCATTGAGACATGCCATCTAATGGAGGTATAAGATAGAAGAAAGGGTTTATGTATTAAGAAAATGTCATGTCGTTTACTTACACAATAATGTAACGTGTCACCATGCGAACACTTTTCTGTATCCAGATTAGAAACTCAGGGTCACCTAGGTAATACAAGGGACTAGACATGGTTTTAAAGCTAATTGGAAAATGAATCTGCTTGTCACACATGCTATCTTTATATATCATTTGTAGTAAGTCTTGTCTGTAGCAAGAAGCCCCAAATCCTTGATTTGGCCATGGCAAACTCTAATATGATCAGATGTATAAGTAAGCATCTCTTGTATAAGCATATCTTCACTGAAAGTCATTAGGGCTGCTTTTGCCCATGCCATGAATGAGAGTTCTCATTATGAACAATTTTTATTTTTCAATTGAATTAAATGTTGTTTGAAGAGCTTTCCAAAGAAGCCCAATTCTTCAAGAAATCTAACTATGTAGCATTGAGGTACCCACTCATGCAAATTGGGAAACTTGTTGATTAAGTGTTTAGACTTTTTTGTAGAGGAACTTTGTTTTGTGGACATACATAGCAGCAAGAAACAAATGGGGTTGCTCAAATGCTGCAAAACAGCATACAACCTAAGTCAACGTGACATCTAAATGAACAAAACGTGTTCAAATTGGTAGATGAGGTGTGAGAACAGAGGTGGGCAAAAATCAATCAGTATTGAATTGACCAAACAACTAAACCGGGACTGAAAAGAACCTACCCTATTTTGTTCAGTTTTAGGTGATTCTCCAAAAACCTTATCAAACCAAATAAGTTTCTTCTTTCTTTCTTTCGCTTATCAAAATGGAAAAATGCTTTAGATCTATATTTGTCAAGTTAAAAAGGCCACAGTTTGTATGGTACATGGTTGGGTAGTAGACTGATCTTGTTCAGGTCTGTTTGGTTTGGTTATGTTGGATTTGTCAGTTCAGCTTTGGCCCATTTCATACCTGACAAACAGCCCTAGTTACGAACAATAATGAAACAAGAGTTCACAAATGGCACACACGCAGTATGGGACCGAGCTTGTTCAATGTTCAGGTCTGTGTGGTTTGATTATTTTGGTTTTCTCAGTTCGATTTGGTCCAGTTCATACCCGATGAACAGCCCTAGTTAAGAACAAGAGTGAAACAAGAGTTGTTTGTATGCCATTTCTTCAGACTTTGTATTAAGCGTTGATATAGCTAAAAGGGGCTGTTTAGGCCTAACCTTGACACTCTCATCTATAAGCTGGACATGATAGCCGTCTAGGGACCAACTTTGGGGAAGGCCCGATGATTAGCAAAATACGATTTAAAAAACTAGTTCCTACTTTCTTGCAATTGGAGATGGTTTTTCCTTATATCCTTACTAGTTTCTGAATTAGGTGGTACTTGGAATCCTCATTCTTATTTGTTCGTGTTTATGTTGAATAACGATTTCCTGGTTGATAGAACTATGGAGTTTAAAGGCAGTTTTTCTGTGTATACCATGGTGCTCTTTAATTAAATAAGAACGTTAGAGTTTATTTGCTCTTACTTATGAAACAAAATGGTTTTTTAGGCTGTGCTTATTGCTTACGGCTTGATAATTCACGGAGTATGTGATATGATATCATTCTGCCTAGTGTCATCTTTCTCATGATTCAGTCGATATAGTGTAACAGCCCAAAGCCCAAGGTCATGATCTGAGACTCTGACCCTATAACTTCATAATCAACTAACCATAGTGGAGGATGGAGCTCATAACTAAAAACTCATAAGGTTTCTAAGTTCTTTCTTTCTATTCATGCAGTACGGGTGGGTAGAAACTCCCTCACTTGAACACATGAAGCCCCCTTGATTCCTACCCACTCTCAGAATTGATACCCGAGAAGATGAATGAGTGTCCCACACCCCCATTCATCAAGTGCTACCCCTCCGGTACCATTTGTAACACTCAAAATCCCATTACTTTGAATTTATAGGGTGCTTAAACTTCTAGTTTTTATTCAATTGGGATGGGTTGTTACCTACTTACATATAGCCATATAGGACGTATATCTCATTTTGTTATGTCTATACGTCTAGCATTCTAGAGCAAGGTTCCCTTCTTTCTGCCAATAATACACTCCATTTTATGTTTTGTCTTGATTGGGTGGAACATATTCACTTTATTACCACCATATTTTACTAAATTACTTATTATTTTACTTTTATACTTTAAGCATTAATAATTCCATTTGAACTTGTACCTCAGTACCAGTTAAAGTGCTAATTAGTTGGTGACCTAATGTGGTGCAAGTTCTTATTTCAGGAGTCATAATTTAGAAAAACTACACCTGTGATTGTGCCCCTATCTATTATTGGCATCATATGTTTCACTTAAATTGTACAGTGAAGCAATCAATACAGTGATATGCATACATTACAAGTCTTGTGACTAATTATTTTACTAATGTTAGTGACAAAAAAATAAACGCTAAATATCAACACAAAAATGTATATATAACTAAAATTTACTAAATCCTAACCTTAACTCTAATATTTTAGTCTGTTAAACAATTGGAACTTGAGCATCTGTCATGGCCCATGACAACTTGTATGACGGTTAGATACTCTTCAACGCCTAAGTTGAAATTTCAGTTAGTGTAGTACCTGTTTTTATTCTTTTTCCCTCTTTTATTGTCCATTAAGTTTTTATCTTGTTCACATCAATTGATATGTTGTATAGAAGTATTCTAATCACAATTTGAATTAACAATGTAGGGTTGATGTTGCTGTGGCAATCCTGTGGGCCACACTATTTATTGTGTGTGTTACATCATCTTACATGACCCTCTACTTCAGACATTTCTGGCTCTCCTTTGCCATCATTTGCCTCGGTATATTAATTCCTATACGCTTAAGGATTTCTAGGCAGACAATTGCAAGAAAAAAGGATAGAAGATTACTATTGCCTTTGTCCATGTGAGCATCCACAATTGCTCATACAAGTAAAACCCAGTAATATAATCATCTGGATTAATTACCCTGGAAGAAGTTCAGAAAGAACTGTTAAAAACTTAACAAAGAGCTGTTAGAATAGTCCCTGTTCTTTTTTCTTTTTTCCATCTATTTGTACAAAACATATTTTCATTACTTTCACATGTAAATTTGACTTGATCATCTGAAGCCCATGTTATTGGGTATTATGGATAGTAGATTTGAGTTCTTTATTTCTTCGGAATCATACTGTTAGAAACTAAAAAATGTTTTCACCAAATTATAATGTTCCAGCTCCTGCGTTGTGTAAAATGTACTTTGGTGCATTGATGATTAATGATTAATTTGCCTTCGGAAAATCATCAAAATTTTCTAACGCATATATGCAAATGATACTAAATATTTTTCTTATTGTACCAGATTTTATCTGCCCAACCCTTTCTATAAAACCGTAAACACCTCAATTATCACTTGGTGACCCTAAATTAATGATACACAGGTCTTCCGGATTGCAATACAATTACGATTCAGAAGACAATAAATTCAATACAGAAGCTAACTTATTAGCCTCTTTGTGTTAATGATTGTTGACTTTGCTAATGCACGTTGTCATAATCTAATGAGTCCTCCAATTCAACCCAGAAATGCAAAGATTTTGATAGTCTGAGCCTTTTCTAGGTGGTGGATATGTTACTGCTGTTTCAGGGCTAAAATTTTCCTCATTATATATGCATATAAAGGTCATTTGCTTTCCGTTCATTTTTCATTAATTTGTACAGTTGTGACTTGTGAGTCGAGCTGCACTGTTTCCGCTTAATCATTTATATAAAGATCATTTGGAGAATTCTTAAATCTAATGGATGGCATATGAGCTCATCATTGCCTACAGTCAGTGGATAGTATTGGCCATGCAACAGCACATGCCTCAAAAGGTAAACCTGACGTCTCTCTTTTTTTTTCCTTTAACGAGATACGGATTATTGAATAATCCTGAAGTTTCTGCTAGGGAGTTTGCTCTTAAATCTGTATTGTAGTTATTTTTTTAGTTATGACATCTGGTATACCACTTACACTATGTCATGATCCAATAACGATTCTTGCGGTATTAAGAGTATAGTTAATACTTGACTGTCCTAGTTATTTATTTCAGATAGAACAAATAATTCATGTCATAAGTATAGATGATCTAGGATTAGGTTAGTTTGTAAGTTTGCTCTATAGAAAAAGTATAGATGATCTTAGGTACTCCACTTAGAGGCAGCAAGATTGGTGAGTCAGGAGGGTTGGATAACGGGACAAAATGAGATCGTGTTGAAACGTATAATATTTTGCACGGGTTGAAACTGCCTGGGTGGAATTGGGCTGACCCGTAAACAATATTTGGCCATTTTAGATTATATTTGTGAATAATTAATGGGTAAATTTTGATGAAAATAGTATTATTACAATAATAATTCATATCTTTTAATTAAATGATCCTAGGGGTTGTATGCATTATAAATAGACTGCGGACGACTTTAGCCCATTTGACTCATCTGAGAATTGTCAGCTAATTATATTGATTAGACCCTGTTTTAGACAAAACACAACACAATTTGACCCATTTATAAGCAAAATGGTTGAAATGATTCACCTCTAGTTTTGACTAAGAACCATATCAAACTAATCCCCTTTTGAATAAGATCTTGCGATGACTTTTACCAGTTTTATAATGTATTTTTTTGTGTCTCCTGCTTGGAAGTCTGCTTTTGTATGACATCATGGAAGGGAGTATCCTCAAACAAAACAGGATACCCATATTTAGGAGTTTTAAAGGGTCCACCTTCAATTTTATGCATAATTATATCTTCCACTAAAAAAGTTGGTTTGGGAAAAAGCTTATAGATCCACTGCCGTACTAACATGTGATACATGTGTGTGCCTGAGTGTGTATGTATCAGTTGAATTTCTTGACTTTAAATAGTGATTACTCTTATAAAGATCAATGAAAGTAGACATCCTTATATATAATAGCTGCAACATGCCCCCACACACAATAAAAAGGAAGGTGAAGGAAAAAAGATTAAGACAGCACAAGGTTTGAGAATTAAAGTATGCACTTCTTAAAGATTGATAATGGTACTAGTCTAAAGCATTGTTGCACATAGGTGTGTGCCTTTTGTGAGATTCGCAAAATAAAACCATAAATGTAATTAAGGTTTTAAAATCAGTTAGTATCTCCGGTCTGTAGAGACTCGAGATGTGTAGCTAGTTATGCAATAATAAAATAAAATGCTGAGACTTGCAATTAGTTTTCTGTGTGATAAAGCGAAGTTATGTTGTGGAGAGATAGTGGGGGGATTAGATGTTCCCTTTAGTAGCATCACCTCATGGATAGCATAGCTTAGGAACCTTATTATATCAAATGAATTGTAAAGAATGGAATTTGTTCACCTAAAGATATACTTGCTATTTTTGTAGTTGTAGCCTGAGTAGGGAGATTTATGTTGTTTTTCTTAGACATTCTCTTATTCACATGGTTAGCACTTGTATTTTTGTTTATAAACCCGTACTTTCAAAGCTCAGTAACTAATACAAAAGTTCTAGCCATGTTTACATGGTTTGCCTTAAGCCAAGACATGGACTTGAAGTCTTGAACCTCTTTACTGGCTAACATGCAACTTTTATTACACAAGAAAAGAAAAAAGTAAAAGATACATTCAGAATAAATAATTTTTCATACTATTTTCTAGGCCAAATAGAGTTCCATTGTTGGAGGTAATTACTTAGTGAATTATTATTATTCGATACTAAGTTGTAAGATAGTGCATTTAATATAATTGACGGAGTGGAGTGAGGACTGTTTGAATAATCTTTCTCAGTAGCATATGAAGGTCATGGTCTCTTTATGGTGCCAAAAGGTGTTCTTCGTAGGGAAGGTGTCACAGTGAGTAATGATTTCTTAGCACATGTGCACTATGGTCGACCGCACGTCTCTTCGAGTTTTTTTTTTTTTTTTTCTTTTTTTATCAATCATTGTTCAACTTATCTCTCTTTTAATTCATGTAGGGTATGATAGAGGAACTAAGAAAATATTTAATTGAATGATATCACTAAGAAAACCATAACGGCATCTCTATGACAAACAGAATTGTGTGAGTAACTCCCAAATGAAAGCACTAGTATCTTAATCTTAAGAGAAACGAGTCCTTCAGACCTGTGCGATGCACACGGTTTGTATAAAAAATGTTCATTACGTAATATTTGTTTAAATTGTTGAAATATAAATTTGATGGTGCATCTAATTAAAACGTGTATCGTAATGTTTAGTTAAATAGCTATAAAATAAGTTGAGTTAAACGAAGCTCAAACGCATACGACTATAAGAAAAGACTTAACAAAACAATAAGAAGAAACTCAAGAGACAATTCATGTAACATTTAAAATGATTTAGTGGTTTGAAACTCCCATCATGTTCCTCCCGATAGTTTCTCATATGTTAAAAGCTTTTCTCTTTGACTCTGAGAAAGAGAGTTAATCAACGGTTAAGTTGATATCCATAAAAATTAAGCACCCAATATATAATTGTAAGTAGGTTACCATGTTTCTGACGATAATAATGGTTGACGACTTGATGATATGATAATATATGTGAAGTTTGAGTTCACCCTTTCATTTTATTTACATTAATTAATTAAATTGAAAATTAAATTGAATTAATAAGACTTAACATTAATGAATAAAATTTAATATACTAAATTGAATTAATAAGACTTACCATTAATAAGTGGGACTTAATCTTTTAGTATATAAGATACTAGGCATTGAGCCCGTGCGATGCACGGCCGTTTAAAAAATACGGTTTTAAATAGTTTAATAAATAACTAATGTGTCAAATATAGTTTCAACATATTAAGGTCGATAATGATTTAGGTGGTTTTAAGCATTATAATATCATGTAAACATACAAACTTTATACACTTACAACCTTTAAACTTCAAAAATCACAATTAATCTAACATGTTAAGATAATGCAACATTGGTACTGTTACTATTAAAACTAATAATTTACACTTATTAAAGAAATTGTGAAAAAGAAGAATCACTTAGTATTGAAATAGTTCAACAATGTGGAACTTATACTTTACGATCAACCAAAATTTTACCTAAATCAAGACATATAAAATTTCATCTCAAAACTGATTTCTCATTTTCAATAAAAACAATTACTCGTTCTCAACGGTATACAACAGGTATGTCAATAAAAGTAGGTGTTTGTGACCATGCCAATAAAGAAAATCAAAAGGTTAATCATATTACCAATAGGCTGTACCCAACATCAACATAAAAATATGATAGGATTGCATAGCTACTGATAGTAAAACCCATGCCTTGAAATTATTACGTAGTAAATTAAACATAGGTTGCAAGAGTTCAAAAGTCACATGCAGACAATGGCTGACAACATTTAAAAAACCAAATAACCAAAATTATTCAGAACTCTTCATCATCAGTTTGGGTTAACCCATAAGGGGTGAGTTCAAATACGAATGACAAAAAATCTCAGGAATCGTATGTGAATAAATTATAAAAATTACATATTCAGAATCAGCGTTAAAAATAGGAAGAAAAAAAATTCGTCGAAAATATATCATGTGAGATATCTAATTAAAGATAAAATGACGCTGATTCTAATGATGTAATTTTTATAATTTATTAATGTATAGTTTGTAAGATATTTAAATTTAAATAAACAGGAGAAAGTATGTAAGATGAGGTGGCATGGAGAATTAAATGACAAATAAGCCTAGTTCTTAAAAAATTGACACATAAGCTTAAATTAATAAGAGATTGACACATAAGCAATCCAAAACCTTGTTTTATATATATAGATAGATAGATGATCCAAAATTAATAAACACAACTGATAATCATAAATGACAATTCACGTTTCAGTCAAAGTTGTTAAACGTGCGCCTGAGCGCAATTTGCCTCTGGGCTTTCTCAACATCAAGTTGATGCACTTTCAGAGGTACACCAAGGTACTAAACCTTGGTTACTGACATGCGAGTCACTTAAGATTTGGGTTTCTTGACCGTTTTTATTTCATGACCAAATCTGGGGCATTAAAATATCTTTGGTTTGAGAATCTTAAGCCATTAAATTTAAAGGAAACAACCTCAAAACTATTCTTTAACTATCAGCTCCCGTAATAAGCCTTCACCTCAGTCCATCGAGATTCTTCATCACTCATCAGTTCATCTATACTTCTTCAAGTGCTATACTGTCAGCACCCTAAAAATGGGGCATGTAACTTCTAATAACTCTCTCAATGAATGAATAACTAAACAACTGAAGTCTTATTATTCTGAATACGATCTCCACAATAAAAGGACGTCAACTACGAGGAATTAAAACGATCTAGGTCTTCAGTGCTATCTAGACCTTCTCTTCTCTTTTCAACTTGGCATCTCTCTAGTTTGGTTCTACTAACCTGTCACAACAATCTGAGATGCATGCTAGATCAGCCAACGCTGCTGGGTTTATAGTTTACTGTACAAAAATACTCTTTAAACTAACGTAATATTATGCAGTCTTAAAATGCTCTAAACAACATTAAATAAAATTATATAGCATGCAATTTTACTTTTTTTTTAACTTCTGTCAATTGTCGTTTAATGACTACATCTGTCATTTGTCATTTGCTAATGACTTCTATTTTATCATGGTACCAGATAAGCTCTACAATTCATATCATAACAAATACAACTACTCTTTAAACTCTAGCATGCATAAACAATTTATTTTAAATAAAAGCATGATAAACAATTTAAACACATAAACGTATTTGCAAAATCTCTCTACTAATATATACTCCAGTTGAAAAAATCTCATGAAAACTTACCTTAAGATCTCTAGCTAACTCTTAACTTCTTGCTACAAAAATCTCCTACAATTTCAATACAAATCTTTTTTAACTTTAGGACGAGAGACAACTATCCAAATCTCTACTTATAAACTCTATTTGATTGGCCCAGTGTCTCGTGCACTTCTACTCTTTTTAACACGTTACCTATACATATAAGAGTTACTTTTTTACATTTTACAAAATAATATAGTCTCCATGTACTACCACAAATTATGTTAGTGTTTAAGAATGTCACTACTAGTATTTTACGTCTCTTGGTTCAACCATCTAAATAGTGTTTAAGAATTAACATTTATAAAACTCTTAAACTTCACATGATCATTCAACCATTTAAATATCACCATCTACATGTTCAATAAAACTGCTTCTTTGTTTATTTCGAGCCACACATTACCATAAGTCAGCCTTTCCTTTCTGTTTTCTTTACTCTAAATAATCCAACTCTTCTTTTAATTAAAGTGGCAGTACATGTAAGTGATTAAGATAAAAGCTTATTGATAACAAAAAGAACCCAATGTCATCTTATATATATACTGAAACTCTCAGCTACCTTTCTTAAACATTATAAACTTTGATTTCCATTTACTAATATATCTCTAATACATGCAAGTGTATTTCTCTAACATGTAATGCTCGTAACAGATCTTTTATTTTCCTATCAAAAACATATTTGTTACAAGTTATGAAAATCATTATTCGATGACCTTTCGGTAATCGAGAACACGACACTCGAACTCGACAAATATCTATCTCTAACATATTATTACTACATTATACAGCATCTAATCTGAAGCGGGAAGAGATATATACCTTTAAATGGAACCGGAACCCTATCGTAACATTGTAACCGCATCGTCACTAAAATTGATCAAGTGATCACTTGGTTCCTTCCACTTGCTACTACCGTTTTTGCTGCTCTCTTTCTCTTTAATGGTTTTAGTATATATTTCTTTTTGTGAAACATGAAGTTAGATTTAGATTTGTATCAAAGGAAGCAAAATATCGGTGAGGATATAACCAAACTCCAACAAATCGTAACCTCCGTATCACGTTCTCTACTTCTCAGATTCTCTCAGTTCACTTTACATTACAACCCCTATACTTTCAACCTTTTCCACATGCAACCTCTCCATAAACAAAATAATTATTAACTAATATTTACACTACCAATTAATAATATAAAATACTTGACCCAATTCCGGGTGTTACATATATATACATACATAAGCACTCTCTACACTAGAGTCCTTCTCATTCTGAAGAACTGTAGGTGGTGAAAGGGTCACAATGTTTTTATATTTGTAGTGTTTCAAGTCACCAAATTGATGATATCTTTGATCATGAGCAGATGTAGCAATTTCGACACATAACACATTTATGGGCTAACGACTCAATATGGGTTTTACTTTGGGGCTAACGGGTCAAGTGGGTAATATTTAAGTTCTCACTAAAATGAAAAGTAGTTTGAATGGGTCAAACAGTGTTACAGTGATAAGTCACTCGAGGTGTTTACAAATGATGAAAGTTTTCTGGATTGTTTACATGTTAGCCTACCCCAAGTCGACCCGTCTTGACCTTTCATTAACAGAGCGTGTTATTTGGCCTAGTTATTTTGCTACCCTTAAATTTGAGTAACCTTAAGTTGGAGCCATGTGGAAGGATATGGCTGCCATTTATCGACAAGTTGACTATCACACTTGATTGGGTTATTTTAGCGTAATAGTCTTGACTACTTATAAAGCTAAATACACACTCGATCGTATCTGTAGCTTTTATTGATGCTCACCCACCAACAGTATTATATTGTAGCATTTGATCTTTACATTGCAACAAGCTCCGGATAGGCGGATATGGTGGTTAGACATAATTGAGCTCGGAACTTTTAACAAGTCTATGTTTTGCAACATATGGAGTATGTTATGGTAGAAAGGGAACATTTTAAAGTTGAAGTTAACAAAATGATTCCTATTTTGCCACTTTATGGATTCAGGCCTAACTTAATGCAAGTGTGCTGGTCCCCTAGTGTCTAATCTAAGGTTAAACTTTTGTTTTATAAGGAATCATTTGGTTTAGTTGTCACAGAATGAATAGGCCATGGTCCCCTTTGTTTAAAGTTTTGATTAGACTGACAAACCAGGTTGAACTTAATTGTAAACATCCGTTAATCTCGGCCAATCACTTCTGTACTAACTACAAACTCTTTGATTAAAGATTAATTTCAGTCATTCTTTAGTTTCTATTTGTTCGGATCAACATAAGCTTTGATGTTATTTATATGATTCCTCTCAAGTTAACTTCTGAATACAGGAAGTTTAGAGTCTTTGTGGATATATGACACTTCTTTCGTTTCAAAAATTGGCGTTTGGTTTCATATATAGTCTCGACTCTTGTTGTAATGAATTGATATATAGCCAAAAAAGTAACCTTAGTCGTACAAGTTACCAAACAAGAGCGTTGCATCTGTTTTACTGTGGACGCATTCTTCAATGAATCTATTGATGGTGAATAATTAATGTGCATTGTTTAAAAGATAATTAAGACTAATTGTAATACTGTATGGGAGATAATGAGATCATTTCATCAGAAGAGATCTACGTTTACTAACAGTTGAGTCTCAGGATTGGTTTGGTGGTGAAAAGGGGATGTTTAACAAATGTTCTAGCTCTGATGTTGTCTTTATACATGTTTTTGGCATTTCTGCTATCGAAATCTTACATTCATATTTATACTTACGGTAAAAACCCACACACATTATAGTTATACTACGTTTAGTTCATCTATGTTTTTAATTGAAACTTGAACTAATAAAACATATATATATATATAGGGGCTGATCTACAGATAAAGGATAATCATGGGAAAGGGGGAAGCTAATCTTGGCCGTCCGTTAATATTCATCACGGTGGATTTTAGTTATCATTCATCACGAAGAATGTTAAATCATAACTCATGCCCACTATTTTTACATTCTTCGTGATGAATGTCAGTTATCATTCCCTCAGGATAACCCCTTCCTTCTAGATCATCCATATATATATATATACATATACATATATAGAGTTAGGTACAATTAAGAAACCAAAATATCGCAGGAACGTAGGAAATGACTTCAAAATCATTTTTAAATATTCAAAACACGTATTTTACAAAAATTTCTTCATAGCTCCTTATTCAAGTAACTTTTAGAAGCTATTTTTCAAATAAAAAAAATTTCGATCTTTTTTTTCTTTTTTTAATTTATTCTTTATTTTTTATTCATAATAATCACATTTTATAACCTGATAATCAAATGAATAATATGTGATTATCAAAATCCTATTTTGTGATTATCTCGAACACATGATAATCACATTATATTATAAAATAATCACATGTGATTATCATTTTATATTTTGTGATTATCTTGAATAATCACAATAGTAACGACTGTAAAAAAAGGTTCTATCATAGTTTGCAGAAGTTATTTTAGTAATAAACGTTGAAAAGGTTTTGAAGAAAAATGTGATTTGGAAATTTAAAAAGTAATTTCAATGTCATTCTTACGTTCTCACAATATTTATGTTTTTCATTTAAATCATATATAATATGTATATATATATATATGTGAACCACTTAAATACTGTTAGTTCAGATGAATGTTTTATCAAAACTTTCATAATTCATAATTGTCGTTAAAATATAAATCTAAAGATATGTTTAATTCATATTCATATATGATATATATATATATATAAGTCTCACTAGTTATTATTATTATTTTTTTATCACCAATCAAGTTGTCAGGCTGTTAAAACACACTTTGAAGCATACATTTTTAGATTAATTGGATATTCTTCATAATGTACTATTTAAGATTAGATTATCTTGTTTAGTATTTGCTTTTCTAAAGATATATTCTTTGTGTCAAGTCTCTAAGAAAATACTAGGTTTTATCTATTAAAAAGAAAGCTGATTTTGGTTTTAGATATTCTTTAAAAGTTGGTTCTCAATTCATTTTCGATTTAAAACCGGAACTAAGAAGGATTAAATATTTGACATCAACTATCTAATATCTGTGAAAACCACCATATTGTCTATATCTGCAAAATGGAACCTGTAGTTTTGTTCCTAGTTTATTGCTCTAGGACGGCTCCCCACGAAATCGTTCTTACTTTCGTTCTCAACTTTCTTCTCATAACGTTATAAGTATAGATAATTTTTGGGGCACTATTCTATCTTTTTCGTTCTCTATCGTACATAGTGAGAATGGAGGGAGTGGGGTCCATTTGGCCATCTCTACACAACTCTCAGCATTTAATTTTTCCAATATATATAAATACAAGCAACTATCACCATTTTTCAAACACTACTCTCATAATTTCTAGTTATTTTACACACCAATTATATCAAATAGTATATTACCTGTGTAATGCGACATAATTTTTTTTAAAATCAATCAAAAATGAAGTGATTAAACGTTGTAAAGTTGATACGAATAATATTTGTTAGATAAATGACATGATAAATGTTGATAATCATGTCATATTAACATGATTGTATTAATATTATTTATTGTGTAAAAGTTTGACTTTCCATAGTAACATCTCATATTATTTGAGTACATGAAGGGTAAAACGGATAATTCGCATCTCCCCATATTAAAAATAAGGAAGAGAATGTTAAATGGTTTATAAGGGATATAGATTAGATAATTATCATTCTTTTTCACACAAAATTCTCACTTTTTTTAATTATTACATCAACTATATAAGAATAGTGCGGACAATTCTCACTTTTAATACCGTTCACACCAAAAGTGAGTCGCATCACGTAAACTCATCATTCACATCGATATTGTATCTTTATAAATAAATTAGTTATTATGTAGTTCCTTCTTACTAAGTATATTGTATAATGTATAATACGTAGTTTCACACAATTTTACATACTTATATATTGCTATGTTTAATGTTTAATTTTCTTTATGTAGCTTCATAAATTTTATTACACCTGAGATTCAATATATCGATTTCTTAGTAGATAAACACAAATTTGACATTATTATATTTTTAGATTTTTTTAATTTTTCTAGATTTAAAGTGTTAAAGTGAAATTATTTTATTATTATTGTTATGATAAAAGGAAATTAGTAATTTTGCAATCCTTGGAAACTATTTTTTTTTTTTGTAAATTTATTAAGCTCAAAGTTACAGAGTGTCCCATCTTTAATTGAACAAATATAAAGTCAAATCAATTCTGTTATTTTGAAACAGATACCATCTTTTCGGTGCAAATAAGAACCTTATTCGGGTCTACGTTGGATTATAATATTTTTTCGTGTCAAATTTCTTTTCAGAAACAAAAAATATAAAGTTTAGAAAAATATAGTTATTACAATTTACGTTTTAATAATATAACAGTTATACTCTTCTTTTTTTTGCATATTCTTACGACATACCCACATTAGAAATAATCAATTTATATTTTAAACCACATTGGTTTGACTATTTAATTGTGTATAAGTAAGTAAACATATATGTGTATATATATATATATATGGTGGGGATCAAGAGGAAAAAAAAAATTAGGGAATGAGTGAAGCAAATCTCAACTATTGATTTCATTATAAATTAATTTTAAAAATTACAAAAAATTTTAAAATTTAACATTCATCACCAGTGAATGTTATAAAAGTTTTTTAATAAAAAAATCAAGGGTTAAGATTTGCTTCCCTCTTTCTCCAAATTTTAAAATTTTCCTATGGGTCATTCCCCTATATATATATATATATATATATATTCATTGTGGGATAAAACACTACATTTGCAACTTGTAATGATTTGAAATGAAAGATTTGACAATAGATGGATTCATAGCAACTAGAAGAAGAAAAAAAGGTCAAATCCAAATATGCTAACAAAAGCATCTTGGTTTTTTCTACAAAATGATCACCAACCATATATATATATATATATGCAACGCAAACTAAACGTCAAAGGTTGGATTATGCATGAAAACGATAGTTCCAAGTTTCAAATACACTCATGCATTCTAAGGGCAATATTGGATTTTTATAAAATAAAATTACACAATAAAACTATAAAAGTTAAGGTATATGGTCAAAAAAACCAGCTTCAAAACTTTTGTTGTATAGTGAACTAGATCCTTGTTTCCAAATTATAGATTTTATGAACGGGGTGTGTAGATTCTGTATATTAGTAAACTATCATTATCATTATCATTATATATGATTATATGAAAGGGACAAGACGTTAATAGTAAGATCATATTTTTGTGCATATCGTTTTGAATAAATTTGCATAGAAACAAAAATGTATTTGAACTTTTGTGGAAAAATGATGCTATGGAACATAAAGCTAAAAATATATTGCTTTTAGTTTCCAAGTGTCTAGTCAAGTTATCTTAATCAAATTATTGAAACAACTAAACTCCACAATACATAACTTTTCAAGCAATGACATATAACGCCAAGATCTTTTGTATGGGTTCGATAATATAGTGTCAAAAAGCTCTAGCTACGTGTAATTTTCAAGGCCATTATTAAGAAACTAAATTTTAATTGTTTCGACACTACTTAAGTTTCTTATACAAATGTGAAGTTCAAGTATATAGTCTCAACACTACCAAATCAAGTACCTCTATATAATCGTCATATCAATTGTATAGTTTCAGCCGTGACTGATCGTGAAGTCGTCAATGCCTACATTCAAAAGGAGTTCATTATGGATTTATGACCCAATCTGATATTATTTGAATCTATCTTTTATAGGACCCGACAGAATAGTTGCTAGCGTTTTAGAGTTACTAAATTAAATGTATCTTTAGTTTCAACCGTGAATTAAACCGATCACTCTAATTGCCGTCTCCATCAAATCATATTACATCGTCATCTGATCGTATCAAGTTTCAAGTCTAAGTCTAGCTTTGTAATAGATTTCATAATCCACGTATTATAAGAGCGTATATAATGACAAAAAAAAAACTCTTCTAATAATATTTTTACATAAAACATCATTGTCCGTTATCTTAGTTTTATAAAATAAATAAAAACTTTAACTCTAACGCAAAAAAGTTTTTCAAAATCCATATACACAAACTAATAAAAAAAAACAATTGGATAAAAGCTCAATTTTTGCAAATCTATTCATATCGATTTTGTATGAAAACCTCTAAAAGACCTTTGAAAGTCCTTTTTTATATAAAAATACGTTACAAGAAACCTACAATTGAAGATGTCCTAAGAACGAGTTTACTATGCAATGGTGTTGTTAAGATCAATCTATAGTGGTGTAACTTGTAAAGTTACTTTTCATTTACAAACAGTTAAATTACATTCCATATCAGTTTCAAAATTAAGTGGACTACACTGTTAGAGTATTAGTCGAAGTCCCGCGCAATGTGACGATTACAAATAAATTATATGATAATCGTTGACAATGATAATTGTTTTAATGATAATGATTGTAAACTTTTGTATCAATTCATTTATACCATATGTTATCAAAATAATTGTATTTTAATTATCATTTATATTATATTCAAATATAAATAATTATGATGTGTATAAATTAAAATAATATAAAATATTTAAAAATATTTATTGAATATTGTATAAGAAAAGCGTTATATATATTTATAGGATAAAAGAATATATGAACTTTTTGAATTTTTATTTCAAGTTAAAATATAAAAATGTTTCGTAAGAAAATATAAAATAAATAAATAGTATAAAGACGATTTGATTCTTGAAAAAGTGGATCCACTCGTGTCGAAGAAGATAGATAGACGCCAATAGCTGAAAGCCAATTGGCCGCATGTGTTTGGTGGAAGTCGAAGTGACTAGAGACAACACGTGTACAACAACAGCCCCACCCGCACGAGTGGTTATATCCTCTCTTAAATTATACTTTATTTAAGTTAAATTTAAGTTATAGTTTCTATATTTAATATTCCATTAATTAATTCTATCCTTACCCTTCGTTGGCATAGTGTTGTAAGAGCTTAAAGATTAGTGATATCAAAAATAGTGTTCGTGAACGGTATCTGAGGAGAAAACTGTTAGACTACACTCAATTACGACGTCTGTCGTGATTCGTTGTAAGTGTTACGTTAGCGACGATGGATTGTCATTCGCGACTGATCACAGTGGTGTTTTTACGACAGCTCATGACGGATAACTGGGACGCACTATTTACTTTATTTTACATTTTTCTTAAAAATACATTTACTTTTAATTAATTTAAAAACTACTTAATTAATAAAAACAGATACATTGATTAATAAAAAAACATTACAATACTTAAAAGAAATACATAGTTCCTAAAAATAAAAAACGTTACAATACGATAAAATAGCCTAAAACTAATTTTCGTCTTCGTCCGCATCGAGTTCCACGAATTCCACATATTTTCGGAATAAATTTTTTCATGTTATTAATTCGTTTTTTTGTCATTCAGTTTGTAACCATTAGTAGTTTCTTGTATAAACTTTAGTGACTCAATTGTCGCACACATTTTTTCGGCTTGTTTGATCTCACGCACAACTTCTCAACGTGACACTTCCATTCTATCTTTATAGCTCGCTATGTGTTCCACCGCAGATTCGAGGCTTGAATTGGTACCATGAGAAGAAGTCGCCGCGTCGAAAGAGCTTTGACTTTTTGCGACTTTCAGTTGGAGTGTACTCAACCTTCTAAGGGTCTTGAAATTGCATCATCTCCAAATAGCTCATTGATAGTATTGTCTTCAAGATCAATCGCTTCGTTCTCGGCTTCTTCATTTTCGTCAAATAAGCCCCTCGTTGCATTTATATTCTCGGTTGCATAAATCACTTTGGTTTGTCTTTTAATACTTCCCAAGATTCTTTCATACTAAATGTTTTGAGAGTCGCGTTTGTGAATTCAACCATTGCCTGATCGTAGATAGTAAGATCATCTTACCCGTTTCCCCATGTGCGGTAGTTTTCAGTGTGTATTGCGTTAAATTGACTGCAAACTTGTTAATGTTTCGCCATTTGGAGGTAAGTTGATTGCCACCTTCTTGATAGCCGTTGTTGTTGAATTTTGTTTCCGCTTTTTCCCAAAAACTAGTGCGTCTTGAGAGTTTTCATCATTCTGCTCTTCTGAAGTATTGACCCAACATTGTGTCAACAAAGCTTCTTCTTTAGGTGTCCATGGCTTTTTCTTACATACGACCGGCACGCCTTTAAATCTTCCTTTTATTACTTTTTTTTTGTTTACTTTTTTGTTCTATGGAAACGGAGTCATGTTGTGGTGATTTTTGTTGTTGTTCTCCGTAAGCTCTTATGACGTACTATTACTTATTTTTATTCCTAAAATACCGTTATGCTAAAACTAATAAATTTTATTCTATTTTCATCCATTTATTTTGATCCAATTGTATGAATTATATTTGGTTATCTTAAAAATGTTGTTTTTTTTTGTGAATTTGATAAATTTACATATTTGCTAATTAATAATCCTAATAAAATCTGAACTTTGCTTTACCAAGACTTATATTTTAGATATATTCCTTACACAAATTTTTCGAGATTTTTTATTCGAAAACAATTTTGATAGATACATTATATTCTTGCTTGAAGGAGGTATTGCTATTATTTAAATTTTCAAATAAGTAAAAAAATAAAGTAATTAAACAATTACCAACTTTTGATATAAAAGTACTCACTTACGCATAAGTATCGTTATAAAATATAAAATATATATTGAATAGAAGATAGGGGATTGCTATTAATTGTGGACTACCTCCTCGTTCCGTTTGTGCATCTAGTAGATTGACATCTTATAAATTACTGTACAACAAACCATAGAAGCATATAATTTGGCTTGTCTTATAAATATATTGTAGTTCGAACAGAAAATGTTGCAATTTATTATAAGAAAAATATACAAGTTGTCAAACATAATGAGCCAATGATATAATCAAAGCCCAAAACATTATTTTATTTCATTATTTAAAAGAGATCGATGGACCCGTACAATTATACATGTCACATCCAAACTAGTCACTATACCATAAATATAGGGGCCAGGCAGACTTTTATTTCATGAGATGCGGTCAATCTTTTTCTTAGCGACATTTTCCTCTATTAAATATCTTTTACTTTATTTTGAAAATAACATCAACATTTACCTTTTTGTATTATACTCAATAAAAATGTTTAACTTATTTGAAAAAGAATATATATATATATATATATAAAAAGTGGTATATCAAGAGGGAACTCAAAAAATTAGAGAAGAATAGAAGCAAATCTCAACCCTCAATTTTACCATAAATGAATTTTAAAGATCACAAATAATTTTAAAATTTAACATTCATCACCAATGAATGTTAAAAACGTTTTGTTATAAAAAAATCAAGGGCTAATATTTGTTTATCTCCTTCCTCAAATTTTGAAGTTTCCCTATAGACCCTTCCCCTATATATACATATATAGGTGTGTAATAAGAGGAGCAACTACATTTTAAAGGGAAGAAGAAATAGTCGATCTCAATCAATAATTTATGTGATTAACGTCCTAGATTTACAACAATAAATTTTATGAGCACACTGTAATTTACATAAAATGCAGTTTGTTGAAATTTAATGAATCTAAGACGATGATTATAGAAATTAACGACTAAGATCATCTCTCTCTTTCTCCTCAAAATGTAATTAACTTTTCAAATCTTATCATCTATATATATATATATATATTTAATTATTAAAAAAAGTAGCCATCCGTATGGAAAATAAAAAACTGTGAAACAGATCAAGCTAAGTAATTAAACCGGTGATCATTGATAATGCTTTTAGATAATATACCTTTCTACGTAACATAATAGCATTAAAAAAATAAATAAATAGTCCGTAATAAAATTAAAACCCATTATAAAATGAATAATTCTCACCTTCTTTCTTCTAGTGATTGTAGTTTTCTGACTTGTATTTTCTCCATTTATTCTGTTCAAAGCGAATACAAAGTCTTTTTATGTATATTTTTACTTTATTTAATGTGATTTGAAAGTATTATTGTAATCATGGGAGATTTCGGAATGAAAGCGTTTAATTTAGGAGTGGGATTCTACGTTGGCAGATGAGTGTTCACGTGTATCTCAATCATGTCATCTCAATTTTTAATTATTTTCTTTCAATTCCATTTTATTTACTGTAATATATAAATCTTGCGCTTCCCAATTTTAAAAAACACGAAACAATCAAACTAAAATCTAAATTATAGCACTATGTTACATTGTTATCAATGAGTCTTTTGAGTGACCAATCAATCTAACATGTTTTCAATTAACTATCAATGAAAACATAGTACTTTGTGGTGTTTATATTTTGTTCTTTTCTTTTTAATTGTGTTATACTTTCTTATTACAGTTATAGTGTTCACTTTAAATATAAATATAACTTTAGAATTTTATAATCATTATATGTTATCAGTTATAAAAATAAATAAATATTTAATTTGAAACAAACTAAAATAAAAATAAAGATAGTTAAAATGAGATTAGAACAGTGACGGTACATTAGATATAGTTTAATGTTTTTGGATAATTTTCTTCAAAAAGATCTGTAACGGTTAAATGTTACAAAAAATATTCTCAAAATATATTTCAATACAAATAAGGGAATAATTTAATTGGGCTCATTTAAGCAATAATTAAATTAAAATTTAATAATAAATCCTAATCCAAAGATCACAATCAATAAATAAAATTTAATGTTAAATCCTAATCCAAAGATCACAATCAATAAATTAACATATATATTAACCATTATCAACGTGTTAATTTTGCTTATTCAAATATGGTTTGCTCTAAGAAAGGCTATGTACATCAAGTTGAAACATTATTCAGCTGATTTTGTTATTATTCATTATAGCAAGTAATAGTTATTACTATTTGTATTAATATATTGATTTCATTGCTCATAAGTCGGCAGTATCAACTATCAACTTCCATCTACAGATCTTTTAATGTGTGGATATCACATGATATTTTATTCAATTAAATTACTTAAGGTTTTGATGAAATCTTCAATATTTATTTAAATTTTATTTTAAATTTTAAATTCTTATAAAACGTTTACTATTAAGTTTTAATATCTAAAAATTTAAAGATTATAAATTATATTTATGCATTTCTCAATAATAAATAAATATAAAAATTAAAAATCAAATCAATATACACTTAATTGCTTCTTTTATTTATACATTTCATAATCTCAACACAAATAAAGTAATAAGTATGTTCATATTACTTATACGTATAACTCGACACAGATCAAGGTAATTTTTTGGTTCCTGACATGTAAGTTTCTTAATTATATATTGATAAATCCTCCAACATTTGTAACTTACGATATGTGTATTTCTCCTTCCATTTCAAAACATTTCTGCAAGTCACGTAATGAAATTGGAATATAATATAAAAATGTACTCGGTTCAGTGGAAATTAAAATATGGTAAGTTCAAACTTGCAAGGAGGTTAAAAAATCAAATGGTTTGTTAAGTTTTTTGTATTGTGAGTAGAAAGTACATTATAATATTTTATAGTAATCTAACAGGAGGTTTTCGACAACAATAACCACATACACTATAATGAAAGGTTTGACAACGTGCAACATTACATGTTTACAATACAAATATCTTAAACGTACACTAACAATTTAATTTATCATACCTACTCGGTCGATAACAAGTTTTAATGGTTATATTTTATGATAGAAAACAAAAACCAAGACAACTACACAAATCATACACAATGACATGTTACATTTGATCTATTTGATAAATGCTTCATAAATCTAGGGTACAAACATTACACCTTTACGCTCATGGTATATGTTTTTACGTTTCTACATAAATATGTGTATCTCAGCCTCTATTCAATATATTTTTGTAATGTCAACTGCGTCAACTTAAAATTTACGTAATAAAAAAAAAATATAATATAAAATTTGATTTAATATTATGTGGTAGTCCTGCGAATTTGCGGGTTATAATCTAGTTATCTTTTAAAAAAAATATGAAATAAATAATAATTAAAATACAGTTATTGTGATAACATAAAGTATAAATGAAATTGAAACAAACATCTATAATTATTATCATTAAGACGACTATTATTATTGACCATCATCATATTGCTTATTCATAATCACCACATTGCGCGAGAACCCAACTAATGTATTTATTAACCACATATCACCTATAATTTTAAGTCGAGTATTCTATAAATATATTGAATTATTTCAAGATCAATT
The DNA here is from genome assembly GCA_963921325.1 of Logfia minima. NCBI lineage: Eukaryota > Viridiplantae > Streptophyta > Magnoliopsida > Asterales > Asteraceae > Logfia > Logfia minima. Next base: position 11,024,572 of record OY992768.1, read on the forward strand.
GTAAACATGCAAAATTTAAACTTAATTGATACTTCGAATTTAAAAAATATAAATTAAACCATTACCCTTAAAACACTTTCTATCAAAATTCAATTCTTAAATCTGCCAAGAATGTTCATTCCACTACATCCACGGTCAACCCTTATACAGTCGATCAAATTGTACTAGTTTTTCTCTTGGACTTTTCTCAGATGTGTTTTAACGTCAATTACTTCATATCTTTTTATTTCGTCTATTTAACGAGACTTAATTATTCTAAACCTAAATAAAAATTACTAGACACTTTTTTTTTCTTCATATAGTAACACAATTACAAATAGAGCTGAGAACAATATAACATAACATATATATATTAAGAGATGATTTAGAGGGGATGAGTAATCTTAATGGAAGCTAACATGGGTCGTCCGTTAACATTCATTATGGTAAATGTTAAATTATTATTTTTTTAATGAAAATTTCAATTTAAAAGTATTTTATTATAAATGAAATGAAATAATACGTTAGATAAATACATAACGATTACGGCTTGGAACAAACAAACAATATATTTTACTTTTTGGGTAATAGATGGTGTTGGGTAATTAAAGTGAGAGCAAAGAAAGACAAGAATAAAAAATACATTTAAAAAAAAAAAAAAAAGAAGAAGATGCTAATTGGTTTGAAAACCAACATTAAGTTTTTGTTTTTTGTTCCAACTCACCCCTTCCAAAAAGTAAAGTAATCACCTTATAAATATAAAAATTAAAAAATCTTCTAAAAAAGTCGAAATTTCCTTTTCCATCAGATGGAACATTGCCAGCATAATGTACTTGTATAAAGGTGGACTCTCATCTCATTTACACCACCACCTCCTCCCCACAAACACACACCAAAAACACACTCATTGTGTGTTCCATAATCTTTAAAAACAAAAACAAAAATGTCTGACTTTGAGTTCATCATCTTTGTGTCACTTCTAATGTTGACTATATTTCTCATCTTGAATCTTGTCAAAAGAAGTATACTTAATACTTCAACACCCAACCTTCCACCAGGGAACATGGGTTGGCCTTTCATCGGTGAAACAATCGGTTACCTCAAGCCGTATTCGGCCACCACCATCGGTGACTTCATGGAACAACACATACTGAGGTAAAATTTATATAATTCACATGTTTCAAGAATCTTTTTATATAGAAACCACCATAACATGTCACTCTTGACTGATATTTTTTATAAAGGCAATAAATCACGCACAATCACCATAATCTGATTTTAAGGTTGGAGGGTCAACTCGATATCGCTAAATCAGTGGTTATTTGGTTGTCACTTTACTAATATTTACGTTTATATGATAATGATCAATTATTAGCAATTTTAATCTATAAGTATTAGAATTATATAGTTATGTGTTAACGGTTAAAACAACGAGAGTAGTTAAAAGTCTTTGTCTATGGTGTAGGTTTGGAAAGATATTTAAATCGAATTTGTTTGGGGAGCCAACGATAGTTTCGGTGGATCCAGGGCTAAATAGGTATATATTGCAAAATGAAGGGAGGTTATTCGAATGTAGCTATCCAAGAAGCATTGGGGGGATTCTTGGCAAATGGTCAATGTTGGTTTTGGTTGGAGACATGCATAGAGATATGAGGCTAATTTCACTCAACTTCTTGACCAATGCTAGGCTCAAAACTCAACTCTTAAAAGAAGTTGAAAAGAACACTTTGTGGGTCTTAGATTCTTGGCAAGAAAATTCACCTTTTTGTGCCCAAGATGAAGCTAAAAAGGTAAAAAAAATTTCCCATTTGTGCATGAATTGTATAATTTATGGATGGATTATGGTCAATGTAGAGTACCGTAACATGTCAAAATAGGTCAGGTCGAGTTGGGTTGACTGCAAATATATTTTATCCATTTTCTAGAGAAGAAGTGTTTTAAATGATTATAAACTATTGTGTTAAATTAGTAATCCACATTTTAAATAACTCGATTTAGAATTATGTATACTCATATCCATCAAAAGTACACTTTAAATGAATTTCAAGTCCTTTGATCATCTCCATTTTTTTCTAAAGAAAATTTAATACACTACCCAATTCAACACGTCGATAAATAAATGAGTCGAAATTGCTGCATTTGGCATGACTGAGTGTTCTTTTTAACTACAATGTAATATTTGTCTTTGTTACAGTTTACTTTCAATTTAATGGCGAAACACATCATGAGTTTAGACCCCGGTGAACCGGAGACTGAAAGATTGAAAAAAGAGTATGTAACTTTCATGAAAGGTGTGGTTTCTCCCCCTTTAAACTTCCCTGGAACTGCATACAGGAAAGCTTTAAAGGTGAAGTCTCTTTCTTTTCGATCTCTTTAATGTTTTACTTTCATACCCAAAAAATCCATAAAAATACAAATCTTGATTTAATGATCATTTGATGGTTGTTGTTGCGAACAAACAGTCAAGATCAACGATTCTTAAATTCATCGAAACAAGAATGGAAGAAAGGATTCAAAAATTGGATGGAGGAAATAGTGAAGAGAAACGAGAAGACGATTTACTAGGATGGGTATTAAAGAATTCGAACCTTTCAAAAGAGCAAATACTCGATTTGGTACTAAGTTTGCTCTTTGCGGGTCATGAAACCTCTTCGGTTTCAATAGCCTTAGCTATTTACTTTTTGGAAGCTTGTCCAACCGCGGTCCATCAACTTAGAGTAAGTCGAAAACTTAACTTCCTTTGTATAACAGCATACATAACTTAGTATTTTAGTATTTACTAGTTACAATAGAATAAAATGCATGGATACATGACCTTAAATGTACGTTGTAAAAGACATGTAATTAACCTTGTTCTATTACTCTTTTTAGCAAGAACATGAAGAAATTGCGAAGGCAAAAAAGCAATCAGGGGAGAAAGATTTGAATTGGGATGACTACAAAAAAATGGAATTTACGCAGTGTGTAAGCTCTTATTTGTTATGTTTAAACTTTTTTAAAAATACAACGTAAATAGGAGACTAGATCGAATCGAAAGAAATTAAAGCATGATAAACTTACGTGATTGAAGGTGATCAATGAGACGCTAAGATTCGGGAATGTGGTGAGATTCCTTCATAGAAAGGCTATTAAAGATGTGCGGTATAAAGGTAAATATATACTTGTTCTTTTCGAGTTTACGTTATAACCCCTTGCTTATTTGATTAATGACCAAATAGTCCCTGATCTTTTTTAATAAGTTGAAGTTGTACCAGAAGTATTTTTAATATTGACTTTTGTAAAAAGGTTATGACATTCCATGTGGGTGGAAAGTGCTACCAGTGATTGCAGCCGTGCATTTGGATCCTACATCTTTTGACCAACCTCACCTTTTTGATCCGTGGAGATGGCAGGTTTGGTTTCTTTTTTCTCAATGATATATACTAAAAAGCCATAATCAAGATAGCGAAACTTGCATAATGCACCCATTAACACGTCGTTAGTAATCTAATTACATTAGCTCTAGTACAGTCATAAGAATTGATAATCTTGCATAAATGATTAGAGAAACTACTTGTAGACTTCAATATAAAGTTTAATGAAGAATTTAACCATTTTATATTAATTGCTCTAACATTTTTATAACCATAACAACTCAAAATATGTATTAGTCTCCCATGACTCATTTGCCTTGTATCATGGGTGGAGCTAGATATATAATAAATTGACGGAATAAAAGAATTTATTTTTATTTATTTTTGATATGGGAAAAATTATAATAAATTATTAATATTTTTAAAAAAATTATTTTTATGTAATTATAATCTTTTAAGAGTACAATTGCCTATACTGTTTCCACCTCACTCCGGCCATACTTGTACAAGTAAAATGATGGTAAAACTTACAAGTCTTTATGGCAAAGTTGCATGACCATTTCTGAATTTAACAGATAGTTTTCGGAGGGTGTGGGATGATAATTGAATTTATTGTCGGTGTAACACGAAAAAGAGTGTGGTACCTTGGTCGTGAATATTGTATTTACACACGTAGGACAACCTTTTTCCCCACACCTATGTGTTAAATGTATGTGTTAAATGTATCATAAATATATGAAAATTGCTAGGGAAGACGAAAGTAGAAATCGTTTAGAAGTCATTACCATATATATATTTTTACGGTAAGTTTCATAAATCAATCAGATATTTATATTTTAAAGCAATATGATTACTTCTTAATCATGTCTTTGAACGTATATATCTAAGATGTTCATCATTAAAGATGATATAAATAGGTTTTGTGGAGTATGGCATACTATAAGGTTGCGTTTGCTTCGCGGAACTTTTTTAAAGGAATTGAAATTTATCAAAGAAAATGAAATTTCAATTCCTTTAGTTGAAGGAATTTGATGGAAATTAACTTTATAAATTATTCAACCAAACAAACTAAGGAATGAAACCCCAATTTCAATTCCATCAAATTCCAATCAATTCCGTGAACCAAACGCAACTTAAGAGTTTAGATGACAATCATATACACTAAAATTACACGTTTAATATCTACATCACGCATACGTATACATACCTTACGAGACTTGAATCTACAATATTTTAATGGGTGAGTTTTTCACATACCGAGAGCACAAATAATAATAATAATAATAATAATAATAATAATAATAATAATAATGATGATGATCAAAGAAAATCCTATTTTAAAATTAGTTATTGTAGTGTTAAAGATGGTTTAATCTAACTTTGATCCTATTAACATTTTGGTCGGTATACAATGTTAAGATACAAGGTTTGAACTTAAAACTTTGACATCAAGTTAAGAAAAATCAATTGTAACTTGACAAATAGTTATGTAATTCTACGTTAGTTTATACATAATAACCATGAGAAATATGAATTTATATTTCAATAATAATTAACATTTTTAAGTAACTATATGTATGTATAAAAATTGAAAAAGAGCACTTGAGAAAGTAGCCGAAAGAAAAGTGAGTGGGCCCAAAAGAAAGGGACGAGGAAGTCAAGGTATGGACATATAATGGCTAGGGGCCCAAGATAAGCAGGCCTAGTATCGGTCGCACGTGTACGGCGCGTGGGCCCAGTAAGGAATGTTGATAATGCCAGGCCCACCTCCTTTAACTGCTGCTCCGTGCGTGTGGTGGGATATGATGATTAAAATTTAAAAACTGGGCGCCATAGGGATGTGTGGTTGCACGTGCACTTACGCGTGGATTCATTCTCCTCCAATCGCCACACTCATTATCCTTTCGGTTTTATCATAATTAATTAATAATTATTGATTATATTTGACGTTTCATATTTTTCTAATGACAAAATCTAAGAGAATATAACTTTTAATTAAAGATTTCGTTCTATTAAATTAATTTGTAGCAAATTGTGGTGTAAACTATGTTAATATTTCGCTCAAATTAAAAAAAGAAATTAAAATATTTTGCCTTAATGCTATACAATTCACTCAAATACATTCTAATTCGCTCTAATACCTCAAATGCACTATAATCCGTTCAAATTTATTGTACTTTGCTCCAAAAAAATTTAAAGAAGGAAATATTCACTCTAACTCAAAGGGTGGAGCAAAATGTGCATATAATATCAAATTAAAAAGTGACAAGTGTTAAAAATGTCTTTATTAGGCGAAATCTTTGACCATTTTAAATATTTTGAAAGATTTTATCCATAATAAGACATCAATAATCAAATCAGACCATTTTAGTAATTTTCTCATAATAAACACATACACATTACTCGCTAAAGCATTCGAAAAGTAATAATAAAACAATATAGCAACAAAAAAAGTACACATTACTTGTCAAAGCATTCAAAAAGCAATATTAAAATCTTTAAAATTTAATACATTATTGATTGATGTGTTTGACAAATATGAAATCAATAACTGAAAATTGTGACTAAAAATTATTTTAAGAAGTTATTTGAAAAAACTTTTATAAAAAGGGATTGTAGGGATTCTTTAACAAACAATCACCATCTATATTTATAAAATATGAAGATTATCAAATTTAAAATCTAAATCACCTTTGATGTCTAACCTCTTGCGTCAAACACACTCTATATCAACAAACATCGATTTCCTTCTATCAATGTTGAGCTAACAAAAATTTTAATTAATAGTTATAACAAAGTTTAGTTATATACAAATAATCACTCAAAAACTGACTAGAAAAATGATAAAGCAACAAATGAACTTTGAATTTGAAAATTGGAGTAAATCGATACAAATAATATGTCAGATGTCTAGTAGACATTTTATACAAGACGAAAAATAACACAGCTGAACTTCATAAAAGCCCTAGATTTGCTTATACGATTTTAATATAAACTCCTCGTTTACACTGCTGGCATCTCGTAAATTAAAAGGTACTTTCCTTATCTAACAATTTTTTTGCTAAGAAAAATGACACAACCATAAACGTAAACCAAGTTGATATTTTAGTGTTTGTGTCGTTCATATATTCGGCGAGCTTGATTACATTCACATAATATTCTATATGGAACTTCATTACATCTGGCTTTAATTATCTTGGTCAATAATTGTACTAGTAGGTACATATATATTGGTGATTGGTGACATAATTTTAATACTAAGATGTGATAACTTTTGATATGTTGACAGAATGGAAGTGCCACGTTGACATCTCCGAATAACTTCATGCCATTTGGGGGAGGGCCCCGATTATGCACTGGATCTGAGTTAGCAAAATTAGAGATGGCGATATTTATCCACCATTTGGTCCTAAAATACCATTGGGAATTAGTTGATTCAGATCAAGCTTTTGCTTACCCATATCTTGATTTTCCTAGAGGTTTACCAATTAGAATTCGACATCTCAAATAACATTACGTTGAGATATAGATATTCAGAAAAAAAAGGAAAAAATAAAAGGAAATCATCAATGATGGATAAAGAGAGACCTCATCAAATCTTATGTTTGGTGAAACGGAATCAAAAAATGAATGGCTCAAAAATCTCCATGTTAACATTGAAGTTGAAAGAAATGACAGAGTCAGTCTTCTTCTCAACACTTTTGAATAAAAACATTTTTTGAATTAGAAGTTATATAATTAAATAATATCATATCTAGTTTTAAGATATTATATTAGGTGAACTAAAAGCTTTTTACTTAAAATAAAGTCATGTATATGAAGTATTTTACATGAGTTAGACAATATTTTCCTTTTCTTATTCATTTCATTGTAAATACCGAATTTATTTATATATGTAAATGTTATAATAATAACACAAATATAATGTTAGGCAACAAAAGAAGTCGTTATTGATTTCATTAAGATTTTCATATCCAGATCGGTCAAATAAAACAAGACACTTTTCTAATATCTAATCACCTTCATCAACCACTCATTAGAACGGAGTATTATTTAACATTTAATATATAAAAAGGGTACTTTGTAGCTTTCAAGGTTCATGTGTCGTCTACTTGTAATCCCTTTGTTGTAGACTTCTTGTTATATAGGAGTACTAGTTTTTACACCCGTGTATACACACGAGTTATTTTAAAAAATATGAGATAATACTATTTGAACATTTTTGAAAATTATTGTAACTATAATTCATCAAATATGATTAGTAATTTTAAATTCGAAACACTTCATATAACAAACAAGATAGAACTATTAAAAACCTATATAAAAAATCTTAATTCATTAATTTATTAATAGTATATAATTTAGATAATGTTAATAGTATTATTTACTAATTATCTTGTTTACTATATTTATCTTTAAAATAGTTATTTGTTTTATTTTTTAAAATTATAATTTATGATGTCATCAAATTCCTAATTTTACTCAATTTAAATTTTTTTATTTTAATTAAATTATGGCTTCTGATTGGTTAATTAGATTTCAAATTATAATGATGATGTCACAAGTATGATTCTTATATATTATTTAAGATATGTTACTTTAAATTGAGATATATAAAATTTTAAACACAGAATTGGGTTTGTAGTAGTATATATTAGTGATTGATTATACCAATTAAAAAAGTGCACGTATATTTTGTCTTTGCGACAACATCATAATAAAAGTGTAATGAGCTGGTCTAAAAGGATAAGAGTTTTATGCAACACATGTAAGTGACGCATGTCAAAGAGAAAATTAGATATGTTCACCTTTATATGACACATATTTGCGATATGCATTATATATCAATAACGAGTTCGATAAATGGTTCGCGAACAAGAGGATGTCATGTGACCCTTATCCATATATAATAATCGATCTTAAGACCATTAATTAACCTACATAAGACAATTGGCATTTATAACAAACAGACTGTGGATTCCTTAACGCCCAATGATTAAATGCTCGATAGCTATAACATTCACATACATTAGTCATATGGTTTCTTATGGTTAGGGTCATTAACCCCACACCTTTACATTTTTACTTGTTTATATTCGTTCATATATTTTTAATTAATTTAATATCAATATGTATTTTTCGTTTTTTCATCAGTGAGTACTTTACTTTGTATTTTGACTTTGGTGATCAAACTAGTTGCACTCAAACGGCCTTCAAGCTAAATTTGATCTCAAATGGACATTAGTAATGTCATTAGTTAAAATTGCATTGCTTAAATAAGTATATAAGATAGTTATATGTTATAAACTAGATATCAAACTCGCCATTGAATTTTTATTTAAATTTGAAATTTAACATCTTGTGTGGTTTCTAATAAAGTATGTAATACACATTTAGTTGGTTTCATGTTATGTTGGTTTATTTTTCTTTTACTTTTTTTTATGTGAATTTAAGTGTGTAAAAATTAAATTTATTGCTGAAAAGGTTTATGGTAAATTAAAAAACATTCAATTATAAATGAATGTAAGTATCGATAACCAAATCAAAAATACAAAGAAATTAAAGAAGCTAGCGATCATACATGATATAGTTATAATACGGAGCAATAGTGATATTCTTTGTGGGACCTCTTTATACAGTACACATTTCGTCTTATTTTTCTAGAGGTCATTCTTATCACAAAGGAAAACCTTGAAAATCTAACCTAGCTGCTGATTTTGCTTCCGTATTTATCAATCTTGTTTCTCTTTCTAATTTGTTGATTTTTGTTCTTTTTAATTGCAGCTTTTTGTCATTTGTTTTGTAGTGGTGTAAAATTAGGGTTTTGTAAATAATATCAACATGAAAGTGGAGAAGCTGTGGAAAGGCGATGAATTTTGTAAAATTAAAATTCTTTTTAGCTTTTAGTTAAGTTAAAAGGAGTAAAATATAGTCATGATTGGTCGATAGAATTTGATTCTATAAAAATGACATCAATTTTTTTTTTTTTAAAGTTTAAATTAAGTGAAATGGAATAAAATATTAGTCAATAGAAATTAATTTTGAAAATTGTTATACCCATTTTTATTTTAAGAAAACAACTCAAATATCATGTATACAAGTATTTGAATTAATACGTGCATATATAACTCGACCTAACATAGTACATCCCTTAACATGATACTCAAAAATAATTGGACAACTCAAATTACAAAAATAACACTTACCTATCTCAGCACCGAACCCCTGTTTTGAACATCACTTTTGGACCCTCTAGACCTTTCCAAAACATACATATATTATAGCCTTACAAAGATATTCAAACATAAGTTAATATACAACTTTTACCTTTTAATAAAACGCAACACACGTCTATTTATAGCCCATTTAAAAACTGACAAAAACCATTTTTGGTTGCTGAAGTTCAGCAAATCAACTTCATTAGGCTGTTTTACATCTACTTTTCAACACACATCCGTTTTCAACAAACCTTATATCATGTTAAAGACATTCGATCATATAGTTTTCTCCGGAACACAATACATTAACTTGTACAACCTCTCAAAAATCGCCAAAAGTAGTTTTTCAGCTTTTTACCCAAGTTATGACCCGTTTTCACAACCTATTCAAGCCACATATTCATATGACTTATAAACCCGCATTTTCACTTCAAAATGATCAACATGTTTGACACATTAACATACTTACATATTTACATAAGTTATAATCAAAAGCCATAACCACATTTGACACTTGGAACAAAATATGGGCATAATATAACAAGTCGGGTAATCATATTTATGATTTAAAAGATAAAACTTGCATAGCCTATTACAAGTGCTCATCTACGTTTCGCCTTCATAATGTCTTTCCCTTCCCAACGATCATTCTTCTTACCCGACCCGCTTACACCTACAAACACAACATCGCTACGGGGTAAGCTTATAAGCTTAGTGAATATATAGGCAATTAGACACATGAATTCGTAGCCATAATCTACATATATTCAACACAATAAAATCAGCTCATAGTGGATCCATTTCACCTTATGAAGTTTACCGCCTTTTATGCAATACATACAATATAAGCAAATATAACATTTATATACAACCAACAAATCAAAAACAAGTTAACAACCCATAAACAACCAATTCAGCGTCATGATCACATGAAATCTCTTACACGGATGCAATAAGATTCCTATGATCTCCGCTCATTTAATCCCCATATACTCACCTTCTTGGCTTAATGCCGTTAATTTGCACACTTGAATTTCCAAGCTCTTAGTACCTAAACACACATCACTTAATCAATCTAACAAATGTTCTAAGAATCTAATTTAATCATTTCCGACTCATTACACAATCCATTTACTTTTCCAATTTCTTATGACCAGTTTGACTTTTTAAAATCAACCCTCAATAACCTAACTATTTTAAGTCATATTCCTTCCTATCATCTTACCATCTTTAAAATCAATTATAAATCATTCATACTAACATCAAATGAACTTTTTAAGTTAACAAACTCATGAGTTATCCTTGCATTGTTAGAAATTCAAGTTTTTATACAATCCCTCATGAACTAGCATAAAATTTCTTTCATATTCTCCATTAAAATCAACAACTATAATTTCTACACGTGTAATAGCATCAAAGAAAGATAACCCACTTTTTATTTGATTCAAAATGTTCACCTAACCCATTAAGTCCTTAAAATCACCATATTCTTTCACTTTTAGGTTGAAACCACAAGAATTAGGGATTTACCTTTAGTTTAGGTGATGATCATAACTGAATTTCTAGTTCTAGGGCACGAACTGGTGATTGGAATTGATTTCTTCTTTCTTCTTTATCTACCCTAGTCGCTCACTTTCTCTTTAGAAGTATCAGGAACTATTTGTGTGTGTATGTGTATTTTACTTATATTAAGTTATTAATAGATTTAATAGGTATTTACAACCTCAGTCCCTCTAGTTTAAGCCATTTAAACACTCTTCACTTGAAGTAGAAGTCCCGACATATATATTTATACGGCTTAAATACTTCGTAGCTCATATTATATGTATAATTATATAACAACTTTTAAAATAATAAATACATGTATAGAAAATAATAATATCTTAAGTTTTAGGGTGTTACAAAAATATAACGTTAACAATACCAAAACCCGTGTACATATGCGATTCGTTTATATCGGTAAGAGAAACATGACATTACTTAATTATACTTGATACAAAACTCTTTAAGCATCATGCAATAAATTGAATGCACAATAACTTTCTCTCTTGGTTTTATTGTATGTTAGTATGAAACATCTAAAAGAGCTGATAATTTGAATTGCTTTTAACAGTTTGAAGTTGATTAAGTTACACAACATTTGTTCAGTTTTGTTCTGTTACCAATGAAAAGTAAAAAGTTGTATAATTTGTGTTTACTTTAAATATATTATTGATACATATGAAGTTTTAAAAAGGTTGATTTATAAAATTTGAATGATATCCATGTTAAAGAAATTTTAGTGATATAAATGTTTAAAATTAATATTAATTATTATTATTATTATTATTATTATATAGAAAATTGCATGTTATAATTGTAAGTGATTTTCAAAATTTATTAATACTTTTATTTGTATACACATGGGCTGAGTATATATAATTGATAATACATTCTTTTTGTCAATACATTTTCTCTATTTTACGTAAAAGAACAATATATATATATATATATATATTTCTTAGTGATTATGACATAAAATAACAATAACATTATATTAATAAACTTCGTTCAATGACAATGAATTCATATAGTTTTACATTAAATAAAAATATATATTTCTTAGTAATTATGTTGATTTAAGATGTTTTCTGTTCTTTTACATAAAATAAGAATAAGAATACTTATTTTAAGCTTGGTCTAGTGACAATGATCTTCGTGTTGTATATTTAATTTTGTGTTACTGTATGTATTATAGTTTGATAGGGAAACAACTTGTCATGACTACGGTTTTCAAGATATATTCACGAAGTCAAAACGATTAATATTTATAAAAGAGAATAGATGATAATGAAAATTGTATAGGGATAATATATGAAAATATATTTATGAAAGTTAAAATCTATTTATTATAAAAGTTTGATGTCATAATTTCACTTTCTATATTATATTTAGAATTTTCTTTTTAATTAATTATGCTTTGAATTAAACAAAAGCTACTTTCGTAAATAGCTTTTTCTTTTATTTTTCCCAACATGACAATATCGTGACTTCTTTAGACGTATAACATAATATTGTTGACAGAAACTCGATTCTTCTTTAGACAGTTAGTAACGATGATTATCTTAAAACCTATCCACGAGTTCATATATATATATATATATAATATAGAGATATGTGTAATATATTAATCATCTACTTAATTTAAAGTTATCATTGCATTATGTATCTACACATATAGAGCTTCTTGATGGTTCCTAATTATCTATCATTTTATATATATTCAAGCTTACAATTGAAATATATGCATGTTCAGGTTTTATTTGTGAGAATATGTCTAAAATGGTTAAAATTATAAAAAATGATAATAGAACAGAATTTGTAAACCATAAAATGGATGATTTTATTAATTCTAAAGGAATAATAAACATTTTGTGTTTACACTCTTTAGCAAATTACAATTGTTGAAAGGAAACATAGACACTTGCTAAATGTTGAAAAGTCCCTTACGTTTCCTCTGCAAAGGGGTGTTCTAACTACATGTTACCTTATTAACAAGACTCTATCTTTTGTACTTTTTGAAAAGACTCCTTATGAATATGTTTTTAAAAGAGAATCCAATCTCTCCCACTTAAGGTGTTTTGGTTGTTTATATTTTTCTACGATTTTAAACTCACTTGATAAGTTTAGCAGCAGGTTTAAAAAGTGTGTCTTAGTTGGTTGTTCTAGTGTTAAAAAGGGGTATAAACCGTTTAGTCTTCAAAATTAAATTGTTCTTTATTATATGAAACTGTTTATCCTTTTAAAATGAAGTCTAGTAAACAAAGTCGGATGAGAGTGAAATAAATCATATGAATTTCTTTAATAACATTTTTTTAGATAACTCAAACACTTTAAGTTCCAATGATGAGGGGAGACAGATGTCTGATGGTGATGGTAGTAATGGTCATTTTCCGAATTAGGGCAAGCAAAATTCTAAATCTAGCAATACTACAACATCATCTAAAGAAAATTCATCTCCCGAGGGCAACATTAATTCTGAAAATAATGAGTCTACTAGGTTTTACGGTGATTTATTTAGGATGTCTACCAGAAATAAAGAAAAGCCTAAAAGGTTTGATGATTACATTGTTGAAGGTAAAATCAATTGGGTGTAAATGGATTTACAAAGTCAAATTTAAGGCAAACGAGGAAATAGAAAGATAAAAGCTAAACTTGTAATTAAAGACTACAGTCAGAAGGAGGGTATTGACTATGAGTAGACTGTTTGTCCTGTTGTCAAACATGTTAATGTCAGGTGTCTTATTGCATTAGTTGTTCAAAATGAGTGGCCTTAATTTCAACATGATATCAACAATGCATTTTTGTATGGTGATCTTAATAAAGAAGTTTACGTGAGTTTACCAGAAGGGGGTTTTTTTATAAAGAAAGTGATAACAAAGTGTGCAAGTTGAATACGTTTCTGTATGGTTTAAAATAAGCTCCAAGGCAATGGAATGAAAAACTTAATTATGCTTTAGTTGAAAGTAGTTTTAAGCAAAGTAAATGTAGTCATTATTTGTAGGTCAAGTGTGTGGATAATGTGTTTATTGCTTTGCTTGTTTATGTAGATGATATTGTTATAACATGTAACAATATTATTGAAATTGAAACATTTTAAACAATTTCTTAAGTATAAATTCATGATTAAAGACTTACGGAAACTTAAGTATTTTGTGGGTATTGAAGTATCAGACATACATCAAAGTGTGTGTATGTCTCAAAGAAAATAATGCGTGAAACTTTTGAATGATTATGGTTTACTTGGTTGCAAACCTGCTAGTACACCAATAGAACCCTACATGTCTGTATCTTGCATTCCTTGTAATAAAGATCAAAGGTTCTCTAATATTACAGAATATCACAAACCTGTTGGAAGGTTAATATAGTTAACACTTACAAGACCTGATATATCTTTTGTTGTGCAAGTGCTCGCCCAATACATACATGATCCCTTATAGTTTCATTTAACTCTTGCCTTTAAAGTGCTCATGTATTTTAAGGGATCACCAGGTAAAGGTATTCACTTGATTAAAAGTGAGGGTTTTAGTCTGAAAGCTTATTGTTATTATGACAAGCCAAAATGCAAGCTAAATAGAAAGTCTGTGACTGGATATTTTGTAACTCAATGGTTTTTTTTAATTAAAAAACAAGCAACAATCTCCTAATCATTTACTGAATCAGAGTATAGATCCATGGCTACCACTGCTTATGAATAATACCGATCATTAATCTTTTGAAAGAATTAAACATTTAGTATGTTTTACAAGTTGAGTTGCATTGTGATAATAAATCTGCAATTCAGATTGCTGCTAACCCTGCATTTTATGATAGAACAAAACATTTTGAAATTGATGTGCATTTAATAAGAGAAAAGGTTGCATATGGAGTAATAAAACTGTTAAAATTCAATCTAACATCAACATGCAAATATTTTGACTAAGGGGTTAAGTGTTACTCATCACACATATTTATTTAGTCATCTTGGTCTTATTGATTTATTTCAAAAATAAGCTTGAGGAGGAATGTTGAAATTTTATATATTCAAGCTTATTATGGAAATATATGCATGTTCATTGGCTTAATTGTGGTCATTCTAAAATATTCTAGGTACATATGTATTTAACAAAAATTTCAAGGGCTAGAGTGTGCATATGTGGAGGCTTAAGGACCTATGCAACTTTCTGAAATGAAGTGTGGGCTCAAAAGTCAAGTGTGCAACTTTAGGGACTAAAAGTGTCATTATCTCATTTATATATGCAAAAATAAGCGACTCGGGTTTCATTCAGGTTTGTATACCCGTATTTTTTGGACTCTCCAAACCTTAAATCCCTATGTTGATCTTTGTGTTGTTTTGGTAAAATAGTCATCATCTTGGTGTCTATTTGTTATGTAATCATTCAGTCACGACGACCGAGTAAAAAAACTTCTGTTTGAAAGTGTGTGAGGTTGTATTTCTTTTTGAGTTTGTGTTTAGATTTCTAGTGAAACATTTGGTTTATAGTAAAACATTTGGTTATAATCTTGTGATATTCTATATTTTTAGCATTTACATTAGTTTTGCAACGAATTAAAATGAAGACCCTCACATTCAAATCATTGACAGATGGTCATTTACTTTACGATTTGATACTGCAACATACAATGATGCAAGTGTAGAGATATATAAAAGGAAGTGTACTTTTTTTCGTATCATTTTTTAACACTTCCATTTTCCATTTCATTTTGAAAACTTTAATCATCGTGTCTTGATTAATTGTGATCTTAAAAAATGTCAAACGTGAAAGCCGTTATAATAAATTGGTATTATATGGTTATACCAATAATGCCCTTTATAAATCTTATTTATTTAAAAAAACCCTTAAAATTTTTCTAACCATTGATTTGATTATTCATTCTTACTTTAAATGTGTTTTTATCTTACCTTTCTTTTCTATAGAGGCTATATAATGTAACATCAATGGATGAATATTAGATCAAAAATTGTTAACATTCATCTAACTTAATGTTACCAAAACGAAAATAAAGTTAATGAATTTATCAACGTCATGTATTTGAATGATGTTCATTGAAATATTATTTATTAATCAATGTTAAGTGATAAACTCAATATCGTTATTTTACAAACGTTAAAAAGAATGTTATTGAGTTTATCACTTAACATTCTGTAATGAGTTAAATTTCAATGAATATCAGTCAAATATATATTTATCAATAAGTTTTAACTGATAACATCCATTTGATTAATATTCAATTGGGATGAATATTAAGTTTTCCTAAATAAAATATGTTGGTAACTATAATAACTCTTTAATGACTATAACTTAAATTTTATGTACAACGGTTAACTTAGAGATAATTTTTTTTTAAAATAATCACTAATCATTCATACTATAAAATGTAGAATCATCAACAATTTTCAGTATATATAATCAAAATAATAATATATAGATAGATGGAAAAATTATATTAAACATGTAAAGATGTAACAATCATTATTAAGATATTTATACACGTAAGAAGTTTGTAAATATGTACATAACTTAGTCAAATGAATTTTTTAGTATTAAATGCTCATTATCTTAACCCGAATCAATATTTCAACATTCATCATTTTATAACAAATATAACATATTAATTTTCAAACATAAGATATCATGTACCCTACCGGTATATAATTATTATCGTACCTATAAGTCATATGTTCACTCGTATAGTTGGCTGGTATTTAATACGAAGTAAACTTTTGACGTACAATGGAATTTTCAATAAAAGGAAATTAGGTGAATAAGGAAATGTGACGTTAAGTTCTACCTGATAAATGAGTGGCTGTGCCATAGCCCGCGTAGCCCATATATATATTGGGCTATAATTGGATCATCGCGTCCATTTTACATACCAGCCATCACTTACTTGCCGTGTACCCGCCCACTTCGATTTCGCTTCTTATATTCTTTTCATTTTGTTCGAATCATACAAATCTAGAACCGCGTGAATAGCATTATCATTATCATTATTATTATTATTATCATCATCGTTCATTACTATTATTATAAGATAATTTTCTTTTAAGAACGTAAAAAGAGAATAATAAATTCTTATATTTTAATGAAAAAATTTACTTTTAAATTTATATTAGGGTCTAAATATGGTATTTCATTTTAAGAACTGACTAATTATTATGAAGATAACCTACTGGTTGACGTTTTGATATTCTTACAAGAAGTTTCAAATTCAAATTTTACTAACCGTACATTTTGGAGTGGTCAGAAAAATAGTCAAAAACAGTCGCAGAATACTACTAAACATCATATATCTGAATAAAAACACTTATTCTTTCCAAGTAACCTGAACTGAAAAATTCTCATTACGTTACCTCATAAACTAACTAAAAGATGATATGAAATGCCTAAAGTGATGATGATGAAAGTTTTGTTTTTTTTATTATTATTTTTTTGAGAATGAATTGTTAAGATACTTCCTGCTTAAAGTTAAAATAAAACACCAAACCTGACAAAATCCAATTTAGTTAATACATCTAGTTTTCTTTCTTTCTTTCTTTTTTTTTTAAAAAAAAATTAATTAATAAAACTAAATCACGAGATATATGATGTATGGCATTTTAGTATAAAAAATGAAAAGCAAGGACAAATTTGTAAAATAATACAGTAAAATTTTACCACCTCTATAGTTGTATTGCAGCAGCCCTTTATTATATCGTCTATTTTTTCGCACCAAAAAAAGAATCGCCTATTTTTCCCAATTTATAGTCTTTCTCCCCATTTTGTTTATTTTATACTTTCACAGGAACAACAACACAAAATCAGCTTTCAGCTTATACACTGATTATACTTATACAGGATATATCGATATATACACACACATAAAGATGTGGCGGTGCGTGTCACGTGCCCTTCGCATTCCATCCCGGAGATCCATCTCCGGCGATTCTCTCTCACACAGATTCTTTTCTTCTCAATCGGTACTGTTTTGTATTTATATTTATTAATTTCAAATCGGTTTCGGTTTAGTTTTCTTTCCCAATTGAAATTGACCTGCGTCATTCAATCATGCAGTTATCGTTTTGCTTGATTCAGTTGTATATTTATCTGAATTTAATTTTATATTGACAGATGATGAATGTGATTTATATTAATTTGAATTTAATTTATTTTTTGTTGAGCTGTGTACGATTTGTATTTACAGTTTTTTTATTTGTATTGTAATTGAATAGAATACAGGACGATCATCATATACTATAGTTGATCATACATATGATGCGGTAGTGGTAGGGGCAGGAGGTGCTGGACTTAGAGCTGCAATAGGGCTATCTGAGCATGGATTTAATACTGCTTGTATTACTAAGCTATTTCCAACTCGTTCGCACACCGTTGCTGCTCAGGTTAGTTTGTTGTGTAGATTTTAGATATTTATGGTCGAATTTGTTATATAAAGCTTGAAATGTTTGGATATTCGGTGAATGAAAAGAAGTAAAATGACACCTTTTATGTCAATGTGTATACGTTGTTAGCTTTACTTTTGATGTATCCGAGTATTTTAAATTTGAAATGTGTATCGGAAGTCGTATTATATGTCATGGTAGATAGTTATTAGACTATTAGAGCATTGATAATTACACGTGAAATATCGTACAACATCCAAGATCTGCTTAAGACGTCAACAAATGATATACGATTGTGTATGTGCTGTGTTGGTTAATCAAACTAGACGATTTGCTTGATGCATAGGTGGAGGTTTTAAGAAGCACTTCTAGGGTAGATATTTTGATTGTATTGAAACAAAATGGAATGCATGAACCGTAACTTCACCTATGTGGGTAGCAGATATGGTAAGCATTGCGACAAGAAGTGATTTAGAAAGAGTTCTTTGTTATTTTAGATCAATTTTAAATAAAATGGATTATCATAAAAGAAGATATACTGTAAACTTGGCTAGTTGACACTCTTTTTGTTGGAGCATATGTAATATATTTTCGTAGGTGGAAAAAATGCTTATTTTCTTGAAATACTTTGGTCAAAGAAAATATAATATTCCCCCGTTTGAACACGTAAATTTTAAGTTTTAGGTTAGTTTAGGATAAGATCTCCACAAGTTAAGTACTTTTGGAGTGTTTGTTCTGTTCATAATTGCATTTGTTCAATAGTATTTAGTTGTGCTTGCCTTGTTGTACCAAGCTAGTTTACTAATCGTGAGATGAATGCATTCTTATATCCTTCTATCTATTCGTTCTTGTGATAAAGGCTTGCTTATCTTATAATAATGCATGCAGGGTGGTATAAATGCCGCTTTAGGGAATATGAGTGAGGATGACTGGAGGTGGCACATGTATGACACAGTGAAGGGAAGCGATTGGTTAGGTATTTTTTATTCTCACTTAAACTTGTATTAGGCGTTGATATATTATTTCATTTATGCAGTGTGTTCTCTTTCTTGTAATATACAATGAAACGGAAAAATGTGGCTTTACCTTTACCTTTATCGTAATAGACTTGTTAAAATTTCTGTAGGTGACCAGGATGCTATACAATATATGTGTAGAGAAGCACCAAAAGCTGTTATTGAGCTTGAGAATTATGGACTGCCATTTTCTCGAACTGAAGAAGGAAAAATATATCAACGTGCATTTGGTGGTCAGAGTCTCGACTTTGGCAAAGGTGTGACATAATGGTGTGATATTGGGATATATTGGTCTATACTATTTGAGAAATTGGCTGCTGTAACTTCTTTTGTTATAATTGTAGGTGGACAGGCTTATCGATGTGCATGTGCTGCTGATAGAACTGGACATGCACTGTTGCATACGTTGTATGGTCAGGCCATGAAACATAATACACAGTTTTTTGTTGAATATTTTGCTTTGGATTTAATCATGGGCAGTGATGGTATGTTACACTTATTTTCTCTCATTACTTGTAATTCTGTTTATTTATTCAATCATATATCATATAATTTAAATTATAAGGATATGCCAAATATCAGCGTAGAAGAATTGATTTGAATGTTGTTAAATGTCTATCAGGCAGCTGCCAAGGAGTTATTGCACTGAACATGGAGGATGGGACGTTGCATCGATTCCGATCTTCTTCTACAATTCTAGCAACTGGGGTGAATATATAAATTTTAGCTCAACTTTCTCATAGATTAATTGTTATATCTTTGTCTCACTCTCATTTTGTTTTGTTGTCAGGGCTATGGTAGAGCATATTTCTCAGCGACTTCTGCTCATACTTGCACAGGAGATGGAAATGCTATGGTTGCACGTGCAGGCCTTCCTCTTGAGGTATACAATTCTTTCCATCATTTGTGTGGGTTTCTGAGAGAGTTTTGGTTGTATCTCATTATGGGTTATTACTTATTTCAGGATCTTGAGTTTGTACAATTTCATCCAACTGGTATATATGGTGCTGGGTGCCTCATTACTGAAGGTTAGTTATCCTCCGCTGTCTAGTCTTAAATTATTTATTGAGATATATTTCAGCGCCTGAGCATAATGTCTAGTTGTTTTATGCAATACACAGGATCCCGTGGTGAAGGTGGTATTTTAAGGAACAGTGAAGGGGAGCGATTTATGGAACGTTATGCCCCTACAGCCAAGGATCTTGCATCAAGAGATGTTGTGTCAAGGTCCATGACGATGGAAATCCGAGAAGGTCGTGGTGTAGGTATGTTTCGTGACCAGCCTAAAGATATGTTGAAATTCTTTGTTAGATTTATGTTAAATTTTAGCAGTGTACCTGGTAGAAGTTGATGGTGAAGAAATTGATTTTTTGTTTGCTTGCTACAGGGCCTATGAAGGACCACATTTATCTTCACTTAAATCACTTACCACCAGAAGTTCTCAAGGAGAGGCTTCCTGGTATTTCTGAAACCGCCGCCATCTTTGCTGGTGTTGATGTTACAAAGCAGCCAATTCCAGTTTTACCTACTGTGCATTATAACATGGGTGGTATTCCAACCAATTACCATGGAGAGGTAGATCCTGGCGTCTATAAGTTGTTACTAGATGTGGCAATGTCAACCCATTTGTATGGGAACACGTCAATTCGGGTCGTATTTATCGGTATCAAGTCAAGCGAGTAAAATATAAAAATGAGCTAGATGTGAAATGAATCAAGTGGGTCAAAAGTCCCCATGTTGAAATGCTTAGAATATCATAAATCGTTTTATTTAAAGAAATTATAATATTGTACCCTATTTCAGTACTATAGTTTGTTGTAATCATATTTCATATATTAGTTATTTACAAAATGAAGAAAAAAAGAAACAAAAGGTATTGGTGGCTCATTTAAACACGCCCCAATCCATTTTGGCCCACAAAAGTACATTTAGACTCAAACCCATATAACCTGTTATCTGACTTGCCACGTATATCTGTTACCGTCAAACATGTTCTTTCCGGTGGCACGTATATATAAAGGCGTCCTCTTATGTCATTGCAGGTTGTTACCATTAAAGGAGGTGATCCTGATGCAATTGTTCCTGGACTCATGGCAGCTGGAGAGGCCGCTTGTGCCTCTGTTCATGGTGCTAATCGGCTTGGTGCAAATTCTCTACTTGACATAGTTGTTTTTGGCCGAGCCTGTGCAAATAGAGTTGCAGAGATCCATAGGCCAGGTAAAGGTTTCTCACTTTCTTGTAAATTTACATGTCTAACTCTTCTAGGATTTGGTCACGACGTATTGTTCTACAGGGGAGAAACAAAAAGCTTTAGAAAAGGATGCGGGAGAGAAGACTATTGCATGGTTAGATAAGATCAGGAATTCGAACGGTTCACTTCCGACCTCAAAGATCAGATTAAATATGCAGCGAATAATGCAAAACAATGCTGCTGTGTTTCGGACGCAGGATACATTAGAAGAAGGTGGCAATTTCAACCTATTTACTTATAAATGAGTTGATTTAGTTATGTTCTATCTCTTACGATTAAAATGGTCTTAAAATGGTAATTGGTCTAAAGTCGGCCAAAGTAGTTTTCTAGTTCTTAAAACCTCCTTAATCATTTATTCAGAAATTATCGAAATGGTATTTTTGTTATTGCAAAACATATTTGACACACTAAATATGTAGTAAAAAAATGGTTTGTTGCACAAAATGTACTCGGGCAACCTAGCACCCCGACCCAACCTGTTACAAAATTTTCCCACTTTGACATCTTACACAACTTGCCATCTTGCATTCTTACAACATCTAAAAGAAATAAGTATAACAATACAGCTACTCGCCAAGATATGTTTGGTGACTTGTCTATCTTCTTTTATTTCCATTGTGTGTATCCTTTCAATGATGCAAAGATATTGTGAACTGGAAACTGTATGGCATGGCCATATGTTTTTTTTTTTTAGCTTTTTTTTATCCTTATTCTTTTTCATTTTCATACTAGACCTTGGAAACAATGGCAAATGGGATGGTACAACCTAATAAGTCATTGTGCATTACACAAATGCGGATTTTAAAGTCATCTTCTGTAGATTATCCCAAGCAAGCCCGAGTTGGCGATCAATAATTTATTTATTTAAAAAGAAATCGTTTATAAAACTTATTGTTGATGTGGGAGGCTTCACATTTGTCTTACATTATATCTTATCATCCAATATGATTCACTTCTGTTTTGCAGGTTGCAACCTGATCGACAAAGCATGGGAGAGCTATCATGATGTTAAGTTGAAGGACCGAAGTTTGATATGGTAAATTTAAAAAATGCTTCACATGTCTGATATTTACAATATACTCTTTATCAATACTAAAAACAAACTCAATGTTCAGGAATTCGGACTTGATAGAAACTATAGAGTTGGAAAACCTCTTGATCAATGCATGCATCACCATGCATTCGGCCGAAGCTAGGAAAGAGAGTAGAGGAGCTCATGCCCGTGAAGACTTCTCGGTTAGTATAGATTCTCCAATCCTTGGAAAGTAGGTCTTCCACCTTTTCATTTTCCCTTGATAAGCTTATATTTTGTTGGCATTGCAGAAAAGAGATGATGAAAAATGGATGAAACACACACTTGGGTAACCATCTCTTCCTTCCATCTAACATATAGTGTTTATTAAAAAGCTACTGTAGTTGTTATTATTTGGGACTTCACCAGTGTTACATCAATAATAGAGGTGGCCATTTTGACCCATTTACTTATGAATGGGTTGATAAGGAAGTCGCCCAAGTTTTATTTTTAATTCATAAAACCTACTAGGTCATCTTAATCCAGAAATTGTATTATCGACAAAAAAAATGATTTTTGTAACAAAGTTTGACTAATTATTTTTACAGAAAAAATGTGTTTCAGGCCAACTCGACCCATCCCAACCTGTATTGCAAGTTGCCCATTTTTACCTGTAACTTAACCCTTCTGACCCACTCATGTTTGCCATTTCTGATTGATAATCACATATACTATACAATAGTCGTTACAGGAAATGGAAACTGAACACATTATTTATATGGTTTGGCATTTGCGTACTTATATTTTGTGAGTTCTGTAAAAATACATATAGGTTAACTTTGTCTAAATTGAATCTGCAGATACTGGGAAAACGAGAAAGTGCGACTAGACTACAGGCCAGTGCACATGAACACCCTAGATGATGAGGTCGAGACCTTTCCTCCTAAGGCTCGCGTATATTAATAATCTCACAAGCATTCAGAATGGGGCGGTGGAAAATCACTTGTTACATGTTCCAAAAGGATTGAAATAAAATTATTTGAAGTGCAAAATCTTGTTAATAAATCTGTTGCATTAGTCAATTTTCCTAATTTTGGTGCAACCCCATAGAAAAACCTACATATAAAGCCTTTGGAAAATGTTAGTCTTCGTTATATCTTATGTTAGTGAGTAATGATGTTTTGTGTTTGTTTGTAACCATGATTTAAGCTTATTGCTTCAAATTAAAGAATTATCATGCCAGTAATAAGGTTGTCGTTCGAAATTAATATTCACCTCGTTGTATGCGGGTCTTCTTAATTCAATTCAATTCTCTATAATTGTATGTTGTTTTATATGAGTTGGATTGATTGATTCCAACAAAAGTTGAAGAAGGCATGACAATACAAACAGTATCAACTATAAAATGAGAACAAAGTGTACAAACACCAACTACGATAAAACAGAACAATGTGAACTTAAAACTACATTGAAAAAACAATCTAACCACACAACATCCACAGTGACAAAAGCTTTTCCACTCGTTCAACCATTTGACCGAATGCTTTTAACTCGAGTTGATTGATTGCATCCAAATCATTTCCTTTTTAATTATTAAATGAGAAAATTATCTATATGGTCTTTCAACCAAAGCATTTTCATTATATGGTCTATGTCAGTAAGTTTTGCATACAAATGGTCACAATTCCCTCTGAAAAAAAAACAGAGGAACGGAGGGAATTCAAACACCAATTAAAGCATGCCACGTAAAACAATTCCCTCTGTTCAACTCTAAATCCCTCGGTCAAACCCCGATTCCCTCTGGTCAACCCCAATTCCCTCTGGTCAGCCCCAAATTCCCTCTGTTTTTAGATAAGTCTCCTGCATGTAAGTTTAACTTGAATTCCCTCCGTTTTCTTCCAATACCCTCTGTTTTTTGTCTAATACCCTCTGTTTTTCAATTTGAATCCCCTCCTTTTCCTATCAATACCCTCCGTTTTTTGTTGAATCCCCTCTGTTTTTTTAGCTTTTTCGAGAAGTACACAGCAAAGGTACAATTTTAAGCGGGAAAGCTTGTTTTCTTTTCATTTGTCTCCATTGTTTCCTTACAGTTCATGATAATGATACTGAATTACGATTTATTTCTTTTATCAACCAATTATGTTTAGGATTAGGAATTATTTTGTAGTTTTTGTCTCATTCTGTCGCCAAAAAAGATAACGATGGGTAGCAGCAGTTCAAGGTAAGAATACTAAATTTGTTTTTATGTTTTCTTCTAATTACCATATATTAATATTAATACTAATACTAATATACTAATTGTGTCTTTGGTTACTACTAATACTAATATAAATCAAGAGACCATTTCGATGATTTTTAAACACAACAATTCAAGGTAATTTGTTTTTTATTGCAATAATAATAAATAAATAAAAATTGACTCAAACATATATTAAAGATAGGAATAATAGGAATAAAGTTCAGTAGCTTCATGAAATGTAAAAAGAATGTATGTTTAGTTCATATAGATATAGCTATGTGATGGATTGTATGAAATGTAAGAATGACATTTAGACCAGATTAATTTTGAATTGATTTTTGTTAACTTAGATGAGATCTTCTTCAAATATATTTGCTCAATAAGTTTTGGTAGAGCATTCACGAAAATAGTGTCAGATGGCATCGACAATTAATGTGGTAAGTTGTTAGTAAAAAAATTGTGAATCATTTACACTATATAAGTCAGTAATTTTTTTGATTTTGTCTTAGGGTAAGTATTATTATGCGGATGTGAAATTGAAGACCCGTTTTGCTATTATCGTAGATATAGATAAAGTATTGAAGGAAATAGGGGATTGTCATAGACTATTTAGTAAAACATGTTTTGGACATTGGTTTTTCACCTCAGATTGTACACTACAACCCGAATTGTTACATTTTATACTTTTAAACTTTGTTGGGGTAAATAAGGATAAAGAAGAGTTGATTTTTGATATTGTTGGTATTAAACTACATTTTGGGCCAGAACAATTTTATTTGATGTCAGGGATGAAGTTTGGTGTTTTACCGCGAATAGCTGGAACTGGCGGGGGTTCATTTAGAGAGAGAGTATTTGGGAAGATTGTAAAAAAAACAAGTTACGTATGTGTGCGTGATCTCCATTAATGTTTTAGAAACCTACTTTCTAGCCATACGGATTTGGATGTTGTGCGAATTTGTTTATTAGAGTTGTTGCATGTCGGATTTATTGATAGGAATGAGTACTTTGTTGTTGATGAGGAGTTGTTACGATTGGTTGAAGATTTAGATGCTTGGAATAATTTTCCATGGGGTTCCTATGTTTGGCGTCCCACGTACGATTCACTTTGTAAAGATCTTAAGACCCGATTAACGTATTGTCATGAGAATATGAAATGTCCTCCAAAGTATTCACTTAGAGGTTTCATGTTTGCTTTCAAGGTACTTAATCTTTGCACTATTATTCTATTCAGCGTTATCAGTGCCCATATACAACTTGTTAATAATTATGTATACTATGATTTAACAGACATGGATTTTAGAAGTGCTACCGTGTTCCGCAATACTTTATGATAAAGAAATTTATTTATGTGTACCAAGAGGTATTGCTTAGACCCAAAAGAAAGATTTTGATTGGTCCGTTTGTGTGAAGTTCGATAAGATTTGTAGGGAGGTATATGTTGACAACTTTTTTACCAACCTAATAGAGAGGTTATTTGAACTTGTTTACTTGTGTTATTTTAATCCAAACAGTTGTTGCATTTTTGAACATTTAGGCCAAATTTACACCGAAAAATATTAAGGTGACCCCTTTTGAGACTCAAAGGCCCTGGTATCAGGATACCATGCGGTTCCTTAAGGGCTCGAAGGAAGATGTTAATTCATTATTGGCTAAGTTTGAAAGACGTTTTAATGATATGGAGGGTAAACAGGAAGAGAGACGGTTTGGTAACATCGAGCAACTACTTGAGGTATGTTATATATCACTTTTGTGTTTACTATATTTATATGTTAATGAGTTTTGACACGAAATTAATCTTCTATATAAT
This sequence comes from Logfia minima, assembly GCA_963921325.1. Classification (NCBI taxonomy): domain Eukaryota; kingdom Viridiplantae; phylum Streptophyta; class Magnoliopsida; order Asterales; family Asteraceae; genus Logfia; species Logfia minima. The sequence continues at coordinate 11,051,367 of OY992768.1, forward strand.
AGGTGTTGTGGAAGAAAGCATATCCGGATTATAATATGCATAATTTTGATTTTACAGAAGAAGAGCTCGAGCAAATTTTTTCAGTCGTTGATGCTAAACAACCAGTTATTGGTAATGTACAACCTGTAATTAGTGGTGAACAACCGGTTTTTAGTAAAGGACAACCGGTTATTAGTACACAAGAATTGCTTAATAAAGCTGATGACGAGTGGACTGATGAAGACATGATTAGGTGTCTTGAAAGTTGTGATGATGAAGTGAGTATATTTTTAATTATTTAACATCATTTATCAAGTAATTTGTGTTTTGATTTGATTTTTACTTGTAGGTTATGATGGATGAGGATGTTGGGACAAGTGGGCATAAAGTAATGGTACCATCGGCAACGCCCGTTCGTGAGACCATTTTTGAAACCACAGCACGTGAGTTCTATATACGCGGGGTTCACAATGGAAATCCTGTCGACCATTATTTATTTATCACATGTTTTCCTTACCACTTGGATTTGGACTTTTGGGGTAGGCTTCTCAACCTCTCTTGCAATGGTTGGCTAGAAAACGAGGTAGGATTTGAGTTTTTTAAATATGAGTTTTGATATAAAGGTTATGTGCAGTAACTAAATTTGTGATGCATTTTAGCACATTGACATTTGGTCAAATATGGTGGCTTTATCCCCCCTCAAGGATCAACGGTGTGGCATCCTTCCTGTCGATTTCCATTACATATTATACGACTGTGAAAGGATATATGATTTGACTAATGGCACTGAGGGACCTTGTCCTCCTTGGTGGACTCTTGATAGGGTAATTAATATATCAATAAAGTTATCGAGGTTAATAATGTAAATGTTCATTAAACTAACTATGGGTTGCAGGTTCTTTTCCCATTGAATCAATCAAGTCAGCATTGGATGCTCGTAGAGCTATCTCTTAGTTCTTGGAATGTGAGGATTTATGATAGCAGTGCTTTGTTTGACCCAAAAGTCCCAACTCCGAGGATGACCTATTTGCACGGTATCCACAATAAACTGCAACAACTCATTCCTCTAATTTTAGACAAGCTAGATTACTGGAGTAAAGCAAGGGTTAAAAGAGTGCACAACTTACAAGTAAACATGCAATATCTTGGGATCGAGGCCCCTCAACAAAGTGATAGTTCTAGTTGTGGGGTTTATGTTTGTCATTTCATTGAGAAATTAGCACATTTGCAATCAGTTCATATACAATGTTCTGAAGAGGTCTTTGAAGCAAGTTATAGGCAGTTTCTCGCTGACACTATTTATGCGACTCGATGTATAACACCCCATAAATTTACCTCAGGGTTAAATCTGTCATTTGACTCGGAAGCGATGGATAAAAATAATATTATATATTATATTACAGAAAAGACCATAAAATTTCGCGACCTTATAACATTTAACTATTTCCAAAGCAAAACACATATAATTGTTATACAAAATCCACATACATGTTAATTTACAAAACATCTATAAATATATCAGAGTTATAGCACGTGTCAAACATTCTTAAAAAAAAACATCTTCCTGCTTAACCCACAATCTTAAACATAACCTGCAGGAAGAGAAATGGTGGGATTAGCACGAAGCTAAGTGAATGAATGTACAACTAATAATTCAACTTAGCATAACAATCTGTTTACATTAAGCACGAAAACACATAAACTCAAGAGGATCGGCGGTTACTGAGGAACCCTACAGCTGCGGTGGCCCACAGTAACACTTACCACAATCTGTATAGGCCCTTACAGAATAGACCGATAACTTGGCACTACAACACAACAACACAGTTTCCAGCGACAACACATGTATCTGGAACCTGTGTTGAACACAGTAGTAACCAAGTCCAATCGCAATTGACCTCTGAATAACACAGATGCCCAAAGGCCACAAATATAGCAAGCAGATATTCACAATCATAAATCAGACTATACAGTCTATCAAGTCTACGTTACTTGTTGTAACCACATCATTACAACTAACTCAAATTATGAGTTGCAGATCCACTCACCTGTCTGCAACAGTCCACACTCAGAGATCTTATGTTACTGAGTCTTCTGCTGATCTGAGAATATAATAATTAAGAAGTTAGCAACTCTTTCCATAATTGTATAACACATTTCACTACTCAATAACAAAATGACAAACAATTATCAAGTAGCAATTACCAGCTATAACCACTCTACAATTATAAATATATATATATATATCAAGTTATAACGATTCAGTTATACTTATACACTTTGAATTTAGCAAAACAAAACTTTCAGAATCACGTCTAAAATTCTCAGTTCGCAGTTCAGTTCAGTTCACAGTTCAGTTCAGTTCAGTTCGCAGGAACTCAACTCGCAGTTCAGTTCAGTTCGCAGGAAGTCAACTCGCAGTTCAGTTCAGTTCGCAGGAACTCAACTCGCAGTTCAGTTCAGTTCGCAGAAGTCAACTCGCAGAAAGTCAACTCGCAGAAAACTCAACTCGCAGGATGAACTCAACTCGCAGGATGAACTCAGAATTGCGAACTGAACCGCTGTTACTCAAAAAAACGAACCATTTCGACTCACAAACTCAAAAATCAGTTTCCTATCAATCTAACAAACTTTCTAACCTTTATAATACCTCAAATAACATTATTTAACATCTTTAAACATCACATTACACACCATTTCAAGGATTTGACTAAAAATACCAAAAATACTTACAATTAGGTAAAAAAACAAAATGATGATGATGATGATGACAGACAACAAGGATTCACACAGGCTATAACACAATTCAATGGATGACAATTTCGTGATTTATGAAAAGAAGCTAGAGAAACTTGAAAGAAATAGTGTTAGGTGACAAAATGAGGAGATTAGGAAAGAGTTGGTGATTTAAGTCACCTACTCACACAATTGCTTTCTAATTATATCCTCTAATTTGGATTATTTTCTGGAACCCGAAAACCGTTTCGCGAAACAAGTTATTTTATTTTACCAATAACAAATTAAAATTAAAACTATTAATATTTCACCTACCACAATTAACTATTCGATCATTACTAACTTTCCTATCTAATAAACACATTAATATAATATATATATATGTCAAAATTGGGAAATTACCTGATTACCCCTAAGCCACAAGAGTGGGTGTTACACGATGTGGTTAAACAATATATGTAAAATTAGGATTATATAAGATGCAATATTTGTAGTTGCGTATTGTAACCACAGTCAAATATAAGTAGAACTTCATATTATAGTTACATAACGAAAAATATATAATACTGAAAGTAGAAATAACAACAATATCATGGATAATGCTAAAAAAACATGAGAAATGACATAATAATTGATATAACACATACTTTAACAAAAACTACCTAATCAAACAACCTTCTTCTTGAACATGAACCTTTATTCTCATTTTCTTTGTTATTCATGTTTATGTTTGAATCTGCGTTAATTGGAGTGACTTCAATACTTGATACATAAACTTCAATCTCTCTGGTGGTTCCTCCGATGTGCATCAACATTTCAACTGTACCATTAATTTCATCGCGCATTGCATGGAGTCCAAAATCTAATTTTACATTAGGAATCTTGAAATAGTAAAATCTTGTAGAAACTTCATCATAACCTAACTCAGCGTATATCTGATCCATTTGCTCAATACCAAATGTTGAAAAATGCAAACAATCAACGTAAGTGACCACACCATCATCGTAAGACCTATTAGGGGGGATGAAAATGTACCATAGTGGTGAAGCTTTATCGTAAACAAAAGAGGTTCATCTCCTGCTGTTCCAAAACGTATTTTTAACCAACTTATAATAGGAATCACATTTCAAGTCCCCAAAGTGGGTTAAAGTAGACACTCTCACCTTTCTAATGATATATCGCATGCCCAATTCCGAGATACGGTTGATTTTATATGAATTTAATGCAAACAATGCAAATTTCTGTAACCGAAACGGACCTGCTGTTCCAAAACGTATTTTTAACCAACTTATAATAGGAATCACATTTCAAGTCCCCAAAGTGGGTTAAAGTAGACACTCTCACCTTTCTAACGATATATCGCATGCCCAATTCCGAGATACGGTTGATTTTATATGAATTTAATGCAAATAGTGCAAATTTCTGTAACCGAAACGGACCTTCTGTTCCAAAACGTATTTTTAACCAACTTATAATAGGAATCAAATTTCAAGTCCCCAAAGTGGGTAAAGTAGACACTCTAACCTTTCTAACGATATATCGCATGCCTAATTCCAAGATACGGTTGATTTTATATGAATTTAATGCAAACAGTGCAAAAATCTGTAACATGAAAGTACGAAACAGCCCTGCTGTTCAAAAACGAATTTTTAACAAACTTATAATAGGAATCACATTTGCAGTCCTCAAAGTGGGTTAAAGTAGACACTCTCACCTTTCTAACGATATATTGCATGCCCAATTCCAAGTTACGGTTGATTTTATATGAATTTAATGCAAACAGTGCAAAATTTTATATGATCGACAATTTAAGTAACTAGCTCACAAATAACTTAAAACAAAAAGATACAATTCTAACCTCGTCACATCGACCCGTATCCTCCAACTTCTTTTATTTAACATCAGTATTTTGTGACCATTGTGTATCACATGCCAATGATGTCTCAGGAGGCATTTTCTGGTTAACCATTAAGTCACCGGTTTGGTCTATATCAGGGCCGTTCGGGTTAGAAATAAACTCAGCATTTAGGTCAAAATAACCACGAATCCCTTCATTACGATCCTATAAAAATTAAAAATCTATCAAACAATATATAGTTCAAGTATAATAATTTTTATTGACAGCTATGAGACCATTAATTACCATATCATTGCCCAAGTCACCGAGCAAGTTGCCCATGCTCAGATTGGTGGCCATCTCGTCATTGCCAAAGCCCATCTATTAAGGAAATACAATTATTTAAACTACTAGTAGCATATTTAACCTAAATGAATTACGATTGGAATACAAACGCACCTCATTTCCAAATAAGGAAGATAACTCTCCAAAAGTATTATCCGGATTCCCGCTCTTTTCATTAAGTAAACCCTAAGTTGCAATCATATAAGATTAATAATATAGAGTAGCATTAACAACTTCATCTATACAGTCATTTAAATTAGTAGAAACATATTAAACTAAAAGTGATAATAATTAGAATGGAAACGCACCTCGGCATCTCTCATTAGAGAAGAAAACTCTCCCAAACTAAAATCCGTATTGACGTGATTTGTTGGAACAATAGTCTGAGTATCAATAATAAAAGATTAATAATATAAAGTAGCGTTAACTATAAAAATACTATTATTAAAAACCTTACCGTCACTTTGCTCTCCAAGGATTTAACACGATCAACTAATTCGGTAAGAGTTGATTTTAACTTCAAAAATTCATCTACAGGAACGTGAGTGTAGCCGGTGGCTGTTGTGTCCCTCTGAGTACAAGCTATCATCGAGGGTAGTGGACCAGGCGGAGGTCGAGGGCGTGAGCCATGGGTAGGTATACCATGTGATCCAGGCGGAGGTGGAGGAGACAACTTCCCATTTGACAGAAAATAAGGATTGCTTGCAATCCACCACGGTGTCCGCGACTCAGCAGCAGTCACTTCCCGCATTTTACCAGGCACTAACTTCTCATCAAACGGTCCATAGAACTTTTGATGAGACTTTTTGCTAAACCCTATTCTCTTGCTCCACGCAATGCCTCTAGGGATCTTATCTAAATCAACAGACCAAAAATCTGTAGCAACAGGAAAAGACTCAAAAATCCAAACCTACAACAAAGTAAAACAAACAACAATTATATACAGCTATATATGTAAGAATAAATATAGACCAAAAATAATAAAATTATTTATTTTACCTTAAAAGCGTGAATAAATCCCATAATGGAATAATTTGGAAGTACACCTTTAGCAACTTTTGTTAAATGCTCCGTTCTCTTTTTGGGAATTACATCTTTCAATGCCTTGAAAGTAAACTTCCACACATAGGTTCCCCATGGAAAATTGTTCCATTCATCCATATTCTCTACCAAGTAAAGGATAGTACGATCCACCAAAGCCCTTTTATCACCACCCAATCCAAGAAATATATACACAACAATCATAACTAAACACATGCGTACTGCATCTTCGTTTGATAAGGAGGTAAATAACTCATTATTTTCAAAAACACATCGCAAGTCATCAAGGCGAACTTTGCCGCCACATTTGTCACCAAAAACACGGTGCTCAAACGGCCGATCCAGTGAATCATATGCCTTCCCAGCTATCTGCCCGAACCTTAGTCCTGTAATCAAGCAAAATTGTTCCAGACCAAATTCTAAAACATCATGACCCCCTACATCATATTTAAGAGGATCAATGTCTGCACGATGTCCATCAACCAGAGGTAACTGTGCTTGTAATATCAGATGTACAACCTGACCATCTCCGTTATTTTCCTGATAATCCAACCACTCTGCGAAACATGTACGCCTAAAGATAGCTTCCCTCGGAGTATTCTTCATCTTCTCTTTGATTGATTTTAGAATACTAAACCTACTCCGAACGGATATATCCGCGTCATACCTCTACATTCATCACAAAAGATAACATATTAGTAAAGACACGTTACATATATAATTCCAATTAACTTAATACTACGTATAAACACCTACCAAGTTACCTTTTTAACAAATAATAATAATAATAATAATAATAATAATAATAATAATAATAATAATGCAAAGATAACAATTAAAGATAGATCAATATATAATGTATAAAATAAAAAGAAATTATAAAAACCGTTACATACCACACTACGATCAAAATTCAACTTCATTGGATTACCACTGCAAAATCGGTCAACGAAAAAAGAGATATACATTAGATTCTGATCAAATGTTTAAACAATACAATAATTTTCATATGTCTCATTGATACTTCAAGTTTGAAGCTTCAGAGTTCAGAAATAGTTAAAATTGTAAAATCTGTCTAAAATGAAATAATAACTTTTATAAACATAACTGTTTAACTTGGAGTGTATGAAATTGTAAATCAAGATTGTAGATAGTTACCATAGAATGTGAAATGAGAACCATGAAAGCAGGAAACATGTACTAGTAAAGTTTTGTTGTTGTGTGATAATAAATAACTTAAACCTTAAATTACAAGCAAGCAGGCTATTATGACTTCAAAGAAGTCTCTATTAAATTACAAGCAACCAGGCAAAAAATGCAGATTCACAGATTGTTAAACGGACAATCGGGTTCAATGATAGCGTGTATGCCAAGAAGCCATCTTATGTTCATTTAACAGAATCTTTAAAATCGTTTCTGTTTTACATAGACTCAGATACAGTGGAGAAAGGAGATGGAAGCTATATTTCGGTTGCAAATATTACTTTGGGGTTAAATCAGAAAAAGGTCGATAATTCAGGTGCTAAATCTTCATCTGGTGTTCTTGAAAATTTACAAAATGGTCAGGGCTCAATGCTTGTGAAGGGAAGTTCGGTGGTTAGTGGAGTGGGGAATACACAGGAGACATATAATTATGGTGATGATAAATTACGCTACTTTAGGGACATAAGCAGCTCAAATTATACAATTAAAATGGAGAAGATTTTGAACCTGTTCCTCGCACCTTCTTCCCTTGTTTTCTACCACCACCGCCGGCATTACCAAAGCCCTTTTATCACCGACCCTTATAACCAAATGATAACCGCCGCTGAAATACGTAACTACCACCGCCAAATACTAAACACCTGCGGTCACCAAACTACCACCGCCGCAATCACATTCCCGCTGTCACCAAACAAAATCAAAACCAAGCACTATTCAAAATACCAACAGAATCATTAACTAAAATACTCTCTTAATCAAAATACCCTCTTAATCGTCGCTCGAATAACTGACTTGTGGCCGGATTTGGATTTTAACGGCCGGAGACTTGGATGGTTTTCTTCCGGCGGCAAATGAACAAGGTTACGCGGTCCGGCACAGGATACCAGCGGTCAATTTCGAAAAATGTGAGAACCGAGGGTATTAGATCGAGTACAGAGGGGATTTGTTCATAACGGAGGGTATTGAGCCGTATTAAGAGGGTATGTGTATAACAGAGGGTATTGGGCCTTTTTCAGAGGGTAATGGACGAAAACAGAGGGTATTGGGTTTTAATGGGTTGAAACGTGGGAGACTTTTCTAGATACAGAGGGAATCGGAGTTTGACCGAGGGATTTAGAGTTGACCAGAGGGAATTGTTGTACGTGACATGCTTTAATTGGTGTTTGAATTCCCTCCGTTCCTCTGTTCTTTTTCAAAGAGAATTGTGACCATTTGTATGCAAAACTTACTGACATATACCATATGATGAAAATGCTTTGGTTGAAAAACCATATAGATAATTTTCTCTTATTAAATTAAATCAATTCATAAAATTCACTAACACCACTACATATATAAGTTAACATATGGATGGATGTCATAACAAGTCATTCTGATCCCACGTGATCTCTACGTATATTAGTCAATGACTCGATGTCAGACGAAACTTATCCGTTAGCATATTCAAAAAATACTATATATAAATATCACTTAAAATATGTTTAACAATGAGGTTAGTTTATAGATTTTATGTAGGTATCCAATATTAATAGTCTGATGATTTATACGTTGCCCACGTGAAAATGGTCCCGTCCCAAATTTTACTCTCGTACAAGTTATGTTACTACTAATTAATAAAATAAGTTCACCAATTTTCTTCTTCTTTCTATGTAACATGATCACTCGAAATGCTACATTTCAAGTTTAGATCTTGGGTTGTTAAAGTTCAAGTCTAACTTACCATATAACTCTTGTTAAATTTATTAAAAGACGAAAATAATAAAATATTTGTATAATTCTATTTGAGTGTAAAACTTGACACTTATAACATCATATGTTGATGTTGATATCCCTTATATTATTAATTAAAATTGACATGTATTTTTTATATGAAAAATAATGTGGATATAGTTAAACGTTTTAATGATGTGAATGGAGAAAATGAAAATTGATTTGGATGTTGATAACTCATGCCATGCATTTTCAATACACACATTTAAATCTAAAGAGACCACAAATGAGTGGTTGTTTTTATTTGTCAAGCATTAATTGTCAATCTTCCACTTGCAGCAACATTTGACTCTTCTACTTTATAGGTCGACCAATTGTAAGATTTTAAAGTGCTCTAAATATTTGATTTTTATAACTATCAGTCAAGAATTCTAAAGGGTTGTTTTGGTATTCTAGTTTTAATAGATTATTTGATATTTATCATAAAAAACTCTAATTTTAATATAAAAAACTATTAAAATATTAACCTTAAATCAAACTTTAATAAAAGTAAAAAAATGAATAAACGGTTAAAAATTGATTTTCAAAAATTTGTTTGTAAGTTCTATGCAAAAAAAATACATGTTGTATAACTTTATACAACTTTTGACCTGTTTAAAGCATTTTCTTCTAAGATACAAACATATATTTCTAGTATTGGTAAGTAATAATATGATAATGTGGTATCTACCGATCATTTACTAATTAGTTTTGAAATAAAATAAATTTTGACGTTTTATTTTTTTAATTATTATTTTATTAATTAAATTTTTTATAATAATTATATTTTATAGCTATATAATCACATGAATAATATGTGATTATCAAAAACATATTTCATAGTTATCTTGAACACATGATAATCACATTATATTAGAAAATAATCACATGTGATTATTATGTTAGATTTTGTGATTATCTTGAATAATCACAACAGTAACAACTGTAAAAAAAGTTCGAAAAAAAAGTTAATATTTTTTATTAAATTTTTTATCATAGTTTACAAAAGTTATTTTAATAATAATCATTAAAAAAGTTTGAAAGAAAAATGTGTTTTGAATATTTAAAAAGTAATTTTAAAGTCATTCCTACATTCTCATGATATTTATATTTTTTATTTGAACCCTCCCCTAGATTACTATTACTATAATTGTTGGAAAATATATTGTCTTACAACGATACCATAACCGTCGAAACTGTGCTGGATTTATCTAATGTACGTACATACTTTACATATTAGAAACACGGTAAGTAAAAGCTAAATTAGACTTTAACGTTAATGATCATACTACCACAACATAGCATATTATGAGTTATTACAATTTGATCTAATGATCCGATATTGTAATTGATTAATATTGCTATCAAATATATTACGAGGAACGTACATTTGCAAGTATCCAAGTCAGACTTGATTACATATAGATCGATGCATGCATTAAAAGACCAGAAGTATGATGGTATTTTCAACTTAGGTATTATTTTTAATACGAAAAAAAATAACCATATAACTACAGAAGTCATAAAGTCATCTATTGTGGCTCGCCGTCCCACAGGTGCGTCGACGTCGGCAAAGGAATATCGGGGTACCAACCCAGATAGTTTAAAGCTTCGTTGTTCCATCTTAGAAATGATGAAAGTGAAAGTGGTGGATAGTCTTCGTAAAAGTAAAAGAAAATCAATGATTAAAAAATTAATTAGATTAGTTTGATACGATTGGTTGAACCGAAATTTTGAGGAAAATCAGCTCAATAACAACCAGTTTTTGGTCAAAGTTGACTTGTCAATGACTGCCAGTCGGATCAGTTTTTTGTACAAAGTTGAACTGATTTTTAACTTTGACTTCTTTTTGTTGTACGAGATTGGACATGTTATTGGTCACCTTTTTTTTAAACTTGTGTATCTTGAAAATAAATCAAAATGTGTCAGAAAAGTCAACAACTAATCCGGTTCAAAAATGAGTTTTTAAAATATTGTAAAAAATGATTGACAAAAAAGAAAAAAAAAACTAATTTAACGCTTACATGAAGAAAGTATTGAAAGCTTTTAACTTGATATTATTGTCTCTTTTGTGTTTTCCATGTCCTAAAGTCGAGTGGCCGGAACGTCATTATACACAAGTATATATGTAAAGTTATAAACATATAATGTTAGAATATTCGTCATTTGATCATATTCAATGTTTCAAATAATAAGTACGCATTTTCATCTAAATAAACGATCGATCAGTTTATCTTCATCCTTTATCCATATATATATATATATATATATATTAAGATGAAGATGAAGAAGCTATTCATATGTCTCAAAAGTCATTTAATTAAGGGGTAGCTAAATATTCTAATGAAATAACTTCATTATGAATTAAATATATTACGTACATTATATATTAACTATCTGAAGTAATTTTATTGACAGACTGATCGCTATGAATGTTTTAAATGAACTGAACATTGCAATAAAATGTTTGTAGCTAGGTTAAATTGATAAATTGTGAGAAGCTAATATTGGAATCAACATCATAGTCATTAAGATGTTCCGTTTAAGTCTTAATAAAGACGATTTGTATATAATAATAATAATAATAATAATAATAATATAATAATTTGTAAATAAGAACATAGATCCAAAACTTCCCGACCAAAAGGATGGTAAATTAGTTGATATTTCAACAAAACAAGATGAAATTTATATACTTATTAAGTTATCATTGGGTTAAGCTCAATGTACTAGCAACTTTTTCTAATTTTACTAATTTACACTTATATAATCACAATTTACTCTATTCTCTTATTAATTCAGTATGTTTAATAGTCCCCGTTATTATCACTCTCTAAGTCCCTATTATTAAGTTTACACAAAAGAAAAACCAATAGTAACAAAAAGTGTGGAAAAAAATCAAACATTGTAATCCCGACGGCGAACAGACACACACAAACACAGCTTAAGGGTAGGTGAGGTGTGTGACTAAGGTGTGACGCACCCCACTGTTGCATAGGTGTACCAACAATCACTATATATGTAGGACCACTAGCAAACAGCAAGTTGGCGTCATCAATCATGGTTAACAACCGACCTAGGTGCAGTCTGATTTCTACATATAAATTGACGTTTGACATTTCAGTTTTGCAACACAAAATTATTTATACTTTACCAACAAATATATATTTACTTAAATAAATGCATATATGACCAAATTGATTAAAATATTTACATATAAACCCTTAAACTGTATTTTATATAATAATTTACCTCGACAATTAATTATTTATTTATAAATCACAAATTTTATTTAAAATTTATGTGTATAAATAAACACACACATACTACAATAAATCAATAATAGTAAACTATAATATATCACTAAAATCATAGATAATTTAAAAACCTCAACGGGTAATGCAAGTTCAACGCTCAAATTTTGAAATTAACATATCGCTCTCATAGAAAAATCTTACAATGAACGTCACATTTGTTTATAAAATCAAAATTTTTAATTCTCATGACGCTCCAATAATTTTTTACGTAATAATCGCAATTTAATAAGTGATCTAACGATACGCTACTAGTTTCAAAATTAACAAGCGAAAATACAGGGAAAAAGATCGTAACAAAGAAAAACTCGAAGTAGGGGTCGGCTCATCCGACTATCATATTACTTATTATTATTATTATGATATGATGAAGAAGGGAAAGCGTATTGTGAATTTGAAAGGAACATGAATGATGAAACGGAAGATAACATGGTTGATGAATAAGAATGAAATATGCATAAACTTGTAAATTGTTGTAACTTCAAAGTTTATAGTACGTAGTTTATTATGTTTACTTTGTTTTATTTAAGTTTATTTCATTTTTCTACGTCGGATGTATTTCTTAATTAATAATTTAATTATTTATCTTATATTTTTAATAAAATTATTACAACTAATTAAAAGAAAGTACTCTATTTGATGACATCATGACAAACACATTAACATGTTTATTAACATCTTACCGAACATATATTATACATCATTGACTTATATTTTGGTGCTATAATATGCAATTAAACGTTTTGAATTGATAAAAGAACTTAACTACATATGGTCCCTTCGGTGTAGGGGCCTTCGATCTTATCAAACATAAACGATATACACATTCGTACAATCATATACACATACATCATGAGAAGTACGATATACACACCAAAAAATCCGCATCAAATTCAACTATAATTCTTAGATCTATTGTCTATTTGGCATAATTAAAAAATCGTTTATGTGAGAATTTAAATAATCAACTTGGTTTTTATTCAAATGTCATTTTAGGTAAAAGTGAGGTGTTTCATGTATTTCTAGCACAATTACTTTGATTCTAAAATTGAAATATTTGAAAAGACCACACTTCTCAAAGTCATAAAACTAGTAATAGTACGTCTTTAAAAGGGTCATGATTTCCATAATCAAGCAAACTGATATTAAAAGCATTTAAACTACAATGGTACCAAAACACCAACCTAATACCACAGTTTTGGTAATTAAGAAATAACATGACCATAAGTACTATGTCCACCATTAACCAAAACCACATATGTTTACAAAGTTCTTAAAGGCATTGGCAGATGGGGTAGCAAAATAAGATGGACCACCATAAACATCTTGAATGACAATACAGCGGTCAAGGCAGGGCCATATATGCAAATAAGGAGGGGCAAAACTGAACCCTCGGAGGGGCCAAAATTGCTTTTGATATTAGCGGCCCTAAACCAACGTTGTGATATATGGTTTTGAATCTTGCATTAGATTCTTCTGTAAATGGGTCACGTTTGGTATTTGAAAATAGGTCTAGGTTGTTTCGGACATATGTTTTCAAGATAATTATTGATACTTATATCGTCCGAAGTCGGAATTTGATGAAAACTTAGACCCTCTTTGGTTCACATAGTGAATTCCATTGAATTTCAATGGAATGAAATATGTCAAAAGGAATTGAAATTTAGTGTAATTATAATATGAAGGAAGTGAATTTTCATTCAAAGGAATGTTAATACGAAGGAATAAAAATATTTCATGCGTGTTTGATTGCAACGGATGGAATTGTACTTCAGATTTTATAATATAACTAATTTAATAAATAATATAACATAATTATCATACAACATATAATATACAAAATAAATATTAATATAAATATAATATAACTAAGCTGAACTGAATTCTATTTTTATTTTAAAGAAGTGATTCCTTTCTTTTATAAATCAAATTTCATTTCTTTATGTTCTAACAACCAAACAGACAAATGTAATTGAATTAGATTCAAATTCATCATATGATCCAAACGTGCGTGAAATATTTCTGATGGAATTGAAACTCGTAAAAAGAATTAAACTTTCAAGAAATATAAACTTTTTTTAGCGAATGAATTTCAATGTAATCAACTTATTAACCTAAACACTCTTACAAATTGAATTTCAGATTTTAATTTCGTCGAATTTCATGAAATTCTACAAATCAAACGCAACGTCAAATATCTAACTATATCAAAAGAAATTAAAGTAAAAGATAATAATTTTTACAGGGTTACCTATATAATAAACACATGAACATTAGCTTATTGTCGGATCGAAGTACGTTTATACTAAAAAAAATTGTATAAAGTTATCAATCTGACCGAACATAACTTTCTTTAAAGCGAAATTTAATTATTGTTAACTAAAATCTAGTATACCATTACCTGGTGTTATAGTTTATTCTGCTTTTGAGCTCATGTATTTTTCCCTTCAGAATGAATATTCTTTCAAAATAACTTGATGATTCATGTTATTCATTCTGTTGATGAATGAAAAAAATAATCACTTTATTCTAAGCCTTTGATTATATTTTTGAAATAATATTATCAGCACAAGAAATATAATATGACATATCATGTTATATTACAATTTAGGGGTGTTTGATTTATTGTGTGAAACAAGTCCAGATATGTGTTTGATATGATATATGTAAAGTGAAAATGGAAATAAATCTTTAAACCCATTTCTTAGAGTGGGTTTGAAGAAATCCTTCTATATTTTATTCCCGTTCTCGTTCCAATTTTTCTAAACTCTCCAAACAAACACCCCTAAATCTAATTCACAACCACTAAAACATATAGTACATTTGCTGTTTGTTCAGATTCATAAAAGGATTTACGGACAACCACTTAAATGACAGTCTCTACTCTTTACACAACACCCATCTGCTAGAACTAAAAAGCAACTGTAACCTTAATTCAAATTCACAAGTAAATACACCCAGTCAAATAAACAACTATTCAGTTGAAGACTAGTAGGCATTAAAATCTTTATCATCATTATTCATTAGTCATTACCAAAAGCAAAAGCTTCAAAAACACCATTAATGCCGGATCTAATCCTTTCCTTTCAACCTATACTCATTACACCATTAACAAAAATAAACAACAAAAACTACTAACGCCATGAAGAAACACTGAGAAGAGGTACATCATTCCAAGCAAGTGATAGAAACCCTAATTGAGAATCATCATCAATCAAAGTATACATCTCACTATAATTATAACTCCATAGCAATATCTTAGCTTGACTTACTGCATAATTACTAAAATTAACCCTTTCAAAACCCGATTTCGCCATCATTTTCCGCCATTGTTCTTTCTCCTCCATTCGTTCCCTTTTGCTTCCTTCTTCCTCGTATCCAACCACGCCCGCAATTCGCCTTCCGAATAACGATCTTTCGACCAATAACCTCTCTGTCGAGACACGTGTCATATTCGGTTCAAGCGAATCAAATAAAGCTGAATAGTAATTTAACGCATTATCAAACCGTTTAACAAACCCTACGCCATTCAAACACACTTCGTATTCGCCTAATGTCACAATACTAGGGTTTAATGATTTCGCGAGATTTAAAGCTTTCTCAACGGCATTCGTGTTTTCGTCTAATAAATTATACAACTGAAGCATGAAATTAACAGCTAAAAACTCATTTTCTTCTAACCAGAAGCTCGAAACATCGAGTTCTTCAATAGGAGTTGAAATGTGTTCGAATTCGAAGTTTAGATCTAGAACCTTTGCGAATTCACGGAGACGGTTACCGGTTGCGATAAGCTCTGTATCCGGCGAGTCTCCTAGAATTAAAGCTGGAATACCGGAGATTCGGATCCGACTCGGTTTACCAGCGGGTCGGGTTGCTAGGGCTTGTAACAGTGACGCCCATTGGACACCTTGAACAATACCGAAATCAACGATGTGGATTCTATCGGCAGTTTCAGAAGCTTCTAGAATCGCTTGATTTGCAGTTAAGTGAGCGAATTTGAAGTACGGACAAGCGTCGTTTAAAGCTTTATAAGTGAGAGTGAACTCCTCAGGTGACGTCACATCGGAAATTGCACGTGGTTTCTGCGTGACACGGCTGTGTAAAGCTTCCGCGAAGTAAAACGCTACTCTTTCCGTCGGATCTCCGTCGCCGGATAACGAATCACGGAGGCGATTCACCGCTTGTATAGCTTCTACTGGATCTGTATCTGTTATCCGAGCGATATCAGTAAGGGTTTTGAGTAACGGTTTTGATAAAATACTCTCCGGAGAACTTGTTGAAATCGACGGCGGGGCAATTTCTGGCTTCGATTCCTTCTCCGGCGGTAGGAGATGTTCGGAGGAGAGTAGCGCCGAAACCGCCGTCGCCTGCGGCGGCGGCTGCCAAGTAGCATTTTTTAGATCGGTTGAAAAAGGATCTGCGACGGCGTATAGAGTGAAATCGGAGGACGGTTGCCACGTGGAACTCACCGTTGTTGAGTCAATTAAACTCTCCATCCACTCGTCGGTGTCGAAGTCACCGACGGAACCAGAGGCAGCGACAAAGTCGGCGAACTTAAACCCTAGCTGCTGGTGTTGGTGGTGGTCTAGGTTAGGGAAGTGAAATCCCGCGGTTTCTTCAGTTCCGGAGACATCTGGAGGTCCGGCTTCAAACGGATCGGAAAAGTTGTAAGGTAGAGACGAAGATTGGTGGCCGGTGGTGGTGGTTGTGGTCCAAAATGGATTTACATTTAACGGCTGTTGGTGGTGGTGGTGTTGTTGATGATGAAGTTGTTGTTCTTGCTGTTGTTTTTGTTGGATAACTTGTTGAGCAATGGCCATTAAATTGCCGCTGTCAGTGCACATATATGCTGCCATTCTCCACAAAATTGTTGCCGGCGACGGTGTTTATCTCATCAGTCACTAGAGAGAGTTGAGAGGTAGGGGTGAGCAAGTATATATTAGTATGAGCAACGGCAACATTTAGGACAAAATAAATAAAAAGAGAAAATAAAAGGGGGGAAATTAAAACGGTTGTTTTTGAGAACCAAATTTTAATACTCCGGTAAAGTTTATCTTTATCATTATTGGTTACTAATTTGAAGTTATATTTCAAAATAAAATTCAGGGTAAAAAGGTAGAAAAATAGGAAAGTGGTGAAATCACATTTCTTCCGTCAATTTAGTTTCTTTTTTTTTTTACCCGTTTCTTTTTACCGCGTCATTTTTCTTGTTGTCTTCATGAAGTGCTTGTAGCAACCACTTTGAGTTTAATCTAAAGTTTTTTTATTTTTATTTTTGATAACATGGATTTTTGATATTAGATGAACTAAAAGTTTGAGTCAAACAAAAGAAAATTAATTGATTAATAAAAATATTATTATTTTAATATTTTTTATGAATGTAGAGATAATAATAGTCGAGTTGGCCAAGAAAGATGAGCTGTGAGTAATTGACTAATCGGCGACGTTAACTCATTTAGATTAGATAATGTAGGTTGCATCAGTAATTACAACAAATTTGATATAAAAAATCATGTACGTGACAAAAACACAAGTATAGTGTGTTTAAACATTGATTGGGACATATATTAAAGTTTTTAGCAGAGACTAAGGGAGAATTATTGAAATACAATATTGAGAATGTATTGTTAATTTGTTACACACATACTTAAATCTTTATTAATTTTTAACTTTTGCTTTTAACAAATTAATTAATTAATTAATATTTTTGGGCTCTATCTGAACTCAGGAGGTTAAAGAACTATTAAATATTGTAGTTAATCAATTAATAATCAAAATTAAATAATAAATTAATCGTTCAAGTGTGAAAGAAAATGGTTATCTTTAGCGAAGCTCACGTATTAGTAGTGGAGGTCAAATGTAGCGATAATGAAAGAAAGTAAAATTGACCAAACATGTTCAATCAAAAATTTCGTTGCATTCAATATTTTTGTTCCGACAATCATATAAAGGATGGAGACATCAATTTACTAAAAGGGTCAGTTTACCGTTTGACATTTAACCTCACAAAAAAATAACTATTTTTTTCGCATTTTCCTTTGAACACTTAAAAACGATTTACTTGTCGTTTGACTTTGATTATTAATTATTAATTATTAATTGATTAATTATAATATTTAATGTATTAACACATGAGTTTTAATACAAATAATAAAAGAATACGAGTTAATTTTTAAAAGTAAAAGTTTTATATTATATGAATTTATTAGTTACTTTCCCATTACTCGTTTGCTATTTGACTAAATATGCTAGTGTATCAAAATTTAATAGGTAATGAATTAGGTTTGTGCAATTGAAATGACGTTGAAAATAGGTTGACGTCTAAAGTGTTTTACTCGGCCACCTGAGACGACAGCAACGTATGTGTGGTCCAACATCACATCGGTATACGGCGCATGATGTCACCGTATCTCATATTCTCGTAGATAACGACTTCAATCTACACCGTTCATTCCTGCCTCCATCCATAACGCCGGCGTTGAAATTAATAAAACTTGACATTATCTAAGTTAGCTACTCTTAACATTTAACATTACTGACTTTATTTTCAAAATTAAATAAATTGCTATAAATACAAAATTATATACTTATACTAATTGATTCCTTAAATATTTTGGTACTCCGTATCATAATTCAACTTATTTAATGCAAAACTACTCCACTGCGTATTGATATTGGGTTCAACACCAATTCACTAATCGATCAGAGTCTAAAAGGTGTCTTCTGAATTTCAAAATTGATACTTAATGTAAAAATGTTTGCACTAAATTGTCGAGTAAAAACTAAAAGGTGTGACGCTTTCTAAACATAGCAACTATTTCCGAGAAGTGTTAGAATATTTTAATAAAAATTAATGTAATACTCGTTACACGTTATGCAACGGAGTACAATGTTTTATTATAAATTGTAATTTAGGCGAAAGCCGTATAATATGTTGAGTTAAGGATTCAGAATACGATAACGAATCTTATAAATATAATAAAATTAATATTAAATAAAAATTGCATAATTTATTTTGAAATGATAAGTCTTAATTATAAGAGTCTTTATATATAAAACATCAAAATACTTTATATATTAGTATCGATGTCGCTTTAAATCTAAGAGACGGCTAAAATATTAAGAAAACACATTCAAGAATCGTCATGAATTTAATATAAATATCATTCGTGCTAATATGACCGTGTTTTAGTAAAGTTCATGTAATCGTACTTTTCTCTTATAAACCAAAATATATTTATATTATTATACCTAGATTTGACAAACTACCAAATACATGGACATCACAATTAATAAAATTAAGTAAGCATATAAATATGATAACCTAAAATCGATCTATTAAGTTGTGATTTAATCGATGGGTCGCAAATCGCAATCGATACAAGAGTTTTCTAATTTGTGGAAGAGGCAATGGGCCTATTGATTGTTACCTTTTTGAACAGCCGGGCCCCACCAACTACTAACGTTAGAAAACAATGTTAAAGTCTTTGAATCTTAAATCATGTTTACCTAAAAAAACTCTGTCTATAAATTATATACATGATTTAATTAACCGATATCATGAGTTAATTCAAAGTTGACTTACGTTGGTAACTTGCTATATTAAAAAACGCAAAATTAAATTGCGATCTTCTTTCTCGATTATACCTACCAAATAAATATTATAAAAAGCTATTGCACAACCTTCAATAATAATAGCTATCCAATTTTATTATATTCGGGATGAAAAAATATTTTATAACGGAAATTGATCAAGTATTTATTACATTTTCTTAATTACATATATTTCTTAATTACGTAGATTTCGTTTGATAACATATTTGATTGATGTAAATGGAGATTGGAGAGTACGTTTGTTGTAAAGTGAGATCTATTGTAATCCAAGATCAAAACGTTTGATGCAAAGTTTGATTGTAACCCAAGAACAAAAATATCTCATGCAATAACTTGATCCTTTTACGCAAACAAAGCAAGTTGGACAATCTGATGGCCCCTGACGATGATGAGAATGTTGGCCTGCGGGACTGGGACATGGGAGATCATTAAAAAGAACACGATCAATCAAAATCCATATAATTGATCCGTTTTAAAGGGACAAAGATTCTCTTAAGTAACTTGATAGATCATATTACTTTTGTGCGTGAGATGAAAATAATAAAAAAGTTCAAAACACATATCCTTCTCCATTTTCTTCTCACAAAAAATATAACATGATCAATCATGTAAAAAAATAACCTGTGAGAATCCTAATCCTTATTAATAAAATCAACTGTGAATCAACAACAAAAGTGAAATTTACACTACAAGTATTTCAAGACAAACAATCAAAATCTAACTTCTTTAGGTTATAACTGTAAAACAATTACAAAAAATTGGATGGACCACTCCATATGCCATGGCATCTATACTTCGAACTATCAGATCCATACTTCGAACTACTCCATATACCATGGCGATCTATCAACCGTAAGAGGCACATCTTTTTTGATTATATCTGAACTGACACTTGAACTCTCGAAGGAAGTTAACTGAAAGTCACATGGCCATTTTCACAATTAAGTGCTAGATTGCTGTGTAAAAAGTTACATCTTATTATTAGGATACAGAAATAGAGACGAGGAACAGTAAAAACTATTACTGCATTTAACAGATCTCACTGGTCCCTTCTTAGAGCTCATGATCCACCAATCCATGGTAACAAACATGAGTCAGTCAATTCCACAATAAATACATTTTTCATGAAACTAATGAAATTTGAAGCATAATCATAAGCATACATTTAATATATTAAACAAAGAATGCAAAAAAAGGTTACATGATTCGTTTTTCCATTCAAGAGATAGAACTCCAAAAGTTCCATCTTCATAATAGTCTTTGATTGTAACACAAATTTAATTCCTTCAAACTGAACACCAAAAGTCCCAAATTTCACATCAATTACAATACTTCAAACTCTCATTGATCTTCATAAATTATATGTAAAGATCACCTTTCAACGATTAATCATGTAACTTTAATTAATTAAGATGAGGAAACTAAAATGATTCGCATTAAACTTTAAACTCCTAATTGATCATACATGGGATCAACTACCAATTACCAATGTCAAGTTCAAATCGTAAGTTTGTAAGACTATTTAAATTGTATATCAAAATTAACAGCATTATATGTAGTAAAGTTAGGATCCTTTTAATCTTCTTATTGATTAGATAATAATGATGAAAATGTTTTTGGATCAACCACTTTGATACTCGAAATCCATGTTAAAGATCACGATTCCGTTTATTTTGAATGAAAAAACGAACTTTGAAGTCTAATTTTGTAATCATGCATGTATTGCTCCATCATCACTATATGAATATCGTAATTGTATGATTTTTTTGGGAGGTACGAACCTAATTGCTTACGTAGATTATAAGAAGTTGGAGGATGAACTGATATCTTATTCTTATACTAGAAGCTTTGCGGTTTTTAAATAAGCGATAACAAAGAAAATGATTAGGATCAAATATATAGTAGTATTTGTTAATTAAATAAATGAATAGCAAATAATTATTGTATATATATTGGAGTGGATTTAAGGGAGAATAAAAAATTGGTAGAGAAGGCGGAGAAGAGTTTTTTAACCATTTGATTAAGTAAAATAACCATTTGATTCAGTTTGAAGTTATATTTATATTTTATTGAATCATTCTTGCTTTTTATTAAATTATAGTTTTAAATATATATATCTCCATCTTCTCCCATAAAATTTCTTTCTTTTTAGATCTTAGTACTATATTGGACGAAGATAATCACATAAAACGATCAATAATTAAATCATAACTAAAAATATGTCAAAGATTAAGGGGTAAAATATACATTTACGAGTTAAAGTTATTACATGCAGTAATCTAAAGGGAATAATACATGAAGTTTTTGAGGATTCTTTTTGTTTTTCCATTTCAACCTAAAGGAATTGATTAGTAAAAAAATATTGTATTTAACTAAACATTTTAAATCATATTGATTGGATCAAAATTTGGGGAAAAAATGGAAGGGTGAATCTCCTCCATTTATTCTCTTTTATACATTAGAAAGAAGCAAGGTTTTAAAATCCGGTTTCATGTTGACCCGGTCATGCTACCTGGTCCGGTTCAATCGATTCGACCGGTTGGTCCGATGACCAGCTTTGACAAGAAATGAGCTGCTGCTTCTTGTTCACTTTTTAACTTTTTCGATGCTGCTTCCTGTTCTATCAAGACCTGCTGCTTTTACCAAAATTTGAACCCAAACTTTATCAAATACAAGCAACACATTTCTGTCCAAAGATACATTTCTGCCCAACATGATCTTTTGGTTACAAGCAAGCAATCATCCTCCAGAAACTACTCCCAAATACATTTATGTCCAAACACATACATTTATTATGTAAAAAAATAATTGTAACAATACATATCCCAAATCACCAAACACATACATTTCTGTCCAACCGGGTGTATTTGGGATCCTCGATACACGTCAATGTATAAAAAAGAAACATCGACAAAATTATAGAGGTATAACTGTGGTGGTTAACACTCTGATGGGCGATGATGTGTGGTGGTGACCAGTGGGGTGGGCTGCAGGGTGTGGGGTGGTGGTGGCCGGAGGTGAGAGTGTGGAGTGATGGTGGCCGGAGATGCGGGTGCGCAATGATGGTACTTGGTAGATCTGGTTTTGTGAAGAGTTAGGGAATCAAATGATACAAAAAGAAGGATCCATGTTTGGTACTTGATAGATTTGGTTTTTCAAACTTTAAAAAGAAAAACGAGTCAAACTCCGGTCCGGATCACCGGGTCAACCCGGTCAGACCGGAAATCCGGTCGGGTTTGACCAAGTTTGACTTACATGTTAACCCGCTTGTAGTTAGCCCGGTCTCCCTCCCGGGTCGCGGTCCGACCGGTTCGACTGGCCAGCCCGACCCGGGTTTCAAAACAATGGAGAGAAGAGAGAAGATATATTTTATTATTAGAGAGATGTTTGAAATGTTTATCCACCGTGGTATTGGGCTCCATTTTACAAATGTTGGCCCATATAAAACACTACATGCATTGGGCTTCACTAGTTAACACCTGACATACTTAATTATAGTATACTTTATATATCAACTTCTCTATTTTATCATTTTCCTTTATCTTAGAATCTAAAAACAAATCCAAATTTCTAGCTGCTTTACCGATTTAATCCACGTCCGCTTTATTCCGTTAACTATCCGTTTAAATCGCTATCTATCATTCTAAGCCTCTGCATGTACAAACACCCAATTTTTAGCCTTCTTTTTCTCTTCATCTCTAATTGCATTTGTTTGAAATCATATAACATGAACACCATAAACTCTCATATTTCCCATTATTTCAGTTGATCACTCAAGAATTAAAAAAAAAGTCACACATTAAACCATGTTTAGCATCATCAGATCATCAGGTTCGGTTCATACAAAACCAACAGGTTATTTTCTCTTTACAGCTTCCCAAAATGTTGCTACAAAAGTATCTCCAATCGTCGGACGTATAAGATCCCATCAAACATCGGTTGGTGGCAACAGCCCCACAAGCATGGACAAGATTCAACACTCTCAAGAACCTAGACAAAAAGGGTATAGTAAATCCATTTGACCTCACTTGTTAGTTTTTTAATATAGGGAATAACATAATTAAATTTGATGGTATGTCCTTTATATATCGACTTATAATATGTTGTAGATAGGGATGTGATGTCAAATTCACTTGAGGACGAATATTCAACAAGATCAGACGAGGAGGGTTTTGGAGGTGCTTTTACTGGAAATGAGTCCCTTTCGAGTAGAGAGCAAGACAAAATTGTTCATGCTAATTCTCCTGGTACATTTTCGGTCTCCAAAGATATATAATACATGTATATATCATTTTTTGAGGCTAATGTTGAATGGTTTCATGGCTTCCTAACGAAAGAATATGACAAGACTTGTGGGGGCGAATCGAAGGAAAAGGGAGAAGGATGAAATCAGACTTATTTGAACATTAATCAAAAAGGGCAAAATGAAAAGAGGAATTAATGTTGTAATTCATTTACTTTAATCTTTTGGTATTTTGTTGGGCTTGTTAATTACTCGATCAAGTTGTTGGAGAAAGCATCAATGTCAGGATCATTGGCTAATTAAGATTGATGTAATTATTCAATTGAATTATGGAGAATTGCAGTTTAAATTTTTTCCACAAAGAATTTATGTTGAAAGTATAGAGAACGCAGACTTTTAAACTGATAACCAATCAAAACATGCCCTAATAATAATCAATCTTATAGCATATCAGAACCACCCTTCTTCACTTGTTATATAGGGCACCATGTTGTCATGATAAATTAAACGTGATCATCTATTTGATTCTTCCCTACATGTACAATTTTATCATTTTAGGTCCCAAAGATTTATGTCAAATAATGTATTATCATTGTCTTTCAATGACATACAAGAGTTAAGTTTAACATTAGTGACCGAAGATGATTTGTATTACCATATTAATTAGTTGTTGTCAGAGCACCCTCCAATAGAAGGTCTTTTAAAATTTTTTCTAGAGATTATTTTAGAAGAGCCTTTTTACTCCAATAGTAAAAGGTTTTTATATCTCAAAGTCAATTAAAAATTGTATGATTACAATGAAAGAGAAATAAAAGCTATTTGTTTTCAAATAACTAATACTTTTTTTTATTAATTTAATTCATTTAAATTAATATAATAATAATAAAATAAAAAACCTTTCAAAAAGTATTTTCCATTAGAGCAATGAGTTTTAAAAAAAATCATTTTCGAAAAAGTCTTTAAAAAAAGTTTGAGAAACGCACGATTGTGGATGCCCAACTTAGCCGTGCATCAAATGACTTTTATGCCAATATATGTATATGACGGGAATTTATACACAACCTACAAATAAAGCAAAAAGATTTTGCATAAATTATGCAAACCAATAAACTCTTGACGACTTAAAGGCTAGAGTTCAAGTGTCAGTTTTGAAGCCTACATCTTTTCTACAACACAGAAATGTATGTGGATGCTCTCAAGTGAAAAAAAAGGGGGAAGAAGATATGCATAAAAACAGATCAATTACATGAGTTATTATGGAAGTTTCAATGCCAATTTTTGAGTTTAAACAATGCTTATTTTCATATATAATTTAATAAAACAAGGGTTGTTTAAAACTTGTTTTGAATAACATAAATGATTTTAATTATTTTTTTTATGGGATAAGTTATGCTCGAAACATGTAAATCTCAAGCTCTCTAAGTTTAAACGAGTCGAAATTCAACCGACTCGACTTGTTTATACGTCTAGTTGAAAAGCTTTTGTTACCCTTTTTTATGGTAAAGTAACTATAACAACCGAGAAACAAATTAACACCATTAAATTCGGCTGTAGAACTACAGAAAAGTAGATATAAATAGAGAATTAAATTCAACTGAATTGATAATGCTAAGTGATTTATCATCTTTTTAATAATGCCAAAGATGCCTAAAAAAAGTATATTATAAGTCTAACTATATATTGTTTATTTATATCACACATGAATTTCACTGGTTATATCTTTCATTCACCGAATTCTAAAATGTGTACAAATCAAATTTTTTATCACATCTTTAGTACTGGATTTTAAACTTATAATATATATATATATATATATATTTTCAATGAATAGACTTAGGTATGAAAGCGTTGGATATTATGACCATATTGTCGACATAAAATATCATGCAAAGATTGACTATATCTTAGTAGCACTTCAAGAAAGACCATTGTGGAAATCAGGGACCAAGGTAGGAAATATTATGAGATAGAATTACCATCATCCATAAAAGACCATACAAACAAAGTTATATCATAAAGCATATAATTTTCCTGGACGGAGCTTGATAATACAAATTATATAAACTATCATTAACAGGGTTATCAAAATATATAAACTATTACACAAGGTAAATTTTCGTTTGTTATAATAAAAGTAAGTATTTATATTTGATATATAACTTATATATACCTATGTTAGTATACTTACAAAATTTATCCAATAATTTTATATTCTTTTCTGAGAGATCCGTGTAATCATATGTCCGGTAAGTTAGTATAATGCCCAAAAAGAATATAATATATGATAGTAATAACAATAATATCATATAATTATAATATAATAAAAAATAGAATACTAATATGATAATTTGAGTAAGTTCAAATAAGAATGACAAAAAAGTAAAGAATGAAAGAACTAATAGGATTGCTTTATTTTATTACAAAACTCATTTCCACTTTAACTTTTAAATTAAATATCTCACAAACAAACCGTATGTCAATAAATTATAAAAATTATATATTCGGAATCGGCGTTTTTGTATCTTTAATTAGAGATCTCATAAGCTATAATTCCGACGAATATTTTTTTTCCGGGTCTTAAAAATATAAACACATGTGATTTATGATATAAAGTTAAAATTGGTACACGATCATTTATTCATGATATATTTTAAGTAATACGTGATTACAACCTAATATTTATTCACATGAATATTATAAATAAATTTTTTAAAATTGTGTTTGTTTTTAGCAAAAACCACATGTGATTGCTAGTTTGATATTTAATCATATATGATTTGACATATAATCACATATGATTTGATATATAATCACATGTGATTTTCAATTAAAAATTGATCTTTGAAGATTAAGTTACCAATATATGATAATTCATATATGATTATTATTTAAAATCACATATGATTGGAGATATGATGGCATGTGATTATCATTTAGTATTAAAATCACATATGATTATTATTTAAAATCACATATGATTGGAGATATGATGGCATGTGATTATCATTTAGTGTTAAAATCACATATGATTTAACATTATGAATTTTTAAAACTCATTAAAAAATAGGAAAAAAAATCGTTGAAATTATACATGTGAGATATCTAATTAAAAATAAAATGACGTTGATTCTAATGGTGTAATTTTTATAATTTATTGACGTACGATTTATAAGATATTTAATTTTAAAGAAAAATATAGAAATAAATATTTAAAATTGAACAATCTTATCGATTTTGTTGTTCTCTAATTTTTTTATCATTTTTATTTAAACATTTTTCTATAGAAATATATTTAAAATTGCATTTTCGGAGGCTCTTCTGGATACATCGATTCATTGGGCTGAGCCATCACAACCAAACACTTATTCAAATATTTGAAATTTCGTACCTTTTTCCAAGCATGAATTTAATTTAACTTTTCACATTATATTCAAAAATATTATAATAAAACTCAAGAGATATAAATAAACAGCTTCATTGCTGCGTCCGCCCCTCTAGCTCCTTTTCTTTTTACAATCGCTCATCTAACACCATATTTTGGCTGAATTTCGATCGACAAATTTATATATATTTATACAACAAGAAGAACGAACTAGCGTTGACGTTGTTCGAGCTTCTTATCTTCATAACTAACTCATCAGGTATGATCGCATGTTTATATTATGTTAATCAAGTTGTACGTGAAAATTTCTTTTCGATCTGTTTGATCGATATATATATATATATGTATATATGTGTGTGTGTGTGTTTGTATTTGTTGCTTTAATGTACTTAAATATGTGTCTGTAATAGATTATGTTAACTAGTTTATACTGCAAAGTTATTATTGAGTAGTTTAAGATATTTGTTACACGGTTTAAGTTAGTCGGTATTTAGACAAAGATGGATCTCAAAAATTAGTTACGGGAAGAAGCTCATGAAGAAGAGGTGACTTTTCTTTTGCCGAAAAAAAAACACGGAATACTTTGACTTTGAGAAAACAAATCAGTTTTTATAGATTCAGTAGGGTATTACACGTGAATGATAATGTTAATTAATTAATTGTGATGGATAATAAAGGTTGTTTAACATCTACGT
The DNA here is from genome assembly GCA_963921325.1 of Logfia minima. Classification (NCBI taxonomy): domain Eukaryota; kingdom Viridiplantae; phylum Streptophyta; class Magnoliopsida; order Asterales; family Asteraceae; genus Logfia; species Logfia minima. The sequence continues at coordinate 11,079,505 of OY992768.1, forward strand.
TTGAAACTCAAGATATTTTATTCATATTAAATTAACGTAAGTGTTAAAATATTGATCGAAGTTATAATGAATTTAAAGTAATCATTATAATTATGAGTGTTTTGAATTAGGCTTATACGATATACATTACGAGTGTCAGAAATGAGTATTTTTAATGTTGTTAATAACGAAGGTATTTAATTAATAATTATAGTTATTGTATTTGAGTTAATCATCAAAGTTTGAAATTGATTTATGTAGTTTTTGTTTATGATACAACCCTGAAACAAAGTTGAAGTTAAAATTGATTAATAAATCAGTAAAAGTGTATAACGTTACGATTGATTACTATCACAACAAATCACACAATTATATACAATAAATAATAAATTCACAAAACAATACATAAACACACTGTGATGAAAACCTGTGGACTGAAAGTAAACACTAGATAATCATAATCATGAAAACATTTATATTTCACTATAATTTTTAACATTATTTGTGGAAAGGGAAAGGTAGGTTTCACATTTATGTTTATTGGAGCTGTCAAACGTCAATACTAAATTAATTTCTAACACTATTTGTCAACTGCAGTGCACTGTTTGAATTTATTTGTATCCAAATTGAAAATAATAAATAAATATAAAAAAATACTTATAATTTAGAAAGACATATCTCACGCTTTTATTTGCAAAATTAAAAGTTTAGAAAAGAAATGGAGTGGTAGAGTAAGATTATTGACATATTTTGCTAGGTTTAGATTATATCAAGGATTCAAGGGTTTCCATCCTCATCTTTTATGTTAGGACTATTTATTATTTATTATGAAGTAGGTGTGATTTCATTTTCAGGCTAGCTTTAATCACATAATTTACTTATAACTTTTGTACAGTATTATTTTTTTAATTTTATTATATTACATTATATTGTTAGGACATTAATCATCCAGTAATATATTATAATAATAGTGTTATCGAATCATGCCAAAACTTGTATTTATCAACATGCTGTTATTTATATACAACCACATTATTTAATCGTGTTAACTTAGTACAAAAGTGCACTTGACATATACCAACCACCACCAAAAGTACCAATTTCATTAATAGTACTCTCAAACTCTTATATATGATAGTCACAGCTCACTTATTTAATCTTAACTTGTAACTATGAAACTAGTTTGTTAGTTTCTAAAAGCAGGTACATCTCATCTTTTTAATGAACTACAAATTTAACATAAAGTATTTGATCTCAAATTTTCACTAGCAATGACAAACATGCTGCGAAGATGGCGTGGTCAAAACCAACATGAAGTCGAGCCCTTAGATCATGATAAGCTGGTATGCACATTACGTTGCAACACGCATTAATTTACCAATTTGTACTTCATGTGTTGTAATTTGGAGTTGACATTTTAATACAAGCAGATCGAAGAACTTCGAAATGCTATTGGACCACTTTCGGGGCACGCTTCAAAGTTTTGTACAGATGGATGTTTAAGGAGGTACTTAGAAGCTCGAAACTGGAATCTTGAGAAAGCCAAAAAGATGTTGGTTGAGACGCTTAAATGGAGATCGAGTTACAAGCCTGAGGAAATTCGTTGGGTTAGTAATTACATACGAAGTCATATCTATATCTATGTCACCCGTGGGATGCACGACTTCATCAATTGTTGTACTTAATCCATAGTAATTATTTCGTGTAAACATTGACGAATCTAGAATTAAAAACCTTTGTCACTAAAATTTATTTTCCTTGACTTCAATCTTTTCAAAATACAATTTTATAATCAATACCCAATACTAAAGTAGTATTTTATCATTTTCTACCTATAAAAGTAGTATCATATCCTTTCATACCTATAGCTTAATAAGTACAACTGATATAGGTACTAACTTTTAAATTGATAATATGAAAAACGAACTTGTTATTTATAGGACCAACGAAAAAAATACATTTAGAAAGAAAAAAAAAACACTTCACGTATCAAAGAATTGTAAACCACCCATATTTTTTTTTTTTTATATTTAAAAGCAAGGAAAAACTTCAATAAATAGGGAGCCAAGCTCAAAAGTACAAAACACATCGCAAGCTTCAAATTGAAGCCAAGATATGAACAACTATCTATATCCAATAATTACATGAATTTTCAACCGAAAGAAATCATTATAATGCACCCAGATTTTAGCCTGGAGTACTAAAACCAGTGCTCCCAGTTTACATTCTTTGATGTACACCTGCTTGAAATTCATACTTTTGATAAATTTTACACCGAGAGAAATAAGTCTTCATTTAATATTTTTGGAATAGAATCTTGATTCGCGTGAATAATACACTACTCCTATTATGTACGCGGTGGAATGGTTTCAAGGGGTGGGATGAGTACGTTCCTTTACTGTAAACATTAAAATAAATTGTTAGGAGTCACTGGAAAATAAATACCGTTTGAAGGGATGGGAAACAATGTATGATTAGCGGAGAAACAGGACACGTGTCACAATGGTACTAATTATCACTTTTTAATATTGAGTATTGATGATGATTGATCGATTGATGATTGTTATTGATATTGATATGCGGATTTTTTGATTTATCGTGTAACAATATGGTTCTTAATGGAATTGTGTCGTTAATAGGATGAAGTAGCTCATGAAGGTGAAACTGGTAAAGTCTCGAGAGCTAATTTTGTTGATCAATGTGGAAGGCCTGTTCTTATTATGAGGCCTGGGAAGCAGGTTTGTATTAGTATCTCATGCTCGTTTTGAGGTTGTCAGTAGGCATAAATCACGGAGGTTTTCTAACTTCATTTAGACACTCGAGTGGAAAACGGGCAGGTCATGCAAATTGGTTGACGGGTCAAAACGGAAAACGGGTCAGTTCATATTGAAAAAAAAAATTAAAACAGTTTGTGGGTTGATCCAAAAGCATTTACATCCGAACTTTATATAACTTATATATTAAAAATATTACAAAAACGATGTTATTAACATAAAGATTTATTATCTGATAAAAAGATTTTTAAAGCTGTCCGCACTTGAATAAAGTTTGGGTTACTTTTGACCCTATCCACTATAATCAAGTTTTAAAGTTTCCACATTTGACATGTTAATTTGAGGTAAAATGTTAACTTGATCAAATCAATACTAATTTCTAGTAATATGATATTGCAGAATACTAAAACAGGGGATGGTAATGTTCGTCATCTTGTATATCTAATCGAGAATGCGATTCTAAACCTCCCGGAAGGGCAAGAACAAATGACTTGGTTGATTGATTTCACTGGATATTCGATGAATGCATCAAATATCCAGCTGAAAACGTCTAGAGATATCGTGAACGTGTTACAGAATCATTACCCCGAGAGACTTGCTATCATTGTACTCTATAATCCTCCCAAAATATTTCAAGCATTTTATAAGGTAATTATCTTATCTCGTAGTCCTTGCCCTTTTCTTACCATAAAACTAGCAATCAGAGTAAGTGCATCTTATATATTGTTCAATGTTTTATACAGGTTCTAAGTTACTTCATAGACCCAAAAACTTATCTCAAGATCAAATTTGTTTACCCAAACGATAAAGCTAGTATCGAGTTGATGAAGGTGTGTTTTGATACTGAAAACCTTCCAAGTGAGTTTGGTGGAAAGGCTAACTTGAATTTGAATTATGACCATGAAGAATTCTCTAAGTTGATGTTTGAAGACGATATTAAAAACGCCAAGTTTTGGGACGTAGAGAGTAAGCCCGATTTTAATACCAATGGTCATTATGTCGCACCGTCAGATCAGAAAGCCGATAACTGCTAGCTAAGAGAGACATCCCAAGTATATTTTTACCATAATACATTTCATTTATGTCCTTCAAGAGAGCAAATTTTGCATCAACTTTTGAAGGAAACAAAATAACTGCATAATGTTGAGAGTTGTAACAAGGCCAAGTTTTGGAGAATATCGAACTCATATCACATTTCATAACTTACGCTGCTACATAAATGTGTAATTTATTTAGGATCTTGAATGATATAGGATGGACGTTTACACGGGCAAAGGCGGTGTTAGAAAATTCTAATTGAGGGGACAAATTTTTATTTTTACTTGTTTATATTCTCCAGGGGGTAAATTTTTAACTAACACTCTTAGACTTTTTATTATTTTTACAATCTAAAATTTATTGACAGAACACTTATCTCCATATAAAAAGGGTGTCAGGGATTGCTTATTTTAAGTTTTATTTAGTTAGAGCCTCTTTTCGTACTCCCTAGCTTCTCGAAAACAACGTTCGATTTCAATGTGTTAAGTATATAGCTAGCGTTCCTTCTCAGTTAGGATCAAACTCTTTTTTTTTTTTTGTGTTTGGGTTAACTATTGATTCCATAATTGCAACAAGAGTTTTTTCTTTCCTTTCAAAGAGGCATTTGATCCCATCATCATTGACTTATGAGTTATGCCTCCTCAACTGGTCAGCTGTCCCTCAACTGCGTTAGAGGTCTTCTCAAACTCCAGAGAACCACTTTCCTCATCTCTTCTTTTCTTCATTCCATTCATTCCCCTTTGAAAGAAGTATAAAAGAAAAGAATCTAACGCTTTAGTTTAATTAAAGATTTTTTACGCTCATGCTATTTGAAAGAGCTTTCAACATGTAATGGAGATTGCGCAAAGAATGTATGAATCCCTCTTTCTTTCCTAAACCTGTAAGAACTCTTGAAGAATATGCCAACAAAAATGTTATTCAGGAAGAAGTGAGCTAGTTCCTATCCGCTTTGTCCCAATCCCAGTCAAGATAGATAATTGTACTATTGCCCGTTAATAAACCTCAATTCTGAGTGTCCAAGTCAAGAGCAGGTTTTGTACCCTATCAACTTATCAACAATTATAAAATAAAATTAGCTTCTAGTAAATATTAGTGATGTTGATTATGAATATTCACTTTTATTATAAGACAAAAAGTCATAATAATAGAGTAAAAATAGAATAATACGGTTAGAGTGAAAAAAATATATTTAACACTTTCCATTTCAAAAATAAAATAAAAAATGAATTATATGTTTATTTTTTACTAAATTCGTTAAGAATAACTTAGATATTATTAATTATAACAGAAAACGTCAAAAAAGCCGTAACTAGTTTGCGAAAATTGTTAATTAACTGTTTAAGTATTTTGTTGGTCGCTTAAGCCATTCAAGTTTGGTTATACTTGTCAGATTAATCCTTTTCAACTTGATAAACCAGTTAAACAGCCTTAAATATAAGTAAACTATAATTGAGTAACAATTAAACAATAATTGAAATAAAGTGATATAATAATAAAATACATAAAGAATATAATAACCATCCGATCTCACCCTCTTCTACGTTGTCTTTCATTATCCATTATCCATCATCTTCATAACTTAATAATACTAACCAGCCACTACACTCTTATTCTAGACACGCAAAGACTAAATATACGTTTATTCGGATTAAAAAACATTACTCAAAATGCAACTCAAACTCGAACCTTATTCAGTTCGATTTATGAATTAGATAATAAACTTGAAATCTGAATAACCTGAAACTCAAATAATTCAACTGAGTAACACCCTTAGTATTGCTCGCAAAAAAGAAAAGGCGGATGTGATGATTTATATTCATTTTATCTTTAATTATATAGTTAACCTTGATCAATATCTAACTATACTTGGTTATAGTTTAGTTATATTTAAGTGTAATTAAATAATTAATCAAGTAAAAAAGGATTAATTTAACATGTAAAAACAAACTTGAATGACATAATCGACCAACAAAAACACATTTGAATGACTAAATTGACAACTTTCGCCAATTAGGTACGGTTTTTTGACATTTGTCCCAATTCAGAAAAAAGCTACTCCGTAGTGAGAATGACTTACTTTCCAAGTACTCTCAGGAAGAAAGCAGGCTTCTAAAACGCAGTATAAGAACATGGGCATGACGGTATTTTATACCAACTTAATTTCATTTCAACTCAATCACATTCTGCTCTCTTTTCATCTCAATAGGAGGTAATTTTTAATTATTCCTACTTAAATTTCATTGCATGTAATTTATCTACTAGTTATATAATTTTTATAAATAACTTGAATATGTATTACCTGTACTAAATAAACATTACGGTTATATGCTTGAATTTTGAGTTGTATCAATTAATCAACGTACAGTAATAACTATTCGTGTTGTATGAGCGATTAGGTTGTTACAAAAGGTGTATAAAACACAATGACAATGGAGAATACCAAAAATACCCCTAAAGAGATTGTGATTGGTACCAAATTCTGTGAAAGAAAGAATTCTGAAGAGGCTGGATTTCTGGTCAATGCTAAGGATTTTGATGAACACGAAGCTTGCTTCATGGCATCTTGTAATTTACTTTTGGTCTGTTAAAAATACCAAAAGAAGATGCACTTATTCACTTAATGATGTTGAACTCCTTAATTACATTCAGTTAACTTATTCTGTTTCTGTAAAAAGGTCAAAAACTAATGTTAGAAAGTAATAACTAGTAACCGTGCTGTTATTCTCTGTTTTATTCATATACTATATGTTTTGGTTTTAATAGATGGCTGCAAGATTTCGAATAAAACCTGCAGCAGCATTGGAAGGAAGTGACACTACGTCGAAGAATTAATTGATCAGCTACAGAGCTACTACTCATTTGCATATCATCGTTAATTATGTCGTATTTTCCTTTCTACAAGATGTTTTGTTGATGCTTCCGAGAACTTTGTTTTGCTAATACTCTTGTATTACAATCGAAATTGGAAACTAATTATCTTGAAATCTTTGTTTGTTAGATTAAATACCTTAGATCATTATCAATCAAACAAAAGATATCAAAAAACCAAATAAACAACATGACGAGAGGTAGAGGTGACATTCTACAAGCACTATATTTGGCATTTTCCACCAAAAAGAACAATTTGATCATAGAAGAAACACAAAGATTGTTTGGTAGTTGACATTTTAGACCTAATGTAGGTTTGCTCCATTCTTTGCTATAACTAAAAGACGTCAAAAAATTCTGTAGATATTCAAATGTTTGGGTTTTTGAACATACCAATAAATGTAACATCTCTGATATTCCCCTGTTAAGTGTTTAACCCCACAAAAGAGACATGGATTTGGACATGAGCTTGTTAGCAGCCGCCGCCTTTTCCAACCTGCGTATAGTATAAAGATTGTATTCATATGTTACAAATGCAAGTATGATGATCATAACGGTATTTAGTATATTCTAGCATTGTTTGTATTGCATTAGAGTAACGCTTACTTTGAAATTTCTTCAACAGCATGCATGATTATTTCAGAATTAGTTTCCACAACTTGACCTCCAAGAATCATTTCATCTAAGATGGTATGCATCTGCATGAAAGATTTTTGATTAGTACAGTCGTTCCCTCATGCAAATAGAAGTTCTCTTTCTTTGCCTTCTAAGGCTATATACCAAAAAGGTTTAATTAAAGAATGGTTTAAAATACATGAAAAAAAAAAAGATTTATTATTTAATTAAAGAATGGTTTATTATTTAATTAAAGAAGCTACCTTGTTGTAATTGAGAACTAAATCGACTTCACATACATTGCTGAAGCACTTCTCCAATGTTTCCACGTAGACTGGAACAATCAAACTAAAGCTATGAAAGACATCACTATAAAGTTTTCATATTTTAAAAAAACATCAAATGTAATTTTCAGCTTTAGGGTATGTATATGTAAGATGATACCGGAATGGTGGATGTCAGATAGATACATAATTTTCACAATCATAAATATATAAAACTAACAAACTATTTAATGTGTACCTTGTATAAGATCAAACATGGCCAATTCATTTTCAGAACTATCAAATACAAAGACAAAGTACAAGGTTGCATAAAGTTTGTACACAAGCCTCGAATCCTGAATCACGATGAAGAATTACAGCCAAATTAGTCAGTATTTTTATGAGAAACATGTAAAATAACTTAATAACTTCATTCACACGAACATCAGAACAATCTATAGAACTAATCACAGAAACTTGATATGTGTGTTTTTGGCTTAAGGTAATTATCTTATAAATGGGAATTCTTATACAGATATACATCAATGAAGGGAAAAACTGATATTTTTGCAAATTCTTTTCGATGTAATATCTAAGAATATATTCTTAAATATGAGGACGACAAAAGAACTATGCATGAAGAAAAAAATCAGCAGACTGCAACATTAAGCATATTTTGCTGAAATAAAAGAATTACCGGACCCAATAATGTGCCCCCTTCAATGAAACTGCTCACATTTTCAGGCTGCAAGCATAAGACTGGAAGAACCATACACAGATAACAGGGAGTAAAAAACTTTTGTGAAATATAAGCAGTTACTCTAAAAATTCATATCAAAAGAGAAATCAGTGAATTAAATATATAGCAGATAAGAGGGATTAGAGCAGGGGAGTGTATCCAACTAAAGCACGATGTATAGTTTCTATACCAAACATCATTTTAGTCTATTGTGTGTAATGCACTTTCAATAATGGCTATTGTATGTATCCGACCTTCTATTACTTGTAATCGATGACGTGACACCTGTTTTTGATGATGTAGCATTGACGTGTAAGATGACATGGCTACTTATACGGTTGTCACGTCACCAAAAATACCGACTACCGGATGAATAAGTCATCGGACACATACAATAGCCATTATTGAAAGTTCAAAACACACAATAGACCAAAATGAAGTTGGATACGCATTCTAGACATCGTGCCACAGTTGGATACATTACCCTGCACTCATCCCTAGATAATAACAGGTTTCAAAAGTGATAGACTTGATGGTAATTCTTATCTACTTTCCTTTCACTGTCAGGTGTTGATTAATGTGAACCAAATAAGCATCAAATTTCAAATGTAACCCTACAAATGCGATGCTTCATAACAATAAGACACTTGTAGAATTATCATCAAAAGTTTGCATACTCGGAATAAATCAACATCAACAACAATTAATGAAACATAATACGGAGGGGAAAACCTGAATAGATGGTGCGTATTAGATGCTGCTGCTGCTCCAGAGGCTAAGCTTACAACAACACAAGTCAAATTCAAATCAGCTAACGTTTTCTTCCTCCTTTTAGATAAGAAATTAGCCACCATACTGACATATGTCACTTTTATAACTTCAAAATGAAATTAAAATCCCTATCAACTCCAGCTAGGTTTAATCAATAAATTAGAAAACGAACTTTGAATCGGAAGTAACGAGATAAAGTATGCAGTAGTACCGTGTAATTGTAGAATTTGGCGAAGCGAGGCTTGCCTTGGTTGTTGATTACCATCATCGCCCTTATCATTGTCACTTAATTCAATAGAAACTCAAAATCAGAGCTATAATTGAACTAATAGCTAGCGACGGAATTCAAAGATCTGATCACCCTCTCTCCTTCTCGAATGCATCCAAATTCCATGCCTAAAATATATGCTGTTTCACAGATACTCCCATCCTGCCTTCAGTTCCAGGATGATATCTTACACAAGAAGGCCCAATGGGCTCTACCCATCTTCATAGCCCAACTTAGTGTACCAAAATAAAATTGTGCAACTAAGATCACACCCTATTTATAAAACTTTTTAGCAAAATTACTGGTACAAAGGGTCTTGTAATGATTGAAAATTACAACTAAGAAAATTGAAAGTATTCTGTTTGACCGCATCTCAAATTGTGACTTCATGCAAACAATATTAATATAAATAATATTAATACATTTTTATAAATATACAAATTTACCAAGACATGTATAAATTGATTACATTCAATCCCTCCACACCACCACTCAGCCACTCACTCATTATTCACCGTCACCAAAAAGAAAACTTTACAAAAAGACAAGCTTTACACACTACGTTTCTGCTTTTGCAGTGAAATCATGTCTGTTCAGCAAAAAAACTGGGCGTCCTAGCTACCTAATGGAGCAAATACAACATTCCCCATATCTAACATTTCCAGCTGAAAAGAGATCTTAAATATCACCCTGAGATTTCTGAGGTGGTAATTTGGCAGCATATAATCAAAAGTATTTTAAGGCTCGTTTTGCAGGTAACGATTTTAGGTTACCAAATATATTCTATCTTCTGCGTAGGGTGGAACCTTTTCCGGTAGCCTTCATATTTTGGGAGTCCCGGAAGCAAACAAAGTGCACAATTGTGTTTCCGTTAGGATATACAGCAAAAACACTGGTTCCTATCTTCTTGTTGCAAAGGGAACACATGCTATCGGCAGTGATTTTCACATCTGCTTTTCTTTGGCTGTACAGTTCATCTTTAGCCTGTCGATTGTAAATAATTGAAGGGATTAGTTCCCTAGTCAAACATCTATGGTTACCATCATCAAAGACAAGACAATAGATGAAACTTGAAGACTAAAATCAATAACATCAACTTACTTTGGTGATCATAATAGGCAAATATGTAATTTAAACAAACTTGGCAAAAATAAGTAATTACTAACAACCTATGCTAATGAAGAAGTTGAATACTTATACTAGTGACAAATATACAATCCTTTACCCATATGAATGTTGGCGAATACTAAGTAACATCAGAAATTATCTACTGACAGAAACTGTGCTTTTATTTTGATAGAACCAAATTACCCTTTAAAAAATGTTGTTGAGCATTCCTCAACACAAAATGAGTGGAGTCACGTTTTCAAGATTGTGTTCCATACCTGGAAGTTTTCACATTCTCTCAGCCTCTTAATAACTGAAAAGTTCCGGTGCGCTTCACTGATCTTTTTGAGCAGAGGTCCAAGAAACGGAAGCAAATTCTGACCATAGAAAGACCAAGAATATTATAAAAAAATTATACTTGCGTGATGTCAAGACTCAAGACACACACAGAGTCTAGTGTCTGATGAAATTTAACGGTTCATTACCGTCTCGTCATGTATTAAGAACAGACTATGATCATACCTATTCTTGCTTCATGAAACCTTCTAAGTTATTTTAACCTAAAACAACAGATGATTATCGTTTTAAAATAACAAGCTTTTAGGACGTGTCAACCTAACACAAGTTGTTTTGACCCATATGAAAACGTTACCCCTTTTTACCTGTTACCCAACCCACCCATTTTGCCAAACATACTTGAGACTAAAAATACTTGATGAATTTCTAAGCATAACAGAAAGCAAAGGGTTAATCGCAACCTGTAGCTTAGTCTCTTTGGGCAAGAGCTTGAGAGCTTGTGCTCCATGCACTCGGTCCCACCTCTGGCTCAAAACATCCAGGACCTCATCAAGCATAATATTAGAAACCCCTTCCTCATCCCCGTCACAATCACCATCACCATCACTTTTCCCACTATCTGTGCCACTCGGACTAAATCTGGCATCTTCTGCACCTTCAATATCTGCGATTTTCTTACCTAACCCTCTTCCTTTACCTTTAAGGGATGTCCAACCAACTTTGGGACTAGGAGATGACACTAACTTATTAATTCGCGTTTCAATATTTTTAGTTGTCCTTCGTGGATTCAAATAGATTTGCAGTAAAGTGAGATATATGTTGCCAGTAACTTTTGCAGGCTGTTGATGAAGTCCTAAATCGTACACCCGGTCACAATAGGACAGTGCCAGGTCTGGAACATGAAGCTGGAATATGAACATATTTTCACATAAATCAGTGAAATGAAGAGCATATACAAAACCCAGAAGAAACTTTACCAATTCGATATATAAACTAAATTAAAAAATAAAACATTGCAGGAGATTTGAACTATATACGAGTCATAAATGTAGAAAAATGAGTAAGGCAGTTGGTTAATGGGTCAAAACAAGGTTTTTATGGTAGGTTGACCCCTGAAATACTTGTCGCAGATTTATAATTTTATTATAACATAAAAAGTATTTCAAATATGACTGCAACAGTTATATTACTTCAGTGATATACTAATTTTTTTTAATTCCGGGGTGTAATGCATTAAAAATACATCGTGGGAAACTTTCAACCATTTGTCTTGTTAAGTTATTTCTTTTACATGTTAGATATATAAAATTTTAACCCAAATTGACACATTCACATGTAAATGGATCAAACTTGCCATCTATAAGCTCTTTTAAAAATAAAAATAAAGCGTCTCATTTGAGACTGCCTGTTTCTATTATATATGAAAATACCTTATGAATATATATGGACAATGCAAGTTCGTGTTGGTTCATTTTCCCTAATAAGAGTGCTCGCTCCTCGAACAGAGCATCTGTTGGTAATCGTTTCAACAGAACCTCTGGAGTGTAACCTGAAATACCCTCCAATGCAGACAAAAGCTTTTTCCTAGTAGGGGTATAAGCTTTCTCATCCCATTTCTTTTGAGCAGTGAGATCAGCATACCATTCAAGCACTTCTGATAGATATATTTGCATCTACAAAACAAACATTATTAGTTCTCAGAAAAGTAGGGTTTTTTTCCCCTTTAAAATAGTGACATTTTTAAAGAAACTATAAACTTTGCCTTTTGTTGTGAATTTTGAAGAACAAATAATTTTAGTACACCTTCAGTCTCAAAAGAAAGCATGGCACTTTCTATTTTGGGTTATCCTAGAAAACACAATATTTATCCTTAGAAATATTCTGTTGCAGATTACCCACTAACAATCACTAAAAATTATTGGTGAGACTGATTGTGTTCCACAAAGCCTTGCATCTATCTTGGACAGATGGAGTAATGCTATTAGCAAAACTGATACCATATTGCTTGATATTTTGTAATAATTGCTAATAGGTCAATTTCGCACAACTTTACTAACTTTGTCAACGATGCATGTCAAAGGTTGGACATTTTTTTAGAGTTCTCATTTTTGTCGAGCATAACATTAACATGTAGATAAAAACTTGGTGAAAAGCATAATGATATACCATTTCATTCTGCAGGTTGCCAGAGATGCCATTTTCGTTCATTGAGAGGATCAATTCCAAGTATGTAGCCTGCATGCTGGGAGCATGCTGTTTTAAGTATGAATTAACCAAATCTGCAGCAATGTTTCCTGACAGGAAGAGCTCAATGGTTTGTGTGGGACAACTTTCAAGAACAAGCATCGAGAATTCTAGAACAATCATAGGGTCAATCCCACAGAGAGGCTGCATAACAACATAACGTGTCTGAGATACATTTCCTTCTATCTCATGATATCTAAGCAAATGGCAAGTATTGCGCAACTTCTAAGTATTAAAGCTAGAAGTGGAAAAATTGGTAGGTTGGTCAATCGGTTAAACAATTTCGGATCTAAATGAGTAATAGTATATATTTTTTAAAAATATATATATATAAAATTGTTAGGTTGGTCAATGAGTTAAACAATTTCGGAAAAATTGGTATAGGTCGGGTTGGGTTGACACGAAACCTTTTCTGTCCTAAACTATTGTATATATTTATAAAAGAATCGTGTGTTCAATATGATTACAATAATTATATTTTGTCAGTATAATTTATTAGTAGAAATAGTTTGGAGATTTTATTCATTTAAAATACATATTGGTCGACTTAGGACCCATAGGCTAAATTATTATTTTACCTACTTTCACCCATTAAAGAAAAAGATATCCTGAATCAACCCCTTCATAAGTAAATGGGTCAAAATTGTCACCTCAATTCAAAACTATACGAAGGACAGATTAAGTTTACATAAAAGAACTTACTTTAAGATATTCAATAATCATCTCGGGCTTGAACTTTTGGGTGAGCTCCATTTTAGGTTCATCTGATTTTGACTCCTCAACCAAGTGATGAAGAAGTTTGAGAGCTTCACGATGCAACGAGTTGTATTTGTAAAGCTCTAACAAACATAAATAGTGGTTTCCATTTCGCAATATCTCCTCACATATTTTGACATCACAAAAGTTGAGACCTTTTAGTAAATCTAAAGCAGCAGCAGACTGTCCAGTCAAAAGAAGGGCCTGCAGAAGTGCAGTGTCCAATATTGACGCCAACTCTCCAGCACCAGAGTCAAGGGAAATGTTGACTCTTCCCTAGAGAACAAATAGATTTTACATTAAGTATTTTGTTAACTCCAAATCTTCAACTATATTCTAGACTGTCTTATGACCGTCAAATTTCACAAACTAAAAAAAAAATTTAAGGGGTGTGATATGCAACTGGAAAACTTATTATTGCGACTTAAGGTCACAATATTCCGTATGTATCATTCAGATGAAGCGATTCTAAATATAATTACCTAATTTGAGGATCAAATAGTCAGTTTCGGATGATCAATCCCATACAAGCTAAAAAAACTGATAATCTAATTGGGAAAAATGAATGTACTTATTTACCCCTCCTGTATAACCCCTTCTAAAAAAGATTTAGTCTACATTTCTTGTTATTAATTATTAATGTTATTAAAGACAAAAGTTCCTGATATATTAGACGATCTTTTTCTAAATTCATTACCTAATAATTTATACAAAAAAGCAAAATATTATCATGGTTGCAAGAAAATACATCTTCGTGTTTTGAACTTATACTTATATACCTAAAGTCTTAGCTAATATAAAGGAAGTCAATTAAAACACAATCTCCTGCATCTTTTCTATTACTGCCTATCTTTATCTTAATTATCTAACATTGCATTATCAGTAAAAAAAATAAAAATTCACTCCCTAAATCTCTCTATTGCGCATTATACAAAATCTCACAAATCAACAACCAAATGCTAATGCTTATCTTTCAAATGTAATTATATGCTTCATATAGTGAAACATCTTTGGAATAATTTCAACATTACATAGAAGGATCTTACTTCTAAGTTATCCATAGAACCAAAACTGTTCTTACTTTATTTGGATAAGCAGTTTAAACTAATAAGCTACTATAATTATATTTGCAGGAACAAATTTCAATGAGATATTGGTGGGTAAATACTACCCTTCCCAACCCTCACAAGTTAAGGAGCCTGATATTCTAGTTTTCCTCCTATATTATTGGACTTCTCAAGGTCTCATACTCTCATAAATACATATTTAAGAAATAGAAAATAAAAAAATATATACATATAAAGGGACAGTAGTCTCGAACCTCAATTGAATATCAACACAAATTCCATAGAGTTGTATCAACTGTTAACTAATCTAGAAATTAGTATGTGTGATACTAGAAAAGTTGCTAATTACCTTGCTTGATCTCTTGGCACGGTTGCTTTCATAAGAAACAAAGCTGTGCCCAACAGCATCTGAGACAACCTCCTCTGTTCTCTCAGCAGCCGCCTTCCCAATTATGCTGTTTCTTTTCTTCTGCAAGAACTTGACCAACGCCATTAAGGTGTTGTGAGACATTTTCTTGGACTTGAGAGCTGAACTCTCATCATATTCCAGTGGATAAGAAGGTGATGATGAATCCATATCGTCTGACATACCAGACGACGCTCTTGATAAATACGCCTCCCCACTCACATCCAGAAATTTATCGGGTTCAGCCGCCAGAGATGACTTTGGAATAACAATTGATGGATACAAAGAGAGCACATATGCTATTTCCACTTGAGATGCAACAAAGTGATCCATTGCCTCCTCATAACTCCCGTTTTCAAACAGATAGTGTGCATATCTGTAACAGGGAACATTGTATCATCAATGCCACTTGTACACCATGTTGTTATATGAAGGTACAATAGCCTTCTTGTGTCAAGTGGAATGGTGAAAGATTCAAAGTTGATAAAAGCTATACAAATATTGTGATAACTGCCTACTGTTTAGTTGGATGGAATAGAATGGACAGGGTAACGGAATAAAGAAGGTAACCGATGACTTGTTACATCCATTGTCATGTTTAGTTGATTTATACGAAAGAAATGAGATTCAAAAACCTATTTTATATTATATATATAGGCGAAATGATGAGTACTGTTGATAGCACCTATCATAGGTGCAGCAAAGGCTAAATAAATTTAAATGAAGGGTTAACTATGTACATTTTCATAAACTATAGGACTGAAAGTGTAATATTTCATATAAAAATACATTCATCTCAAAGTTTCACATGATTTAATAATAATAAGATTTTTATACACGGATAATAAGAATCGAAGACAATAAAAGCTCATCAAGGATACTTTTAAGTTTTAACAACAACTAAATAGAATCATTGAAAAGGATTAAAGAAAATCATTGAGCACAACTAGGCCACGCACCTATAAGACGCAAACATATAGGTAAGTTTGTAGATTCAGTGAGGGTGCATAATTAAAATTACACACATCATTTTACCTTATATGAATTGACTGCTCTTTCGATTCTCGAAGGCTTGAATCTTCTGGTGGAAGTAACTTACATAATGCCAGGGCTTCTTCAAAATTTCCAGAAGCTGTTAACTGAACGATCTGCATTAGCATACCGTATGTTAGACTGTTAGTTGAATGGATATAAGCATTGTCGTTTACAAAAGGTTTCCAGATTTTTGACCCTGCAAATCAACTCAATTGTTCAGTGAGTGATGTAAAGATCATTTTTTTTCTTTGAAAACGGGAGGGTATCTGCCTCATACGATCTTAACTTTGCAAATTGCTCAAATGGATTTATATATAAAAGAAAATAATCAAATGTTCTAGACCAAATGCCATGCAATTTATCATATCTCCAATAAAATTTGTAATCTATAATACAAAGTAATTGATTCTACATAAGATCACAATCACAACTATTTTGCTGGATTTAAGACGAACCTGTGCGCCAAGAGGAACAGGGAATAATCCATAAATGGAATTATTTAGGGCAACAATTATTGCATTCTTTCCTTGGTGAATATGACGAACATCACGAAGAACAACTGTTTGTATCAATGGGTAAGGTACTCGTAAAGACCGTATCTGCAAACCTCAAGTTGGCAATGATGTGTAAGTGCTACAACTCCGAGCATTGTATATAAAAAAAAAAGTAAATAAATAAATAAAAGAAAAATAAAAACTCATATATGATGCGATTAAATGTCAGGAAACCTCAATGTGTCTTGGTAAAAGTGCTGTAGCGTAAGGCTTTTGAATGACAACTACTGTTGGGGCCTCAGACCAACAAATCCTGCCTTCTTGAAGAAGCTTGCCATTTTGGTCCACTAGCACTCCAATGTTATCCTGAAACACACAGAATTAAAAGAAAATGGGGTTGATAAAGCAAAGACAAGTTTCTTTTAAGTTCACGTGTGAATATTAAAACACGTAAATGTTTTAATATTAGAATGACCACTGGTGAAGGGAAAAAAACCTGCTCTCTACTTTCTTACTAAAATTTAAAGTTAGAGAATAAGAAGCTTGCAGCTTGCTTAGGTTCACGTGTTTGCAACCACCCACAAATCATCTTAGAACGTGAATCACCTTCATTCATCCATTATTATTCGAATGAAAAGTACCCAACGAGGTTTGGCATCTTCAAAAGTTAGTCAAAGCTAGAAACTGTATTTATATTATCCAATGGGCCTCCAACTTTATAAGAGCATAGTCATGTGTTTGTTAATTGCCAAAATTAATTATTGTAAGAAAGTCATAAGTAACAAAAATATACGGGAGAAGCACAATGATGATATGTAATAATCCTCAACTTCACTGATCAAAAGCATAATCAGTTCCATGCTAGGATATGTCTCAACTTACTTAAAATTGACCCTCAATGAACGCAAATGTTCTACATTCCTATCAAACTTTCACTACGAATATCACCGATAACAGCAAATACACGGTAACAAAGAAAGAGCATACAATACCTTCCCCAAAAGAAGCTCTCCAGACGGAAGAGACACCACTAAAGGTGGAGCGATCCTCCCAGATGGAAAAACCTCCGATAATGAACCATCCGTAGCATTCAATATCGTATATTCTCTTCTAATCCCTAAACATATATTCTCACCACACCATGACATTGACTTCACATAATCTGGCACACCAAATTCTTTTACCTCCACAAATCCACGCCCACCTATACAACAAATTAACTTGTTTATAACTAATTGAATTCACACCTAAACCTAATTTTAATGCAAATAAATTAGGGACGAATTACCATCGTGTCTAAAAATGCAAACTCGTTTTTGCCTCGCGAAGCATAAAAACCCTCGGCGATCGTCCCACGAATAGGCGTTAGCACCTTTAGCTTTCGTAATCACAGCTAATGTCTCTAAGTTCGGAAGTTTATGAAACGCAATTGATTCAGAGAGTGAAAGCAAAAGCTCTCTGGATCCTAAAACCTCCATAGCTAACATAGGTCTTCTTGCGAATCCATTAACAGTTCGTTCGAGCACGTAGGGTTCCTTTTTCAATTCTAGGGTTTGAGATTGACGATCAGACGGAGGAGATCGATCGACGGCGGATGATGATGATTCTGGACCGTAGATTCGTAGAGATCCATCGGAGCAAGCGATGAGTAGGTTTGAACCGTAGGATTCAACGGCGTCGATCTTCGTAGGGCAGTTGTTAAGTAATTCGAGTGAATCGTATGCACTGTGCACCATTTTTTCCGGTGGTATTTACGGGATCTCTGTGAGAAACCTACGGTGTTAGGGTTATTGAACTAAACGACGTCGCATTGGTTGGTTGACTATTTGGAAAACAGAACCCTGACTTGTTTCGTTTATCGTTGAGCTCAACTCCCGCTTTTTCTTTTATCAACAGAAATATATATAAATGAAATCTAACTTCAACAAAAATTAAAAAGAGCAAAGAATAACAAAAATACATTGAAACCAATGGACCTAAACATACAACCAACTTGAGCCATGATGAAAAGCATCAGAACCCAAACTAAACCGAGTTTGAAATTGAGGAAGATGGCAAAGTTGAGCAGAATCATTATTGTTAATGCAACCTTCTTTCTTTATGTTGTGACATACGACAACATAATGATTTAAAATGATATAAGGCTCCAACATAAATGCTTCAGTTATTGATCGAAGAGTTCTCGTTATCTCTCGTATTCTGCATGAACTGATGAAAACTAATCGTTACACATTCTTTTTTCTTCATATTAGTTAACTTCCCCACACAAGGAATTGGGTCTTTACTTAAAGGAAGATGGCAGTCGTCGTCATCCTTAACACTAGAACACTTTGATGTATCTTTTTTCTTTTTCTTTATTTGTGATTTGAAGATCCATCATCGTTGCTGGTTAACTTTGATTTAACCATCACTTTGCAAATTTTGTACTTTTGAACATTTTTTTCTAAACACCGCACAAGACGAATGACATTCCTTCTCATGGCACTCATCGTGAGTGGGGGATTCTGAGTTTCGACTAACAACTTAATTCCAAAAACAGAGTTTGTATTAACAGAGTTAGCTTCTGAAATCTCAAGGGGAGGGTAAGGTTGTGAGGGGATTGAAAAGGGAGAAGTTGAAGTATTAATTAAAAGAGAAGAATCAAGTTCGATATTATGGCCACATATTTACTTTACACCTTTAACCTGTAAAGAAAGGGCCTCCTTCACCCTTTCAAAGACGTTGGTGTAAATATTACTTTGAGGATAGTGTCTTACATCTGGTTGCAAAAAGTTTACTTTTTGTTTCATGAGAAAAGTAACCATTAATTGTCATCCCGCGCTTTTGAACTACATTCCTCTGATGAGGTTTATTGTCTTTGTGTTTATGTCCTTAATTATTTTTTTATCCTTTTTATATCTTTAAAGTTAGAATGATATTATTTTTTTCTAAAAAAAGTTATTAACAATTCGCTTGTCAAAATAACAAACTTTTGTTCAACTTCAATTAAAGTTGTTATCGATTAACTCAAAATCTGAGCTACGTACACTGCATGTTTGACTAAGAACGAGTGTTTGTACTTTGGATGAGTTTATTTTTGACAGTTTATTCACTTCTTTGAATAAAATATTAGATTTTCTATGTTAAGTAGCAGTAAAAATTAAATAGTTCAGTGGTTGTCTGTGATGGTGGCTAGAGAAAGAGATGAGAGACAGACTCGTGAAGAGAAAGTAATACACGTAGTCAACAAATTTTGCCAGTTATGATATTAACATATTTTTTTTCAATGAGATAAACAATTAAAAGTTTAATATTATATGTTTATTGGTTAACAATTGAGTAATATATTATATATTGTCAATGTCAATTTAGCTAAATTAATTAAACGATTTCCATAATACTTAAATAAATTGAAAAGTTTCCATATTTATAGAGTCAAATTAAGAGTACTAAAGTAACTTTGCATCTTCCATTATATAAGTGTAAGTTATAAGAGGTAAACCTTTTATAAGAGTTTAATATTTAAGATAAGATTAAGTTTAAACGTAAGCGCTTGAGTAAACTTATATGTTTATGTTTATTGGATGAGAATGTCATGAATTGAAAATAAACTTCACTTACTTTCTTATAAGCAGTAAGCTATCAAATAAATCCATCCGAACCCTTCAAAGTCATCAAACGATTGTGCTAGCTTATTTTTAAAACCAATAATGATGAAAATGTTTATTATTATTTATAAAAGTGAATAAGCATTTTAAAATAACTAAATTGAACTAAACAATTCCGGAACACATTGAAAATCATCCCAAAAAATAATAAAAATGTTAGAGACCATATATAAAGATATATCAATCATAAGTTTTAGTTATATGTTCTTATTTATTTGAAATAAAATAATATAAATAAAAATATATATTTATTTATTTTTGAAAGAAAAAGGTCATGGTTAGAAGTTGAAACTTGAAGGTCTGGATAGTGGACAAGTTTCTACTTTACTTTAGTATTGGGCTCTCAACTTTAACCACCTAGCAGGGCCTTGATGGGTGTAAGACTTTGTATATATTTAGCTTAATTTTCCTAACCTGACCCTCTCGTACAAACAAAACAAATTGACAGAGTGAATTATCAAATTTACAAGACCAACACTATAAATATTTATAATGAATTATTAAAATTTACCTACGGTTATAAGATATTACCTTGAGTCGTACCTCATTTGAACCTCTACAGTGCCGAACTCGTCCGATATGCGTAACAGCATAAATACATAATGCAGTAAACCTGTGAATCAAAATGAACAATAAAATCTCATTACATACAATGATATGATTCCCAGTTTATTTATCGGTGAGAATTTGTAAACAAGGAAAGTATAGCAGGTAAACAAGTCAACTTAAATAACAAACAACGTATTGACGACAAAAAATTATCATTGAGATATACAAGACTACATCTCTCACACAGGGGTAAGAATATTACAATACTTTAGTAAAGCATATGAATAACAAACATTCATATGACTAACTTATGTAGTTGCATCAACGGAGCAGAACTGCTAAGAAAATGCATAGTTTCAAAACTAGTTTCGTAAAGTGGTTGAAATTTCAAAAGGTTTAATCTAGTCGATATAAACATGGCGAATTTACAAGACCTTAAATATCAATTATTAGATACATACTTTGAAGAAAATAATATGGTTGAATATTTCACTAACCATGTGACAGTCTGTATGTTTACTCCTCGTATCAATTATAAATTTTGAGAATAATGATACATTTGCCATAATTAATGGCTTCTCAATGTGTGTAATCAGCGAACAAGAAGGAAGCAAAATTGAATTGACATTTTGTTCCAAAAAAAAAACTTTCTGCTCATCTTTCCTTTAACATTTGGGCCCAGAAATGGGTATACCCTATTACATATGCAAAAGAATTTATGAGCCATGTTTATGTGAACACCTTAAACACCTCTTGGGCCGGCACTGAGTCAGACCCTGATAGTGTTTATGAATGAATGTTTTATATATCATTTAAAATAAATATAAATAATAATAATAAAAAGAAACCTAGATTTGACTTTACGTAAATGTATTGTAAAATCTTTGATATATTCATGAGCAAAAATAAAAATAGTTATCCCCATGATGGGGACAAAGGGAATTTGGGAGTGCCTTGCTTTTGATGTAATGTTGTTGACTAACACACTACTCTAATAACACTTGAAATCTATCGATCTTTCTGCCTTTTCCAATATCTCCTCCCTAGTATAGTCTTCATCAATGATCAAACCCTTTTTCTATAATCATTTTCTATCCCCACGCCATAGATACCTATTCTCCATTGTTAATTTAACTTGATTCGTGCATTGCAAAACCTCTTGTTCACATAGTAGGTGCTACGTACATTATTAAAATTGATATAAACGTTGTTAAAGAATATTAAGTATACAATGTGTGCTTACATCACAAGAACACAAAACTTGAAGAGTAAAACTGTAAATTCAAATGAATCTAATGGTACGTGTATCCAAAGGCGGAAGCAGGATCAAATGTCACGGGTTGCACACATTTTTATGTAATATTAATTAAAATAAAACATTAAAAGGAATTTGAACATATTGAATTATAATATTTTGAAAACTGGACCGGTTGTACTATAAATTTAAGAGTAATTTCACATCTAGTATAGGAAAGAGGATTATAAAAAGATTAAATTACATCCGGCAGTAGAACGCGTAAAATCAAAATAAGTTGGTTCATCTTCGGATTCAGAAACACTACATCAAGGAGAAACTATCATCTATAACGTAGATAATAGTGCTGATTATGGGGTTACAATAGATAGAATGTTACAAGATTTATCAAGGATTGATCGTACTAAAATTGATAATTATATGAGATTACGAGTGACTCTTGAAGGTCAAGACGACAATGACGTTAACTTATACATAGACAGAAATAATATTTATTTAGTAGGTTTTGAAGTAAATTGCACTGTCTTTGAGTTTGGTATGAATGAAGATATAAAAAAACTAGGTAAGAACTCTAAGCATCTTGGGTATAAGGAGTCATACAGTGGTATGATGGGGAGTAGTGATCTAACACAAACTCAAATGGGTAAGAGGTCATTAAAGCATGGTATTAAAAAGATAATGAGGTACAATGAGGGTGTTCCAGATTATTTTAGATGGTGTACAGAGATTGGAAAAGTATTGGCAACGTCTATCGTTATGTTATCCGAAGCAACGCGTTTCACATGAATTTATGAAACGTTAAGTACTTTGGTTAATAACGAAGATAATTTGGATTTGGAAGCTACCATTTACATTCAAAGTTGAATGATCGATCTTATCCACCGCTGGGCAAAGATTTCGGATGTCGCCAGAAATGGTGACCGTGTAAAGACAAATACCGACACCGTCACTTCCGGAAGGTCATCACGAGTATAACTCTGATGATGTGCAAAGGGCGAGAGTTTGGGCCCGGGATGCTGTGAGAGTACTGAATTTATAGGTAAAAACGTCTTTATTGTATTATAACTAGTTATTTCTTACATTGATTTTAAATAAACTTTGGGTCTTTTGAGAAAGTAAAAAAGGGCAAAGTAATATTAATTAAAATAAAACATTAAAAAGAATTTGAGCATATTAAATTATAATATTTTGAAAACTGGACCGGTTGTACTATAAATTGAGAGTAATTTCACATATAGTACATGAAAGAGGATTAGAATACGATTAAATTACATATAGTAGTAGTTTCAAATCTACTATAAATTTGAGAGTAGTTTCATATCTAGTATAAAAAATTACGCCTTATAGTTGTCCCCAACATTCACCTAGAAGATGGAAACGTTTAATTGTATAACCTCGTAAGAAACATCATACTCCAAAGATAACTTCCATTTCTTGCTATCTACCTTTTGAACAAGATTTCGGCCACTCGTAAATTGACAATCATCATTGGGATAGACGAATTTAAAATCCAAATCTAAGGAATATAGTTCATAAACCTGAATCTGACCCAGGGTCGCACCTTCTTCTTCATTCGCAATTTTGTACAATCAGGTTATTTCAGGAAGTAGTCCAAGTAAGAAAAAGAACTGAAAAACTATAAAATTATACGCATATCATTTTTCCTAACGAGATATATGACTTCGATAACGGGAAAAACCAGGATCAAATATCACGTGTTGCATACATTATTATGTAATATTAATTAAAATAAAACATTAAAAGGAATTTGAGCTTATTAAATTATTGAAATTTTGAAAACTGGAGCGGTTGCACTTCTACTAAAATATGAAAATTTAAAGTTTTTCACACTACGTGAATTTTTTTTACAAGTAGCACGTGCTACTCCCACCGCTATAGTGGTTCTGCCCCTGCGTGCATCAATTTTAATAGTCCACAAATCATAATTGTAGTCGAATTAACTTATAACACTTTACTTTATGATAAATAAAATAAAGAAAACTCATATAGATCTCGTTGCTAATGATCGAGGATTATGCATCAAACCACATTTTATATTTAACATATTCGATGAGTAACTAATAAAACGCATAAGATTACACTTAAACACATAAATATACCATAATTGACCATAGTAGTTCAAATAAAAATCAAACACAACAATAAAATCTAGGAACAAAATTACTGAACCCCTCACTGCAACTCTCGCAAAAATTGAACACTCACTATCCTAATAGTTCATGTCAATATGATGAACAAATAAATCTAAATGAGAAGATCATATGCCCAATTTAGGGTTTACACCAAGAACATGAAATTGCGAAATGAAAAAAATAGAAAAGATAATGAATATTTTTTTTCTCTTTTTCTGTTGCACGTATACTAACAAATAAAATAAATTACATTTACATCGCTTGGACAAAATGAGTAAAAGCATATCAGGCCTTCAAGTCTTCTATTCTTCATATTCACCCAAATACTTCTTGACTTTGCACATGCTTCTAGTCCTTGACATATTTATATCCAAGTAAGTCTTACAAGTGTAAACAAACCAAGTTAAACTTCATAAATTATGTTTAAACATTAGAATGTTCTCTTTAACATCCCCATCCTTCTAATGTTTGAACAGATATATTAAACCAATTTTATCAAATAGAAATTCATGTTGAGTTATTCCCAACCCTTTAGTAAATATATCTACATTTTGCAACGAGATTCAATTTTCACAGTTTTCAAGATACCCAAACTTATCTTATCTCTTACCAAATAAATGTCAATTTCTATATGCTTAGTCCTTTCATGGAACACGGAGTTAGCTGCTATTTGAATAGTAGCATTGTTATCACAAACAAATCAACAGGAAGACTAACTTTAATCTTAAGATCTTCAAACAATTTAAGAACCCATAAAATTTCACAAGTAACAATGGCCATTGCCATGTACTCTGCTTCTGCAGATGATCTAGACATTCTTGATTGTTTTTACTCTTCCAAGATACCAAAGAGTTTAAAAGATATAAATAAAAACCAGTGACTAACCTTTTTGAAGCCAAACATTTTCCTCAACATGAGTCAACATAAGCCTTCAAATAAAGATTATCATTTTTCTAAATATGAACTCCCTTACCAGATAACACATGACAAATAACATTCATATATTCAGTTAGAGAACAACTAATCACATAACATGCACCTAATAAAAAATTTACATAAGATTGCCTCGCCAATAGGCCAAATATGACCCAAGTGGGCAGTTAATTCCTTTTAAGCAACAAAACGCCCTCTAATAGGTACTTGCTAAAGACATGAGAGGGATATAAATTTTACATAGTACTCCACGCAAAATCTTTAGACCTCAAAGTCTAAATGCAGGGGAAGAAATCTATTGAACCTCAAGAAGTTAAATAAACACTTGTGGAAGTTTTACCGGAAACCCCCAATTTTAAGAAATTAGGGTTTCATAATCAAAAACCCTAAATCAACCACAGAAACCGAGATCTAGACCAAATAGACTAAAAGAACCTAGAAATTACCAATAACCTTGATCTAGATCATAAACCCTAAATCGATGAGAAGATCGATTGAAACCCTAACTTTCCAAAACCAGATCAATCTAAGAACTAACAATCCGTATCAAGAATCCAGAGCTATGATTCCATGTTAAAACGCATAAGATCACACTAAAACACAAGAGATACGAGAACTTACCATCATAATTTAAATAAAAAAACCAAACACATAAATAAAATCTGGAAACAAAATTACAAAAACTCTCAGTACAAGTCTCGCAAAAATGAACACTCACTATCCTACTTAGTTCATCTTAATATGACGAACAAATAAATCTTAATGAGAACATCATATGCCCAATTTAGGGTTTATACCAAAAACACAAAATGGCCAAATGAAAATTTAGAAAAAAAGAATGAATATTTATTCCATTTTTTTGGTAGACATAGGGCCTGTTTGGCATGGAGTTTTTAGGAGCTTTTCGGAACTTTAGCTTTTAGTTTTAAAACGAAAAGCTCCTACGAAAATAAAAGTCTTGTTTGTCATGTACAAGCTTTAGCTTTAGAATCCAACGAAAAGCTCAAATTCTCAAAGCTACTAGAAGTAGCTTTTCGCGAAAAGCTCCATTTCTAAAGTTACAGCTACAGCCTACAGCCTACAGCTACAACCTACAGCTACAGCTACAGCCTACAGCTACTTCACCAAACATACCCATATAGGCCTGTTTGACATGGAGCTTTTAGGAGTTTTTCGGAGCTTTAGCTTTTAGTTTTTGAACAAAAAGCTCATGTGAAAATAAAAGTCTTGTTTGTCACGTACAAGCTGTAGCTTTAGAATCCAACGAAAAATTCAAATTCTCACAGCTACTAGAAGTAGCTTTTCGCGAAAAGCTCCAAACCTAAAGCTACAGCTACAGCCTACAGTCTACAGCTACAGCTACAACCTACAGCTAATTCACCAAACATACCCATAGTGGCAAATAGAATAAATTACATTTACACCCTTTGACAAAGTGAGTAAAAGCATATTAGTCCTTAAAGTCTTTTATTCGTCATATCAGTCCAAATTAGAACGCTATCTTTAACATAAAAATGGAAGTTCGGAGACAACAGCCTCTCACGTTTCAAAATGGAATAATTTACTCTATATGGGAGTTCAATTTATGCATTGATGTTGGTTTCATATTTATGATCGACAGTCATGTGATTAGTCTTGAACTGTTGTACTTTCTGAATTTTAGCATATATATAAGAAGACTGGCACTTCAAAACCAACAAGTTTAATTAAATTCATTAATAACAAATACGAGTAGTACATAAAATATTCACTTGCATGTTTATACATAGGAAATTAACCTTATGTGTTTAGAGCACTCCCTATGGGAGCTTCGTCTCTGTCTTGGAAGCCACATAGGCTTAGTCTTGGACCTTCACCATAGGCACGGTCCCGTTTTAGGGACCGTCTTGTGGTCTCTCGTTCTGGCTAGGACACGCGTTCTCGGATGTATAGTGAGGTAAAATATATTTAAAACTGTAGTGAAGGTCCAGTCACGATAATGAGCGTTCAGTCATGAGTCAGTACTCAGTCCTCAGTCTGATGTGGGGCTAATGTGAAGGTCAATCCTCAGTCTTAGATCAATCACCGTAGAGAGCAGTCTTATATAATCAACCTATCTTGCTAAAATCGCTAATATAAGTTGAATAGTAAATCCTTGTTGGCAAATTCTGGTCTCAAACTCCATTCATGGTTATATAAAATCATTAATCTGTGTATTTTCCGTTAAACGACTGGTGCAAAACTGCAAATATACCACATACAGAAATTACGAGTATGGTGCTCGGAAGTGGGATTCTAATTAAACTATAAAATGACTAATATACTTGAATAAATAATTTGTAGAAAAGATCTATAAATACGATACAATTGGTCATTAAAAGAGAGTAAAAATACAAAATACAAAAATAATATGAGTCTTAGATAGAAACGAAGAGCATCTTTTGAAAAGTGGTTGGTCGTTTTACAAAACTTACATACTCCAACTTCCCATCAATCTCAAGGCGATCTGATTCCCTCGATTTAATATTTTGCTCGAATCCATGTTTTTGTTCCAAACCACTTTGTTTGTTCCTCGAGTCTCATTCGGAATTTAGAAATTTATAATAAACGACAATCCAACACATTTATTTAGGGTTAGTTAATTCATACTTATGTTTTATTTGTTAGACCATCTTCATTATTGGGTTGATTGTCTAAAATACACGTGTGTCCTAGTTTTAGTCCTTAATGTAGCCATATCAATTATGTATCGTATTGAATACCTAGCAGAGAGTAAATACAAATATTTTAGTATATACGTTAGAGTAAAAATCAAACTTGTTGTAAATTGTTATTTTCTTTGCAACAAAATTAATGCGACTTTTGATAGTATATTGGAGATGCTCTCATGATACCCATATATTTTGATGTACTCTTTCAGACATATTTTCTACAACAAAACAAACAAAATTGAATAATAACAATAATAATGTACGTTGTTAACAGTAGATACGATTATACGTTGCTATTCACATATCAAGAATGAATCATGTGTAAGTCAGAAAATTAGAGCCTTGAAAATATAAATGATTTTTTAAATTGTGCTTTAGTAACACCTATATATTTAGTGCATAATTTATATCGTTAAATTACTAGTTTCTTTTTTTTTTTAATATTCAATTTTAGGTTGTTGTAAAATGAAAATTCACTCTCAAAAGTAGAATATGGACATTCATATGTAGCCTTTGTTACTTTTTCTTAGAAAAAAATAAAATATTAAGTTAAAAATAGATATTTAACTGTCAAAGTATATATTAATTTTATTCTAAAAAATGTTCCCGTCACTTATTAATGAACATTTATTTTGAAACAAATAAAATAAATAATATTTTAATTATATTTTAACAAATAAATAAATAGTTTGATCCATCGTATTAAAATTAGACGGTGTTTTAATTTATAGATAAGCAAAAAAGTTGATAGACTAATGTCCATTCTAATCGTGCAAGATCCTACGGAAATAAACATGTTTGATGATTGCATAAGCAACATGGGTTTATGTCACTGTCTTCTCAAAATCTTATCAAATTCGAATAACCTTATTCAATAGTGACGTCTTACTATCCCCAACACTATTCAACTAAATACTATTACATGCAGTAAATTGGGTAAACATATTAAAAGATGGTTCTGTTCGAAACTCGTAATATTATAAGCTACTATGTGATATTTTCCCCATTATGTATAAACAAAAATAAAATCAAACATAATGATATGTTTGTTACTCTTACATGTACGTTCCTAATGCGATGTTATCATTTTAAAAATAGAAGATGGACATTGTCACCTTAGATCTCACGATTTTGATGGTTTCTCATAAAGATACGATGATTTTGGTGGTCGCAACTGTGGGTTCAGAAAGTGAAAGAGGGGATGTGAAGTATCAATGTCATGTAGATAAATCGTAATACATTTGTTAATTATCATGCATGTAAGAATTAAGATACTAGTTTGTTAGTTACGAAAATTATCATTCACTCAACTAAAACTCTGAAGTGCCCTTGACAATAAATTTGAACTATAACCCGACGCTCTAAAAAAAATTGTGAATCAACGTTATTTCTAACACATATTAACCACGTAGTATTTAACTAGAATAATAATAAATATGTCACATAAACCTAAACACGCGTCTACTTCATGTAAACATGAGACATGTACTCTACTTATTTTCTATCTTTATATTACCAATCAACTTATTACCTTGACAAATTAAACTCTTAGATTTAATTTTAGATAAAAATTTTTAGATACACCTAACTATTTTTTTCTATTTTATGAATCATTTTATTTACTCGTATTTATTTTACATTGATAGAAAGATCCATGAGAGAGAAGTGAAAAGAAGATCATAATGACGCAATTGAAAGGAGGTAATACTTGTGAGTGACCAAACCAAACCAACTCAAATCAACGTCTTAACTCACATGACCGGTCCCAACCGTACGGTTACTGGCGGCAGGTCCAACCTCCATGGGTTTGACCACATTACGAGGATCCACTGCTAATTAATTTTAAAAGATTCTGTTTGTTCCTATTTCAAATTCCAATAATAATTTAGTCTACTTAATTACTGTATTGTACCTCGTTACAGACATATATTCTTCTAGGTAACATACATTTGGGGATGTATCAAACGCAAATTATTTACACGATCACTTTACTATCTAAACGTCTTCAAAGTTACAAGTCTTTTATCAAGAAAAGTTTGATCGCATAACAAAATATTTTGAACTTTGTTATTAAAGTTTGCAACCCTAACGTGAATTATATTACAGTTTTGTGAAGCGAATGGATGAAGAAGTCTTTTATATAAACATTTTAAATGATTTTATGAAAAATTATATTACTTTTGTAATAAATAATAATAAATATGTATATGTATTAGCGTTGAAACATTAAGAATCTATGGTATGAATAAAAAATGCTTATGAGTCAAGCCAGTTCATTTTGACAACTCGTTAATTATTTTACCGTTCTCGTTTTTATCGATGTAAATGTAGAGAGACACATATTCTTTTGGGTAACATACACTGGCATATAAGTTATCGTATGGGGATGTATAAACCCTGTTTTATTTGCAAACATTGTATTAAAGCAACCCCACAATTTTAGTGTACTTAATAAAAAAATAATTCATCAGAATCTTTAGTTTGTAGTCCTTTACTCGAGATTATAACTAGAGTAAATTTTCATAAACGATCCCTTTAATTTACACCAACTTATAAAAATCGATCATATAAATTTTTCTCCTTTGTAATCCATTAGATTTACGTTTTACTTGAAAATGATCTCTTCTTCACTTAAAATAACTAAATACTACTCTTATACCTATAGTAAAAAGTATATATAAAATTCACAACGTTTTATATAAAATAAAATGATATACAAATTTCAAGGGTATTTTTAAGAAACTAAAATTTACCTAAAAATTTAATATAAATTTATTTGTTTGGAACTGACTACTTTCTACGATAAAACGTATAAAACAAGTACATGTATTTTTACCGATTAACCAATTCACAAACGCTATAGACCTGTAGTAGATTTTTAAAGAAATACCTGTTTCTCATGAATTTATTTTGAACCAGGATTAAAGTTTAAACCTTAAACTCTAAACTATTGTCCCTAATCTTTTTGTATATTATTCTCTATTTCTGTTCAACCTTATTTTGAATGTGGATTTGATAGTCAAATATTTTTTTCAAAGCAAATGATTTTGTGAAAAAAGTAGAAACTACTGAAGTTAATTATTAGGGGATATGGTGATGAAATGAAACAAACAGTGACAAGAGACAGAGGTTTATTTTTATGTAATACTACTGTTACCACTCTTTGTCCTATGTTTCTTTTCTTTTAAATATTTCAACCAAATTTAAAAAAGCAATATATACTGCAAGTAAAAGGAGATTGGTGTAAGGTTTTGGTAGATTACGGAGATTGTGCATCGTGATCGGAGAACACGACCCCTCCTCTGTCACGTGACCTTTGTTGACCATTAACCCTCCTTTGACTCTCACTTCTACTCCCTCTATATTACGGCTCCAACCATTTTTATACTTTCATTTTGAACGTTTAAATAATAATTTTATTAGATCACAGTAAGCGGTACCATGTTAAATTCGGTGTTAAATTTCTAACACTAAATAAAATCTTTCGAGTAGTGGTTAAGTGTTAAACTTGATGTTAAAATGGAACAACAAATTATTTTTGAATCAATAAAATCAAAGAGAAATGGAAAAAAATAAAAGTCCTTTAACTCGACGTTAATCGATAGACCGCGTTAAAAACACTGATCTTTAATGCGACAGGGAGTATTTAAAGTTAAACTCCAAACGTTAAAAGTGGTTAACGGTGAAACAATGAGCAACTCCCATGCTCTTAGAAGTATAGGTAAGAAATCAACTCCACAATTACATTTACATCAAGCATATATGGAATAAAACTTTATATACTCCGTATTACTTATCATAAAGTAGTAGCTTTATTTGCTTTACCAATTAAGTCATTCACCTATAAGCCACGAAACCAAGACCTTTGCTGCTTGTTCGACGTCTCTAGACCTTTATTTGTTTTATTTTAAATGACAAGCTCTCACACATTTTAGTTCACCGATTATATACAAGTACATATTGTACACATATATCTCAAGTGATAGATACACAACATTCAATGGTGAGCTTATCTCATACAGTTACATCGAAATTCATGTGTGTCAACCATTAAATTGTCATCATAACATGTTAGAATATAATACTAACTACACAAATTAATCACATATTACACGTATATTATCTACACGAACACTTGCATCCTCTATTCTTCTCTCTCGCTATCACTGTCATCATCATCATCATCATCGCATTGAAGCGGTACAAAACAAGCATTAACGAATAAATACAATTGTAACTCTTGAATTTACCACGTTACCCTTCCAAAGTTCTTCCCCTTCTCAGTTCTCACTCACCCCACTCGTGTATACACATATAAATAGCTAATCCTCTGCTACCACTGCATTCCTCATTACTCCTAAGTACCATTTTTAGATCTCAAGTTATCTACTTTTGTCTTGTGTAAGGTCCCACCCATCCCCATATATATTTAAATTAAAAATTCTATATTCCATATTTTAATTATATAAACATACTATACATAGTACAAGCTGGTGATAAGTAACAGTAGCCTTTGACGACAACCTGGTTGACTGCAACTTCTTGACTCTTATTTCATCTTCTTATATAACTTACCCCTCATCCCCACACAATAAACGCACACTCAAAACACACACTCAACTAACCATGCATAAATGCTCTTCATGTACTCATCATCAACCTAATTCATTTTCAATGCTTTTCACCATGCCTTATGATCAACACATTTGTCCTTATGATTCTTCTTCCGTTGACTGTACTCTTTCTTTAGCAACTCCTTCATCTCGTTTGACTTCCGATGACTTTGACTCTATGGAATCACGACCACCACCGTCGTCGCGTTTCTGTTGGGACTTTTTACACCCCGAAAATCACTCCCCTCCTGCCCCACTAACTTCTTACAAAACTCACCGTGGTGCCCCACCTAATGCCACCGCGGTTGACTCGCTTCTTGCCCGGAGATGTGCTAACTGTGACACCACTTCTACTCCACTTTGGAGAAATGGTCCACGTGGACCCAAGGTAACATATTAAAAAAAATACAACACACTTTATATTTTTACTTAAACATTTTTTTAAATGGAACAATTTTTTTACTCTTACTACCAAAGATTACACTAATATATTTTTACACGATAAGAAGAGTGACAAATAATTGGTGCCGTTGATTTTTATGAAAAGTTAGAAGAAATATTTGTAAGCTAGAATTTCATACTTGTTATTAATTCGTTAAAAGATTTAACTTCTTTTTTGAATAATAGAGACAGCAAGACAATTGGATGCATAACATTTGTTGTTTTTTGTTTTAGAAAAATGATAATATAATTAATTATTCTACGTATATATTTATTAGTTAAGGGGTGTTTAATTAATGATTGTAAATTGTAAACTTAATTTCAGTCACTGTGCAATGCGTGTGGGATTCGGTTCAAAAAAGAAGAAAGAAGAGCGAGTGCAACAACGGGTGTGGTGGGTGGTGCTGCTGACGTGGCAGAAGGGTATAACGGGAACATGTGGATGAACCACACTCAAGCGGCAGAAGCAACGCATAAACTGCCGTCATGCTACTCATCGGCGGCAGTAGGTGGTGAGTTTAGGTTTGTTGATGACGTGGACGACAGAGATTCTACCTTCTTGTCGTGGCGTCTCAATGTGACTGACAGACCAGGGCTTGTGCATGATTTTACACGTTATTAAAATATGGAATTATATGTGCGGGTCCACTTCGAGATCCACGACGATGACGTGTAAAATAGGACTAGATGAAGTAGAACTTAGTTAATTCGATTATTACTATTATTATTATCATATGTTATGTGCGTCACCTTTTATTTTAATTACTTTTGCCAGTCAAATATATATGAATGAATATATGGAGTTTTTTTTTCTTTAATCCACACTGAATATCGTTTACTTTTCTTTATTCTTTTTGTTCCTCTGTGTATTTAATGTTCAATGTTGCTTTTTATTTATGTTTCATTTGCATTTTGTGACGCTAAAGAAAAAGACTGTTCCTTTTTCTTATTGAATCACTTAAACGTATATTATCTAAATCAGGGTTGTTCATTTCAGGTATTAGAAATTTTCGGAGATCTAAAATTCGAATAATCGAAATTTCAAATAGTAGATTTTGCTACCCAAAACTCCATCTGAAATTTCGAATATCTGAACATCGGATATGGATATCGGGTTACTCAAATAAAAAAAGAAAAAATTCTTTTTTCTTTATTTGTGTTATAAGATAAAAAAATATCTACATTTATAAGCATTTAAATAATAACTTTAACATAATATAAGTATAAAATTTATATATATGAAAGAAATCTCCTTTTTTTTTTTTTATATCAAAAAATCTAAAATATTTTTTAAATGTACAATAGATTGGTCTTTAAATATGTAGAAAAAACTCATTTGACAAATATTTCACGTCATAAACTATATTCTTAAAAGATTTAGATTATATTTCTAAAATCTAACAGATCAATTAATATAAATCTAAAACATTATACATTTAAAATTTATTTTTCAGATATTCGGATATCTGAATTATTCGAAATTTTGAAAATCACTGCCTAATACTCAAACTCAAAACTTTAGATACCCGCATTTCGGATCTGATATTTAGGATATTCGAATATCGGATTGAACACAGATACTTTTAAATACTTTTAATCTAAATATATATATATATATATATATTATAATAATAAGAGTGTTAGTACATAGTTGATTTAATTATTGTGAATTGTCTAGTATTTGAAAATATGGTCTGAGTTTTGATTTTCTAATATGACTAGAATATATAAACTCAAAAATGATAACTTGTTACACTATTTATTTATGTAACCAAGCTTTGTCAGTTGTTTCCGATCTTGTAAAGCTAATGAACCCTTAAATGATTTCTAGAAGTATATCTACACATATTATGAAACTTTATGTTTTAACTGATTTGTAAGTTACACATTTTAATATTAGAGTTACAAAAGAAGTTTACAAAACCATTCTAAAAACTAACGTGACACTGATAGATGATCTTGATTTTTCTCTTTTAAACTTTTAAATAGTGTCACATCAATTCATAAACTACTTTTCTATACTTAGTTTGTAATTTTAGCCCTCTTTTAAAAATAATTATTGAGTAGATACAAAGTATCTTCATTAAGAGGATATTAGATCAAAGTCGGTCATGTTTTTATTAGCAAAGATAATGATGGTGATTATAAATTTATAATGATGAAAAACTAGGGATTAACAACACAAGATTCCGTTTTGTCAATGTTTGGTTGAGTTCAAAATTGGACATGGATTTGTGACGTTCATAGCCCAAAGTTGTAATTTTCTTGACGGGCCGAATGGAAGAATGCAACTTAGTTTGGGCTAGCTGATAAAAGCCCAAATCTAGAAACTTTTTCTGTTGATAGATATATAATCAAAGAAGATCGAAGTCAAATGGATTGATAAAATCATAAAATGAAGTTAAATAGATTTAATGATAAATCAGGCACACAAAAGAATGATTAAAATAAAAGAAAAAAAGAGGGAATATGACTATGGACTTAATGGGAGAGACGTCATCTAATTTTCATCTTAGATTATCAACTTATCAAGTGACTAGATTATCAACTTACAAAATTTCATACAATTTATTCATCTTATCTATACAACAATGTTACAAATTCGTGACAATTTGACTCTAAATTTGCGATCAACTAGGGTATCTAGTTTTTTTGTACCCTAAAACAACAAAATAATCATAAAAACTTAATGTAAGCCAAATTTCATAAAAGAAGAACTTATATATGAAAATGATCGGTAAAAATAACGTAAACAGATCTTACACGATACGAATTTCCATGTTTTATGTTACACAATGAAAATATTACATATTTAATTTTATGTTCTATTTAAAAAAGTAAGACATGGACACTTGGTGGAGTGTTCATTCTTCTTAAAAAGATAAAACGTATCAAAAAAATTAATATGATATACCCTTTTATGAATTTTCTTTTTTTACTCTAAACTAAAATAAAAAAGAAATTAATATCATTCTATTTGAAATAAATTAGTTTGTCAAAGAGAGTAACATCAACAAGAAGGTTGTATTTGGTGGGTCTCAAATAATAGTACGTACATTTACTCGTAAACTCTGTTTCTTTTTATTTTTCATTCTCTATTATTATTTTGTTAATCAAATTATATTAAGATACGTAATAAAAAAAACCACAGAATCGACATTAGTATTCTATGCTTTGTTTAACTCTAATACATCAATCCTTTTATATAAATCGATCACAACCTTTTTTGACCATATATGCAAAGGTCCGCCCTCATTAAACATTGTTGTGGGTAGGAAATATTGTTGAGCAAACTAAAACGACCTAACATATATACGCTTTGAATATTTTATAGATATAGATAGATGGCAGGTGATAAGTCATTAACTATCCAAATAAAAAAAACCATTTAGACTTTGTTAAATTCAGTCAGCATAGTATTCAATGTCGTGCAAGAAACTTCACACATAATTAGTTCAAAGTAAAACACTATAAGTCCTGCAAAGATTCGTAATTAAATTTGGCTTTGAATGAATACACTCATTCTATTTCTGAGTACGGTGAAATTGTAAAAAGTGACTGACCTTGAGGCGCAGAATCGAATGACCAATGTGTTTGAATGATTGCAGAAAAAAAAAAATAGAGAATAAATAAAATTCAAATGTTTTGTAATGTATAAAAATGAATTGGCTTATTCGAAAAAGACCTTGTTCTTTGAAAGATCTATTTCGTGTCTAAAATTTAGACATACATTTTAAACGTATTTAATGTTACCCGAAAAATATATATCTTGATTATTACTTTATTGTAAGCCCCTTTTTTTTTAGTTATGTCAACTTAAGTGGCGAGATAAAACAAAAAATGTATATTACGTACCAATTGTAAATATCTAAAATTAAGTAAGCAATTTCCAATGTGTTTTTTTATATTTTTATTTATACCTTATTATCAATTCACAAATTGATCTCATGAAAACTTGAGCTTATCTCATGATAAAATAATTTAATTTTCATGGTATATTGAGATTATTAACATTTCGTGATATATTGCTTCCACATATGTTATCAGGATATGTTACCTAGATATTTGTAGCAATAATTCTTTGCCAATACACCTATTAATACTGGGTATTACCTTCTTTTTTCCTATTATATTATTTTTATTGTATTAAAGATCTTTTAGGGATATCAATATAAACATCTTCCTTCTCTCTCTTTTAATCTTCTACTTCAATTATTTAAATTATAAAATCATGAGTAATACTTGAAATGTAAAAACTTCCATTTCTTTATCATAAATCTCACCTAGATTTTGTAAGAAAAACTTTAGCAACCATAATGTAAGTATCATTTCTCTTGTAATAAAGGTAAATATAATAGTAAATTAGTCATATAAACATTCTTCAATAACAAAGAAATAGATGATATGCGTCACTTCTTTTCTGTTTTATTTCATTTTGTGTTTACATAAAGTAATAATCCTTAGCTTTTTAATATACTGGATAAACTATTTCTCACCATTTGAAGAGATTTGATATACACACATTAATATTGTAACTAAAAGTCATGTATATTCATACTAATAAAAAACATGGCATACATATGGGTAAACTTTGAAATAGTGGTTATATTTTAACGACTACATGTGATGTACCGATATTCAATCGTTAACTTTAGAATCTATCCTCTGGCAACGCGAAAGGTATATAAAATCTCATTATTATTCAATTCAATCAATCAACTTCAAATAAGCTAACAAACAACACTCCAACTTCAAAAGTCAAAACTCTTAAAATTACAAGAAATGAATGCTGATTTGCTTCAACAGATTGATATTAAAGTAGACAACAGAATACATAGAAGATCGACATATCATTCTACACAATCATCCTACTCATCATTCGAAATCAGAATCACCGCACTTGTAAAAGCTAAAAGTATAAATGAAAAGTGAGAGTTAATAAATACAACGTGTAGCAATTTCATTGGTTATGATTAATATAGTTTGTTGTTCGTTTAATTTAAATTAGTTTCTTGTCTCGCGATTACGTGAGAATAGATATAATAATTTGTAACAATTAGCTCATTATAAACCCATTGTGATACATATTTATTTTAAGTATAATGACTTACAAACTTATTATAACAATAAAAAAGACTACTTTTGATGTAAAATAATGTAGGGGTAAAATATAAATAAAACAATGTTGTCCACTATAAAATAAGTGTTTGCTATTTGTTGTTTTTGAATTTTGAGTGATGAAAAATATTAATTAAAGTGTGAGGGATTAACTGTAATTCAAAGGCAATTAAGTGTGAAATGAATAAAATAATAATTGGAGTACTATGAAATTTGTAGGGATGGATCCTGCTATTTTTCGAAGCTCATGGATATGCCAGTAAATTAAATTTTCACCCTTAGATTAAAGAAGGAGAATAATGAAGGACTTATGCCCTGTTTGACACGGAGCTTTTATGATCTTTAACTTTTAGTTTTTCAATAAAAAAACTCCTATGAAAATATAATTCTTGTTTGGCATGTAAAGCTAGAGGTGCCCAAAAAAACCGGATCGGGATCCGAAATGGATTGGACTGGTTTGAGATCCTACAGTTTCAAACCGGTTTTGAAAGGTTTGGACTTTTTTCGAATCAAACCGGTTTCAATCCGATCCGGTTTGAGTCAAAACCGGTTTTGACTGAAGTTGACCCAAACCGGTTCGGTTTGAAAACCGGTTTCAGTTTGGGCCAAAATCAGTTTGCCTACCTCTATGTAAAGCTGTAACTTTAGAATCAAATGAAAAACTCAAAATCTCAAAGCTACCAGAAGTAGCTTTTCGTAAAAAGTTTCAAACCTAAGGCACTGCTTGGCACGAAGCTTTTTGGAGCTTCAGTTTTTAGTTTTTGAACAAAAAGCTCCTATGATAATAAAAGTCTTGTTTGACATTTACAAGCTGTAGTTTTATAATCAGATTAAAAACTCAAAGTCTCAAAGCTACTAGAAGTAGCTTTTCGTGAAAAGCTCCAAACCTAAAGCTACAGTTACAGCCTACAACTAATTCACCAAATATACCCTAAATCTACAGCTACAGCCTACAGCTTACAATTACAACCTACAACTATTTCACCAAACATACCATAAGGTTCCTTCATTGTATTATCTTTTAATTATTTTAACTAGGTCGTAAACCCGCCATAATGCGGAACGAATTAATTTTTATAAATGAATAAAATTTTGTGGTAGATTTGTGACTGATTTTTTTATATAGTGTATAGACCCGCGATAAGATGCGGCGAATTTTAATTTTATAAATGGATAAAATACTTAGTCGATTTTTATTATATTGTGACCGACTTTTTTAATTTAAACAAATACATCAAATATTTATGGGCCGAAAGTGTAAATATACGAAAGATTTGTTGATCTTTGTTAGTTTATATACCCGCGATAACGCCAGATGAATTTAATTTTTATAAATAACAAAATATTGTGGTCATTTTATATAGTCTATAGACCCGCGATAACGCATGGCGAATTTAATTTTTATAAATGAATAAACTATTTGGTCGATCCGCGATGACGTAGGTCGAATTTAATTTTTATTTAGCCGATTTATAGACCCGCTATAACGCAAGACGAATTTAATTTTAATAAAATGAATAAAATATTGTGGTCGATTTTTTTCATATAGTTCATAGACTCTTTAATTTTTATAAATGAATAAAAAATTAAGATTGTTGAATTGTAAAAAGTAAATTGAATGAAAAACTGAAATTTGTATTCTCTTTTAATTATATAATATATAATATATATAAAGATAAAAATATTATATTAAAAAAATATAATCTTCTATTACGAAACTTAAATCTTGTACTATCCTTTTCAAGTTTAATTGCAAGTTAACCTTTGATCAATCACATATCTACTCCAACTTACTAAGAAACATCACAAGATTAAGATATTTAATTAAATGAAATCACACATTGATACATTCCACTCGGTTACTCGCTTTTTCTTCCTCCTCCTATTTTATTGTTTTAGATCAACTAGTCTCTAATAGTATATCTACACATTATTCATAATTAAATACTAAATACTATGTATAAGAAAATGAATTAACAAAACGGCAATAATGATGTCGTGTTATTTGAAACTGTTTATAATTAAATATTAATAATAATCTCTTTTACAATCGTGATGAAAATACTATTATAAAGTTATTTTACTACTTAAATAATGACGCCGTAACAAATATTAAGGGCCTGTTTATTAAAAGAAAAGTGAGTCACGCTTTTAGAAATAAAAAAAAAAACTTAAAAAATATATAACGCGTGCAAAATTAATATTTTTCAAAGCTGTTTATATAGAAAATATAAAACCTCATTTTTCTAATTATAACTGAAAGGTGAAAAGTCATATTTCTTAAATTTTCACCTTTTTCCTTTATAATAATTTTTCACTTTTTAAAATTTTCAAAATCTTTTCTTTTTTAATATTAGTTTTTCAAAATGTAAAATACAATCAAATCTGAAAGTGTTTTCTAATCTTTTAAAACTTATCTCGACGTACATAACTCTTTTCGTTTTTTAAAAATTAGAGACGAAAAATTATAAAAAAATTTACGAATAAACGCAATCTAAATATTAAAGAATGTCCCGTAAACATTTCTAATAATCAATTTCTTTAGTTTTATTTCAAGTTAACCTAAAATTAATTATCTGAAGTGGATCTCAATAACTAAAAAATCTCTTGTTTTACTAAAAGGTCAA
Organism: Logfia minima; assembly: GCA_963921325.1. Lineage (NCBI taxonomy): Eukaryota > Viridiplantae > Streptophyta > Magnoliopsida > Asterales > Asteraceae > Logfia > Logfia minima. Next base: position 11,120,252 of record OY992768.1, read on the forward strand.
AAAAATTATTGTAAGAAAAAAAGTAATTTTTACTCATACATAAAACATTAACTGATGATAACATTTAAATAGAAAACACAAAAATGTTGGAATTACAATACATGGGATATGGAAACATTTATTATCACAATCACAAGTAATTAATACTCCACCTATTATCTAGAGTGTTAAGCTTGCTAACAACTTTTACTAAATACAAATGTGTATGCTAAAAATCAAAGTTCGGTTATTAATTTCTATAACTTGAATTGACTAATAATACTAATTAACGTAATCTCCAAAAAGTTTAAAACAGATCACTTGCCAACACCAACTTCACCTTCCCTTCCCTAATTTTATTTATATTTTCTATAGCTAAAAACATAATAAATAAATTATAAATATTATATTATTATAAATATATATAAAAAGCCATCACCCTTCTTTCATTTCAACACCATTCATCTCACACTCATAATCACACACAAAATTAATCAAAACAGCCAAAAATGGTGAACTTAGTAGCCATACAAGAACCCTTAATCATCTTACTAATGAAACTAGCAGGAGTCCAAACCCATCTCGTCGAAATCGAGCCAGGGACTAATATGAACTTTTGGGTTCCAAACGAAACCATTCGAAAACCAAACAAAAAAACCAAAGACATAACCACAATTAGCCCAAAACCTGAGAAGCCCGTTGTCGTTTTAATCCACGGGTTTGCAGCAGAAGGCATTGCGACGTGGCAGTTCCAGATTGGTTCACTCTCAAAACAATACTCAGTTTACGTGCCTGATTTATTATTTTTTGGCAGATCGTTTTCTGATAATTCTGATCGGTCTCCGAGGTTTCAAGCCGAGTGTTTGGTTAAAGGATTACGAAAACTTGGGATTGAGAAGTGTGTGGTGGTTGGGTTTAGTTATGGAGGAATGGTTGCGTTTAAAATGGCGGAATTGTATCCAGAAATGGTTCGGGCCATGGTGATCTCGGGTTCGATACTTGCTATGACGGATTCAATTAGTGAAACGACCTTGAATGGGTTGGGGTTTTCCTCGTCATCGGAACTTTTGTTACCGGATTCTGTTAAGGGTTTGAAGGCACTTTTGTCAGTTGCAACTCATAAGAATCTTTGGTTTCCCGATCGCCTTCATAAAGATTACCTTGAGGTTTTATTATTTCTAATTTTACTCTTTTTAATCATATGTCTGTTCTTTCATAAGTTATTTACGTATTTTACTTTTATAGTAACATATGATCAACTTTTCATTTTAATAGTAGCATCACATCATAATTTTCAATTAATATGTCAATTATTTGGTCAACTACATAAACAAAATATTAGTAAAACAGTGCATGTTCCTATATATTGTCTACATCCATAAATTTATAAAAGTATTTATTGATAAAAGTTATTTTTTCTAGTCACATATTAGTAAAAGTTATTTTTATATTTTCATAATCATATTAGTTAAGTTATTTTTTTATAAAAAAGTTGATTTAAGTCGACTAACTTGAATGGTCAATTTGTAATAATTAAGAAGACTAAAAAGGATACAAATTAACCAAGAAGAATAGGTTGGCTATGTTGTTATTGATGATTAATATTACTTAATTTGATTAAATTTGAACTAAAACCATAAAACATTTGGCCAGTGTGTGTTATGAATGAAAACTCTACTACAATATATACTCACTCATTTTGAATGATTTGTTTTATGAATTGCAGGTTATGTTTAATAATAGAAAGGAAAGAGGTGAGTTACTTGAGGGACTGATAGTTAGCAACAAAGATAACATCATTCCACATTTTCCACAGGTATGTATAATAACAATCAACATTTAATAGATCTACATGTAAATATATATGTCTATCATTTATATACTTTACATTCTCGACTAATTAACAGTTTGCGATGATCATTTTTGTAGAGAATTCATCTTCTGTGGGGTGAAAGCGATCAAATATTTAAGATGGAACTCGCTCAGAACATGAAATGGTAACTATATACCGATTGTATACTTTATGAGCGTGTTCTTTCTTTAAGGTTAATTTTAACAATAGTTTGGCTTAACTTGCGATGTGATTATAGGCAACTAGGAGACAATGCAACAGTTGAAGGGATAAGCAAGGCGGGTCATCTTGTTCACATTGAACGACCGTGTGTCTATACTCGATGTCTTAAGAAGTTTTTGGCCTCGCTTCCGGCTGATGAACCACAAAAACTAAAATAATTCGAATGTCGCTATGGGTCTTGTCTATATAGCAAGTCATATATGATTATTATTAATGTTAATTGTGGCTTAAACGTAATGGTCTTGATAATTGTTTTATTGAAGTGAAAGCTTTTGTATTATTTATTTATGCCTAAGAGCAATTGTGAAATAAAGCGAATGGTTATTTGAATACCCCATTATTGTTGTTTGATAGTCTATTCTATGAGCAATGTACGTTCATAATGAACGATTTTTGTATTTTTCTTGAACCCGATTATTGTTATTTCACACCCAAATTACAAGATATCTTCTTTACACCAACACGTGACTTCAAAAAAGTCTTTCTCAACGGCACGTAACGTTCATCTCATCCATCTACCATATCCGACGAACACCACCACCATCTCCTTCCTTCCGGTGAACACAACCACCATCACTCACCGCCCATCAGCAGGAGCACCACCACCATATCCCCACCACCCATCATGGGATCCCTACAATCACCACAAACAACCGAAGAACCGCCTTCTAATTCCGATCATTCCCAAATACCCTAAACAAACCCATCAAATATCCCAATTCGCCCACAAAAAATTCGAAAACTTTATTCATCTCAGATGAAATTGACCCTCACAACATCAACAAAAACTCGCCCTCGAAACCCATCTCAGTCCGCCCATGATTTACCCAAAATCATCAAACTCTTATCTTCCTCCGGCGAGATCGCCGCCGCCCTCCGCCACCTCCGAACCACCGATCCACTTCTTGCAAACCTAATCGAAATTCACCCACCACCTACATTTGACACACACCAACCCCCTTTTTTATCACTATCAAAATCAATTCTTTATCAACAACTAGCTTATAAAGTAGGTACATCTATATGCACTCGTTTTGTATCTTTATGTGGTGGTGAAAACGGTGTCGTACCCGAAACTGTTCTTTCTTTAACATCCCAACAACTTAAACAAATTGGGATGTCTGGGCGTAAGGCAAGTTACCTTTTTGATCTTGTAAATAAGTATAAAATGGTATTTTGTCAGATGAAACGATTGTGAAAATGGATGATAGATCACTTTTTACAATGCTGTCAATGGTAAAAGGAATTGGGTCATGGTCTGTTCATATGTTTATGATATTTTCATTACATAGACCTGATGTCTTGCCTGTTAGTGATTTGGGGGTTAGTAGAGGAGTGCAGATGTTGTTTTCATTAGATGAGTTGCCTAGGCTGTCAAAAAATGGAACAACTGTATGCGAAATGGCGGCCATGTAGGTCAGTTGGGGCATGGTATATGTGGCGGTTTGTGGAAGGTAAGGGTGGTCAGACTGGTGGTGGTGTTGCTGCGGTTGGTTTAGAGAGTGATGGTTTTTCGGGTCAGAAGGAAATTGAGCCCGAACATCAACAACAAAATCAGTTGCAGCTTTTGGAACGGATCAGGAATATTGGGTAGTTTTGATATTGCTCTAGCGTGTTTGATATTGTTATATGAATATAATGTTTTGGTCATTTGGTGTTTAGTCATAAAGTTAACAAATGCATCTATTTTACATGGGAATGCGTTATATTAAATCAAATCAAATACATTATAATTTGTGTAATTGTGTTGGTTCTTCGTGTCGTACTAGTTTGATTGCGTACCTTTTCTTTTGGTAGAATTTTTTTTGCAGCCATAATCCCTTAGCAACTTGTGCCCATCTTAAGCTACAGATGAATGAATTTAATAGTGTTTAGTTGTTTATTGGAAGGTGGAGACGTTTTAACACATTTCTTTTGCATTAACAACAAACGTATGAATAATTTCAAGTTCTATCAAGATCGGTCTTTGACTCTCTGGAGCTACTTCGTATTTCCAGCATAAGATGTATTTGATTTTTAATGTCATGCATAATGTTTTTGGAGCTTTAGCATAGTTAAGCCTTGAATTTGCATGCATACATTAATAACAACTTGATGCATAGTTAAGCCCTTATCTTTACCTTCCATAACGTGAAACCATTCGATCCATTGAACCTCAATCTCGAAATTTTGAGACGACATCTTCCCTATCGATCAACTTGTTTGAATAATCAAATTAATAACTTGAAAGCTATAATACCAATTGTTATGAAATATGACCTATTTGATTGATAAAATACACAAGAACAAGTGCAATGAAACTTAACGAAAGAAATTTAATAACACACATAATTAATGTGGTTATATGTAATCGATGTAATTGCTTTAATCCACAAGCAAGAACCGAGTAATCTTCTTTATTGACAATGGCACCAAGAAATTTTGTGGTTTACGATTACAGTGAATAAGGGATTAACTTTAAATAGGATAGCTAATTAAGGCAACAAAATAAAACACATTTTGTTAAAACAGCTTGAGATCGCGTCGTGAACTAATTCCATCGGGTTGCAATCTCCCACTTCGCGTCGCGATCCAATAACATCGTGTAGCGATATCCACCTTCGCACAAAAACCAAATTCCATCGTGCAATAAAAGGCCTTCTGATCAAAATCATTAATTTGTTACACTCTAATCGCGCCGCGACCTATTTTCAGCCCCAATTTCTTTCTAGCAATCCACTCTAATCAAACTTCAAATCACAACCCATCAGTTGGTTTGATTTCCGACGATTGGTGGTGGTATTACTTCAGAATGGGCGTGTTCTAAATTATGGTGGTGGGTTGAAATTTGAGTATGGGTTAATGGTGGCGGTGGTCTCCAAATCTAGTGGTGGTGGTGGTGTGTAATTGAGATATATGGAGGGTAATATTTTTAGGTCTAAGTTGTAGATATGGTAGGGAGAGATGAGTGATAGGTTTAGACTTTAGAGGCATAAAATAAAAGTAGGTTTTTTGAAAGAAGATAAGGGTATTTTGATCATTTAACGTGACGCAACAGAGAAATTAATCAAAAATAGACAGAAGGACACATGTAGCAAAATTGAAAAATCACAAGGAAAAAAATGCGAGAAAAAAAGTATTAGGAGAAAATTGGCAAGCAACTAGACCATAAGGAAAAAAAATGCAACTTTTCCAAAATCAAGAATCAAGCTTTTTTTTTTCTTTTCTTTTTTTTGGTTCCAATTCGCGTGATCGATAGGAAACTGGTCAGTTCTCAACGAGTCAAAAATCAAGTGAAAACCAATTTACAACGGACCATTAAGCTGTCAGGTTTCAACTGGTTCTTAAAACACTGCCTCTTAAGCCTCATACAACGGACACGTCGGTGCGGGAACCGACGCGTGTCGGTCGAACGATGTCGTTGGCACCAGCGTGTCGGTTGGCTGCTTCAGTTTGGGGCGTCTGTTTGGCGACGCAAGAGAGAGAGTGTGTTGGTTTTTTGTTTTGTTTTTTAGTTTCTTGTTTAGTGTATATAAATAAAGATATATTGATAAATGTGAGACTCAAAGATTAAAATGACACACCCTGATACGGGGTTGATACGGGTGATCTTAGTGATTAACATTGATTGGACGGTCGTTGACTCTTGGTAAACGTCAACAGAAAGTCTAGTTCAGGGTATATATATGTCTAATGTCTAACCATACGTTTCATCTACGTGTTGTACTTTTTTATTAAAAAAGAGCTATTTAGTTGACCATTGCACTTTTAAAACATAATTAGAGAAGTATGGTGCTTCCGAAAATATTTGGCAAGCAACATTATTAATTATTATTTTTAAATCTTTTTCTTATAGGATTGTAAAAACCCTTTTAAACACCGTGATAAAAAATCATAGCAACTCTCGACTCTCTTACATCATCTCTGATCACTCCCTGACCATTATCATTCGTCGCCAACTCTGTCATTGATCCTGATTGAGTGCTCGTAATTGACTGTCATTGATCCTTAACAATGGTGTTCCACATGAGTATTTCGCTTCTTTCTCCATTTTCACAAAGTAGTTTTATTCGTTGAATAGAGTGGTTTGCTAGATTGTATGCATGTGTACCATGCAAAACAGCTTATGTTGTTTTTTTCGTAGTCTATACATAAGTTTGTTAATTACTTAAATTTGACATTTATATCTTTGTACGTGCCATTCATTATGACATCCAAGTCTAATTAAATAACCTGGCCTAATTCATAACATTTGATCAATTATAATTTAGTAACCCATGTAATATTAATTATCACTTATACATTTTGCGGATAATCCAACTTCCACGAAATAACAAGCCACCATAACAAAATGTATTCTTAAGGCAATAAGCAAATAATTTTAGATTATAAATAGCTCACCTGGACCCAATTTTTACAGTCAATAATCTTATTTTAACCTTTAGAGTTTATAATAATCACCTTGAAATTAAGTCACCCGCCTTAATATATGAAAAGCATGCAAAAGCTTGACGTTCACTTTCTTACATCAACTCACGATTGACAATTCTCATTTTGATGCATTTTTTCTTCTTATTCTACTATGGAGTATAAATCATTAATCTCTGATTTAAAACCAAGGAGCTGCAGTAATAATGCATCACGTCATGTTTGCTTCCCTCTATTACATGACTTCCCCAAAAACCGTAAAGAAAACAAAAACAAAACAAAATTCTATGGAAACTAGTATTGTGTGAAAGCCATACTAGTGAAACTCAGCACATACTTACTTTTTCATCCATAATAGTATCAGGTTTACTAAGATAGGAATCTTAACAACCATTTAACCATTAGACTGTGTTAAAAAACATTTCAAATACAGAAAATGATTATTGTAAAATATGTCATCATTGTAAACATAGTTACACGTGAATCCAACAACATGCTATGTTTACAATCATTAAATCTTGTAAGTTGAGCTATGTTTGTCGAATGGGAAATCTAGATTTCCCCCATCGTGGGTGCATCTTTTACCTCCGGTGACAGCCTAGTCAACAACTTGCAGCCCAACATCTCGGGCTGCTGACTTAAACATCCATACTTATATCAATAATACGTAGTGACTAGTGAAATTCATATTTTTAACACAAAAATACACAATCACTATCCATATCACTATCACTGACAAAGTTGTATAACCTGTTAAGCGGGGCCTAGAAGGTCGGGACAATGTAACGAATACTCGACCTAGCTAGGCGGTAGTACTCGGATTGAATTCTTTTACATTTAAATAATAAGATTCAAAATTATATGCTTAGATCGATTGTGCCAATGTTTTCTTGACGGTTAGTCAACGTTGAAGAGAGACCGAGAGAAAAAGTGTGTGCAACATTAATAATGGACTCAAGACTCTAACTTTGAATTACAATAAAATGTTCACCGAATTTGAATTTGACTGATTTTAACCGACTTTTTAACTTGGTTCAGGCCGAATCACCACATACCACAGTCGAATCCCGAGTACACCCCTATTACTTAGCTGAATTGGTCAACTTTTACAACCCTGTTTACAATTGTAAATTTGTGTATATAATCTATTGTGAATTCATGAAGAAGTTAGAATGTTTATAATCTATTGAGGGTACTATGAAGAAGTTAAAATACTACAACAAATAGCAACAATACCCGATTTTGTATGTGCAGAATTTGAGAGAGATAAAATACAAACAGTTATTACTTTATTTGGAAGTAATGAAACTACTTTTAGGAGGAATTTCGACCGACATAAAAAAAAAATACGATTGTAGATAAAGATATATATAAGTGAATAAATATAGGTATACGTAGTTATTATACTAAGCTATATCTTGATAGGATTTAACTAAATATATCTATATGATGCATAGCTAAAATATTGCTATAGTGTAGCAAATTATATATATAGTATAAGTATAAAGACATTATAAATCTTAACTAAAAGTAAACATAAATAATTAAACGTAAATAATTAAATACTTGAGTCTATTATACGAAAAATACAAATATATAGTTACTTATAGTTATATTATATTATATTATACTCGTATGTTTATGGCATATATAAGGTACTTAATTTATTTGAAAAGCGAGAATGTTGTGATAAAAGAAAAAAAGAAATCAAACAGAAAGAAAAGATCGAAGTACATTTAGACCTGTGCTTATGGGGGGCTTCGTCCCCGTCTTAAACCCACATGGATGCCACGTTTTCCGTCTTGCACCCCGTCGCCATAGGCACGGTCCCGTCTTGGGGCCGTCCTATGGCTGTTTCGTCTTGCTTAGAACGGTGCCAGGACACGAGGACGAAAGAAACCCAGTGAACGTTGGGCAATGGCTAGCCTAACGGCTAGTTAAACGGGCCGATCCAAATAAAAAGAAAAAACTTTTTTTTTAATTATTTTTAAACACTATAAATACACATACATTTTACTATATTTTTCACACACAAATCTTCTATTTCCTTCTTTATTTCACACACAAATCTTCCATTTCCTTCTTTATTTACATCATCCTATATATATAATTCAAATACTTTTTATTTTTATCAAATCGTCAAATGGATCACTATGATAATTCCGACGACGATTCCGATCTAGAAGAATTCAAAACAATTGTTGCTTCTTACGATCCAATTGGTATGCTCGATATTCTTGAAGGGTTAGAGGAAAATGAAGAAGACGAAGCCGAAAGTTCTCGGCCAAAAATACGTAGAAGACATTTAAATAGAGATCGTCTTGGTGCCGGGCAACGTTTGTGGCAAGATTACTTTGCGAATAATCCAACATTCCCCGAAGATTACTTTCGAAGAAGATATAGGATGAGCAAGTCATTGTTTCTCCGTATATGTGAAGGTATAACGTCTTACTCTCAACTACCGCTACCTCCATATTTTAGTTTTTTCCATCAAGCGCCCGATTGCACCGGTACACTTGGTTTTAATGTTTATTAAAAGTGTAAGTCCGTAATACGACAATTGGCATACGGTTGTGCCGCTGATGCGTTTGATGAATATTTACATATGGGTCAACAAACTTCATATGATTGTTTAGATAACTTTTCTAAATGTGTATTTCATTTATACTCGAGTGAGTATTTAAGAAAACCTACTCTACAAGATGTTCAACGTTTACAAGCTAAACATGCGGAGTTACATGGTTTTCCGGGGATGCTCGGAAGCATCGATTGTATGCATTGGCCTTGGAAAAATTGTCCAGTAGCATGGAAAGGCAATACACACGAGGTGATCACGGGCATCCAACAATCATTCTCGAAGCGGTGGCCTCGTACGATTTGTGGATTTGGCACGCTTACTTTGGTCCAGCAGGTTCGAACAACGATATTAATGTTCTTAATGAATCAGATTTGTTTAGCGATTTACTCCAAGATCGAGCTCCGGAGTCAAGGTTTACTGTGAATGAGGTTGAATATAACAAAGTATATTATCTCGCTGACGGGATTTATCCGGAATGGGCGACTCTTGTTAAATCGTTTAAATGTCCGATCAAGGAAAAGAATATCAAATACAAGAGATTCCAAGAAGCTGCAAGAAAGGACGTAGAACGAGCATTCGGTGTTCTTCAAGGTCGTTGGGCGATACTTAAAAATTCAGCAAGACCGTATAGTATTAACAAGATAAGAAGAATCATGTACACTTGTGTGATTATACACAACATGATAACCGAAGACAACGGGCGCAATATATGTCAACTTGAGGAAGACTACCTCCGAAACCCGAATAATCTTCCGCGACGTACTTGGTCGGAGAGGGTGGCAGTTCATGCTCGTATGGAAAAAGAATTACGCGATAAACGAACGCATCATTCACTTTGTAATAATCTCATCGAACACATTTGGAGCCTCCCGTCAAATTTCCGTATTCGAAATAATGTTACGCCTAACGAACTGACGAACGAAGACACGGACGACGAGTAATTGTAACGTAGACTTTTAATTATTGTAATGTTTTTAGTATTTATGTAACGTAGACTTTTAATTATTGTAATGTTTTTAGTATTTATGTAACGTAGACTTTTAGTATTTATGTAACGTAGACTTTTAATGCAATGTAGTTTATTTAATAATTAATGTAACGTACTTTTTTAATTATTGTAATTTTTAGTATTAATATAAGTTAGTTTTTTAAATTATTGTAATTTTTATTATTAATATAAATTAGTTTTTTAATTATTGTAATTTTTGTTATTAATTAAAAAAATGTATTTGTATTGATATTTAAGAAATGACGTGGCGCTGATGTGGCACAGTCTTGTTCAGTCTTGCAGTCACTATAGGCAGCGTTCAGTTTTGAGTCAGTCATCAGTCCTAGTGCTGATGTGGCGCTGACGTGAAGGTCAATCTTGTAGTCTTGTTCAGTCGTGGTCTTATAGTGAAGAATAGAAATTAGAAGAAAAAGGCACGAAGACTCCTCCTATAAAGTGGGTATTGTAACTGTAAGTGCGTTATTGAGCTGTAAGTGCGTTATTGAGCTGTTCATCACCAGAAATGTCACTACACAAAACTCTTCCATTAGTCACCATGTTGACAAAAAAGGAAGGATGGTGCGATGATACAAATAACTGTGCATCATATCACAATAATCATTCATCCTCGAAAACCCATATTCCAAACAATTCAAATGGTCCTTATTTAGATACCAAACCTTTTTTCTTGAGCAAATTTAGATACTAACCCGTCTTTTTCCAGAGGAAAAAAATATATATTAGATACTAGCCCACTCCACTTTTTGACACTCTTAGTTAAAAGTAACCCGTCTTATTCGATCAACTCTTCATGCTTTCAATCGGCCTTTCATGCTTTATTTGATCGACCCTCCATGTTTTCGATCGACCCTTCATAATTTATTTGATTGTCACTTTATGCTTTGGGTTGACATTCATGCTTTTAAACGCCACTCCATGCTTTTGGTCGACCCTTCATGCTTTGGATCGACCCTTTATGTGAGCTCAACATTACTAACTGAAAGTACTTAGTTAGCAACACTAAACTGGGCAACATTGGTATAATACCATTTGTAAGGTAAACCTCCGGTTCATTTGCACAAAAAAAGTACTCGCAAAGGACCTCAAATTGCTTATCATGTAATGAAGAGCTAATAAAACCCTTTAAGAATTTACATTGGATCGAACAACCTCAGATTAGGAGATACAATCATAAAAGAACTGTAAAATATCACGGTTGAGCTCACCTCCCTAATCCGATCCAACATTCTCGAAACTAGCTTTAGACATTAATGGTTGAGCACACCTCCCTAATTCGCAACAATGAACTTGTCAAGTTTACTCTATTATATACATGTGCACCTACATATTAGATATGAAAGACTAATTACGCCTTTCCACTATTTTTGTCGGTCTAAGTACCAATTGTAACTTCTTTTCTTATTTTAATGAGTGTTCTATTTTGATACTATTCGAAAGAATGGATGCTACGTCAAGTTAATTTTCATTTATTAGATAAAGTCTAGAACACTATAGGAACTACTTGCTCTTTATTCATAATGGAAAAACTAATATCCATGTTATCCTGAGCCATTGAATAAAACCAAAAGGTACAACCTACAAAAAACCAATGGCCGGAAACTACATAGACCATGAGCACATGATAGTTACGAAAACCAAAGGAATATTAACTACAGCAAACCAAAGGATAATCAAGAGGAAGAAACACATATGATTAAAAGAAGAAAACCGAAGCTGATGAAAGCCTACTTGCGCCGATCGGAAATCATGAACAAGAGAAAGCCCAGAAAACCGAAGCCACCAGCGCAACCCCTTCATAATCAGATCCCACACTTAGGTCACATACTTTCATTACGAAGTCCAACACACCACACACACTTTTGGATAAATGATATCCTTACCTAATAACTCTAATATATTGTGGACATACCCCTTTATTCATTTCTTTTAAAAATATCGACTAGAAAAGACCAATGGCATAAAAACCGTAACTACAATTTCGGTCACCAGTATGGGAATCGCTAATGTTACACACTCAAAAACAAAAAAACCGATAAACCCGTAAGTCAAAATATATGAATCTAGTGCGATGCACTCAAAAAAGCATCAGCGACTAGATTGGGGGCTGATGAGGTACCAGATCTTAAGACTTACCAGGCCCAAATCCACATTGCCCCCAGATGATGTCCTGAATATACATTGTCCCTCGATGATGCAAAATCCATATGCCCATGGATGATGTCCCAAATTCGAAGGACCATGCCCAAAACTGTAAAGTCCAACACAAAACCAAATCTGAACCAACACATCATATAAGCTACTCTAAAATAATAAAGGTTTAGACAAGCATACGAAATACACACTATCATTCAATGATATCTAGTTGTATCTAAGTATACACCTCATTATCTAAAGTGAATCATGTAAATAGGACTCACCCCCTCACTTTAAAAAGTGGGAGAGACCCCCCTTTAACTCTCTACACTTCACCACCTATTACATAGCTCTCATACCAAATGAGGTTTTCAACATTCGTGGCGTATAAGCAGGACCGGTCCGTTGATCTTGAGGGCCCTATGCGAAAAATAGAATTGGGCCTCTAAATTTTTTTCTATATAAACAAAATCCATTAAAACTACGATAAGTCGATAATTGTTATAAAAATAATCAAAACAAAAGAGCGATAGTACAATATATGTTTCATTTTACATTAAGTGATATATCTTAACATTTATTAACATATACTATATACAGTGATTAAATTTCGGGCCCTATTTTTTTCGGGGCCCTGTGCGGTCGCACACCCTGCACACCCTCAGGACCGGCCCTGCGTATAAGCTGCATTCACTTAAATGTGGTGTAGGTTAGCAACTGGGATTCGTCAGCCGAAAAGTTATCTAACTCTTCAGTTCAGAAACTTTCGTGTGTACAGTTTGAATGATCTCTTCATCCAGATGACCCTTCATTGGAAGAATCCTTTCATCACAATAACCCTTCATCCTAACGGTCACTTCAATTAAGAAGCGACCTTCAACCTTAGCAGTACTGGTTCATATGCATGGGGCAACACCAACCACCCCACAAATATGTAGTTATTTTATTCACAAACTTACAAAGAAGATATCCGTATTTGCAAGCCTGAAACTTATAACAAATTCACTTGATTTTAGTCCAAAAACCATTCCATTAGGAAATATGGAGAACAAAAGATGTTGCCCATATTATTTAACGTCCAGTGGTTACTAGATGTTGACTATAATATTTCAAGGTATTGATTATCGACTAATATTAGAACAGTAACTCAGCTTCCCTTATCTAATAAAAGTCACCGGTAATCTTTATGAAAAAAATCTTAACATAGTGCTACCATTATCATTGGGCAGTTAGACCGGTCACTAGCAAAACTAGAAGAATTGAAAAACTTGTACCCATCACGTCTCATCAGCATGACATACCAATAATCAATTAAAGATATTTATTAACAACTTAACTTTTTTTAATCCCTCATTTATTGATATCACATTTGTTTTGTACTGAAAAGAAACATAAGTAAAAATGTCCACCACAGGGAGTTGCCTTGTGAAAAATAAACATTGTAAATGAATTTTTATTAGAAGTTTTATTTATCAGTATCAAAGTTTCACTTCTAGCACCAGAGTTTCATGGGTTCCATACTAGTAGAAAAGTACCTTATGTTCAATCGTTGAGAAATATACCATATTTAATTAATGAATTTAGTGCAGAAGAATGCACCCAACTATTACGCGATGTCTATTGTGACTCAACTTATGTTTGCTACTTTTAATGCATCCAACTTTCAAAAATTGTGTTTTAATGCATTATGTAGTACTTTTGATGATGCGTCAACCTCTACGGATGCCACATGGTACCTTAAATAGATAACACGCCAATAAAATGCATTAAAACACAATTTTTGAAAGTTTGATGCATTAAAAATAACAAACGTAAGTTGAGTACACACAATAAATATCGAGTACTAGTTGAACGCATTCTCCTGCACTAATCCCTTAATTAAAAGCTAGAAACACATCATACTTCTGTCTAAAAAACCAAATCTCAAATTAATCATTACACGATTCAAGCTCTCAACAAACCCAATCACACTAATCTAAAAGTATGAAAAAATAAAAGAACATCTAGTTAAGTGGCCATGCCATTTTTTAATAGGTAAAGTGAGAAAAAAGAACAATTTAAACATGATTGAGAGAAGGCCACATCCTCATACCCCACCTACACACATATCCTGACCCCATTTAATATGGCTATTATATTAAACTAATCACACTAAGATAGCCTTGATACATTTCTCCACAAGTTAGGGCGCTTTTGTCCTACACTCCTACTTACACTAAATTACCACCACTTTTTATACATAGATTAGTCCATAATTAGTGAAACCGCGTTGCTCTTTGTAACCTAATAAAATATCAATATTATATTAATAGCTTTATCTAATTAGGGAATACGTGCACAGAAAAGACATTATTCTGAGTCACCCACATACTATGATATAGATACTTACCTCAATTAGATTACCCTCTTTTGACCTTTACAAAGCTAACAATAACGATTAATTAATTAACCCAAGAAATTCATAGTTTAAAAAAAATTGATACGCGGACTTATTGGTAAATATAAAATAAGACTTAAAGATTGATTAGTTGACGTGAAAAAAAAAGTAAAATTAAGAAAAGATAAAATGCTGATGTTCCAAACGATTAACGAATTATATATGTTTATAAGACTATATTTAAATCTATTTATCATTACTCTTACTTTAAGATGGTATCTTATATGCCCTTTTTCCAGACCTTATAATCAATCACAAGAATATTGTCCAGATGTCAATAACAAAAAATGCTTTTGGATTTGGGGTTTTTTTTAATTAAACAAGTAGAGCCACACAACGTTACTTTGCTTAAAGAGGAAAATTGATAAATGATCAGAAATCATGTTAGCTAAGGAGCACAATAACTACTGTGACAGTGCACTGACTAATAAAGTGTACGATATATTCTTCATCGCTAATAGACCCAAAACTTGCCCAATGGCATAGCCCCATGGAGCAATTTTGTTTTCCAAAGACTTAAAGAACATGTAAACTCTCAATTGGAGTCAAAATTACAATTAATAAAATGACATGCAATGATGTATCATTAAACAAAAATCTCAAGACCAAATCATATCACATATCGAAGTTTGTGATGGATTCAGAAGCAAAGCTAATAAACCGACTCTGATCATAAATACATCCTACGACTAGAACAAGGTCAAACCAGCTAATTGAGACGTGAATCATTTTCGTAGTTCAATAATGGAGTAAAGAAAACAATGATTTAGTCGTTACACGATAAAAGTTGTACATTGCTACGGATGTAGTGACAAAGGACATTAGTTTTTGGCCATAAAATATCCCTGTCCGCAGCCTCGTGGTGAAAAACAGTAACATTGGTTCCATGGACCATCACTAGTGTTATGATTTAGACCCCGCCCACAATAAACCTTTACAAAAGTAGCAATGTGACCTCTCATTAAACTATGCTTAACATAGTACAAAAAGAATAAGCCAAATAACAAAAAATCTCTTCTTCAATGTGATGTGTTATGAATTGTATGGTTAAGTCTATTTTTAGACACATGTAATTAGGTCCGTACAACAATGCTCAACATAAAATCAGATTGCATACCATTACAGAAGCCCAAAGGTACTACTAGGTGTTATCAACTCTCTTAAGGCCTCACTTGTTGACCAAAGGATGTAAAAATTTCATCTGTTCACAATACACATATATATAAATATCTCTCCCTCTCTCTCTCTCTCTCTATATATATATATATATATTTCTCTCTCTCCCCCTCTCTCTCACACACGCAAACAAACATATGAACTCAATGGAGATGGAGAAGAGAAAGGCGAGCTGGACCAAGCAATTACACTAGCCACACACAATCTAGACACAAATCCAGGGCAGACCCATCTGCCTCCTCTGTTGTATTATGAATTTTTAACAGATGGACGGTAGGAGACACACTATTCAATCCCCCACTTACTATATTTTTCTTCTTTCTGTTCATACTTAATGTCTCAAACCACTTTTGCCTTTCATCATCCTCAAAGCTGTTGCAACCCACTAGTAATGCATTAGCAAGACAAGTCTTGGGGACCCATCTCATAGAAAAATGTCTACTTTCTTGTACTCTATCAATAGGATTCCTTTTTACAACAGTTCAATGCAATTCTTTCAACTTACATGTATTGAAATGACATTGAAGCTTTTGAAACAGAGAGGGGGGGAAATAGAAAGTAAAGCCCTATTCAATTTCTAGTCTAGATTTCCAGTAGAATTAATTCAAATTAAGAAGATTATTAAACAATAAAATGGTGCTTTAGTGTTCTTTTAGAAGTCAACCTTATGGAAACTAGAGAGAGAAACTCCATAAATTATAATAATCCACCTCAATCTAATCAAGATTCGTCTCCTAGATTGAGTACTGTACCTTTAATTTCTTCACCAACTTCAAACACCGGAAGAAATGATACCCCAGATCACCAGCAACAGGTAAACCACTATCATGGATTCAGGTTGCAACAAGAAAACATGGAAGCACAAAGACCCAGAAGGAATCCAAACCCAGATCCAGATCCAGCTACACTAGTCTCTCAAGCACCATCACAGCCACCACTACCGCCATCGATAACCGCTAGAGCTGTGACGGCAGTGGTGGTCCAGTATCGCGAATGCTTAAAAAATCATGCTGCTAACATGGGTGCTCATGTTCTGGATGGGTGTGGGGAATTTATGCCTAATGGAGAAGATGACACCCCAGAAGCATTAAAATGTGCTGCCTGCGAATGCCACCGCAGTTTTCATCGCCGAGAGGTGGAGGGGGAATCACAATCAGGTTATCACACACAGCACGCCGCTCCACCACCTCGTGTGGCTGCGGTACCGCTACCTCCAGCTCCAGCTCCAGCACCATCATCTCAGCAGCAGCAACACCATAGGTATCATCACCCAGGGCCACCTATGATGATGGCATTTGGTGGTGCAAATGGGGCACCGGCTCAATCTTCCAGTGAAGATCTTAACATATTCCGGGGATATGACGGAGTGCGGTTGATGGCACAGACATCAAAGAAAAGGTTTCGGACTAAATTTACACAAGAACAGAAGGAAAAGATGCAAGATTTTGCTGAAAGAATTGGATGGAAGATCCAGAAGCAAGATGAACAAGAGATTCTACAATTCTGCAATGAAGTAGGTTTGAAGAAACAAGTGTTCAAAGTGTGGATGCACAACAACAAACAAGCCACTAAGAAGAAAGAACCGTAAGATTGATAGAACTTATGCAAGATTAAATTTTAGCTAGAACCCTTATTTTCACAAGGGTTCAATTTTTCAACTTCAATGCATATATAGATATATGTAAACATATTAAACTTCCATCAATTGCCAATCCCATATTTTGGTTGTGATTATCAAGTTATATTTTACTAGCAATCATATTATATGGTTAATTAGACCTATGTTATTTCTTAACATCACAAACAAAATCACTAGGTATAAACTAGTATCTATATGACTTGGTTCACCAGGTAAAACATCACCTTAAGTTTCTTTTAGTGTTTTGTTTTCATCACTTATAATCAATTTTCTACTAAATGATTTTTTTTCCTACTATAGTGATACCAGAGAACTGTTGTAGTTGGTATCCCTTCAATTGAGTCTTTAGTTATTGTACTACCCGGGTAAAGACACTAGTAGCTTCTCCTAAACTATATACTGTTTCTAGTCAATAATGTTCCACAAAATTGTAATCTTTGCAAGCAACATGAATTAAAGGTGGGTAGAGAAGGATAAATGGGGGTGTTACTCAAATAAGAGTACAGTGGTGACCACGTACTATCTATTTCTAGATCTCTTGCAAATGACAATCATAAACATATCGTGAAATCGGGATAAAGGAGAAAGAAATGCATTGTCCGTGAACATTTCTATACACACAAATACTTATACATATACACGCATCTATGTAGGATGTTAACAAGTTAATCAAATAGAGCGAGCTACCCGAGCTGTCGTTTAGTTCAAGTTCAAGCTTGAGTCAAGCTCAAATAAAAGTTACTGTTTGATTGGTTTCACAAGCCGAGCTTAAGAAATTAATATTTGACCATACTAGTTTGAAAACCAGTTTATCTTTAAGTGAATGAGCTACTCGAGCTAACGCGTCGAATGAGCCTAGTTTAAATAAGGATTTTGTCTTTTAGAACTTTAAACACATGTGACTAATAGGATTGAACCCAAGACCTTGAATGTAAATGAGCTTATGAGCGCTCAAACAATAACAAATTATTCAAGCTCGAAGGCAGTTATAAAAAAATCGAGTCCAAGTGAGCTCGAGCTTTAAACGAGGCGAGCCCAAATTTATGATACTCGACTTGATAAGGCTTGTTAACACCACATATACATCTTTCTTGTACAATAGTGTCCAAAAAATCAAAGGTAATACCTAAGTTTTGGTTCAATTTGGAGGTGCATCACCATGAACCAAAAAGGCATAAATTGTTACCATATTAAATCACTAACTTGTCTACAAAACCATGCTAATGGACAGATTTGACCAACATATCAATCTATGTGAACGGTGAAACCAAGAATAATGCCAAACAAACTTGTACTCTCATCCAGCCTGGCTTCCTTTTAAATGAAATTGTTTCAACCATAAGGTCTTTGGTATCGCGAGCTCCAATGACATCCATTTAAGTCATTAGGTTTGCTCTCCTGGATCATTGACATAAACATTTATACAGAGAAAGGCAAAGAACACGAATACCACAATACCAAACAAATCAGAGGCTTTACTCCCTACAAGATGCCATCATCAACACAATATTTCCCCTTCTGCAAATCACAGATCTCAAGATATACCTATTCAAATTCAAAGTATGAAATACTATAAAATAGAGAGTTAAGGATGTCTGTTATCATTTACTTAATCCTCTTGATTACATGGCCTTTCCTGCTTCACTAATTTTTCTTCTAAAATATCCATAGTGATAGAGAATCACATGCATGAGAACGATAAAAAATAACACAACATGAAAGCACTAAATAACACCGCACCAAATCTTTCCTATATGCTAAATGGCTATCCCCCTAACCTATGTGGAAGAATTTTACAAGCAAGAATATGATGCGGCATCATTTAGTGAATTCTTGAAAGTTAGGTATGTCATGTAAGAAGATTAAAATTGTAAAAATCTTATTATATTAATATTTGAATCAAATAAAATATTAATATTATCATAATATAATACTTTTCATATGGAACTGATAATAAGGGTCTATTATGATAATTATTATGCTAATAAACTTTGCTATAATTTAGTCTATTTCAATCGATTTATTTATATTTACGACATCGTTTCATCTCTAATATTTCATCTAAAAGTAACTCCATTGAAATTGTAAATTTGCATTTGATGTTCAAAGCTCCCCGATTTCTTATTCTTTTTTATGTAATAAAGTATTTGTATAATTTAATTTTTTCTATTTGATGTATCAAGATGACAACTATTAATGGTTTTACAGGATCTCATGTTTTAAAATCATATGCCATATGGTTCCGATTTCATCATTTGGCAATATTTATAAAAAATTGTAGGTTTCATGAAGTTTGTTTTTATTATATAGGTATTTGGTTTCTAAACGCTTTTCAATTAAACTTCTATAGCTTTTATGACATTTTTCAAAAATGGTTATGAATTTGAAATCAATACCTTAATGCAGTCATTCTTTGTAACCTGAAATATTCGAGTTATGAGATCAAACACATGATGTGTTTTACTCCTAAATCCTGGAGAGCTTTGTAACATTGTTCAAATAAAATCTTGACTATAATGATCTAGTTAACTTTTCGTTCGACGAATTAGTCATGCAACATGTGCATATAAAATCTTTGAGCTTGGTAACATTTTGCTTAACAAATTAGGTAAACACATAAGTTGAATTTATAACATTCAACGATTCGAGCTGATGATTATTTGAAGTTTATGGTTCATTTATATGTTTTGGTATATATAAATATATATATATATATATATATATACGGTGGGGATCAAAAGGGAAGCAAAAAAATAATAAGGGGAGTAGGGAAGTTAATCACAGCCCTCCATTTTCAGAACGTTAACATTCATATGTGATGAATGTTACTTAAAATTACAATTAAACGTTCTTCTCGAGCTTCCCTCTGGATCCTTCCCTTTATATATATATATATAATTAAATAAATTAAATTTTCCAATTGAATGTATGTTCTTAATAGCGTTTCAATAATTAAAATATTGGTTCAATTAATAAGTAACTGACATTTTCCTATTGATTCGGGTTTTTTTTTTAACTTGGTGTGTAAATTGATAAAAAAGAATGTGGTATGAATGAATTGTGTAGAATACGTAACATAACAATAATAATCTAATTTTCTAGATACATTAAATTTAAGGTAGGAATACATATATGTTAGTTATAGATTATAACATAGATCATACATGAAACACAAGTAACATTATTGTATTGGACTATTAGAGTCCATCTACGTCTACATGTTCTGTATAGTCAAAAATACATAATAATTACACTTAATAAGTTATCTAATATAATATTTAAAATATACTTTAAAGAAAAAGTTGGTATCAAAGTTCTACAATATCTCATCTTCAAAATAAAACGAGAGTATGTATTATGTTTTATCATTTAGCTAATACAATTTTATTATTTCACATAAACCTATAATTAAATTATTATCATTTTTTATTTTCATACATACAATATTTTATTTCATAAAGAATCATTTTTAATTTTACATACAACACTGGTCTCTATTATAATACAAATGCAACAGTCATTTACAAGAAAAAGAACTACTAAATATATGTAATTTCAAAGGTCAAATGAAAGGCTTCCTTATTTTTATAATCATGTCAGGACCACTTGTAAAGAACATTGATAAAATAACAATTAAAAATTTACAAAAGTGAAAGCACAATTTCCTAAAATCTACAACTTGGCTTACATGTCATCTTAACAAATTTTTAAATAAAAAATTAAATTAGTATATGAATAGCATCTTCTTCTACAAACTATGATTAGGTTCAACTAATTTGGCATATAAAAATATGCACTTGCTGATTAGTTTTAGGGAAGCCAAATAATTAAACCCTAACCGTATGAGCTGAAAACTTATTCAATATACATAACACTCTACTAAAATCTCCTAAATCTATCAACGTCATTTACTAGGTCAGTTACTAGAGCTGGTGATCGAAGAACATCAAATCAATTCATAACCGTTATTGATTAATTGAAGAGTGAAAACTAACCTAGCAGGTTACATGACGTGTATTCTGCGTGCTGAACGTATATTCCAGCTACGTCGATCTCCGGCACACCGTTACCATAGCACATGATCACTTTTGATTCGATTTGAAAACTGGAAAATGTTAAGATAATGGAAGTCGAAGAGAATTGAAGGTTTTTGAAATTTGGGGGAAATAGCGGGTTTTGTGCGAGGGAAGGGAAGAGAAGGGCAAGTGTACGTGGCGATTTTCGATGGTTTTTTCCCGGTTTTCTGTTGAGCTATTTGTTCGCCACGTGTCTCTCATATAGTTAGCCACACACGTAAATTTTCAAAAGCTACTATTACGAGTATTATTTCTAATGAAAAATGCTTTGTCCGTATAAAATGTAAACCCATAATTTAATTGATAAACATGAAATTGACTACTCATTCATATATCTTGTAATCGCGCTCTTATAAATACAAACAAGTATTGGTTTTACAAAATATACAATCCGAATTTGTAAGATCACAGCTCGAATACTCTTTAGATTGATAGGTGCTCGTGTTTTTTAAACAAACGTCGATAGAGTTTGCCTAAATAAAACATACGTCTTATAGATTTCAAGCTGGTAGAATTTGCTCTAATAAGCATAGTTTCGAAATACTTTCCAAATGTATTTTGAAACTACTGAAACTGTCAAGTTGAGCTTCAAATCTTCCTTGACTCGAAAAAGAATCTCGAATCAAAGGAAGTGGCACGGTGCGGGTTGCAAGTCGCCACAACAATATTAAGAAATAATGGTCTTATATATGTCAATTACAAGAACTGGATTCAAAAGTCATTATATTATAAACATACACTGTATTATTCTCGAAATAGTACTCCACCTTTTAGCCCGTGCTTTCGTTTAACCTAAGACAAACTTATGAAACCAATACAGTAAGAAAAATTATGACAAATTAAAAGCTTAAAAAAGAAAACAAATTGTAATTTATTCTTTGTGAGGGAATTGAACGAGTGGCATGTTTAAGATTTATTAGGTCCCTTCCCGGAAAGCTTTTGTGCAGCCTCTGCAGCTGCATCTTCCGCCTCGATAGCTTTATCACTCGCATAATCCGCTGATCCTATATAAAACACGTGCTTAAATGTGTTCATTATAGTTCTTGTATGTGGAATTAAAAAGAAAATTGAATATTGAATTAAGAAGTTCGTAACGCTTTATAATATATAGTAAATAAGATGCATAATTACCTGAAGCAGCGTCTTTAGCTTTACCCGCAAGATTGTGAGCAGTCTCCTTCACGTCGTCACCTTTAAACGCCCTGAAATTAAGGAGTTCAAACGAAAAGACTCTAATCATTCACGGCGATTTAAAAATCAAATAGTATCGTATCAAATTATCAATCATGGATTCATCAATAACTAGCACATTTTCCTCGCAATGTGACGGTAATTCATTTATCAATTAATGTTACAGGCGATAGTATGTTTGTTAAATGACATGTCATCCTTAAATAGTACTTCATAATACTTTTTTTCTAATTTTATAGACAATATTCTAATATGTTAAACTAATAATTCATTTTCTAGTTTTCAATGTGTGACGGTAACTTTAAATGATTAGTGTCCAATTAAATTTTAAAAAGAATAAGAAATATAAGGTAGACTAAATTTAGAGTTATTAACCTCATTATGACAATATCAAATATATAAAGAAGTAATTTTGAAATAAGAACTTTTCTATTTCAAGTAAATTTCATATATAATTTAGTAAGAGTACATGAGTAATTTTAATTTTGTTATGAAAGTTTAAGATTCAACATGCAAGATGCATTATTAATAGTATAAACTAATAATTCATTTTTTTATTTTCTATGTGCGACATTAACTTTAAATCATTAGTGCTCAATGAAATTTTAAAAGGAATAAGAAATATAAAGTAGACTAAATTTAGAGTTATTAACCTCGTTTTGACAATATCCAATATATAAAGAAGTAATTTTAAAATAATAACTTTAGTATTTCAAATAAATTTCATATATAATAATTTAATAAGAGTAAATGAGTAATTTTAATTTTATTGTGAGAATTTAACATGCAAGATGCATTACTAATAGTATTAGATATTAGATTAAACAAAGGTTATTTACCCGGTAAGTTTGTCTTTAGCCCAATCAGTCCAAGAGGAGTCCTTATCATCATCATCATCTGCCCGACACACAATCGCTGTTACTGCCAAAAAGAGCATCAATAAAGCTACCGTCTTCTTCATTTGTCGATTTGTGAATTTGTTACCGGGTTGTAGCTACTGGAACAAATGTTACAAAATTAAACAAGTAGTACGTGTAAGTGAAAATAAAAAATGATAGAATGATGAATTTATTCATGAATAATTGCTAAACATGGAACAGAAATGGGAGATAGATCGATGAATGCGGTTAGCTTTTCAGTAATGTTCCCTTTTTTCCAGCAACTTCTCTATCACAAGCAATTAATTAAATAATGCAAATTTGATATATTTTAATACTTTCAATATACTTTCTTTTTTTAGACAAACTAAAAATATCTACATATTCTCTCATATTTGTTTACATATTCTCCTAAGTAGTATTTAGGAGTTTT
This sequence comes from Logfia minima, assembly GCA_963921325.1. NCBI lineage: Eukaryota > Viridiplantae > Streptophyta > Magnoliopsida > Asterales > Asteraceae > Logfia > Logfia minima. The sequence continues at coordinate 11,144,262 of OY992768.1, forward strand.
TGACTTTTACCTTAAATCATTGATTAAGGTTACTAAACATAGTTTCAAACATTAAATAAACTTCATTACTATTCTTAGCGGTGAACCCCGCACATAGTAGTAGGTAAAGATTTCGTTTGTTAATATTGAAAGACAAATATTTAATGGTATCTGAATACAAGAATCATTTCTACTTCTTTAATGAAAATGATTTTTTTATAATAGTCTAAGTAATTGTAATTGAAATTCAAAAATGTGATATAAAAGAAGAAATAAGATATTTAAATGTAGTACGTAAAATATAGTATTAATTGAATTCTTTATATATTTAATAAGTAGAAGGATAAAATGGTAATTTTCAATATTCTTATTTAAGCATTAAGGAAGAGAGTGTGAAATGATTAATACGGATTATAGATATTAATCACCAATTTGTAAATTATATATGGAAAGTGACTTTATAATTGCTTATAAACATGAAATATTATATGTCCACTAAATGTTAACAAATTATTTATAGTAGCTTTAAGTAGTGCCTTTAGACCTCTCCTAATGGGGAGATCGTTCTCCCGTTCTTCGGCCAAGGACATCCGTCCTTGAAAGAACGCCATAGGCACGGTTCGGTCCTTAATGACTGTTCTATGCAAGAAGGAGTGAGGGCGGGGTACACGCGCCATCCACTTCCAAATCCACTTCCAACTGGTGAGTAACTAACAACTATAAAATAATTAACACTTTTTTCAATTATATATATACACAACTACCACAATTTTTCAATTTAATTCTCACCATTTCCACTTATTTTACATAAATTATATCAAACAATTACCACTATTTTTCACATACAATTCTCACAATCTCTACTTATTTAGACTAATTATATTATTATTAATGTAACGTTCTTTTTATTTAACTAATGTAATTTTTATTATTTAGTGTAACGTACTTTTATTATTATTATTGTATTTTTGAAAATACAAATGTATTTATATTAATAGTTAAGAAATAACGTAGTGCTGAAAAGTTCAGTTCTTCGATCATTATAAGCAGAGTTCGGTTATGATTCAGTTCTTCAGTTCTTGTATTGATGTGACACTGAGTTGGCAGTCAAAATCTCTTAGTAAACCATCAAACTTTGCACATATTTTCCCATAATTTAAAAGACCACGGGATAGTCAAACCAAAAATTTGAAATGAGAATGAGTCAAATAAACTCAACATTGCCTAATATTCATTGCAATTCAATTAATCTTACACAGATTCATTAAAAATTGATAAAAAACAAAAAAATCCCTAGCATTATAGTTGATAACTTTAAAGTTGTTAGTTCAAGTCCCAAAAGACAAATGTATTTGTGTTGATTATCTGTGAAGTAGTTTCGTTTCTCTATATGAAAATAGTTTTGATAGGAATACAAGTTAAATATATTTGAATTTAAGCTTTGTTCTATCAAATTGACGGTTGCATTTGCAAATTCATACCACAATTTGTTACTATTTTAAGCAACCATTGCATTTGATTAAACATGAACATTACCATGCACAGAATTCATGCAAATAACCAAATTACAGTCTTTCTTGGAATAAATAGGTAAACTAGACATCACATTATATGTTCTTATGAAAATATTGATACTATTTGTTGACTAGATAAATGACTTATGTATGTCTTCAACTTCAATGGAACTTTATGAGTACTTCAGGAGCCTGCATCAGAAAATGCTGTAATAAAGGAAACAAAAGATATATGAGACCTGTTCAAGGTATTTGCATATAATATTGGTGTGGTTTCAGTATCTTATAAATTAAAAAGTGGGAACTATATGCTTTTGTTATTGCTTATGTACAACTTTTATTGATATTAATGGATGTCATTAATATATTTTTGTCCAAAATATTGGAGTTGACTTGGAAATTAAAGCTAGAATACGACGTAATGTCAGGGTTTAACAGCGTAAGACATCAGGACAAACTTATATAAAACCGAAAAAAAGGTAGGACATTAGTATCTGATGTAACTGAGCAAATTTAGTAGATTTCATTTTGCATACTAGGACCACATGCATTGTCTTTCTAAAAAAGGATAAGCGATTTTTGTGAGAAAACTTTGTAAACTGCTGTCAGAGATATATGGATGAATGGTTATAAGAATGAAGCTATAAATGAAAACTTAAAAAAAAAAATGAAAAAATAATAAAAAAATACTAGTCTTTTATAGTGTAGATGCTACTTTGAAAGTAATGTCAATCAAGTTGAAACAAGAACTTTGACTTGAATGCCGTCAAAATGCATATATTAACTATATTATAAGATAACATATCACCAGATGATCGGAATGCAATTAGACTAATGTCTGTAATTGGGAAAGGAACATTGCCAGACTAAATATGCCTAAGATCTTCGACAAGTACTTCATAGTGCCTTTTTACTTCTTCTGCAGATTTGCTACCAACTGCCCTCGCAATCTTTTGCCAACAGTCAGGAGTGTCGCTATCAAATACAGCAAGAGCTTTCTCAAATAATTTGTTCTGTTTAGGTGTCCAAGAGGAGCCAGAGAAACTTGAAGAAACGGAACTTAATGCCATATTTGTGCTCAAAGAGGGTAGTAGGAGCTAATTGTTAAAAGAAATGTGTTGAGGATGTTATCAAAGAACGTATGCAGTATGCTCCTTATAAACAGGAAACAAAGGTGGTGGGGTTTGTCTAGCGAGACGAATATAACTTGAAAGAGGACCAAATAGTGATCCATTAGATTCTTTTGCGAACCTTTGTTGAAGTATAAAAACTTGTATGATCGGGGAATCAGTATCAAAGGTACAACGTCGCATCAGAACTGTATTAACTTTAGTTGCTTAGTGTAATATTTTCTAAATTGGATCTCTTTGAGGAGACACTGATTAGTAAGCGTGCATGAACCCAAATAATACTACTATACATGTTATCTGTTCATTATAATTCTTCTAGCCTTCTAGTATTTTCCCAGGATTGAGTTTTGTCCTTTCTATGTCAGCGGACCGATTAGAAGAGCCTACATATATAAAAAGGAAGTGTTTTCAGAGGCAAAAGAATTTTTGAATATTAAAAGTGTTGAAATATGTAATCAAATGAAACATGTGAGTTGGTTAAAACTTGGTTTGCAATATTTTTTGTGTTGTGTTTATTTTTATGTTTGCAGGTAAGCTTAAGGGACTAGAGTGTAATTTCTGGAAGTTAAAGGTGAAAAGAGTTAATAGGTTTTTTAGGTTGTAAATATAAATAGAAAAACTTATGATGTTGTAAGGGTGTTACTCCCAATGATAAGATTGTTGAGCTTGTGACTCCAGAGGGTCAAAATCCTATAATTCAAATTCTGATATCATAAGGAGATCTTTTAGAAAAACTTTTGTTCTAAAAAAATTGGATGATTTGGTTGTTGAAGGCAAAGTAAAATATGACTTAGAAAAAGTTGTTAATTATTCTAACCTATCTAATGATATTTTGTTTAGAAAGTAATTTGAATAAGTCTATTGAGCCTAAAACCTATAAGGAAGCTTCTATTGATTAAAATTGAATTTATGCGACGAATTTAGAAATTGAGGCTTTATATAGAAATGAAACTTGGATTGTTACATATTTACTTAAAGGTAGGAAACCTATAGGTTGTCAATGAGTCTATAGAATAACATACAAATGCAATGGTGAAATAGAGAGGTATAAGGCAAGGTTAGTAGCCAAATGTTTTAATCAAATAGAGATTGTTGACTTTGATGTGACATTTTCCTGTAGTTAAAATGGTTACTGTTAGAACAATGTTGTCTCTTGCTGTTCAGAATAGTTGGCCTCTATTTCAACTTGATGTTAACAATGCCTTCTTATATGGAAACTTAGATGAAGAGGTGTACATGTCCTTACGTAAAGGATATTTTTCAGATAATGATACAAGGGTTTGCAAATTAGTTAAATCTATGTATGACTTGAAACAAGATCCAAGGAAATGGAATGAAAAATTAACTAAGACTTTGTTTGCAAATGATTTTTTGCAGAGTTCTATTGATTAGTCATTGTTTGTTAATAATAAAAACAATTTTTTAATTGTTGTGCTTGTTTATGTGGATGATACTGTTGTTTTTGGAAACAATGTTGAAGAAATTGAAATTTGTTAAAAATATCTAAACTCCAAGTTTATGATTAAGGATCTCGGAAAGTTAAAATACTTTATTGGCATTGAAGTAATGCAAAGTAGTGATGGGATTTGTCTATGTCAAAGGAAGTATTGTTTGGAACTCTTAGCTCAATTTGATTTTACAGGTTGTAAGCCTGCCAAAACACCAATTGAAACAAACACTGTGATTTTTGATGTGTTAAATTCTAAGAAAGGTGACTTGCCTTTGACTGATCTTACTAAGTATCACAAGTTAATTGGCAAACTCATCTATATTACTCTCACAAGGCGAGATTTCTCTTATGAAGTAAGTTGTTTCAGTCAATTTATGCATGATCCACTTAAGTCACATCTGAAGTTAGCTTTCATAATACTTAGGTATTTAAAAGCTTCACCTGGAAAAGGTATTATGTTTTCAAAAGGTGACAAGTTCGGTTTAACTGCATAATCTGATGCAGACTGGGGAAGTGTTTATCAAAGAGAAAGTCTATCACTAGTTATTTTATTTACTTAGGTAATTGCTTAATCTCTTAGAAAAGCTAGAAACAATCTGTTGTTTCAAGATCTACTGCAAAGTCTGAGTACATAACTCTAGCCTTTACTGTTTATGAGGTAATATAGGTTTTGAAGTTACTGAATGAATTTGGAGTAAGTATTGATGTTTTTGTTAGTGTTTTCAATGATAATAAATCTGCTATATGGATCTCTGCAAATCCTGTGTTCCATGAAAGAACAAAGTATTTTGTAACTGATTTGCACTTTGTTAGGGATAAGGTAAGTTGAACGTGTTGTCAAGATTGAGAGAGTTCAATCTACAGATAATTTCGCTGACATATTTACTAAAGTTTTACTAGTTTTGCAACATGCGGTTTTGTGTAAGAGGTTGAAATTGTTTGACATGTTTCATATTTAGATTATGGGCGGATGTTGAAATATGTAATCAAATGAAACATATGAGTTGGTTAAAACTTGGTTTGCAATATTTTTTGTGTTGTGTTTATTTTATGTTTGCATGTAAGCTTAAGGGACTGGAGTGTAACTTCTGGAAGTTAAGGGTGCAAACAGGGCCGGTTTTAAGGGCGGGCGGGCTGGGCAACCGCCCCGGGCCTCACCTTAGAGAGGGCCCCAAATTTTTATATATAATATATTAGGTTAGACCCACTTTTACAAATAATTTGAAGAAGATATGAGCCCATCCAGTAGCCCAATGTGCAAGTCCAACAACAATAACAATAAGTCTAGAAAACTGAAGCGACACAAATCCACAATTGATCCGTTACGAACTTACGATCTCAGAACCACATCGCAATCTGTTACGAACTTACGATCTCTGATTCCTGATAAGTGATAATTGATACTCCTTGCAAATCGCAATCTGATTTATTGAAGAACGATTCCTGATTTTGATTTTGGTATTCTAAGATAAGGTACGTACAAATATAATTGATTTGTGGTTTCTGGTTTTCTTTATGTTTTACATATGCCATGGATTCTTGTCATACGCAGTAGGCTCCAAGAATATAAAATTATTGTTTATTGAGATCTCCTAAGAAAGTTGATTTTTTGAACATTATGTATTTATGTCCATATGCCTATTTGCGATAGTGGCTGGGTGTTTTTTTATTGAGGGTTATTGCCCCTCTTTAGCCACTACATGATCTAATCTGATTATGTTGAGGCTATGAGTTTGCCCCCTTTTTTTTTGGCTAAAAACAGACAACCCTTCAAAAAATAAAAAAAATAATATACTAACTAATTAATCATTTAATCATTTAATCCAAAGGGCACCAATGCAGCTCATGATTCTTTTTTTACAACTATGACTTCTATTTGGTGATACATAACCTATTTATTACTAATTAATTAATTTTCTTGCCACAAGTATACCTTACCTAGTTACATTTAAAAGTTACGAATTGGTTATGTAGGTTTTGACTTGCTGTTAAGATCTTCAATGTTTGATTGTTCAATACTCAAGAATTGACATTGACAAAGCAATCAATCATCAGGTGTTTTCGTTTCTATTATTGTAACTTTTTATCGTTTATTTATATTATAGTTTACAATGTTTCCTAGAAAACAGTTATGTGGAAACAAAAAAAGGAAAAAAAACAAAAACTTGAACAATTACAACAATCTCAAACAGGATTCTTAGATAAATTTGCTAAAAAAACATGTTCATCTAGTGCTTTGGATAATGACTATCGTTTGTGACTAACGAATGAGAATGCAACAAACGATAGTGATAATGCAACAAATGAGAATCAATTTATTCCTCCTTTTGATATTTATGATCCTAGAAATTAGGATAGACTTGATAATAAACTAAGAGATATATTAATTGAAGAGGGGCCAATAAGATAACTCAATTTAGTGTTTCCCAAAGATAATAACTCTAGACAATTTTCCTATTCTTCTTATACTAGAAAATTGAGTAATGGTGAAACAAGTGATCGAAAATGGTTAGTTTACTCTAAACAAGTAGATAAAGTTTATTGTTTTTGTTGTAAGTTATTTAAACCTAATAATTAAAATATTGCTTTAGCAAATGATGGATTTAATGATTGGAAACATCTTTTTGAGAGACTTAAAGAACATGAAAATAGTATTCAACATATTATTTGCATGAATTCTTGGAATGAACTACGAATACGATTGAATAACGATACAACCAGTGATAAAGATTTTCAAATATTAGTTACAAAAGAGAAAGAACGTTGGAAACAAGTTTTAATAAGAATAATTGCCGCCGTGAAATATTTATCTAAATATAACCTAGCTTTCCGAGGGTCTAACGAGAAACTTCATGTAGATAATAATGGTAATTTTTTGGGATTAATAGAAATGATGACAGAATTTGATACTATAATGCAAGATCATGTTAGACGTATAGAAAATCAAGAAATTCATCATCACTATCTTGGTTATAAAATTCAAAATGAATTAATTTATATTTTATCACACGCACTAAGAAGTTCTATAATTAAGAATATTAAAGAATCAAAATATTTTTCTGTTATTTTAGATTGTACCCCGGATATAAGTCATCAAGAACAAATGACTTTAGTTGTTCGATGTGTGAAAATATCTCCTAACAAAATAAACATTGTTGAATACTTTTTAGAATTTTTAAAAGTAGACGATACTTCGGGGTTGGGACTTTTTAATGAATTGTTAAATGCGCTTAAAATGTTGGACCTTAATGTTGATGATGTAAGGGGTCAAGGTTATGATAATGGCTCTGATATGAAAGGAAAACGCCAAGGAGTTCAAAAAAGATTGCGTGAAATTAATCCAAGAGCATTATACATGCCATGTGCTTGTCATAGTCTAAATCTTACTCTTAGTGATATGGCTCATTCATGTGTTAAAGCTATTTCATTCTTTGGCATTTTGCAACGCACGCATATATATATTATTTTCAAGTTCTACTAAAAGATGGAATATATTAGTCGATAAAGTTCCAACTTTAACCGTAAAGTCATTATGCAATACTCGTTGGGAAAGTAGAATAAAAAGTGTCAAAGCTATTAGGTTCCAAACTCCTCAAATAAGGTTAGCTTTAAAAGAATTATGTAAATCATGTGATGATGCAAAATCAAAAAGTGAAGCGGAAAGCTTGGTTAGTGCTATAGAAAATTTTGAATTTTTACTTGGTATGGTTATTTGGTATGATATTTTATTTGTTATTAATGCGGTAAGTAAAAAATTGCAATCAAAATCTATGTGTTTATATGCTACAATTACTTATCTAGAAAGTATGATGAATTATTTTAAAAATTATCGAAATGAAGGATTTGAATCTAGTATGACAAAAACCGTTTTTCCAAACGTCGTATTATTAGGAAAAAACAATTTGATGAAACTAATAATGAAAATGAAATACAATCGGCTCAAGAGTCTTTTAGAATTGAGTACTTTTTAATTGTTGTAGATATGGCATTATCTTCATTAGCTAAAAGATTTAAAAAGTTAAAAAAATTCGAAAATATTTTTGGATTTTTATATGATTCAAAAAGTTTGAAGTCACTTGATGATACTGAGCTTAAAAAAAAGTGTGCTAATTTTGCAACAACTTTTTCCCATGCTAATAAATGTGATGTGGATTGTTATCCAAATGTTTTCATTGCATATCGTATATTACTAACTGTGCATGTTACTGTAGCATCAGCGGAAAGAAATTTTTCAAAACTAAAATTATTAAAAAACTATTTGAGATCATCAATGTCACAAGAAAGATTGAACGGTTTGGCCATGTTATGTAACGAAAAAGAAATGTTAGACAATATTGATCTTGATACCGTTATTAATGACTTTGCGTCTAAAAATGCTCGCCGAAACATTTTTACATAGGTGAGGGTCAAAATCGGCTCAATAATTTCTTCATTAATAAAATTTTACAAAAAGTGTTAGGCCTCTTTTATAATCTCGCCCCGGGCTTCAATTTGGCTTGGACCGGCCCTGGGTGTAAAGAGTTAATAGGTTTTTTAGGTTGTAAATATACATAGATATTTTTTATTATTTTTTTATATATTTTTGTATTTTTTTTATGTATCTTGAGCCATTCATTATCTCTTTATGTTCATCTTCTGATTCAAAATTTTGTAATACATTCAAGCTTGTGTTTGAGTGATTAGTATAGGTGTGTGATTGAGAGTCTTTATGTGGTGAGATTTTGAGGTCTTGTTTTTGAGTTGATAACCCGAACAATTCGTATGCAGTTTAATGAAAATGAGTTCTTATGATATCTTGTATCGATTGACCATTTTCTTCATAAAGTAAAAGAACTTTGCACAAATTTTGTTGGTGATTTATCACCAATATGATTTAAGTGTAATGGGATTTATCACAAATTTTTTATTTCGGTCAACGTTCCTTTATGGAAAATGCCTTGGAGATCCGAAATTGGAAATGAAACCCGGTTTGACCCGCCCGTTTGAAAAATGGTTAAAAACGTTTGGAAAAACGGTTTTTGTAACCGTTTTGTTGGTCAGTTTTTGTTCATCTTTTTGGTACAGAAAATCATAACGAATTCACATACTAATTCTCTGCAAAATACTGAATTTTATCCGATTGGAATTTCATGTGTACCAACGAAATATATCAATCTGAAAGTGAATCACGACTTTCAGTATCATCCGAGTAATCAACAATTCCGAATTTCTAACAAAGATTGAAATATTCTGTGCAAAAATGACGAGTGGTGAACCTGTGAAAGATATGACAAGAAAGTTTGATAAGTTGGCTAAGTTTGAAGGGCAAGATTTTCGTAGATGGCAAAAGAAGATGCATTTCCTCTTGACTACCCTGAAAGTGGTGTACGTTTTGAGTACCCCTGCCCCTGAATTTTCTGAAGATGAAACCCTGGAAGTGACAAGAAGAAGATCAAAGTGGGAGAACGATGATTACATATGTCGTGGACACATCTTAAACGGTATGTATGACTCTCTGTTTGATATCTACCAAAACGTTGAATCTGCAAGGGATCTATGGAATGCCCTGGAATCCAAATACATGGCAGAAGATGCATCTAGTAAGAAATTTCTTGTCAGTAATTTCATGAATTATAAGAGGATCGATAGCAGGCCTGTCATGGAACAATTCCACGAATTGTTAAGGATTCTGGGACAGTTTGTCCAACATAATCTAAGAATGGATGAAGCAATTTCGGTTGCTATGATAATAGACAAACTTCCCCCTTTCTGGAAAGAGTTTAAACATACTCTTAAACATAACAAGGAAGAGTTGACTTCGATCCAACTTGGGAGTCATCTTAGGATTGAAGAGTCTTTAAGGACTCAAGAACTTGATAATAATCCTAAGGGTAAGAACATAGTTGGATCCTCTTCTGTCAATATGGTGGAAGGTAATAGTCCAAAGAATTTCAGCAAGTTTAAAAACAAAAGAAAGTTCCCTGATAAGAGTGACAATTTCTCAAACAAGAAGTCAAAAATGGTATGTTGGAAGTGTAACAAACCTGGTCACTTGAAGAAGGATTGTAAGGTTCGTAAGAATTGTCATGAGGCTGGTCCAAGTGGATCTAAGGATCCTGAAAAGCAAGGTCAGAATTATGATTTTATGCAGAATTTTAATTATGTGCAGAATTTTATTTCTATGATTTCTGATGCATTTTATGTGTAGGATGATGACATAGCTTGGTGGTTTGATTCGGGTGCAACAAGTCATGTTTGCAAGGATCTTCGTTGGTTTAAAGACTGTCAACCAATTGAAGATGGATCTGTTGTGAAGATGGGAAATGTTGCAACCGAACCAATCAAGGGAATATGACGTGTCTTGCTTTTTTTACTTATGGGAAATGTTTGTATTTAGACAATGTGTTGTATGTACCTAGTATTAGGAAGAACTTGGTTTCTGAAATTGTGTTGAATAAGTTTGGTTACAAACAAGTGTTGGAAAGTGACAAGTATATCTTGTTAAGACATGGAAACTTTGTTGGATTTGGTTATGTATGTAATGGTATGATTAGGTTGAATCTAGATTATCCTGCTTATGATAATTCCCTTTGTATGATTTCCTCTAGTTCAAGCAATAATTCTAAATATGATTTATGGCATGCTAGATTAGGACATATACACTTTAAAAGATTAAAGGATATGTCTAAAATGAGCTTAATACCTGCTTTTGATTTAAAGAATGAAAAGTGTAAGACTTGCATTTTAACAAAGATCATTAGACAACCTTTCAAGGAGGTTAATAGAGAAAGTAAAGCATTAGAATTAATACATAGTGACTTATGTGACTTTCATGCTACACCTTCTCTAGGTAATAAAAAGTATGTCATTACCTTTATTGATGATACATCTAGAGATTGTTATGTCTATTTGCTACATTCTAAAGATGAAGCTCTAGATAAATTTAAAATTTATAAACAACAAGTAGAGCTGCAAAAAATGAATTGATAAAGGTATTGCGTACTGATAGAGGTGGTGAGTATTATGATCCAGTTTACTTTGATTCTACTGGAATAATACATCAAACCACGGCTCCTTACACACCACAACAAAATGGTGTGGCTGAAAGGAAGAATAGGACTTTAAAGGAAATGGTTAATTCCTTGTTATCCTATTCTGGTCTAAGTGATGGATTTTGGGGTGAGGCTATGTTGACAGCCTGTTATTTATTGAATAGAACTCCAAACAAAAGGAGTAAGACCACCCCTTATGAACTTTGGTGTAAGAAGGTACCAAACTTGAGTTATCTCAAAGTTTGGGGATGTAGAGCAGTTGTTAGGCTCACTGAACCCAAAAGGAAAAATTTGGGTGAAAAGGGTATAGATTGTATTTTCATTGGATATGCTCAGATATGCTGAGCATTCTAAGGCATATAGATTCTATGTTATAGAATCTAATGACTCTGTGTCTGTAAACACTGTTATAGAGTCAAGAGATGTTATATTTGTTGAAAATAGGTTTACATCTATACCAAGACCAAGGGATATGATTCAACAATCTTCTTGTGGTGCTGATTCTGTACTTGGTCCTTCTGTATGTAGGAAAAGTACTAGAGCCAGTAAAGCTAAGTCTTTTGGATATGATTTTCAACTATACTTAGTCGAAGGATCAAGGGATGAGACTATGTCTCAACATCAATACTGTTATGTTATTGAGGAAGATCCAAAGACATTTGGTGAAGCTATGGCTTCTAGGGATGTTCATTTTTGGAAGGAAGCAATCCAGGATGAGATTGATTCTATTATGCACAATAATACTTGGGTATTGACTGACTTGCCTCCTGGGTGTAAGGCCTTAGGATGCAAGTGGATCCTCAAAAGAAAAATGAAAGTGGATGGTACCATAGATAAGTATAAAGCCAGATTGGTTATCCAAGGCTTTAGGCAAAAGGAAGGCATTGACTTCTTTGATACTTATGCTCCCGTGGCTAGGATTTCCACTATTAGATTGTTGTTAGCTTTTGCAGCTATACACAATCTTAAGATTCACCAAATGGATGTAAAAACTGCATTCGTGAATGGTGAATTGGATGAGGAGATTTATATGAAACAACCCGAGGGATTTGTGCTACCTGGAAATGAGAACAAGGTATGCAAGTTGAAGAAATCATTGTATGGTTTGAAACAAGCACCTAAAAAGTGGCATCAAAAGTTTGATGATGTGGTCTTGTCTAATGGTTTTGCATTAAACCAAGCTGACAAGTGTGTATATAGCAAATTTGATACTTCTGATAAAGGAGTTATAATTTGTCTATATGTAGATGACATGTTGATATTTGGTACTGATCAAGATCAAGTTGATAGAAGAGGAGTTCTTGTCATCTAGCTTTGATATGAAGGATTTGGGGGAGGCTGAAGTTATTCTTGGTATAAGGATCAAACGTGGACATAATGGGATTTCTATATCTCAATCTCATTACGTTGATAAGATATTGGAAAAGTTTAACTTTGCAAATTGTTATCCTGTTAATACCCCATTTGATCCTAGTCTCAAGCTCCTACTTAATAAAGGAGCTGCAGTATCTCAACTTGAATACTCAAGGGCTATTGGTAGTCTAATGTATGCCATGATTAGCACCAGACCAGATATAGCATATGCTGTGGGAAAGCTTAGTAAGTATACTGGCAATCCTAGTGCCCAGCATTGGCAAGCTTTGAGCCGAGTATTCAGGTATTTGAAAGGAACCATGGACTATGGTTTGACTTACAGTGGATATCCTTCTATTATAGAAGGATACTCTGATGGCAGCTGGATAAATAATGTGGAGGATCACTCATCTACTAGTGGTTGGGTATTCCTTCTTGGGGGAGGTGCCATCTCTTGGGCATCCAAGAAGCAGAGTTGTATTACCAACTCAACCATGTAGTCTGAATTTGTAGCATTAGCTGCAGCTGGTAATGAAGCTGAGTGGCTAAGGAACTTGATATATGAGATTCCTTTGTGGCCCAAACCGATATCACCCATATCTATCCGATGTGATAGTGCTGCTACATTGGCTAAGGCATATAGTCATGTATATAATGGGAAGTCTAGACACTTAGGTGTTAGACATAGTATGATTTGTGATCTCATCATGAATGGTGTGATATCTGTTGAGTTTGTTAGAACTCATTTGAATCTGGCCGATCATTTAACCAAAGGGTTACTTAGAGACCTTGTGCACAAGGCGGCTGTGGGGATGGGTTAAAAGTCCACCTGAAATCTTTGATATTAAGATACCCAATTCCCATCTAATACAATGTTAGATGTAGAATTCAATGTGGAAAGCTTGATATTTGAAGATTAGAACACATTAGTAGTATCATCCCAAGGTATGTGTTCAGTACTGCAAGTAAAGGAGGTTGAAATTTAATTTCTTAATAGTTCTTTTGAAAAATTGCATATGCAGGTGCAAGAATGAAAGGGACTACCTATATAAGCATGAAGTTTAGCTGCTTCAAGAAGTTTGGGACTTGACTTTGATATGCTTATTGAAGGATGGGACACAGGCTAGTAAAAGATAGTGTCAAGTAAGAAAATAGAGTATGTAAACTGTTGTGTATAGTATCTTCATGTATTCACTATGAATACAAAGGGTTCAATCCTTAGAGACACCTTGATATTCGAATATTTGGAATGGATATTATACTAATGTGAAATTCAATCGTCACGACATTTCATTTATGCATCAGTTTGTTGTTTGTTATGAGTTTGTTTTAAGTTGATCAAGGTTACACTTAAATGGGGGAGGATTGTTGGTGATTTATCACCAATATGATTTAAGTGTAATGGGATTAAACTTATTGACCAATTTGATCTAAATGGATATTAAACAAGTTTGATAGTGCGGGGTGCACGCTTGTTTCAATTTGTTTAGGTCCAACGAGGGTCCGGGGGCAGTGCCCCCGGTAGCGGGGTCCAAGGGGGCAAAGCCCCTGGCTGGGGTCGAGCTGACAAATTTTTTATTTCGGTCAACGTTCCTTTATGGAAAATGCCTTGGAGATCCGAAATTGGAAATGAAACCCGGTTTGACCCGCCCGTTTGAAAAATGGTTAAAAACGTTTGGAAAAACGGTTTTTGTAACCGTTTTGTTGGTCAGTTTTTGTTCATCTTTTTGGTACAGAAAATCATAACGAATTCACATATTAATTCTCTGCAAAATACTGAATTTTATCCGATTGGAATTTCATGTGTACCAACGAAATATATCAATCTGAAAGTGAATCACGACTTTCAGTATCATCTGAGTAATCAACGATTCCGAATTTCTAACAAATTTGGTACCCCTTGACTGTTCTGATGCACGCACTCACTGATTCAAAGGATAATTTAAGCTGTGATATGTTACATTTCTCTCGATTCAGACTAGCTGTAGTATTTAAACATATCACTATAACCACATACCTGAACATACTAAAATCTTTTAGAAAGTACAAAAATTTAGTATCCCAAAACTTAAAAGATTTGAACAATGACTTCAAATCAAGTTACAAATTCAAGCTCTCAGGAAACTCATTTGAATGCTTTGGTAAGTAATAATATATTTTTAACACCGAGGTAAAATGCATGAGTATATGACCTTTCTTCCATTAGCTGTTATTATTATTATTATTATTATTAGTATTATTATTATTATTAGTATTACTATTACTATTACTATTATTATTACTATTATTATTATTACTATTTTATTTTATTTTTATAACTCTTTTTTTTTCTTTTTTTCTTTTTTTCTTTTTTTTCGAAAAACAAAATTATATTAACATTCTAATAAGACACTAGAAGGAAGAAACAAAGTTACAAAAGGGACATTCAAGAACAATTTGGATTACAATTCCAATCTATCCAACTAATAGATAACTTTTTCCCCCTACTCGAGATCCAAGTGTATGAAAGGAGTTTGATATCGTCACTTAGAACATCATATCTTGGCTTCTTGTGCGAGAAGATGAGCTCATTTCTATACCGCCATAACACCCGATTGTTGATTGCACAACAACGTCAAATTTGGCACGGTTTCTTTCCGAAATTAAGAAATGATCTGAGCACGTGATGACTTCGTGTATGTTTGAAAAGTTGATTTCTTCCAAAGACCACCATTTGAAAATCATCTTCCACACACCTTTTGCCACCTTTTGCCACCATTTTTATAACTCTTAGGCTATGCACCCAGTATATATATTCTTTCATTACTGCCTTTGTTATATCTCATTTGCTGTTGAGCACACGTTAGATTTTATGTTAATGAAGAAAACTAGTAACAATAAAGATTGTGTATACGGTCTCATTTGTCTTCTGAGAATTTAATGGAGCTATTGTCACTACTGATAAAATCATCCCTCCTAGTGATATTGTATGTGCTGTTTTACATAAGATTTAAATAGTAAAGATTCCCAGTTGACTAACTGATCTTCCGAAAATGCGCATTAGCACACATCTTTCTGCATGATGTTATGCAAAACTCATGATCTGCACCTGTGTTTGTTAATACTCCATTAAAACACGAAGAGCTTGGTCGATCTGGAGATGAAGTGACTTCTTATCTAACAACTATATATCCAATATTTTAACTTTAGGCTTATGCATTGTCTTGTAGTCTTTATGCTTATGCATCCGCCATTAAGTACTTGAAGTGAGGAAAATCTATAGGATCTTAATTTCTGGCAATGTAAGCTTTCCTAACTTCAGATACTCAAAATCAATGAAGGAATCTTTTGGATGCTAATCAATATCACAAACTTAATGTTACAAGGACAATTTGAAAGAGGTCGTTTTGGCTTAAAACAAATGCAAATTGTCGTAGTTTTATCATGTGGTAGAAGTAGTGCAATGTCGATATTAAATTGTTTCTTAAGTTAAAAATGAGACGTCATGACCATAAGCTGAAGGGTACATATGTTTTTGGGCAGTGGCAGAATATATGGTTCTATCATAATATTGCTAAAGCACAAAAAATGCACTTGCAACAGAGATGATTGTTATTAAAATAAAGCCTTGAGATCTTTGTACTGTGACCACTGTAGAAGCATAACACAAAAGGTAAATGAAGACTTTTATGAGCTAAAAATTACTGAACACGAAAGCCTCTAGTATCTCTTTTCATTGGTTAAATCAAAGAAGCTGGTCGGTGCTAACTATTTATTACAGTACTACGTTTCTTTGTGTTTTGTATTACATACGGACAAGTTCTTCCATCTTTTATTATTCCATTTTTCATGTGGGTTACATTTGTGGATGAAAAGTAGGATATTGTCAGGAATCCTAGCTTTGTAACTTAATATATTTGACGTAATGTTTTTGCGCTACGGATCTTCTTGGATGCAAGTTGTGTAAAGCACCATCTTTGTGCGAGTGGAAGCAACACTTTATCTTCTTGTCATTGTTAGTATTTCTAAGATCTTTTGGACAATATGGTAAAGAAGGTAAGTTAAAGACTTACTGTCTAACTAAGATACCTTTAACTTTTAAACGCTCAATATACAATTCAACCATAGTTTTGCTCCTTAGTGGTATAATTCTTGATATTTTGTGTGATAATTTGCACATTCATGTATAGCGTTGGTTTTTTGATGTGACAGAAGAGTTGTATGCTAAATGCAATTAAATTGTCTAATAAGTTTGAAAGCTGATTCTTATTACTTGCTGTTTCTTTCAAATCTTTCCGATATTGGGAATCTTAATCATATCCAAAATTATTCTCGAAAAGCAACGTTCCCGGAATACTTTTTGTTGAACATGTTCTTCCAGTTTGATATATTTGTCATGTTTTGACAAAAGGTTTATGTGAATGTTTGAACTGTAGATAGTATTATTAGGATGTAATCACCTATCATTCTTGCTTTAGTAACTTGATGCTGATTCTTAAGGTATATTTAGTACATCAATTGGTACGTGATTTTGCATACCTTACGAATCATCTTTTTCAAATAATCTAGAATATATAGAAAGAGAAATGGACCTAAAAAGAAATTATCAACCAAGAGTATATATTGTTGAAGTGATTAGGTTCCTTCATGCCTGAATGTGGGTTGTCTTCTATTGTTGGGAGAGGGGCTTGTGTAAGATGAGTTAATGTTGTATTGACAAAAGATATGTGGCTTGGAAACAAAGAATATGATAACGCTTGAAAATATGTAACTTCAAACGGGCATAACTTTGAATCCACAAAACCCTCCGAGTTGCACACGGAGAAGTTTGGGCGGGCCAGACGTTATTTCAACACTCTTAATAGTTTTGCCCAAAATCCATCATACAACCATATCACTAATCCCTGTAAAATAAAAAAAAAGGTCAACTAGTGTAGACCCAACCCGATTAGACTTACACTTACCATTGCTAAATCTGTTAGACCTGCCCGTCTTGCCATCTGTATTTTTAGAATGGTTAATGCCAAAATGATACAACGTACTGTCACCAAATGTTCCATGTATATAAGTTATTCATTTTATGTTTTGAGTATGCTACAAACTGGAAGATTTTTGTTGCATGTATGTAACATGGTAACCGGTTACCGGGACAACCGGTAAAGTTATATTTGTAAGCACTTTTCATTTTTTTCAAATTTGACGTGGATAAAAGTTTATTATGCGGATTTATATCGTACAAGGTTTGTCAATTTGTTGCATACCCAGAATAAGATCTCAAGTGACGTGACTGACACATATACAAACGACATGGCAAATATTATCTATGTGGCATCATACGTGGCTGCCTAGTCAGCAAATTGCATATTGCAGCAAGTAATGTTCAAGTATGGGTCAAGATATGAAAACGGTTTCTTCCGGTTTGTTGCATACCCAGAACATAAAATGGGTAGCTTGTATACATGGAACATTTGGTGGCAATACGTTGCATCATTTTGGCATTAACTCTTTTTAGAATGTTCATGACTTCATTTATTAGATGGTGGTGCTTTTGTGGATGAAATGCTCGTATATATGCTAATTTGATATGGCATCTTTCTTTGGCTTTTAGTCATGTACTCCTTTCGCTAGTAGCTACTATAAATAAACTGGTTAATCTATGTTTCTGAAAAGACTTCAGTCCGGAACTTAGAAATTGTAAGGCCTCGCTTGGTATACATCAGGCCAGAATGGGTTTAGTATGTGGCACCATCCTTTTTATCAGGAAGTGCTTGCCAAATATGATCTGACGACCAACTAACTTTTATCGATCCAAAATCAACATTGCATCTTCTTATGTTGGCACCATGCCAGTAACAAACTTGTGTCAAGTTGACTAGGTGCGAGGGTTGGTAAAATTAAGATGTTATAAATTACAAGCCCAACGCTTCTTCCCTTAAACAGATTACATCTCACGGATTTCTATATTGTTTGTTTCCTTCCATAAAGTTGGTTTTTGTTCATTGATGATTGCTCTTATTGTCTGTTTCATTCAAATTAACGTTGTTTTGTTCGTTGATGATTGCTTTTGCATGTTCACATGAGCAGAGAAGATTATCTAAAAAGGTAGAGTAACTTTTGTATTTTCACACTGGGGCGTTACAGACAGATGGAACCTTTTTTGACATGTTAACCAACTCCGCATTCGCCCACCCTAAAATGACTCACACATCTTGTTGTGTGCTCTGTTACAGGAACTCTATATGACAGAAACCCTAAAAGTCGACTTGATTCTATCTACCATTAAATGCTGGGTCTTGTATCATATTTTCGTTCTAGTTTGCCTGCCCTTTTATGTTCAATACTTCTATTGACTCCTATTCTTGCATCAAAGAATGATGAAGAACGTGACTTCAAGACAGGAAGTGTACCAGATGATTCAAACTACTGCAAATTACAATATCATAAATATGTTTTCCAGACTGGTATTAAGCATTTATCGATGTACTGGGGTTATTTTTGGCACAGGCTATAACATCCAATGTCATTGTTCATGTAACTGACGCCCCAAAATTTAATTTCGAAAAAAGTACTAAATTTATGGACCATAAGAAATAAACTTTGTGCAATTACAAAAACACAGGAACCAAGTTTTCATAGTGGTAGAAACTTCTGCTGGCATGCAACAAGTTATTAGCTCATCTGATGCCCAGAAATAGACTGCATTTAAAAATAGCAAAACACGTATTTTTGCAATTAGAAAAGCTACATGACAAATTAGTTGGTTGTGCTGCTAATATTATGAAGCTCATAACATATTCCAACGCTAGACAATGTACCACACATACAGAACATGCATTTCAATAGTTATGTGTAGTAACCAAATGAGATGACCTGACCCGCGATGGCTCGCATCATGATCAATGTCATTCGCATGCCGGTTTTGTATCAAAGCTACTGAGACAAATTGCAAAAGCTTGGTAAGCAGAGAGAGGGTACCGATAATCCATCGTGAAAATATCCTTCCCAATCTTCCCAAATTGCAAGATCACTTTATCTTGTTCTGCAGCTGACACATTTTGAGAAGGATCAACAAAAGCTACAAGCTGGAAATTCTTCACAGAGGCTACAGTCACACGCCCTTTGAAATTCAGACACCAGCATTGTAACTGCTCATGCCATCTCGGGGCTTTGTTTTTAAGCATCAAAGAGTCAACACAAACGGGCCCCAATTGAGATGAGGACGAACGCAAAACACTCGAATCTTTTCCTTTTACGGTATGTGAGAGTGAGTGGTTGTCCTCAAAGGAATATGGGAATGATTTTGGAGTTGGAGCCCTGCCCCCTTCTTGAATTGAGAAGATAGGTATAGAATGCATCACACAGTTCATTCTTCTGGGGCCTCTCGTACGCAGAACATTAAGTTCATAGGAGACGGTGGCTATACTATAGCTACAAGCAGGTAGTCTAGGAGATACTTGCTTCTTATGAAATCTTTGACTTGCATGGCTATTATTAGCTTGAATAGCTGCATCACTTGGAACTTGGCTGTCATATATGGTAAACTTGGTTCCAAGAAAATTAGACCTGTTTTAAATGAACAAAATTAAAAACTGAAGAAATGATTCACAATACATGTTGGTCAAAGATGCAAGTTTCGACTTATGAATGATGTATTGTGTTGTGTTTATCTCAAATGGGTTAATAAGTCAATTAAGAAAAAAGATGGAAGTGAAACGGGTCAAATGGATCAATCAGGTTGGAAGTCTTACCACATCTATTTTCAATGCATAAAGTATCCTAAATTGTTATATTTGGACATTTGGATTATTACTGCAACTACATTATTTTTTTAATCAGAATTGACACACTAATGAACGAAATAAAAGAAGAAGAATATATGAACTGTTTGCCAGTCAACCCAATCCGGCCCAGAACCAAAAGAACCCATTACACAGCCTGTCTGACACACTCATTTTCCCACCTCTAATGTTACTTGATATATATATATATACAGTTCCAGACTTGCCTTAGTTTGCCAACATACGTAGAGCTAGCTCGTGAGAAATCATCTGGAACCAAAGAGATAGCAAATTCTGTACTTGTTGCCTTTCTGATTTTCTTGGCTACCAAAAGTAGCTTATCGCTTTCATCCTCAGCTGTTAATCATTAGACTTGTTAGAGTAAGAAAATAAAAAAATGAGACGAACTGAAATCAAGTAAACCACATGTTTTCTGAGTTACAGAAATATTATAAGTATATGTGATTGCACTACTGCAAGCTTCTTTTTGTTTTACAGCGTAAAACAGATTATCATACACCTTCAGACTAGAATACAAATGCATCTTTTACAACAATTTGCACCACAACATAAACTAGACCCTGTAAAAGGTGCTTCATACTGCTAAGCTAAGCTCAATTCTCTTTCGACTATTTATACATTTTCATCTTACAGGTCCCATTCATAAAATCTAAAAAAGAAGAGATATTAAATCAATGGATTTCATTTATAAGGAAAACTAACCCATTACACGAAGTATTGAAAATCTTCGCATAACCTTTTTATATGCAAGTGCAATCTCAAAACGATAAGATGCAAAACAAAAGTCAGCTTGAAATAAGTTAGCCCTACCAAAAAGCCTATTTTTTTTCTGGAAAATATCTTTGCACAATTGTACCTTGAAGACCAATCGTACAGTCAAAGTCGCAATGATACCAAACTTGAAAGAAATATTTGAATAGCAAAAGCATCCATGAGAACTTTCAGGTGAATTCAAAAGAATAATAATCTACATAACACAAAACAATGATGAATATTGAACACCAACCGCAACACGACTTACATGGGGTAAGTCCAAAGTACAATCGGTGTGTAGAAGTTGCTCTATCTCTTCTTATGTAACACTGAATTGGAGAATCTCGAGGACCCGGCTATTATTATGCAAAATACAAATGAAAACTCGCTTACACTTCAACGTAAAAGATAAAACTAACAGTTTCACAACATTAGTTATCAAAATCTAACCTGCTTCAACGAGATTGGAAAAGTTAACCTCCCACATTCTTCAGGAGTCTTAACAATCTCCTTAGTAATATCCCTCCATGACTTACAGACGGACGCACAATAAACAACAACCGTTCTCGCAGGCCATAAAGTCTGACTCTCCTCAACTCTACGAATTATATCCAATAGTAGTTCAGGCGGTAAGTTCGCCCACTGACCTTGATCAATCAATTCTGATGGAGCTATATCAGGAGCAATATGTGATCTAATACGATTTCGCCAATGTCTCCCTTCAATCCTTCTTCTTGATATACTCCCAATTCCATCTCTCATCTCCCTTAATTCGCGCACAATACCTTTGAATGACATCTTGATGGTTTATCATGCCAATCTCAAAACTTTCCTTATCCTTAAATTCATAAAAAGGTAAAAGAAGAAAAAAAAGTTAGTAACAAAATCAATCAATAAAACCAGATAATACAAATAAAAGTTTTAGGCTTTTGTGAATTTTTTTTATGAATATATAGATCTGAGCTCAGAGCTTCAGTTACTAAAAGTCTAGGGCAAGTATTTAATATTATGCCATGTGAACTCAAGACCTAACTGAAATGTAAGTAAATTTTCACATACATTTACATATACATATTATATATTTCTAGAACTTTCTGTCAAAGTTCCACCGTAATTAGTTTTTTTTTTTTAATTATTAATAACACAAATCATAAAACATATATAATGAAAGTGAAATTAAAAGAATAAACAAGGCAGACCTTTGTGAATTGATAGGATTAAATTTGAATATACGTTTTTCAGATCGGATGAAAAACGGATCGAGAAAATAGTGGAAATGGACGATTGAGGTGGTACATGATATTAGGCTTACGAATAACGAGTAGATCCTTGTGATGATTGATTTTCCGATCACGGCATCGGGGCCGTAGCCAACATTGTAAACCGGCGTAATCTCCGTCAAAGAAATTGATTGAAGAGACTGTTTTTGCCCAAAATCTTCACGCCCCGAAAAATATGCACCTCGGATGCTGTTTACGAGTGCTTCAAAACTTTTTATTGTTACTAAAATAATCTTAAAAATTAATTATGAAAAATATATAAAATAAGAAATACTAATTTTTTTTTTAACTTTTTTACGGTCGTTACTGTTATGATTATTCAAAATAACCACAAAATATAACATGATAATCATATGGGATTATTCTCAAATATAATGTGATTATCAAGTGTTCAAAATAATTACAAAATAAGACTTGATAATCACATATTATTCATGTGATTATTATAAACAAAAAGTAATACAAATAATTTAAAAAACAAGAAAATGTCAAAAGATTCTTATTTGAAAAATAGCTACTAAAAATTATTTAAATAAGTATATATAAATAAAATTTATACCATCTCACCAACTAGGTGGATAAAGGCATGTTTAAGGTCGGCATAAGCAAATAGATTTCCGGCATCATAATTTAACTTGATAGAGGGGTTAGACAAGGTAATATGTTATCACCTTTCTTATTCATATTAGCAGCAAAAGGGATTAATGCTTTGGTGAAGAGGCATCGCATAGAGGGTTGTTTCATGGGGGTAAAGGTGGGCATGGATCTAGTAGAAGTATCTCATTTACAATATGCCGATGACACTATGTTTTTCGGTGAATGGAATGAAGGTAGTATATGTAACTTGATGATGTTAATGAAATGTTTTCGAGAAATATCGGGGCTGAAGATAAATTTTAACAAAAGTGTTATATACGGATTAGGAGTGCCAAGGGTGGGAGTGAATGATATGGCAAAAAGGGTGAAATGTAGAGCAGATGAATTTTCATTTACTTACTTGGGTCTACCTATTGGATCAAGCATGCGAAAGACGGGTGATTAAAAGCCTATTATAAAGAGATTTCATAAGAGATTATTGAAATGGAGAGCATGATCAATGTCTTTTAGAGGATGATTAGCTTTAATCAAGTCGGTACTTAGTAGTTTAACATTATACTATTTTTCAATCTTTCGGGCCCCATTGGGTGTGATTAAAATACTTGAGAGTATTAGACGTAATTTATTTTGAGGAGGGTTGGGGCTGAATGTAAAAAAATTTCATGGGTTAAATGGGATAGTGTCATTACCTTTTATAAGGAAGGGGGCTAAATATTGAGAGTTTGAAAACTAAAAATTGGGTTTTAATGGCTAAATGGTGGTGGTGGTTTAGAGTCGAAACTGACTCTCTTTGGGTGAAGATAATCAAAAGCATATATGGGAGGAATGGGGGATTGGGGTGTGAAAGTGGCCAAACATTGAGTGGGGGAAAGGAAATACATGCGGTAATATCATATGTATTGGGGGGGATATAGAAAAATGTTGGTTGGGTTTTTACTTTTCGTTTGTTAAAAAAGTGGGGGATGGTGCATTAATATTATTTTGGGAAGATTTGTGGATTGGTAATTTGAAGCTTAAAGATAAATTCTCGAGACTCTATAATCTTTAAGGGACAAACAAGTCTCAATAATAGGGAATAGGTCTTGGGTTAATAATGAATATGTATGGTCATGGGGTGGGGAGAGGGAACTGAGGGGGAGGACACAAGGGTAAGCGTTGGAGTTATACAATTTGGTGTTGTCTTTTTGTCCGTTACAAAATTGTAGGGATAAGTGGAGATGGTCTATGGACAATGAAAAGGTACTTTCAGTTAAAGTATTGAAAAGGAGAATCAATGAGGTGATGTTGATAGGTGGAAGTTCAAAACAACCAACGAGACGCAATAAGTTGGTTCCATTGAAGATAAACGTTTTAACATGGAGAGCAATTAAATGCCAGTTGCCAGTCAGAGTCCAGTTAGATAAAAGAGGTATTGGTTTACACTCAATATTGTGCCCGAGTTGCGAGTAAGAAGTTGACTATGTGGATCACTATTTAGTTTTATGCAAATAAGCTAGGACAATTTGGGATAATATGTTCAGTTGGTGGAACAAGGACATAATGAACATACTGGATATTTTGGATGAGAGCAATAACATAATAAAAACAAGAGAGGGCAAAGTTGTGTGGGAAGCAGTGGTATGGGTAGCAGACTACTGTCTGTAGAGAAACAAGAACAACAATTGTTTAAATCCAAATATATGTGTGCTTCTATGCTTGTAAATGAAGTGCACGTTAGGTGCTTTGAATGGATTTCCAATAGGGTGAATAATGAGAAGATTTAGTGACACCATTGGATTATGGACCGAGTGTAATGTTGTAATACAATGAGAATATTAAATGAGGTACCAATGGGGGTAGAATAAAGCAGGAGATTCAAGAGGTAAATGGAGACTTTAGTCTTGATATGGAAGTGTATAGCATCTTGGAATCTTGTAGGTGTACTATACACTGTATGAATAAAAATATGAGTTGGTAGTATATAAATGTGAATGATATAGTACACAAACACAATAGTCTGATAATCAATTAATCTAATGTATTTAAATTGTCATGAATTGTACATAGCTTGAGAGTATAAATAAAGTTCTTATGTCTTTTTCTAAAATAAAATAAAAAAAATTATAAAATAATATATTTTGAATATTTAAAAAGTAATTTTAATATTATCCTTATATTTTTAAAATATTCAGTCTTCTTATCTAAATCTATATATATTATATTATATCATAATAGTATAACAAAGTTGGTTTATAATTAAATTTAATTTAAACAAATTAAGTTAATTCGAATTTTTACCTTTTTACGAAATATACAAGGTTGTTAGGAGTATATATCATTTTACTATTTTTATTACAAGAATAAATATTTTAGGAATCGAAACGAAGATCTCATATTTTAAAATTCCAAGGTTCAAAATCTAGATTACAAGAACAAATTTCTAGATTAAAGTACTAAGCTAAGAACCAATTATTTATTTATCATTTATTTATATACTTTCAGGACTTCTTAGTTATTAATCAATCTTTGTTATTGTAATGTAGGGACTGGGAATTAAAATTCTATGACTTATAATTTTTTTTTTACATTTGTATATCGACTTGTGAGCTCACATCTATTAGTTATACCCGATTGGCAACTTAAAGTATATCATATTTCTCGTCCATGTGATAGTGTTATTTATTTCATCCTCGACCTTTAAATTATTATATTTTATTAATTTAGTTCTTTGATCTGAATTTTCATTTTGCTCTCAGTATCTTATCCTTCATGAAACGACTAAAACATTCTTAAAATTTTAAAACTTTTTTACACTTTGAGGGATTGTGAGTGACAAGATAATCCGGGTTAAGGACTAAGCCTACAAAAAACCCCACCTATGGACCAGAAGTAAAATGGATAACATACTACAGAAACCGAAAATGTAATTCACTCAGCAACTTAATATTTAGATTTAGAATAAGGTTTTGGAATAAAACGTGATTAATTTTAATAAGAATGTCATCACGTACTTTGTATAGTCCAAGTTTATACTGTCAAAATCGAACCAGCAATTAACATCAATTTATAGTTATTTTTTTGAAATAAAATAGAAAAATATAAGAAGTAATTAATTTCTTAAACTTAGAACATTTGAATACACAAAAGTAATAGGTGTCATTTTCTTAATTTTTTTATAATTAATTTTTCAGATCATTAAGTCTTATGTGAAAAATATTTAAATTTTAAAATTACTAAATTAAATTAATTTAATAATGATCATGATTGAATAAATTAATTAACTTTTTAAAATTCTAAATATTTTTATATATATCTATAGTGAAACTTACGTATTTAAATTATTTAAGTTGGTAGATGAAATATGTTTCGTCATTAACAAATAATTTTAAATTTTCTTTTCAACTATCTTTTCATCTTATGTGTCAGCTCAATACCAACTTAAAACCTTTGCTAATTCATCTCTATCCGACATGGCATCAATTAGTTAAATATGCAGCCTTTCTATAACATGGCTTAATATCCTACCTATTCACAAAATATCCTGCGTGTCCATAAAATCAAGCTATTTACAAAATATCCTACATGTCCATAAAATCAAGCTATTATAAATTGATGTTTTACAACAAACATTCTATTTGTATACGCATAACCTTCGCCGTACGTACACAATGACTTAATGAAAAAAAAGAAAAAAGGACTTAAAATATAGAAACCAATGGAGCTGAATCAAATTTAAAACACCATACCCTCTATAAATGTCAACTCTAAAAGTTAATTTTATCACATATACTACATGTATGGCGTACAAATAGTACACTTCGTATCTTCATAAGTCGTATATTCCAATAATATCATAATCTTTGGCCAAAGGGAACTTACTAGCCACATATGACATATATGTACAAGGTACAAATGTACAATACAATAAATGGAGCTACGTACGAGCCATCCGAAAAACATTTAATTTATTATCACGTTGTAAAGGACATTTGTCGTTGTTTATATATCTTGATGCTCTCGTTTGGTTTCACTTCAATTTTTCCTAGTTTTTGTGCTTTGTGTTATGTACTTGTTGGCTTTCACTTTCCAACGGCTATCTTCTTTTTAGTAGGGTTATTCTATCTATTATCATGATTCCATGCATTATTTATTTGTGTAAAGATACAAATTAAAAAAATGCAATTTTAAAAGTTGATAGAAGAATGTAAAAAGGTGTTTCGCATTGATACTCCCACTATGAAAAAAGGTGTGATTCGTAGATCATTTTGTTTTATCAGTTACCATTAAATATGCTTTATAATATTGTATTGTATTAACGTTGTATTGTTCTGTACAATACTACAAAGTAAATCATGTTTACTAGTGTAAGAAAAAAATTAAGTGGTCTACAAAACTAAAAATCATCCCCCATTGGAGAATACACTACAAATACCCATTTTCCAACCAACTTAAACCATAAGCTTTTCCACCATGACTTTTACATAACAATTTTTTTCTTTACACAAGAATAGAAAATTGAAGATAAAAAATATCTCTTGAATATATACGTGATTGAACCGTCTAAGCGTTTATGGGGAAGTTAAATATTGTTGAATACTCGTAATACGTGAAATATTTATCATTGAATTTTGTGATTAAAAAAAGCATATCTAATTCTATAGTTACAAAATGAACTTCAACAAGGCGTTGATTTTGGGCCTAAAATTATGGGCCTTTAAATGTACTCCATTGAGTATCTAAATAGAGCAGAACTACTCCACGAATTAAGATGTGCATAAAACAATGCAAAGTGATAGGTAGAAGTCTAGAACCGTAGAAATATCTATACAAACTTAAATTTAGACTAATGAAAAGTGATAGAAAGATCTACCTATAGAAACTTAAGCTTAGACTTAACAGGAAGATTATAACACATATTAAATTTAATATATAAAATAAGGAGTGAGAAAAAATTCAACTAATAAAATACAAAGATCTATCTAAGTAAGTTTATCTAAGTAAGTTTATATAGCATAACTTTTAAAATAATACCATAATTATGTACGTGACTTTTGATTGTGTGCCCTATATTTGGGCTCCAAATATGATCAAGTCCGTGAATTTTCATGTTGGAACGACTCTCTTCTTCCTTATAAAAGGGAAACCCTAGCTAATTCCATACACACGTACATCTACAATGGACTCTCCATGTTCCACCTACCATATTCATGCACTATCAAAAAACCATCTTCTTAGAACATTAATAGTGCAAGAGTCATTTTCACTAACAGACAAAACAATTTCTTAAACTCTGTGAAATCTGATACAAAATATTTAATTTGAGACGGAGGGAGTATACTGCAATCGTAAAGTGTTAAGTATAAAACAAACACTTATAAAATTATAATGAAAGTATTAAACAATAAAACAATACAAGGTTTACAAATGTAAAACAAAAGTCAACTTACAGGTTGTAACATTATAAGATTTATACCATAACCTATAAAAAGATAGAAAGTACGATACATTCGAAGATTTATTTGTAAGGTGACCGAGAATTTTATTTTAATATAATGGTCAAACGAATATCAACATAATCTATTGCAGGAATGAGTATAATAAATTCAAAAGAAATGAAACTGAGTCTCAAAAAACTTCATACTAAAAAAATCCATTTCTTACCATTTCTTTGTAATGTTTCTTATTATCTTTATTTAATATATTTTGATTCTCTTTCTCGGGTGATGGCAATGCTATAGTTCGAGTTGAACTTCCTTTTTTTGCTGTTCAAAAAGAGAAAAAAAACTTCATACCAAGGTTGTAAGAGATTGACCGCTTCATCAATAATTTGCCAACTCAGATATTTGTAGTGGATATAACCTATGTACAACTTTTCCGCTTCACTCTTTTTTCCGTACAACTTTCCACATCACTAAATTACTAATGCTCTTAGATGATAAATCAATTGGTTCTTACCACCGTTCACCTCAATTTATTAAGGTCTTTCAGATTAACCACTTAACTCGAAGTATAATAGATCGATCACACTCAATCGGCACTCAAGTGTAGAAATACCCTTGATCAACTTTCGAATAAGGAACTTTGATGTGTGTTTTCAAGTAGGCGTGCACAAAAAAACCAGTTCTCGAATCGGAACCGGTTTGAAACTGACTCCTGAATTAAAAAAAATTATTCTTTTTTATCTGACTCCTGACCTTACATCATCTATAGTAAAATTGTTCACTGTTTCTTAACATAACTACAACTTGTAATTTTGCTACAGTATTTTTTTAATGAGTTGGACATATTGAAAAAGAAACTAAAACTTAAAATGTCTTTGATAAGCTAAACCAGACACCTCGCATGATCATGACATTGTATTGATGAGGATTGAGAATTAGTAAATTACATATAAATTAAGTTCATTGGTTAGCATGATTAATTAGGATATGTTAATTAGAATTAGAATTATATATATATTTTAATTTCTTAGAAGCAATAAGTTAATCGTAGCAATTTCTTATATTTTCTTACAAGCAAATTAAAGTTATTAAATTTAACAGAAAAAAACATCTTAACTAAACGATCTAGTGTGTGGAGTTTGTGGTGTAGTATGGGTAGTTGGTGTTTTGGGGATGGAATATGCGAAATCTATTAGCGGACATAACGACGAATAACGACATGTTTCAATACCTAAAAAAATATCATTTCCTTTTTCTACTACAAAAACAAATCGACGTATGTGTGTGTATTCGTGAGGTGTAATTAATTCAAAGCCGATAATGGTGGCAATATCGATGACGTGTTCTCTTCCTGCCCTAACCTCTATTAAGCTTCCCCGGGTCAACCGGTCAGTTTCTCCCTTTTTTCTTTCTTTTGAATTTGAATAAGGATCGAAACTATTTGAAAATATATACTCCTTAATTTGATATTGATAAAAAAAATTGACCGAATTTAGTGGGATTGATTGATTGATTATAGATATAATAGAGGAGGTATGGCATTTGCAAGTGCGAATAAGGATACTGCAACTTTGGGAGTTAATGTTACTCAAGGATTGGGGAATTTGCCTAAAGTTGTGTTAACCTCTTCAAATGGAAGGTATGATTTTGTAAAAGTTGATTGATTGATATGTTAATTAAGTAAAAATGATAGAGGATTATGTGAAGATTTAATTGACAGTCCAGTGGATGAATGCTGTTATGTTGATATGTTGATGTTGATGTTGATGTGGTTTTGTCTCTATTTGGAATGTGCATACTTGTGAATGAGATTATTGGTTTAATGTATTTAGATCTTGAAATGTGATTAAAAGCAATCTAGATCGAGTTTACACGCACTAGATTTCTGTAAGAAGATGGTCACTTTATGCGACTATTTTGGTGGTGTTGAGGTTTTTTAGTAAGAAAATGTGAAATCAGTTGCTTAGACTTTAAAGATTTATTTCATGGTTTGGCATACAAGAGATTTGAAAAGTAAATAAGAGGCATGGTGATAGGATATTGTGAATTTAGGAATTTGTTTACCTTTTGTGATACTGTAAATAAATCTTTGCTATTCGGTTGATCAAGATAAGGATGCTGATTGGTTGTGTTATGCAATTTATGAGACTAAATACCTTCTCTTTTGTCAGTGAGGCTGAGCTTTACTTATATGGAGGTTGTGTTACGTCTTGGAAAGTTGGAAGCAAGGATCTGCTTTTTGTTCGGCCAGATGCGGTTTTTAATGGGCAGAAGCCAATAAGGTTAAGTTTCTTGTATTCTTGAATGCTGAAAGTAGTCAAATTTTCTGTTTTGTGGATATAAGATTAGATTTCATTTTTTTTAAGTATATACTTGTTAGTTGTTACCACAAAGTAATTGGTATGAATTTCAAACATTTGTGCCATTAAATTTGTATCCTTTGATATATCTTCGGTTATACCATTTTATGACTGTATTACTCAATGTTTCC
Organism: Logfia minima; assembly: GCA_963921325.1. Classification (NCBI taxonomy): domain Eukaryota; kingdom Viridiplantae; phylum Streptophyta; class Magnoliopsida; order Asterales; family Asteraceae; genus Logfia; species Logfia minima. The sequence continues at coordinate 11,175,038 of OY992768.1, forward strand.
TTCATTTGATCTTTGAAATTTTGGAACAGTGGAGGCATCCCCCATTGTTTCCCACAATTTGGACCTGGCCCTATGCAACAGGTGGGCTTGCTATTCTACTGCATATCTAAGATTTCAATAGTCTTCATATAACTATATCCTTTTGTTATATTTCTGAAAGTTGATTGTTCCATTTGTTAATAGCATTTGGAAATGGTATAAATAAAGCTCACTTGTTTGGAATTGAGTTTAAACTCTCGAAAATCTTTGTCTGGATAACAGCATGGATTTGCAAGGAATTCTGACTGGTCCATTGTTGATTCTGACAATGTGGATGGATCCCCTGTTATCACTTTAGAGCTTAAGGATAGTCCTTATAGTCGCGCTATGTGGGATTACAGTTTTCAAGCATTATACAAGGTGAACATCTTTGTTTCTAGCAAATAATTTGTGTTATATAACGTTTCGTCTGTTATGAATCTTCAGCTAAATTTCTGTTGCAGATCACGCTAGACAAGAGTAGCCTTTCCACTGAATTAAAAATCACAAATACCGACAAAAAAACATTTTCATTTACTACTGCTCTCCATACTTATTTCAGTGTAAGTATCACTGATAACACACCGGATATTCCCATTAATGTCACATTCGTGTATAAATAACTAACGGTTTAGGTTATTTTGAGATGCAGGCTTCTGTATCGGGTGCATCAGTTAAGGGTTTAAAAGGGTGCAAGACACTCAATAAGGATCCAGACCCTAAGAACCCAGTGGAGGGTAATGAGGAAAGGTATCATAGACTTGTACTGTAGTTTTCTGTATCTATTACTCTAATTAATTAAATGATTGTATGTACTTTTCTTGAGTTTACGGTACTCAAGGTCTCATCTCAGCTTTAATTTGCATAATCCAGAGACGTAGTGACCTACCCTGGATTTGTTGACTGTGTATATCTTGGTGCTGCTAACGAGCTATACCTGGATAATGGTTTAGGTGATATCATATCCATCCAGAATACTAAGTAAGTTGATGATAATCTTTCGGTGTTTCTAGTGGTGGCAAAATGGACGGGCCGGGTGGGTTGGGTAATTGGTCAGAACGAGAAAATTTTGTGCTGGTTGATGTTGGTCAGGTTAATCCTGAACCCTTTTTGCTCAAAATATTTACACTTATGTTATAAATAATTTATAAATGTGCACTTTGGGAGGTTTTATCTATTAAAAGTACAGTTTGGGCGAATCTTAACGCATTTGAGCCATTCCCCTAGAAGCCAATTTTTTTTACCTGTAAGTGATAAAATATAACCTGAACTGACCCATCCACTAGTAAATAGGTTCAATTGTCGTAACTATTGATTTGTCTCGTTTTTCTTATTTGACTCCTATCCTTCTTGCTCATGCAGTTGGCCAGATGCAGTTCTATGGAATCCACATTTGACAATGGAAGCATGCTACAAAGATTTTGTCTGTGTCGAAAATGCTCAGGTAATGCGAGATGTTAGTGCTTTTGATGTTAAACAGCTTCTAGTAATAGGAAGAATTTTCTTCTTCTTCACTTGCCATTTCACATAACATGCATACTTGTGAAAATTTAACTAGTCTAGGACAACACTGTTTGTTAAGAACTACTTGTCATGGAAGTTACTTAGTTCCTACTAAATTGGTCATTAACATACATGTGGCAAAATTGGTGGGGGGGCAACAGACCGAAATGGGTTTGGGCCAAAATAGGTAAATTTTATGTGCGGGTCAAGGTCGATTAAATTGATTTCGGGCGTTAGGCCAAGCTGCCAACACTGTTTTGTGCGTTTTTCAAAATTTTCGTAAATGGTTAATGTAGCTTAATGGCTTATATGGTTATAAAAAGCTATATTACTAAAACGATTTTGGACATTGTAAAGCATTTTACATATGAATACACATTATGTGACTTTTGGCCCGTTAAGTTTTAAGCTAATATTTTTTTATATTGCCCGTTTGACCTGTTACCAATAAAATACAACCTGAATTGACCCCTTTTCATACAAATGGGCTGAAGTTCCCACCTCTAGTTTAACGTTTCCTGTCTTCTGTGTCTCATTCATTTGATGCAAGAAGAAACTATTATGTACCTATGGCCAATTGATCCCATTTAGTTGGTGCGAAAAATTAAGAAAGTCATAATAGCAGGTAGAAGCTAATTATTTCTACATAATTTTCAGATTGGAAATGTTGATCTAGAGCCAGAGAAATCATGGGTCGCTACTCAACAACTTAGCGTTGGCTGAAAATGAGATATACCGAGAGCAGCTAAACGGAACAACCGGCAAAGACTAGCTGACCAAAGTATTTTTCTTGGAATCTTAAAGAGAGACTTATGACCAATGTACTATAAAAATACACTTGTTGATCAGAATAAAAGCATATGCATGTCATGCATCTTTTGTCAATCATTTGTAATTTTTGTTTAACAAAATTTCATAATTCATTATAAAAGAAGTGTTTACAACTTCCATTACCTGAAGAGCAAGTTGCTATACATTATCAATACTCTATATATATATACTATAAATGGCTTAACACTCTATTTCTTAAACCTTAAATTATAATATGAAAAATAGTTAATATACTCTCCTTTATTAATTCTTAGTTTATAAAAGCATTGTTTTAAGAAATGAATAATAATAATACATTATGATACATATAAGAATTAGTTTTATATACAATTCCTTTGTATGTACTAAATATTTCATATTTTAACTTTAATATACTAAAAATAAATTTTGGGGTTGTTTTGCTTTAGACGGAATATATAGAAGATGACAATTTGTAATCTCTTACCACCGTTTGAATTTCAAATATTATGTAAAAAAATGCTACATACATCTTCTTAAAGTCGATGTGGAAAACAATGGACATACGTGTTGCTATTAGACTATTTGTATTGAGTTGCAATAATTTCATATTATTCAAAGATGGCATGTGACCGACAACCACCATGTATTTTATCTATTTCCGCTGCATAGCGCAGGTACCTTACTAGTTGCTATCGAAATGAGACAAATTATTGATACCCTACTAGTTGCTATCGAAATGAGACAAATTATTGATACCCTACTAGTTGCTATCGAAATGAGACAAATTATATTGATTCCATAATGTATCAAAACTTATGAAGCCATGTTCAGTCTCATTACTGAATATATGATCTCAAAATCATCATACAGTGGACACCATTTTAAGGCATTAAAAATGGGTTATCAACCTACATGAGCATATACATCAAGCAAATGGAAGCAATAACAAAATCCAGATCACAGAACATCTAATCCAAGTACCATAACTTTCATTCAATCAAAGTCAATCTCATAACCGCAAATATTTGAATCGTAAGAAAACTCAATCCACACAAACAAAAGAACAAAGCATCCTAAACAACGAATCTTACCCTAACAAGCATTTGGAAATACAAAATATCTAATCCACATTTGTTTACTTATCCAAAAGGTCTAATGCTTGTCTTCAGAAAGAATCCACGTACCCAAAAGATTTTTCACGACCCAATTTCAGAGAGAAGATAGCACAGCAATGATGCACACCAAACATATAATTATGAGCACAACTGAAATCAAACACTCCCAATGATTTCTCTGCTTATCCTTCATTTGTTTAGCATAAAACAGACTATCTGTTCCACCACTCACAAAACTTGCAGCCTTTGCAACATTATCTTCAATGTCATCCAACTTCTCCCCTTGTGTTTCCACCAAAACAGCCATATCAAGAAACACTTGATGAAGTTTAGTCAAACTCCTTTTTATATCCATCACAGCTTCATGCCTTTCTTTATTCTCCATAACCAATTCTTGTTTCCCTTCAAACAATTTTCCACTTCCTGAAACCAGTGTTTCAATCATTCCTTCACTCGGGTACTCCCCGGTTTCATTGTAATACCTTCTTTTTAGATACTCTTTATGATCTGAAACTATTTCATTTCTTAAATCTTGAAAATCATTCATCGTTTGCTTGAGTTTAACTTTAAGCCCGTTTGTGACTGAAACACGAGTTCTCCCCACTGCAGTGTTTTCTTTGTGTGTTGTGGAAGATTCTAAACATTCAAGACCTGCACGAACAGCATTTGCTTTTCGGAGGACTGCAACCATATTAGATTCCATTTGGTCACGTAACCCACGAATGACTTTCGCACTGTGAGCGGATTTGGTCTCTTCATTTAAAGTTTGAAGATCAAAGAAAAGTTGTGTGATTTCTTCCATGGTGGATTTGATAGCATCAACTTCTTGGAAGAATTTAGAAAGATGGGTTTCATTCGATAGAGAGATTTTTGGTTCTTGAAACCCTAACTCGATATCACGTTCTTCTGACTCGTCGTCTATCTTGGCTTGTTTCTTCAAATCCACATAACTTAGAAACGATTTCGTCATTAGATCATTCATTTTTTTGGTAAATTCAAAAATCCCACCTGAAAATTCTAAAAAGATTCATACTTTTAGTACGTAGAAGTTATGATAGAATGCATAGATACAAATATCAAACAAAATTTGGATAAATGTAGCAGAAGTTCATACCTTTATGCGTTTGTATAAACTGAAATCAGAGATTGATTCCAAAGAATTCTTGAATGTTTGTGAGTATGAAATCACTGAGAGAAAATATATCAAGAACCAGTGTGTGAATTGGGTTTCTGTGACTTGGTATATGTTGGTGAATTTTGATGGGTTTCAGTTTCAAGATTTTTGAAATTGATTTGAAATCCAGGGCTTAGCCGTTTAATTTAATTTTGCGGGGAAGATGGAGTCCGTTATGAACATTTTGAGCCGATTAAGTTTCAAAATAAACCCTGAAAAATGAAACTCTAACAAAAGTGCACAATTAAGGAAGTGGTAAGTGATCTCGATAATGTTTATATGTAAACACAAAACCAATACTTTCAATATGTTTATACGTGACTTGAATATCGATGTTTCCTTCATAAGTTTCACAAACAGCATTTTGATGGAACAAAAACTCTGTAATATTTTTTGATCATTCAAATAATCTCAACCATATTTATTGATTACAATTTAATAAGTGATACAAAAGATGGTACTATACTACAAAGGGACATAGAGACAAATATATTACAACGGTGTGAATGGTATATTTTTAAGTGTCTCAAATATAAGTGACTATACGTTTACTTACATTGCATGAAATTAATAAAATTGACTTCATTGTGTGGATGTAACTTTTACTTTTTACAGTTTAATGTAATTTGGTTGATGCATCATCAATATAAACCACGTGTCATCCATATAAATTTTCATTACAAAATAACATATATACATCAATAATAGAGAGTTGATACACACAATAGCAAATCTAGGAATTTGCAGTAGAGTATGCATGATGTGATAAAAAAAAGTTCACTCGAATTTAATTCGATAATTTTGGGTTATTAGTTCCTGTTTGTGGTTCGGGTTATCGAAAACATAATCAGTAAGTAGATAGGATCAAAAGTAATATTTAAGTAGCAAAAAACATCACATATATTAATAATTTTGAAGCTACAAAGTTCCTCGTCGTTTTTCCATTCGTTGGAAGCAATTCATAATGGCAGCATCACTAACTTTCGAGAGAACATCCTTCTCTATAAAAGTAACTAAACTTTCATTCAACATTTCATCATCTATACTATTTCGTAACTTATTCTTCACAAAAGTCATTGCCGAAAATCTTCTTTCAACTCTGGTCGTTGCCACCGGAAGGATCAGCACCAACTTGATCAGCAAGTAGACAAGATCAAAGGCGTTATGTTTGTTCGATTCAACAAGCTTCTTAGAGAGTTGTCCAATATTCTTCAATATCGTGAATCTCTCTACCTTTCACCATTTCGTGAATGTAGTTGTCAATGAATGTAGGTATCAAGTTGCTGATGAAGAGCTAACAATAGAACACTCGAAGATTCACAAGGATAAAATTCTGTAAGTGTAAGTAACTTTTGTTTATCAAATGAACAAAAAGCATCAACAAGGCTTAAGCTAGCCGTAGAAACAAGTAAGTTTGTAGTTATCTCATCAAAGCGGTTTCATTAGAGACTCAAACTTTTCCCTGGATAAATTATGTGTTAGAAAATTAGGGTTGTCAAAAGGGTGTATGATTTGAATGAATGGATACATCTCTGTGAATTGTGTATGAAACTCACTATCCAGAGACAATATTTTGACCCTTAATTTGCCTAGATATCACGAAGTTCGCCTTGGGATAATTCAAGAAAATATTCAAGTTTATGGCAACCAAAACTTGAATACGTATGTTTTCTTTGTGTTTAATATCATGTTTTGTATACTTTATTTAACGTCCAGGATAGTTCCTAGAATTTAGGAGCAGTTTCCTAAATTTTAGGAGAAGTTAGGTTGTAGTTAAGAAAACAGAAAAATTCTAGTTTTGATCGCTGGTCACTGAAAATATGATCGTTGGTCACTGGTAACTAGTACCTGGTCGCTGAAATTTGATCGCTGGTCACTAGTACCTAGTCGCTAAGATATTTGTTGATAGTTGGTTGTTGATATTTTGTCACTGATATATCAGTTGGTCACTGATTCAATATGTAATCAACAATCCAATCAGCAAGTACAATAAGCAAATACAATCAACAAGTGCAATCAACAAATGTAATCAACAAGTTCAACCAACATACACATCACCAAGTTCAACCAGCATATACAATTAACAACTTCAATTAGCATATGCAATCAACAAGTTCAACCAACATCACATCAACATCAGCTAGCGTGTTTCAGCAGTATATCTACACGCATTTTAACAACAATTCAACAATGCGTTTCAGCACTTAGTCTAATTCGACTCCTGCAATTATTCTGGACCCGGAAAATAGTGACCTAGCCAAGAGTGCACTCCGCACCATCTACCGAGTGTCCACTGAATTCACCATTACACAAAAATAAACAAAATTATGTACACTATTTACCCCTCCAACATACTTATCAAACGCATTTGGTCTATTCCAACCTTTGAACCCATCTCGAATAAAAGCATCTCCACCCTTTCTACTAGGACTATCTTTGTGGTTATATGAGTAACAGACAAAACAAAAAAGGCTGCATTTTTTGCACTACTATACTCAAGCCAATTATATTTTTCAAACAAACTAGAATTAAAACGATGCTTCTTGTCTCCAAACTAGGTTTCAATAAAGTCATGGGTATGATTTGTATATATTCTCTCCTTACCCTACTTGTACATTAGGATAATAAGCAACAATATTCTTTCTTAGTCCAGGATCACGTGGAATAGAACTCACATAAAATTCGTCTTTTTTCTTGTTAGATGGCAATTGAGTCGACTGATCAATTGGGGATGAGCAGGAACCATCACGAGTCTTCGGTTTCTTTGTTACAAACCAATCCAATGTTCCTCCTTTCCGTGTTTTCATTGTTAATTTGTCTTCAAACTAAAATAGCAAAACATAAGTAGATTAGAAATTTATCAGTTCAGGATACTCAAATAGTTAGATAGTCACATAATATGTCAAACTAAGACATTTATAATTGTTATTATTACTATAATTTATAAATACTTTTCCTTTTAAAACTTCAATCAGTAAACGAAAAGTATGAAATCAAACAAAAATACAAAAACCACATGGACTAATAAAAAGCAACTTTAAATGTTACGAGTATTAACTAATAGACAATGTGAACGTAACTTTTCACATTCTTAATCTAGAGTTAATACAGTGAGACGTTACTATACAATCAATTATTTACATTTATACAATCAATTTTTTCACCTTTACGTTCATGAAATCTCACCAACAATTCATGTATTCGCTACTTTCGCTCACTAGTCTTCCCACTTAACAATTTTCGTTGATTTCTCCGTTAAATCGTAGTGAAATGACTATAATACCCTTCTTTTTCTTCTTTCTTCCTCGAAGACACATCGCCTATCTTTACCTTATCATTTTAAGCTTAAGCTTACGATTCCATCTCTTCCTCCTCTTTTCTTTCTTCCTTATTTTCAAGTGTGTCTAGGTACGCAGAACATTTGATGGAAGTGAATATTTATCGGTTCGAGTAGGTGCGAGTGCTAATTTTGGTATTGTTGATTTTCTGGAAGAGCTGTTAAAGCTAATTTTGGGGTTGGTGATGCTGCTTATGATGCTAATCTTACATTCAATTGTGATATAGGGAACATGAAAACATGTTTCAGACTCAGAGGACCAAGTGTGTCTAGGTACGCAGCAGATACTCACAAATAATGGACATTTATATTATGAACTTTAAAATTGATGGGTTGATTTGTGTTGTCTGCATGTATATGTATACACCTACATACTCGTAACTAGGTTTACCAATTCTTGACACGAACTGAAACCAACATAAAAAAAATGGGTTAGGGTCTATACAAAGCTTTAATATACATGTCGCTTTATTTGTTACCGTCTCTTAAATTAAATTTTTAATATGCTTTCTTATGTGTGGTTGTTGCAATTAGTGCGACTCTGTGGTTCGGGTAATTCAAAAGCCAGATTTTGACAGAGTTTAATTGGGATTGTGAAGGCTAACTAGCGTTCTTTTTTGTTTTCTCTCTGATGCGTTTCTGCTACTTATTAAAGGCAGCTGCTACATCAGCTCAGCTTCATGGTCACATGGGTTAACTAGGTTGTATGCGTTTCTTTATACAATCTCTTATGAGTGTATCATGTGCTTTCCAAATTATATAAAATTGTGCAACTAAAAATATTTTATTAAGAATTTCTTTGTAGCCTTCACAGACAGATTACAGAGAAATGAAACATACATTTCACAACTTGTAATCACACTAATTTTCTATTTAAACGTAGGATCATTGTACTCAGGTAAATGGATTTAATGATTTATTGGGGTTAGTCTGTTTAAACATATCATTTTGTATCTTATGATGTTCATATGTATTTTTCTGTTTCCCTATTAAACGAATACTATATTAAACATCTTACCTACAAAAATCGATATTTCCGGATAACCACTCGAGTAATATACTAGTTTTGAAATGGACCGCCCCGTTTTAAATGTCCTCCAACAAAAAGATAATAATAATTGATTTTTTGATAGTTTAATATAATGTCAATTTTACCTTCATATTCAAGTCAAGTTCCATTAAAACTTTCTAGAAATGAGTAATTGAAAGTAATAAATGATGATATATTTGAGAGTTTAATGATTTTTTATAGTTAATTTTTTGTAAATTAGAATTTTTTTTTTAAATATGCAGATATAATAATGTGAACAATTTAAATTGGGATCTAGGGAGTAATAAATATGAAATTAATAACTAAAGTTTATAAATTTTGTTAATCATAACTCATGGTTAAGTAATCAACTATTATTAAAATTGTCAACTTCCAGAGTAAAATAGCTAATTTTTGTAAAACTGTCAACTACAAAAAAGTAGTTATAGTAAAATGATAAACATTAACCACCATTTTATAGTTTTCTAACCATTATTGACCAAGTATCCCATGAAAGTTAATTGTTAACTGTAGTGTTTAGGACTATAATCATTAAAATCTAAGGGTAAAAGCTACACAATCCAAATGGTAATTTTTCTTGATGAGCAGTACTTATACTGCTTATAAAAGTTATAGGAACGACATTTAAAAATTACCAGACTACATTCGGTATTTTGAAAATTGATACTAACATATTTATCTTACCAGGAAAGTGAAGTGGTGTTTGCATGTAACTAAGCTTAGATGATAAACTCTTCAAAATAATATCTTTTAAGTGTATCTTTTGTAAAATAAATTTCATTTTGACTATTTAACAACATTTTCCATGATTAAACACTTATTTGAAGAAACCAAATTCAAATTGATCCATGTTTCAAGTAAGTTTTTCTCATACACTATTAACAAATAATATGTTATTCACACATGGTGAAAAAGGTAGTGAAGAAACTTAAAGAAATATTAATTATTTGTAATTGTTTAAGATTCAATAAGGTACTCGATAACTTATTTTTATTTAAAAACACTAAAACAATATTATTTAAGGTGTTTGTCACATAAGATTAGGTGTCTGACAATGCTATATTCACTTTTTCTTTAATCTTATTTCATAAAGTTAATGATAAGTTTAACACTAATTTTAATAAATCCACTACAAATATATATTAACAAATTATACAGTATAATTTGTTAATTATTAATACATAGTTTTAGTGACTTTTATTAAAATAAAAGATGAATTTATCATCGCTCCATTTCATAAGTACAAATACAAAGTTAATTTTTACGTACGTCCAAGCATAACACTCTTTTACTCACTAAATATATTTCATGATAAGTGATAAAAGTTATAGTTTAGAATTCATTTATCAATTTTGGATAAACTTTTGTACTCATTTTTTTTTATCTTTCACTGCATGATATGTCAACTTCTATGAATCAACTCAGTAAAACTCGAGCCAACTGAGTTTTAACTCGGTTATTATTTTCCCCCAATTTGTTGCTCAACGCACACCTTTGTCCGAAAGACCTCAGCATAAGAAACGCCTAACTCGATCGCAAACAGCAACATATACCCAGCTCAAAATTAGGGTTCTTGCCTTGATACATAATAATGGGTACTTTAGGTAGATCAATCTACGTCGTTGGATCTTGGATCCGTGCTGCCGGTCAAGCAGTTGATCGTGTCGGCTGCAGTCTTCAAGGCAGTCACCTCTTTGAAGAACAAGGTAAACTTATCTTTCTTTCTTTTTTACTTAAATTTGGATGCCCATTTGTTGTAATGCTTTTTTCTATAGGTGTTGACTTCTATGGGTTTTTGACATGTCTAAGAGAAGTGAATATATATAGGGCTAGAATTGAAATGATGGGTCTTCTGTATTTTTGATTGAATTGAGATTCGGTATTTAGATTATATTGTTTTTTTCGAGTTTTGATGTTTGAGATATGAATTTGATCTCTTATGAACATTAAGGGAATGAGATTTTGGCAAAGTTGTGACCTTTACTGTGTTGTTTGTTTATTTTGTGACTTATTAAAGATAAGGATGTCAGTTTGAGCTTTCCGATTGGTTATATGTGGTGGCTTCAGATTAGTAGGTGAATTTGGAGGTGTAATACTGTCAACTGTGTGGTTTAGGTTTTCTAATCACAAACAGGTAGTTCGCTTGTTAACGAGCCCATTGCAGTTTACAGAAATGGCCTGTGGTGTGACACTTCCATACCAGTACTTTACGTAGGTATCTTAGCGTGTCATATGTCATTGATTATATGAATAAGATATGTGATAGTGAGTTGCCTTGTAGTAAACGTTAGTACTGGTTTTAATGATGTTTGAAGGTAATATTTTTGGATCGTTTCGAACTTAAGCTTCTTGGAATACAATCACTTGGTACTTGTAAAGAATTCAGTCTCTCTTATCATCGCTCCCAACTTCGTTGAGGAACAGTTGTAATGAATCACATTTTGCACCTTGAAAAAAAAAAGTTCTGGCATACTTTGCTGTTGTTGTAACGTATCTCCTGGTCGAAATTCTTGGATTTCTCTGTTTGTTTGCGACTTCTACCATTTTTTAGTGTCTGACATTCTTGACAAGTAAACTTTCTCTTTGCTATGAGGTCAATTAATTCCTTATAACACCAAGTGCTATTCTTACTGTCATGAAATCTTAACTTCAATTTTTTGTAACTTAACTTAAATCTCTCTTTAGTGTCTAAGCACAGGACACTGATGAATTTATTTGACAAAGACCCCGTGGTTGACAAAGACGCATTTGTGGCTCCTGGTGCTTCAGTCATTGGAGATGTTCAAGTGGGGCGTGGTGCCTCTATTTGGTATGGATGTGTTCTTAGAGGTAAGATGACAAAATTACTTGTGTCAGTCTGTTGGCAACTGTAATCTTCTCTTAATCTTAGTTTTAATTTCCATACCATCAATGCTCTTTGATTATGTGGTCTGTTGTTTTACTTGATGTATATTATAAAACTGTCAGAAAGTAATAGAATGAGTCGAGATTCCTGGGAAATAAAAATGGATGCGCATAGTTCATGGTTATCTGTATACTATAAGGCTGGGAAATTACGTTAATTGTGTTCAATATAACTCTTAGAAGTTTCACTCGGTTACTTTACCATAAGTTTCACTCGGTTACTTTACCATAATATTTTGTATCTGACTTTTATAAACGGTCTACATGCAAGTGCATCAGGAAGGATAAATTCTGTGATATGCATCATGGTTTCAATAGCCATCTACTCCTTCATTCAGTTGTAATTTTGCCGAATCTCTTACATCGTTAGACACACCTGTGCTGACTTCACAATCATGGAAGGTCACTTTTTATGTTAGAATTCTTGAGGTGGTTACCTTGCATGCTTTTTGGTTTTCCTGTAGCACATAGTATATACTCGTAAAAGCCATTGGTTGATGTTTTAAATGAAGGTAGAGGTGACATTGCGATTAAGTGCTCGGAACTAGTGAAATTTGAGATAAAGCTTTAGGTTGTAGGATTGACCTGAAACATAGCTTTATTTGTAAATTTTTTCCAAGACACATTTCTGCTCCCGATTTTTGTTAAGGAAAGGGTAATCTGTAGAAGAAGACAAGGAGACAAACATCCTGCAATATATAATAACATTATGAAAGTAAACTCTATTTCCGCAAACATAGGGGTGTTTGGGATTGCTTATTTAAGCGCTTATATGCTTATTTTAAAAGCAGCTAAGCAAATACAAACACCCTTTTAGAAACTGTTTATCCACTTATTTCTTAAGAAATAAGCACTTAAAAATAAGTATGTTGAGACATGCTTATTTTTTAAGCACATAAGCACTTATAAATAAGCAATGCCAAACACCCCCATATTGACGTTATAGGGAGCCATTACAGTGTAAAGGTAGGATGGATGAGAAGATGCTGCTAGAAGGACAGTTGATATGGTGATCACAAAGGAGGAAAGAAGACTGGGAGCAGAAAAACAGAGGGTGATATAGAAGAATCAGATCCATCGAGAGAAATAGGGCATTAGTGTTTCTCTTCTTGGAGTATCCGAAAATAAAGGCAGCAATTCCCACTCTAGCAAAGCAGTCCAAAATTACGTCGCTTCTTATATGGGAGCATCAACAAATATTGGCTTAAAATTTTTTTAGCAGGAATCCTCTAATTTGTCAGTATTAATTCAGTAATCGATTCAATCTTAAACACTTGCACATTAGATTATGGGCAATGGTGCATTATATTGGGAAGGAGGGAAGAAAAATAGTAAAGCCTCCTTTTTTTGATTCTCAAAGGCATACTTATCTATTCATAGTGCAATCAATTTTTTCGATGACCAATGTGTTTTAACTGTAAATCATACAACACCCCCAGCCTGTTTCCCCATTTACTACCATCCACAGTCAAGTTTGGGTTAAATCCAGCAACTTCATGTAGAAAGAGGACAAAAATAATCGAAACATCAGTTAATACGATAGTTTCAATTATTTCAAATATAGAATTCAAGAACACATGCACACATCCCCCCTTTTCTTTTTTCTTTAACATGAGCTCTGTGTGTAGGTGATGTGAACAGTATCAGCGTAGGATCGGGAACAAACATCCAAGACAATGCTCTTGTTCATGTAGCCAAATCTAATATAAGCGGGAATGTTTTGCCAACAACGATAGGCAACAATGTTACCGTAGGTGAGTCCACCGTTAGTCTGCAAAATGTAAATCATGCCTACCTCTCTTGTTTCCATGCATCAATTAATTTGCAGTTAAAGACACATTTTTATAGTCAAAACTGTAAACAGGTCATGGTGCTGTTCTACATGGATGTACTGTTGAAGATGAGGCTTTTGTTGGGATGGGTGCCACACTGCTTGATGGAGCTTATGTTGAGAAAAATGCCATGGTGGCTGCAGGAGCCCTTGTTAGGCAAAATACAAGGATTCCATTTGGAGAGGTTTGTAGCCTCACTCTCTTCTCTATAGTCCAGTGAGATGCATTGAATAATTTTTCTTTCTCTACTATTGCTTTTGTATTATTAAAAAACAAATCCTACGTTCTAAAAAGCATTTTGTTAAACTAGGGGTGGAGAGATTGTCAGGCTAGGTAACAAGTCAAAACGGGTTGGGGTGGAAACTTGCCAACTTGGGTTGCCCATAAAATTTTTTCTGTTTAGGGTGTTGCATGCATTAGGAATAGACTATGGGTACTTTTTACGCTCATGTGATCCATTCAGCACATTTCACACTTTTAGCTAAATAGTTCATTCGACCCAGGTGCTTGCCAAAAAGAAGTTAATCGATCAAGTTGACCTGATTGAGATAAAACACGACGCAAAAACATTTCTTTTACGTATCTTTATATATTCTTAACCTAAGACCTTAAACATTGATTTCATGGTTAAAAGTACCTACCTTAGAATATAGTTGACAGAAAATACGTTTCTTCTACGCGCTTAACGCCAAATTAATGCATAACTCATAACTGCACAAGTAGGTAAACTACATTTGTGTATTCAACCAGAAGCGCATGTTTGTGTACCCTGATACAAAGTAATTACTTTAAATAATATAATTGTTGTTCTTAGGTATGGGGAGGAAATCCAGCCAAGTTCATGAGGAAGCTCACGGAAGAAGAAATAGCCTTCATTTCTCAATCAGCAACCAACTACACCAACTTAGCCATGGTTCATGCTGCTGAAAATGCTAAGGGCTTCGAGGAGATCGAATTGGAGAAGACACTGCGCAAGAAGTTTGCACGAAAAGACGAAGAATATGATTCAATGATTGGTGTGGTTCGTGAAACACCCGTGGAGCTCACTCTACCCGATAATATCCTTCCCGATAAAGCACAAAAAAGTGCTGCTTAAGTCGGTTAGTTTTCCCCCGCTTCGAGCTCGTGAAATTTCTATTTTGCTGCACCTTTCACCAATAATTTTTTGAGGCCAGGCTCTCAAAGTGATAGAGATTTCCTTAATCATGGAGGGTAATGCTTCTTTGCCATGTTTGTTGTCTATGGTTAATGGTCAATGGTCAATGGTCCATCATCTTGTTTTGATTTATAAAGATTTTAAAGAGAGATTTTAATGCTTTATGAAAGAACATAAATCCATGTATTTCTGGAGTTCCATCAAGTTTGTGTTTCTTTGACCAATTTTGACATTCTTGTGATATTACAAATAACGATCTAACTTTTGTTTCCCATGATTGGACACTTGCAATTGGTACAGAAGCTAGAAAGAAACAACTGCACATAAAATAAATGTTGGATGCAAAAGGAATCCTATAAATCTAGGATGTAAGTTTTCAAAATGAAATTACTTGACACAAAAGCATGTGATACTGGTTTCTAGTCACATTTTCTTCTACTACTATTCTGTGATCATTTTTCTATATAAACATAATGACATACTGATTAGCAGAACAAAATTATATATGGTAGTTGAATAAAACAATAAAAAATGTTTGTACTAAAAAAGGGCATTTTCAGTTCGTTTAAACTCATTTAGCCTTTACCAATTTGATACGCAAAAAATTAAATAAAATGAAATATATAATAAATAAACACATGGATGAATAAATGAAATTGAAAGGTGACATATTCATCTTTTATAAGTAACAAAGTATAAAAGGGCCCTGCTAAACAAAAGGTAGAGTTATACCAAGTTGTGAATTGTGATAGTCCAACAAACAAGGCCCACAACTGACGACATTTAGCAAAAGAGATGTCTATTTAATTTTGTTTCACGTCATCTTTAAATAAATACGTCTTGTAGTTGTCGCATTTATTGTTAAACTAAGACCAACCAGTGACCAAATATGTCATTTAATTCTATTTCTTTAACATTTATGAAGTTTTTAATTTAATTTATTTTATAATTATATAAATTACCTTAGTATGTTTGTTAAATCACTATCCAAATAACCAAGCTGAGGTGTATAATAAATAAGTTAGATACAACTTTTATACTTTGCAAGGGACTTGATTTTATGAGGTTTTCCAAAAGAACAATTAAATAATGTAAAATGTTTACTAATAAATTAATTTGTGAGAGTGGAATGATATAATTTGGGAGGCAAAAAGTTGAAAGATTATAATTGCATGCGTGGTCTAAAATTTGTCAAACTCCCATGGACAATCATACCCACCTTGGTGTGTACTTCACTAGCCCATGCTGGTATAATTATGATTCAAATAAACAATAAACTATTATTTATGAATGTAGACATGTATCGTGTATTCGTCGTAACTAAATTAACCGAATAGTTGAAGTTGTAAGTTTAAAACTACTTAAATTTGAAGCTTCTCTTTTAAATAAGCTTTTCAAATTCTATATGTGAAATAATACCGGAAGCTTACACTTATAGAAAAAATAAGTTTAAGCTTTCATAAATTTCAATAAGCTCGTAGTATATCAAACACGCCCGTAATTTTGTAACAATATTTAATCTTTTATTTATAAAAAAAAATAAATAATAGTTTATGAAAGATATCGTTGAATCATAATGATTACGATTTACGAACAACAGATAACCATTTTGAGGTAACGTTTGCTGGTATATACTTCGTATCATTTTAATATTTAGACAGATTAATTTATTTCTAATAGTCGTACTATACTTCTACTATTTATTTAATATTGAGTGTTTATAAATAGATATATTATTATATAGACATTATAATAATAATAATAATAATAAATAATAATAATAATATAAGCCTAAAAATAGACGCAATCTATTTAACATCTAATGCATCACCTTATATATTTCTTTCTCATTTTTTATTATCAATCAATTATATATCCATACCAATTATATCTCAAGCTTATTTATACTTCCATGTTTTACACTTATTAATATATTACTTTACAACACATTCATATATAGATAGAGATAGAGATGTATTTTAAATTAATAAATCGTCCAACTCTTAGATAGCTAAGGATATAACTTTTGAATTAACGCCATTGTTACTAGGAGATCGACACAAATACCAAAATTGAAAGTTGTGAAAGCGAAAAACATAGGACATGTTCCAACATTATATGATTTAAACATGTTTTTTAGACACACTAAAATTATACCAGTAATAGCCACTAGGATTACTAAAAAATTGACACGTGTCCGCTTTTACATTAAGATCCTATCTGCCTTTCATTTCATATTTTCCCTCCTCATCATCAAATCTCACCAAACCTAGATCCAATTACTCCGACAGCCACCCACGAACGCCGGCAGCCACCGACAGCAACCAACGAACACCGACACTCATCGACGTCGCCGCTGCCGGAATCTGGATTTCACGTCTCCGACCAATCATTAGTCATCCTCGTCGTCTACACCGGTCACCTTCGTTCTTGTCTCTTTGATTATGTAAAACAGCCTTTGAAATTCGACCTCTTTGGGTCTCATCATCATCATAATTTTTTATAGTTGAATTCAGTGATTAAATGTGGTCTTAGATCTTGCTTCATAAATTTGATTTGTTATTCTCCGGCCACTAATTTTGATTGCTTAGCTTTATTAAATATGGATACGATGAGATCTGGAATTTGGAAAGAGATCGTGAAAACGTTGACCAAAGAGCAGGCTTTTCGGGAAAACATGAGAGAGAAAGTGATTGTATTTTCTTGTTATTGAACTGCGTCACTAATTTTGTGTACCAGGTGTGTTATCACAAAGATAACTTTATATTAGGTGCGTATCGCAAAAATTATATTTGTGTTTCTTATAATAATTTTATATAGTAAGTGCGTTTCATAAAAAAATAAATATTTATGTATCTTATTACTAAATTCTATGTTAATATAATATCAACTTCGTCTGATTTATGTAACCTTTTTACACTAAAAATGCATGCAAAATCGATTCAAATTAATAAAATATAGGAAAGTTTTTATTTAGATTGCTTAATATTTAATTCTATATCTTTGACATGATTTTTAGATTTAGTAAAATAATTTTTGTAATTTTTATTAATAAATAAAAGCGAGTTGAGGAGCGTGTGAAATGAAGAACACAAGTTGACGATTGGGAAGGCTGGAATGTCTTGAGCCGTTCAAGTTCTATAGATTTATGAAAATGACACCGTGATTCTTTTTACATCAGCTCAAATTTGACGTCCCACATTTAACGTCACAATTACTACACTAACAGACAAAACCACAATAACCCCCTCCTAATTAATCATGTATATCATTGCTCAAGAAACAAATATCAATCATTGTACCTTCGCATTCGCATTGATTCACACAAAGTTAAATATCACACATGAAAGCCAAGATATCGACCCCAATCACAAACACCATATTTATATAAATATGTTATATAAATTAGAAGGGGTACAAATGAGTAGAGTAGAATTTGAAATGTTTGTTAAAAAGCCTACTTGTTTGAAGCCTTAGAAAATTAGTTGTTTTATTATGGCTTTTAAGGTACCATTAGTGTTGGTTATAAGTATTAATGGTAGATAATTAGATCTTGTGAAGCTAAATTATATACTATACGACTTATTATACACTTGATCAAGAGTGTTTTATCTTTACTACGAAATAACGATGGGTTTATGGGTGATTAATATTTAACAGTCCGATGTACGTGCAAATTCGGTTCAAGATTAACTCAATTGAGGGTTGCCAAGAGATTAATCATCAAAATCACACAGTTAGATAACTTTGAGTGTATGAGATACTTGAAATGAATTAGGGCAAGCACTCATTTATATAGTAAAACCTTACCTTCTAGAATATTTTAAAAAGATGTCAATTAGGGCATGAGAATATAGACATTCTCTAAGATCCATATTGACTTGGACCAATAGGATGGGCCGACCAAGTTAGTTAGATGACCATGCAAATAACATATGCGTGAATATTCTCTTTTGTACTATTGTCAGATATTGTTGGAAGATCACACAAAGTGTCTTTTAGCCGAGCTCCAGGAAGAATGACATATATCTCGGATGACACTAAGTGGGTTAAGCTTTTCAAAGAAGAACTGTAATGCCAATAAGATCTCGTATTGAAAAACAATATCTGAGGTTCGAGATCCAATATGACATAGTTAAATCGATTCAACTTGGTTCAAATAGCCAAATCCAATTAGGGTTTACACCCTAATTCAAAAAGAGTTGATTGTGACTAGTTATCTGCAAATGCTTACCACAAAATAAAGTATAACACGAACTTAGGTTTAGCTTAAATGTCCAAAAACCAAGTTGACCTTGGCCAACCACCTTATCATTACTGAAACTTCATTGATCTAATGATCAAATCTTGGCCAATTCAAACTTGACACTGAAAGCGATTAGTTGTTCAACAAATAATCAAATTTGACGCCAATTTCATTTTACCAAAACTTCAATCTTTAGACACTTGATCGACGAGAAAGCTCATACCCTACAGAAAAGGAAAAATAACTAAAACTACAAAAAGTCGACGACATAGTTATCCCGTTGTCAACTCATGCATCAAAAACTCCAAGTGCACCTTCTTCTTCAACATTAAACTTAGGAACCGTTATTGGTTGGCTTTTGGGTATCATTTCAAAAGGTATGAATGGACTTAAAAAAATAATAGTGAAGTTACAAGTCTACCTCTAGATGAAAATTGAAAAGTAGGTGTGTTTGGACGAATGTGCATAATTGTAACACGACGCGTGGAAGAAGGGATGAGGTTACAAGAGTCATAGGATTTTGTTGTCCCTTTTGAATTCCATTGACCCCACTATATATATATATATATATATATATTGTTTTTGATGGTGTCATATTCAAGCATATTTAGTTTTGATTAACAAGCTAGAACTGAAGCAGATTTAACAATTTTGATTCATGCATAAGAAAAGAATTCCATATGTTTAGAGAGTGATTGCGTTTGCATTTTAAAAACTGATTTGATTTGGGTTTATAAAATGACATTTAAAAAAAAAATTATATATTTGGAGCCATTCAAATTTATCATTTTGTTTTCGTACGCCACCATATTTGAAAATAATTTATAAGTCACACAAATATATCATTTTATTTTTGTAGGCCACCCATATTTAAAAACGATTTTGCAGGCTACCTACATTTGTATATTGTTTCATATATACCAAATTCAACTAAAAACTCATCAGCAAAGTGTAAAAAGACACAAATACTCATGTATTTAAATAAAAGTAAAATATTATAAATAATGTTATTAACAAATATAGGGGTATTTGTGTCCCTTCACATTTTTTTGATGAGTTTTTAGTCGAATTTGGTATACATGAAGCAATATACAAATTTAGGTGGCCTACAAAATCTTTTTCAAATATGGGTTGCCTACAAAAACAAAATGATATATTTGGGTGGCCTACAAAATCATTTTCAAATATGAGCAGCCTACAAAAACAAAATAGTAAAATTTAGATGGCCTCTAAATATATAATCTCTTAAAAACACATCTTTAATTTGCATTGTTAACAAAACATTTTCTCTTCAATAAACGCATAATCACTTTTTTGATCAAACATATTTTTCTAACTATTTACTTTTGTCGAATGTAATAATTAAATAATCTTTATAAAATATAGTCTCAGACACCCCATGATTGTTGATTATGAGATAATAACTTGTGTGAAATAATATTTTATCTAATCAAGTATAATAACGGTACTTATTATTACTTATTAGGATGTCGGAGTGCGGTGATAATATCAATTTATCTATTTTTACTACGTGCAATAGTATGTTCTTGTGTCATCCTTGAATAGTAATATATAACATTTTTGTTCTTCTTACTTAAAGATAATATTTAATTTGTTAAAATAATTTTGTTATATACTAATAAATTTGTAATGAATTATATTTCGAATAAAGTTTTTTCTAAGTGAACTTATGAGCTTAAGAGGGGTAAATAAGTAATTTTAATTTTAATTTCGAGAATTTAATATTCAACATTGAAGATGGTTTATCAGCAGTGTTTTGAAATCCGGGTCGACCTGGCTGATCAAAACAGTCGGACTGCGACCCGGACTCGAGGTTTGGTCAACCTAGGCTGGGTTAATGGGTGTTTTCGGCTCAAAATGAACCGGCCAGTTTTCCTGTTGAACCGGGTTAACCCGGCCAGTCGGACCGGGTTTTTAAATTCTGAAAATAAACAAGGACCAAATCTAAACATTTTAGGCTTGTGATTGAACCGGTCGGACCGGTTAAATTAGACCCGGGAGGTTGGCCGGGTCAACCTTTGATCCGGATTTGAAAACATTGTTTATCAATAGTTTAAATTATTATATATAACACAACTTGAATGATTTGAAAGTCCAATGATGAATAAATGCTTACAACAACCTAGTTTTGCTTACAGGAATAGTCGTTATCTTATCTACTAAAAGATTCAGTCTCATTCATACATGTTAAGTCTTAAAGTTCCAATCCTCTATAAAAATTAGGACTATCTAAATAAATGTCATCAATTACCTGTTTATTTAAGTTGTTTAATCTAAATAAATGTTAAACCACTCACGACTTAGAACACATCGTAACAGTTTAAGAATTATTTCGTTGTGTATTATTTGCTACACTTATAACACTAAGTGAATGTAACTATCGAGATGAAGTTGAAATGTTGTTGGAGTTTCCAGAATACAAACCATCTCAAATTCCCATAAAAAGTTCTTGCACTTACAACACAAAAGCATTTCATATCTATAAATAAGATATGCATTCCTTTAGCTTTCCACACTTCCTAATTGAAAGTAAACACAACATGTCAAACTAGGCTGCACATACGAAAACTTGATTTTTCTTGAACGAGCTGGATGTGAATGTTGTGGGGTCTATTGTCGTCATGATTTGTAGAAAATGAACAATTTTATATAAATTGTGAGCATCATACGAGTCTGAACAACTCGTTTTTAGAATATGTTGCAATGGTAATATCTAATACAAGTATTGTTTATGAGAGGTAATTGTTGATAAATCAATTCAATCCGCGTGCCAAAAATACTCACCTATATGGCTATATCTATATCTGATAACCTGAATATGTTTTCCTCACGGGCCACGACCTTATTTAAATTAAAGATAGTTCTAAAAGTGGTCAATATAAAATGAAGTCTATGCATCAAGAGTGATTGCAATAATCGTCAAATTATTAGTAAAGACATTTAACTAGAAATTACAAACCTATAGATAAAAGGTTTTTTTCGTTGATACCCTAATGACCTTATTAACTTTATTTTTTCTAAATAATATTATAGTTTCTGGCAAGGTTGTTAATACTAGATCCTTATTTTAATTAATGAAAATGATCCCCTTCTTGTATAAGATCTTAAAAGTATATATTGGATTGGTTAAAAATCTCGATCTTAACCACATGATTTTAGAATTTAGATCTGATCCGATCTTATTTGACTTGAATTAATTAGCTAATAAAATAAAAATGTGTTTATTTTGTCATATAAAGTCTAAGTGACTGTATGTTTAGTCGATCAACAATAGTAAACTTAATCTATTCGTCCACTTCAATAGTTTGACACTCGATAATCTATATCTTTTTAGTAACGTAAATCCTTATAAAACTATTACGTTATAATATTTAAACTACAGATATTTTACTACTTTGTCACAAATTTCATATTTTATATACATTAAAGCACATGTGTAAGAAACTAGAGTATATGAGTAGAATCTTAAGATCTTGATTTGATATTATAATCTCAGTAGACGAAAATAATATGAAAGAAATTTTCAATCATAACAACCCTGATTTATGCTACTAACGTTTTTGTTTCTCTTTCTTGTAAACTATTTTTATTTATTCATAGATTGTTAACCTGATTCAGTATATAGCTTTAGATAACATATTAATTGTATCATTTTGGTATGGAGTATAATTTATTTATTGGAGTAGTGTAATATCTAGAAAATGAAAAGTCATTATTAAAACTCTATTTGTTAAGATAATAAACCGATCATTAAAAATGGAATAGTTGGACAAAGTAACGCTGAAGTTTCAGAAATGAATTTAAGGACTCATTGAGCAAATATATTTGAACTAAAAGTATATATTTTAATTATTTAATATTTTCGCCAAAATTATTACAAAAACACGCTGGTTTTTCCTTTATACATTTAAATATAATATAAATATAGTTAATGATGATGGTTATACCCTGTACATAAATACTCGACATAGACTATTAAAACAATAATTATATAAGAGTTGTCAAAGAGTGATTCGTACTCAATCATAAAAGGATGACAATCAAGGAAAGTTCTAATGATTATTTCTGTTAGTTTATTCGGTTTCATCATTTCATTGTTGAAAGATATATACATCTATGACCGATTGATCATGCTTTAGTGCAATTAGATAATTAACATTATAAAGATATTAAGTACGTCTAATTTCATAAGCCTAATAATATGTCTAAAGAAATAATTAGTGAACATAAAATACAAATGATGTATATGAAGAAATATAATTAATGTAACTCATATGTAGTTGATTGTATAATTATATATATTTTTAGGCATATATACTTAGAAGAATATAACAATACTTTTAACATTAATAGTGTTACATATATTGATTGTTAAGACATAATACATTTATAATAAAATCGTATTCTTTTAATAAAATATATATGTATATATGTATGATATAATTACATAAGAGACGTAATTACTTTTTTCCCTCTTGTTTTTAATGGTTTGGGAATAATCTCCGAACCAATCAATTTTAATGGGTATGAAAAACCCAATATTTGATTATTTCAATTTTTCTATTTTAGACTCATATCCATGACACAAACAACTCTTATCATTATCATTTTCATTACAAAAGTCAAAGTTCGAATGTTCGATTACAAATCCAGAGTTCATTCACAATGTTAAAGTTCGAGTTTTCAATCTCAAAACATGCAAGTTTATATGGTTCACATTCAAATTGCAAGTCATTGAGTATTAATTATCAATGTAATTGGGATTTCTAATTAGTCTAAGTGGATGCGTTAAGTTTGCAACTTGAGCATTTACTCTTAGGTATTGATTCATATTTTCTAAAATAGTCTTGAGTTAATTTCATACGTTTTTAAATTGTATAAATACTTGATCATTAAGTTTAATTTGAAGAATAAGTTAGCTCGATGGACGAGTTGTTTGATGTATATAAAAATATAGAGTTGTGGTAGAATTTTTGTTAAGAGCAGCGTGAGAATATGTGATTGTATTCGAGAGTGTTGAGAGGAGTGTCTATTCTTATAATATCGTTTGTATTATAGTAGATGCAAGCAGTCTACGAGTCTCATGGTTTTTACTTTCCCTTGAGAGGTTTTCCACGTAAAATATCGTGTGTATTGCCTTTTATATTTCATGTGTTTAATATTGGCTTATAAATGGTTGTGTGATTTTTTGTTGTTGTGATTTATCCTAACAAGTGGTATCAGAGTGAGGTTCTTGGAGAAGAATCACATAACTTGGAGGAAGCGAATATGAGTGAAAATAGAGTGCAATTTGTCATATTTTGCGTAGTGACAGGAGAATTGACAGCGTGGGTTTGTCAACCGTCTGGTCGTTTTGAAATTCACAATGTAGGTTCATAAGATGTTGATCTATGATCGGACCGTCAAGATTTGTGATTAGATATTTAGAATTCTAGATAGAGAGCTATGGGTTGTCGAAATTTGCTGCATAATTTTTGCATGTTTCAGCGCAACTGTAGAAAAACAATTGTCCCAAGTTTGTTAACCGTTGGATCATCGTGATTTTTGAGCAGAAGGTTCAAGACACATATATCAGCTTTGGGAGAAAACTTGGTAATGATTTTTGGCAGGAGGTTCAAGACACGTATGTTTTTCGAAGTTGTTGATGTTTTAGGGAGGTTGTTTGCACAAACTTTCGTGTTAGAGAAGTACTATCGAGTTTGATGGAGCTAAACTAGTGATGTGGATGGTGTGTGTTTCAAAAATGATTATGAATCAGCATAGAAAGTTGATCATGGAGGTTCCTTTGTGTTGAAAGTCTTCTTGACATTGATTATGGTCAAACAGCTTGTCCCGATAGAGAGAACAAAGATAAGAGGTTCAAAAATGAGAAGACTCGGTGGAGTATGTTGATCGCGGGGTTCCTTGTGTCGAAACTCATCATAAAATTGACATAGTTAGGTTGTGTGTTCCAGTAGAGAGAAAACAACGGTACTAGATGATAGATCACACTCATTATCATTGAAGAGGACCAGAGGCGCATTGTTGTTATAAGTGGGTCTGGGAGGAGCTTGCGCTAGATTTTTCGATTGCGATTGGGTAGGAGGGTTTTGAGGTTGTTAAGTGGGGGACAGCCCCAACCCCCTGGAGATCCACGTCATTGACGAAGATTTTGAGAATTTGATACAAGGGAGAATTTGTACATATTAATTTGTATTTCCTAAAATAATATTGAATTAATTTGATACGTTTTCAATTTATGGAGATACTTGATCATTAAGTTTAACTTCGAGAATATGTTAATCTTAAATCAAGTTAAACTTAACTTGATTGTTAAAGCTAAAGCATATTATATATTTATAATCATCGTAATTTGAAGCAATTTTCATGTTAAGCTTAAATCAATTTTTTTTTTTGTCAAACATTATCTTGTTTTTTATTTGAGCATTTCGAGTCTAGAAACAAACTGATCTTATAGTAGCATATCATCCTCATAGATACTCTTGAGGTATTTGAACTTTCGAACTGAAATTAAGTCTCTCTCTATTGATGCTTTAGCTGGTATCAAGAAAAATTGTTAAATTATCGAATTGAACTTAAAATTAAACAGTCTATGTAAAGCTCTAGCTATGCTCTCCTGATACAAATTTCACATTTGGCTAACGAATGAAGTTGATATGAATTTTATGGATGTTCATATAACTCTTTAAATGCAGCTGATATGAGTTTTATAACATGCAACATTCACTTAGCCATGTTTTGTAGATTTGGTTACACAACGTTCAATACACTGTAGCATTTTGAAAAACGAAATAAAGAAAAAGCTAACCATATTCTTCGCATAAAGTATAAATGAACAAATTGATTTGTTTATAACATAAGTTTATGAATTATGTATAAGAATTTAAATGAAAAAATGAACTGAACAAATTAAAGTATTATCAGAAACTCAATAATATCAAAAGTCAACTTTCTAATGGACCATTTCATAACTCGAGTATATAACCCAAAATGAGGTTTGGTTTATGTTCTTTGTAGCCAAAACACGATCCTAAGGCTACATATTATTCACAGAATTTTAACTATAATCTCAATTTTATTTTATAATTGTGTTTAGTTCGAGAATGAGTTGATTTGAATTGAAGTTATCAAATTCCTTTACTTAAAAAATTTATGTTTTTTGAAATTTGAATTTCATCGAAAATATTTCATAATCCAAACGTATCCGTAAATTGTTATTGTTGATACTTATCGAATTACTAATGTTCTTATTAATTTAGCGTTTATAGATGTGAGATCTATTTTTGTATAAATCAAATACACTTGCTGTAAAATACGAGTAAAACCACAATATTCCAATCTACTCTAATTATTTTTGGAGGTGGAACCTAACAAATGAAAGGAAAATAAAGTTGAAAAAAAAAAAATTATAATACTTCGTACCACAAAGATTATGCAGAATCTTTATGATGTGGTCACAATAGGGCTGGCAATGGATCATGGATCGATCCAAATCTAATATGATCCAATCCACTTACATAATTTATTGGATTAAAAAAAATATCCATTAGTCCATTAAGCAATTCAACAAATCCATCCAAATATCCAATTTAACACTTGGATCGATCCATAATCCATCTGGACCGGTCCATCTACCAAAATAAATAAGGGTAGGGTTTTTAAAATTCGGATTTTAACTAAAATAAAAATTTTAAATTCGTTTTTTTTTTAAATTACGTTTTTTTTTTACGTTTTTCTCGGGTTTTTTCGTTTTTATTCGTTTTTTTATGTTTTTTTCGTTATTCTTCGTTTTTTTACGTTTTTCTTCGTTTTTTACGTTTTTCTTCGTTTTTACGTTTTTCTTCGTTTTTTACCTTTTTTATTCGTTTTTGTTCTTTTTTTTTTTTACTTTTTCTTCGTTTTTTTTTACGTTTTTCTTCGTTCTTTACGTTTTTCTTCGTTCTTTACGTTTTTCTTCGTTTTTGTTCGTTTTTTTACGTTTTTGTTCGTTTTTTTTAATTTTTCTTCGCTTTTACGTTTTTTTTTTTTTTTTTTTTTTTTACGTTTTTGTTCGTTTTTTTAATTTTTGTTCGTTTTTTTTACGTTTTTTTTTTTATGTTTTTTTACGTTTTTTCGTTTTTCTTCGTTTTTTTAACGTTTTTTCGTTTTTAAAAAAACGAAAAAAACGAACAAAAACGTAAAAAAAAGGAAGAAAAACAAAAAAAACGTAAAAAAAGGAAGAAAAACAAAAAAAACGTAAAAAAAAGTTAAAAAGGGTAGAAAACGAAAAAAAAAAGTTAAAAAACGAAGAAAAACGAAAAAAAAGGTAAAAAACGAAGAAAAATTAAAAAAACAAACAAAAACGTAAAAAACAAACAAAAATGTAAAAAAAACGAATAAAAACGTAAAAAAACGAAGAAAAGCCAAAAAAACGAAGAAAAACGTAAAAAACGAAGAAAAACGTAAAAAACGAAGAAAAACGTAAAAAACGAAGAAAACGTAAAAAAACGTTAAAAAAACGAAGAAAAACGAAAAAAAACGAAGAAAAATAACAAAAACGAATAAAAACGTAAAAAAAACCGTAAAAAACGAAGAAAAAGTAAAAAAAAAGGAAGAAAAACGAATAAAAACGTAAAAAAAAACGATAAATAGTAGATGTATTGTTGAAGCATTGATCACAACCAATAATTGGATTGAATAAATAGTAGATGTATATGTTATTGGTCTTGATAAATAGTAGATGTATTGTTGAAGCACTGGTCCCGGTCGTAAAAAGTATTTTTGTCTAAATAATTTCAAAAAAGAAAAAAAATTTGGATCGATCCAGATCGTGATCCGATCCACTTAAATTAATTGGATATGGATCGGATCATGATCCATTCTATTGGATCATGGATCGGATCATGATCCATTTAAGTTGGATCACTAATGGAGCGGATCAAGATCCATCCATATCCATCTATTGCCAGCACTAGGTCACAACATCCTGCTCGCTTCTGAACTTTTATAAGATCGTCCGTTGCATGGTACGTTGTGAATGTCACGCTTAACACAATTAAAAATCTTTTAACGACTAATTATAATGTAATTTTTACAATAATTTACGATTAACAATTAAGACTTATTATTTTCAAGTAAGTTGTACTTTATATTTTATTTGTTATATCTAGACATTATTTAAATAGACAAAAAAGAAAAAAAGAATAAAAGATAATGTGGGGTCTACATTTTTTCGTTCTAGACTCATGTTGTGGGTAACAACGGGATCTAACCACAGGTTCCATTATATCCGTCGTGATTCGTGCTCAGAGGACGAAAGTGAACACGAGTATCACTGTAATAGTTTTAAATTCTTTTGTTTACATCATTTCAAAACTTTATTTTATTTTTCACGTATGACAAAAATAAAAAGTTTTATTTTTAAGAGGCTCAAGTTCTACTCTATCTATTCCAATAAATTGTCCATTTTTACTATACACAAAATTTTAAAAATATTCGCTAAATATACTTTTAATTAATTAAATATTATATTTATTCATCAATTTTTAACTTTTTATTTTAATTTATTAAACATAAAAAAACACTTATAATGAGAAGATGGATACTTTAAGTGGGACCAACGGGTATAACTTTTGTACAAATTTCATTCTATAATTTTAATAAATTTCCTATTTTACCCTTCTCGCATCGTCTAGCTCTTCTAAACTGAAACACAGTGAAAGCAAAAGGTGAAGCCGCACCTTCCAGTGTGTGTTTCTGCGTGAGAGAGAAATCATAAAAACTGTGAAACTGAAACCGAAACCCTACGTGCACTGTATACAGCGATTCTAAGCTAAAATGAAGAGTTATCGAGACAATGGCGGTGGCGGAGCGCGGAATACGACGGTGTACGACGATGTTTTTGGCGGTCCGCCGAAGTTCGGAGCTACGACGCTTCCCCCGCGCGTCGAAGATTATACTGAAATTTTCCAAGGGTTTCACGCTTCCCGAGCCTCATCAATTCCAGTACTAGATCTTCCGTCACCGGCGGATGACTCCGAATTCGACGTACGGAGCTCTAAACTTGATTACACTGAAGTTTTTGGAGGTTTTAACGGCCTTGATTTTGCGTTTTCTTATGAAGACTTGTTTAAAAGCTCCAAAGCTGGAAATGATGGTGATGATTCATCTGATGACGTTTGGTACTCTACTTACACTAGCTTTATATATCAAATACATATTTGTTTATATTGTTTATGTTTTAGTAATTTAGATTTATTGGCATGATTTGATATTTTCATTGACGTAAGCAATTGTGGTTGTTTCATATAGTTATATTTTTATATTTATATTTTTAAATATATATTTTTACTTTAGAAGTATATAATGAAGATTCCTTGTATTCGCTAAGATAAATTGTCTGTTTGACTCGTATATCAATGTATATGCTTCATTAGGAAGTTATGATAAAGTAATGCTCTGTTTCTGTTTCTGTTTCATTATAATCATGATAGTGCAAATTAACCAGTTACTTGTAGAGATGAAAGAAGGGGAAGTTTAGGGAGGGAGTCACTTGTATCGTGTTGATATCTGGTGGTCGGGGTAGGGGCTGGATTTGTGTTTAAGGTTTGTTATTTTTACAGACTGATTGGTATTGTGATATTCACTGGGCCCACTTTCATTTTGGAATTTAAGTGCATTTTTGTGGTCAGCCATGTATTCATTACATGTAGCTCGTTCAGGTATAATATGGCCATTGATGAAGTACATGAGCTTAGGGATGTTCTTCTTTCTAGTTTAAGATGTATATGTGTCTCTTCATGTTTTAGGTAATAAGTACAACAAAATGTTATTTGAAGTTATGTTATTTGTGTGTTTGATTTCAAGAACTGAAGGATAGAAGAATAAAACATATATGTTTCGATAGGTGCACACTCAGTTATTATGTCTACAAATATACAGCCTAATTTGTCAAAAGGTTGTTTATGCTTAATCTTCTAATTCTTGGAAGATCTGTTCGGGGTGTCCTATGTGTCTATCAAGAGAGCAAATGGGTTGCACGGTTCCAACTTAAGCAAAAATAATCTTAATCATGCAAAATGCTGTCTTTTGCCTTTGTTTCAGGACTCCAGCTCAAAGTGAATCACTGTCAGATGAATCTGATCCTTATGCTTCTTTGGAGATGAATCAACAATTGTCCGCTGCAGATCCTAAAGAATTATTTGGCGTGAAATCACAGAACAAGCCTAATTTAGAAGCCGTGAAAGATGTCTTGAATGGGATGCCAAATATTTCTCAGTTTCATGATGTTCCTGGATCTACTGTATTAGATGACCAGGGCACTCCAAGTAATATAGAAAATGATATTTATTTCTCACTGGCTAACAATGATCTTTATGCAAGTAAGGATTTTGGTGGAGTCTCGGAAGGGAAACATCTCAAGAAATCTCTTTCACAACCACTAGATAATGTTAATGGTCCGCTAAGATATGAAAGTGATCCAAGTCAGAAGCCTTATCCTGTGGGGAATAGACCGCTTCTTTCTGTGTCTGATCTCAGCCTCAAAACTCAGCCTTCCCGCCTACCGCCTCCTTCGAGGCCACCACCAGCTTTAACATCAAAGAAGGGAGATAATAATAATTTTAATTCAAAACTCAAAACGTCCAAGAGCTATGCATTTGAAAGGATGAAAGGTGACCAATCACCTCCTTACTTTGATGTTGAGATAGATGCAGGTTCATCTGCTGCTGCAGATGCTGCAGCAATGAAAGATGCAGTGCAGCAAGCTCAAGAAAAGCTCAGAAGTGCAAAAGAATTAATGGACCGAAAGAAAGATGGTCTTCAAAGTCGTTCGAAGCTAAAGATGGAGAATAATGTAGGATATAAGAAGGGAAGGGTAAATGGGGGTGATAAATTGAACGATTCTGGAGGGGACAGATTGAAGGGATCACTTGAAAGAGACAATACTATAACAAGACACGAGGTAAGAGAAGAAAATGTAAAAGATGCAGCTGGGATTTCGGAGCCAAATGCCCATTCCTGGGGGTCTAAAAAGAACTACAATGTCATCCTTGAATCTTTTGAGCTGAAGGAAAATGGTGATATTGTACGAGAAAGAGAGCCTTGTGGATTGGGGGAAAACATTAAGAGACAAGAAACTCTTGATAGGTCTCACAAGGACGAGGGACACCTACAGGAATCTACTGTTGTTCATAAGACTAGCAAACGGAGGGAGACAGAAAAGAGGGTTCTAGTTAGCCAGAAGCACAGTAACATTAAGACACCGAATGACTCTGATGAAAATGAATTGTTTGAGAACCTGATAGAAATTCAGTTAAAAGATAATGATATGGAAATTGGGGAACAAGTTGTTACTGAAAATTGGCTTAAAAATGATAAAGGAAGGAATGGAGATGACATGGGACCAGCCTCTTATGTCTGGGAAGATTATGAAGTTGGACTTGAAGAAGCTATTGAGAAAGAATATGAAAAGGGACTAAAGAAGACTTTAGAGCAGGATGAGAGAGGTTTTCAGCAATCAGTCGTTCCTGAAATAGCAATGATGCATAGTGAAGAGAAAGCGGTTCATGAAAGAGAAGGCGAGAAAATATTTAAAGATCCTCCCCAGTCGGAAGAGCATGAGAAGGTATCCATGAAGGCTACCAAGCAGGAAGAAAGTGACATAATATCACAAATGTCTTCAGAGCAGGATAAAAACAAAAAGGAGCAAACATTGGATCACAATTATAAAATCTTACGGGAAGATTTTTTGCATGAGGAAGATAAGATAAAAGTAGAGGAAGCTACTGAGGAGGAGGGAGCTTGTGTAAGGGATGATAAGGTGCAGATGCTAAATCATGCCGTGACAAATGAAAAGGTTGAGACAATACATGAAAAGGATTGCCATTTGGAAGAAAGTAGAAAATTGCAGAAGGACCAGGAAAGGGTAGAAAGTGAAAATAAGGAGGAAGCGGTTTCAGAAAACAACGGCATTGATTATGATCAAGAGGGTTCTAAGTTGAAACAACATAACTTAACCAAACGGGAGAATTCAGAGGCATCAGATTTGGTATTCCAAGTGGATGATAATGAGACGTTACAAACTACTGAAGACCTGCAGCAGGATATACCCAGTGAACAGAGTGAAGCAACCCCAGAAATCCCAAATTCTGCTAAGAACCGTAGAGATAATGAGAAGGTAGAAGAAACTGTTGAGCAAATACATGAGGTGGGTGAAGAATCGTTTTCTTCATCTGGGTCAAACCAGAATGATTTGCAAGATTTAAAGGTTAAGGTAAGAATGGAAGATGAAACATACTCAAATTCCTTGAATGAAAGTGCAGGAAAAACATATGGTATCAATGGCATTGGACAAACACCACCCGAAAATGATAAGAAAACAAATGATTTGACTTCCGAATCAAAGAATGGTATTAATTTCGTTTGTAATCATGGAGGAAAGAGACCAAATGGCCAGGAGGGTCAAGCTCGTTTTCAACCTGAAGGAACAGATACAACTACAACTACCTCTCCTCGAGTTGCCAAGGAGTTGGTGGAATCTGGAACAAAACCTATAAAGGGCAAAGGTGACTCATTTAGAAATATAAACAGAAGTATGGAAAGGAAGGATGAGATTCATAGCAAGGCAGTGTCAGAGAACAGGGGAAAAGAAGAAAGGTTGCAGAGAGTTAGAGAGCTAGAGAATGAACGTTTAAGGAAGATAGAAGAGGAGAGAGAAAGACAAATAGAAAGAGAGAAGGATCGGATGGCAGTCGATAGAGCTACCCTTGAAGCTCGTGAAAAGGCATTCGCTGAAACCAGGGAGAGATCAGAACGAGCTGCTGTGGAAAGAGCAACTGCAGAGTTCAGACAAAGAGCCCTGGCAGAGGCTCGAGAAAGATTAGAAAAAGCATGTGCTGAGGCTAGGGAGAGGTCCATAGCTGAAAAGTCAATGGAGGGAAGGCTCAGAGTAGAAAAGGCAACTGCAGAGGCTCGAGACAGAGTAGAACGATCAGTTAGTGATAAATTTTCCGCTTATCAAAATAACGGAATGAGACAAAATTCGTTACCCTCTGTGAGTGTCTTCTTCTTATACTGACTATTTTGGTTCTTAGGTGCATCCTGACTAATTGGATGGTAAATGGCACAGGATCTTGCAGGGTCTTATAGTGGATTAAGATATTCTCAGTCTGTGGCACAGGGTGGTAAGTTATACGTGACGCAAAAAGTACCTAAAATAGCTATTGGTCCTGAAATGTCTTTTACTACAGTCATCGAGCTTCAACCATATCTAGTATTTGCTATATATTGCAAATGTTTGTTCTGCATATATCACCTTTTTATTAATTACAAATTATTCTGGTACTAGTAGGAGGTGAAGATGAATCACCACAGCGGTGTAAAGCTCGGTTGGAAAGGCATCAGAGAACAGCTGACCGTGCTGTAAGTTTACTCTCACTTAATCTCTCTTAATCTCCTCACTTTGTTTTCTATTCCCACGGCTAATTTTCAGATAATTATTAGGCAAAAGCTCTCGAGGAGAAGAATATGAGGGATCTCGTTGCTCAAAAAGAACAAGCAGAGAGAAGCGTAAGTATCTATGAAATGGAGTGATTCTTGAACTATGCAGCTTTTGCATGATTGTCTTATATCTGTGCTTGTGATTATCAGAGATTGGCCGAAGGTCTTGATGCTGAAGTAAAAAGATGGTCTAGCGGGAAACAAGGCAACCTGCGCGCATTGCTTTCGACATTACAATATGTATGTGTTCTTATATATCCTTCAGGACAGTCTTTCAATAGACGATAAAACTTAATGCATGATCATTAATATCAAAATTATTGATTTTCAGATTCTTGGGTCTGATAGTGGTTGGCAGCCAGTTCCATTAACTGAAGTTGTTACTACTGCTGCTGTAAAGAAGGCTTACAGAAAAGCCACTCTCTGTGTCCACCCTGATAAATTACAACAACGTGGTGCAACCATTCAGCAAAAGTATATCTGTGAAAAGGTTTTCGATCTTCTCAAGGTTTGTAACTACTATCCTTCTGGTTTGTTGTTGTTTGATCTTCTACTTTGATGATCCGTAAACCAACTCAAGTACTTAACCTTATTTCCAGCTAAAGGTTATAACATTATTTCTCTGGTTAATATGCTTGTCGTTTGTAATCAAATAAATACTATTTTGTTACTACAAACTTCGATTCCATAATTTCACATCATCTCCCTGCATTCATATAACAAGACCCATTGTCTACCTTCTTAGG
The DNA here is from genome assembly GCA_963921325.1 of Logfia minima. Taxonomy (NCBI): domain Eukaryota; kingdom Viridiplantae; phylum Streptophyta; class Magnoliopsida; order Asterales; family Asteraceae; genus Logfia; species Logfia minima. The sequence goes on from OY992768.1 coordinate 11,209,411, forward strand.
ACCTATTGAGCTTGAATTGTGAAAAATCTGTACCTAGAGGTGCCAAAATGGGTGGGTTGCATGGGTGGGGTGATATGTCAGGTTGGGTCACCCCACGAACAATTTTTCCTCCATTTTTATAAATATATATGCATTGAACATGATTTGAAAAGACCATCTTTTTACAGTAACAATTGACCCCTTCATATTTGGGCAACCTTTTTGACACAATAAAAGTATTCTTTGGGCAACCTGTTTTGACACACAGTAAATAGATCTAAGTTGCCACTTCTAAGGCTCCAACTCATACACAAGTCTTTTAAATATTAGGTCTTCCATCCAATGGGCATGGCCATCAAATGAACTGATGCCACATTATTTGAATTTGAGACCTGATGCATTAGACAAAAGACCCATGGGGATTGACCACTAGCTAACCCTTTAATTCTGTCTTGCTGATAAGATTAACACATAAATAGAGGGGGTATATTCAATTTATATTAACATCTCGACCAACATCTTCAAATCTTCGTTTTGTTGCTATATTTTTAGGAAGCTTGGAACAAATTCAACTCAGAAGAGCGGTAGCTGTTCCGTTTAATCTTTTAAAGGGAATGCACAGTTTATATGACCTTTTGGAACGATTTGCAATTGGTTTTTGAAACTTGTAGATCCTTGCATTCCTGTCTCCTGGTAACTCTAGTTTTTTTTTTGATGTAAAGTTAAGTTTGCCCAGATGTGCAGTGATGAAGGAAAGGGTACCATTCCTAGCAAAATGAAATTTTAATTCATGGATCCTGTAAACTGTGTATGAAAAATGATTACTTTGCAGGATACATTAAAGTTGGCTTCCTATATGTTTTCTAGGAGATAGTAAAACTACATTTGGAATTCGTACGTTATTAAGTATCAAGTTTAAACAAAAAAGTTCAACAAGTACATATTATTTTGTCAATATCAATACAGCTCCTGATAATAGTTAAGAGATTTAACACAAAGCAAGTCGGGTTACTTTAAACTTTTGACCCTATTCTTTTTAAGGTCACTTCTAAAATTATACTTATTCGATTTGTTAGAGATAAAGACATTACCCTAGTTCATTTATTTACAAGTGGCTACTCTTATATGTTTTTCGTTCTAATGTTTACGACCACCACTTGCTTTACAGATAACGTAACCTCGCAAACGTCCATGTCGCAGGGTTTACGTGGTTGGTGAGGTGGTGTTTGATAGTGTCCTTGAAGGGGACACTGTTGTCTCCAAATAATCCAACAGATGTTTGATTTGACCATTTATATTATAGATGATGATTTTTACACCATTGATAATTTATATCAACATCAATTGTATTGACAAAGTAAAGTTATGATTTGCACATTACTTATTACTAATACAAATAAGAAGGCTTAACTTTGACACTCCGAATCGTAAGCCAAATGGATGTCTAAGTCTCTCAATTTTCAAATTCGATCAACTCAGTAAGAATAAGAAACTCAACCAGATTGCTTCGGTTGGGATGAGTAATGATTCAGTTGATTTCAACGAAAATGAAAAATCTGAGGTGTATCATTTGGTCCTTGGTAGTGTCTTTCGCCATTTGGGTTCCAGATAAATATTCAAGGTGACATCATTCGTTAGGTAGTAAGTTTGAAATTAGTTAAAAGTATAATGACATACTAGCAAACTACATAGCGCGATGCGGTGGAGAAACTAAAGAGGAGGAAACAAAATTGGTCACTAACGATGACTTGCAATAGTAAAGGAAGCACAAGAGCATTGTTACATACACTTCATTATGTGTTTGTGGACGAACATAAATTTATTAATAGAGAAAGATGAAAAGGGTAATAAAGTAACTTTTCATGTTAAAATATTTAAGTGTAAATGAAGTTTATGTAACACAAAAAAATATACATAATTAAAACAAAAAGTGATCGTGACGGAGTGGTTATCGGGCATGACTAGAAGTCACGTGGGCTTTGTCAGCCAAGTTTCGAATCCTGCCGTCAATTTACTATTTTGCGTTACTTGAAAAAAATTTCAATACAATTTCAAGAAAGAATTATTTATTTGCAAAAGGTTAAAAGGCAAATTGGTTACTGTACTTTGCGAAAATGTTCATATAGGTTACTATACTTTGAAAATGTTCATATAAATTATTGTAATTTAGGAAATGTTCATATGAATTACTGTATTTTATAAACATGTTCATATGGGTTACTATACTTAAAAATGTTTATATGGATTACCGTAGTTTGTGAAAATGTTCATATGGGTTACTGTACATCTAATTACCTATCAAGGAAAAAATGTCTTGTTGTACTATGTTTCTCTCTTAGTATTAGTTGTTGGAGGGACATAAACTATATTTATAAAGTGAATTTATTTTCAAATTCTTAAACACTTGTATTAATTAGATGTACAGTGACTTATGTGAACATTTTCGTAAAGTACAATAATCCGTATGAACATTTTTAAGTATAGTAACCCATATGAACATTTCCGTAAAGTACAATAATCTATATGAACATTTTCAAAGTATAGTAACCTATATAAACATTTTCACAAAGTACAGTAACGAATTTGTTTATTAACCCTTTGCAAAATATTTAACTTTAACAATGCTCGATGATCCTACATATTATAAATTATAAGTTACGGTATCAATCATAAACTTTTCTTTTTCTTCTACAAACACAACGACACCAAATGAGTTTGAACTGATTACACAATGTCACCTTTTTTTTCTTCTACAAACACAACACGGTTCTTCAGCGGTACACATCACGGGAGACAATGATGGTGGAATGTGTTGGTGGCGGTGTTGGGCACTGTGTTTGGAAACGAGATAAAAATAACCACGAAGAAGTTATAGTTTCACCTTCATGTATTCGTTCATAGATTGAAAAAGGGTGTCGATCGACCGTATTTTATTTTGAGTGCAAATCGAAGAAGGGTTTATGGGTGATTAATCTTTAACACTCTGACATAGGTATAAACCCGATTTGAGATTAACTCAATCAATGGTGGCTAAATGATTAATTGTCGAAAATATACAATGAGATCTTTTTGAGTGTATGAGATGCTTGAAACGAATAAAAACAAACCCTAATTTATATAGTGATATCATACCTTCTAGAAAGTTCAAAAAGGAGGTCAATTAGTTAATCTGTATTGATATGGAAAAATAAGATAGGTCGACCAAGTTAATGGGGTGACTATGCAAATAATACCTGAATGAATATTCCCTTTTGTAGTATGTGTCAGACCTTGTCGGGGAAACATGCAGTGTGTGTGTTAGCTGTTCTTCAAAATTAAATATCTCAAAAATTGGTAGTCAAAAAATTATTAAAATTACACCATAAAAATCGGTTTTCTCTCTTCAGTTAGACATCTCACATAATATACTTTTGACGAACTTTTTTTTCCATTTTTTGGTGGGTTTTAAAAATAACTATCACATTTGTTACCAACGACTATCACATGTGATACCAGCGACTATCACATGTGTTAACAACGACTATCACACGTGATACCAGCAAACCAACAATTCTCACATGTGATCGTCGTTTTCAAAACCTACCAAAAAATGAAAAAAATATACATCATAAAAACGTATATCATGTAAATGTCTAATCGAAGATAAAAAATTTTGTAATTTTTGTAGTGCAAGTTTTATAATTTTTTGACTAGCCATTTTTGAGATTTTCAATTTTTTAAAATATAAGAGGTTTTGTTATCTTGATAGAAATAGACGATTGAAATTGATTTCTCTATTCTTACAAAAATTTTCATTATCATTTGAATTTTTCTCTTAATACTTTATCACACATTATTGAAATGGTCATTTCATCTACTACTTTTATTAATAAATAAACTAGTACAAGACCCGCACAATGCACCGGAATATATAATTCAATATTAAGTAGTAAAATGGTAATAGTGGTACATCATTACTCGTCAAGCAAACACATATAAAAAGTAGTTGCACATTAATTGAGCAATTTGTTGTTGTTATGTAGAGTTAATTTGTCTTTCTCAAATATATAGTATATATATTAGTATAGATTCGCTGAGAACTTTGTATCATCATTTATGTAGCTTCCAACAATTATACATGAGTGTAAGAGACAATTCAACATCGATAACCAGAGTCATATAGTACATAATACAAGTTACATTAAAATCATATGCTCTTTTATAAATTTAATAATATTGAAAATTAGATAAAAATATCATTTGAAAATTCAGACTTGTTTATTAAAAAAGAAACATATTATAAAAATTCATTACTTATATTATTTTTGTAAAATTGTAACTAAGTAGACAAATAAGGATAATAAATAACATTTATGTTTTCGCATTATATTTACTTAAATTATATTGTATATAAAGATGATTGAATAATATATTTAATAACACTTTCTATATTTGCGTGGTCAATTGAGAGTTTTAAAGTAATTTTCGATCTTACGAAAATTAAGATCCAAGATAGGATTGTAAATGGTTTATACGGAATATTGATATTGATATTGACTTGAATCGCAATCAGAATGCCAATCACAATTACCGTTAATAATCAATAATATAATATTTAATGAATACATATGCATCACATTTCATCACAAACAATGGTCATGATTTAAACATAACCCTCTTTAACTAAAGAGTGAAGACAGACATGATGCTCGTCCCAAAAAGGAATCTGAGAGTTGACCTCATCTTTTAGATAGTGATTTTCGTAGTTTAGTTTTTATATTAGTAATGATAAAAATGAAATTTTTATTTTAATATTAATTAATTTTTTTATCAAATAATTAGAATTTTATGTTTTTTAATATGAAATAATTTAAATATATATATATGATATACAAATTAAATTTGTATATCACAACCATTATAATTTTTATTTATGATAAGCACTATAAATTTTTTAGTGTGATACACAAAGAATTATAAAGTTGTGGTACACAAATTTAATTTATATATTATACATATATTTTTTCAAAAACTTTTTATTTCATACTAAAGAATATAGGTATCTAATAATTTTGATATAAATTTTTTATTAAAAATTAAATTAAATTAATATTAAAATATAAAATAAAGAAAATTTAATCTTACAACTGCTGTAAGAAACTAAACTAAAATTGTGAAACTAAATCTATAATATAAGTCCACTCTCCACGACTACTTTAATTTAGAGGATTGGGTCAAATATCTAATTTTTGGTATTTGGATTTTCATAACTTAAGACGATGAAACTACAAAGTAGCATTCTAATAAACATCGTGATCTGATTTCCAAAGTCAAAGTATTAATTGGTAATTTTTGTACACACTAATTTAAACTAACTCGAAACCTTCACAAAAAATAGTGGAGGTCAAGAGTTAGTACCCCTTGCCAGGATCTAAGAAGCCGCAAATTACACCAACAATTTTATCCTTTTGCCAACCAAACCTTTTTATTTTTAAACAGCAAAATTTTATTCATTCATCTGAAACATATACGACTCAATATGGCTATGCACAATCAATCTCTTTACTAGATCACACGTTTACCTTCACCGTCAACCGTCATCAGAAGCAGCTCAAGTCTATCGGAGGCTTAAAGCGAACTTTTAAAATGAGGCCTTTTTTATTAGAGATTTTTACTTATTCTATTTTATATAAAATTTATTTTTCTCGCTTTTTTGATGCAAAATCTTTAATTACGTCATTGAAATCAATTTCGTTTACTAACTCATTTTCAATTGATAAAGTAGCTAATACATTTAACTTTTCTTGTGACATTATCGATCTTAAATAGTTTTTCACAATTTTAAGCTTTAAAAAACTTATTTCTGCTGAAACAACTGTTATGAGAATAGTTAACATAATTCAATTGATTCTGTTACTACTTAATCAGATGAATCTTTCTATCGGATCAAATTCACAATTCAATGATGAATTGATGAATTTTAATGATTAAAGTAGCACAAACTTTCAAATACCCATTTTTTTTTGTCAAAATTGCTCAAATTCCGCTTGAATATGTTCAATCAACTAGTTAAAATCAATCCTAAACTTGATAATCCTTGCTTTGATACCAATTGTTGGAGCGAAATTGAGTTTATGATGATAATTGATAGAACAATCTATGTATATGTGTACGTATATATATATATATATATGTATATAGAGTGAATTTGGTTGAATATGTTATATTGGAAATTGTCAAAAGTTATACAAGCGTTCTTAGCGTTTGTGTACAAGTTTGAGTATTTATACTCCTCGCACAAATCATTTACTTATCTATTACAATGTTTACAATCTCAAAGTATCTATTTCTAACATCCACACTAGTTTGATTTTTAGTATCAAAATCATTTTTTTGATTATTTAATTCTTCTTTCACATTCACTTAATTATCATCTATATTAGTTTGATCAATTGAAAGACATTCATTCGTAATATTTGATATATTTTTTGTGGCTGTTACAAATTTATCTAAGGCCCCCCTTTGAGATTCCACTAAAGCTTCTTGTTTTCGTTTCTTTTGGAATTTCGAGTAACCAAATTCATATTTACGAGTTGCCATTGATAAATCTAAATAACTATTAGACACTTATCACAATAAATAACTATAAAAAAGGAGCGATAGAACCTAAAAGAGATGTCGGAGAACACAAGTGGCAGTAGAATGCAATTGTTGCTATCTGTTATCCACAACTTTTCGAAATTGTGGAAAAAGAGAAGGTAATTTTTTTATTTACCTAATTGGCTATAATGGGTATTAATCAAATAGGCAAATGAGGCCCTAATCTAATGGGGCTTTAATAAAATGTGCACGTGTGATTTTTTCTTTATTTAATTTAGTGTCTTATGAAATAAAAAAGTTTACCCATTATATATAATTATAAAGAAATATATAAACAATAATAAATGTTTTTATATATAAATACATATATATATATATATACATACGGGGCCTTAAAAATTACGGGGCGTAAAGCGGTTGCTTTACTGGCTTTACCGTTGAGCCACCCCTGACCGTCACTAAGATGCACCATATTCCCACCATATAACATGTAGGTATGTTTGTTGGTTAACAGTTGTGTTTCTTAACTAAAACTTATGTTAGTTTGTCTCTCATCAACGGTTTTAAGTTTTTAACCATTTTACATGTTTTCTCACAAACTGATTCTGCATATAACATAATCATTTGGTCTCATCCGAAATTACAAAATCATAACATAATCACTTAGTTAGGTTGTTGGGTCTTAGTTAATCCAACACAGGGGAAGATGTAGAAGAGGGTCACGGGGTACAATGTTTTTTACCTCTCAATAATTATCTCATAGCTCCGCCCATGACCCTACATATATAGTTGTTTCTAATTCATACTTGACGACTATAATTTACTTTATCATCAATCGCTAGAATGTGACGCTGAATAGCTTAGTAACTGTTATGAGTCATATTGACCCACAACCCTACTTTTGATCTATTTGATGCAGTCTTTGTTATTTGTTATAATCATAAAAGTAAAAAACAAACGTATATGTGGTTTTGTGGTACAATTGAAGTAGGATACTAAGACTATACAACGACCGTTTGATCATTTTGTCCTAATAATTAAAAAATAATGTAGAAAATCATCAACGTTCATCTCTTGTCAAATGCCAAAGAAAATAAGAAATAAACCCTAAGTAGTAACAAGCAACTCCAATAAAAACAAGGATGTGTACCAACAAATTCGAGCTATAAGCCTCATGAACAATTGCTTCCCATGCCCCATACCACAAGACCAAAAAAATTGACCCTACGATTGTGCCCAAAGCGACTTGGTTGGTAGTGTGATAACCTAGTAAAACCCGTTGCCAAGACTGTGTGCACAAGTAATAAATATGAGTAGTCTTACTTAGGCAAATTAAAAATTGAAGCTATAAGTAAGCTATTAGCCTATCATCTATGAATCAAAGCATAAATATTAACTGTTGGTGTACATAGATTAACTTGACTCGTCAAAAGGGTGAAACTTGATATAATAATGAGAATTTGATTACTCAGTTGAGACAAAATAGTTAAGGACAAGTGTTCATAATCATGTATACGTACCAGATATAAACCAAGCGCAATAATAAGAATGCCGAGGATAGACGTAATTCCATTCACTCCCATCCATTCGACCACTGTCATAGCAAGCAATAAGAATAAGACACAACACGTTAAAAGTTAGATAAGATAAAAAAGATTAACGTTGGGTTCAGTTAGAGAGTAACATAAAGAATGAGATCAGTAATTATATTCTATCACAAATAACTTCTTTTGAACGTTAATACTCTCGTTGTCTCGAATTTAATACAGATAAAAAACACACGGTTTACTTTTGTGTAAAGTGACTGTTTTACCGTTTCTTTTTGTTAAATGATTGGCGTTTGTTTTGTTGACGGTACATATATTAGTGGTCATATGGGAAATAAATACCCGTCTTATTTTGGAAGTAAAACAATAAATTCGAAACACTACTCGTGATCGGTTTGAAAAGGAGATGTTATTACCTGATAAAATCACGAATACAAGACTGAAAAATATGTATTGGGCATGCGAAGATGGCATTACATGGCCTGAACTCATTTGCGTACAATGTTGTTCTTCTTTCAAGATACGCTTCAATGTGATCGATAGTATAAAGTTCGAAATAGACCCTGTTGCAGCCCATAATGCAAGACCATCATGCCTCAACAGAATCAACCCACCAAAACTTAGAACTACAACCCATTTACTCTTCAACCATTTCAAGAATTATTAAACCTTAAGACTAATAAAAACTATTCCTTTCGGAATATAGTGAAATAAATGTATGAAAAACAAAATTAATACCAACCAAACGATTAACAGTAACATGTATCCCACCAGTAACATGTAGGGCCAATACTTTTTTCGTAATCATAACCACCAATGATCCTAGTCTCTGTTGATCGTGCCGCCATTATTTTCTTGCAAGTAAATGTAGATCTTTTATAGGTACGAACATTGGGAATAGAATAGAGAGTTTTAGGAAGAAGATGATTAAACACGCGATTATGGTTCAAATTTCGAGGTGGGTTTGTGAAGATCACAGATGACATAGTGTAATTTGAGGATCAGCAGGAAGTGATATAGAAAATTTTATTCAGCCAAAAATGATGGTACGCTCCATGAGCTAAATATACGGAAATGAGCTAAGAATATACTCCAAAACAGGAATCTGAAACAGGACCTAATATTGATTCCGAATAGCTTACTTGCTTCATTAATAGAAAACCATAAGATGTTATACGGTTAACCAGATTAACCCAAATTCTTATTAGAGTAGGGTTATTAGTTATTATAATAATGCTGAATCAGATACCTGTTGACCCGAATAACCCAATTAAGCCTAGGATCACTTAACCTAAAAAAAATGCAGGTTAAAATGCAAGTGTACAACATATTAAAAGCTAAAAAATTCTACATTTCTATCTCCAACCATTATGAGCCAATGCTATCAAATCCACAAAGTTTCTTCTCCAGAACCCATATACTATTATTCAAATATTTTGAATCTTTTCACAAAGAGATAAAAAGAATTACATCAAAATCTAATCATTAAAGTTGTTGCGATTCTCATAGCGAGAGAGTATATGATGCCTACACTGTACTACAATCTTTGGATCATGTCGAACAATCGAGAAATGTTGAACATTATCCATCAATCTTCACCTTTTATCCAATGCTGAATGACATGCGAAATAAACCCTATGCAGAAACAAGTAGCTCCAACAATAACAAAGATTCGAGCCCACAAACTGGAATTATATGCCTTATGAACAATTGCTTCCCATGTCCATAACCATAATACTGAAAAGATCGACCCCACAACTGCACCCACTATTACTTGATTGGTAGTGTGATAGCGTAGAAATGATCGTAGCCATGACTGGATAAATGACAAATATGAGACAAATAACATCATGACATAAACATGTCAGATATAGAGGCTGAATTAGTCACAATAAAGCAAAAGATTGTCATCATTCATGAACTAAAGCGAAAAAAACATTATTTTGATGTGCATCTACAAATTGGTTCAGTTTCAAGTGTTTAGTAAGACAGGTTGGGTAATAAGTCACAATGGGTTCAGGTCAAAATGGGTCGGGTAGGCCGGGATGACGATTCAAAACATTTTCTTTCGACATTTTATTTATTATAGAAACAATTAATATATTAGATATGATTAAAGAAATTTTAATGCTTTGTGATATGATCTAGGCAATTTTTGACCCATTTGACAAGTTTTTTTTGAAAAGCCAGTTATTTCAACTTTACTTCTTTGACCCCGAACAAATGAAACCCGACTTGAATTGACCCATTTCATATAAATGAGCTGAAAGAAATGACGATATAATCTACATACATAATATGAACCGAGCGCCAGAACAAGCATGCTTAGAATAGCCGTGCCTCCATTCAATCCTTTCGACTTAACTCCTGTCATAAGAAGCGTACAGAAAACATTATCAAAAACATTAGAAAGTGTTTAAATGTTAGATTTTATAGACGTTCCTCACGGAACTAAGTCTCAATGAAGTTTGAATACGATCAAGTTGAAGTGCTACCAGATAGAATATAACACACAAGCATGAAAAAGATGGATTGGGCATGCGAAGATGGCATTCCGTATTGGGCATGCGAAGATGACATTCCACCTCTTGAATTCACTTCGGAAACAGGCCGTTCTTGCTTCAAAATCTGCTTCAAAGTGACTGATAGCAGAACATTTAAAACAGCCCCCATTGCAGCCCATAATGCAAGAGCATCATGCCTCAAAAGAACAAATCCACCAAAACTTGCAGCAACAATCCATTTACTCTGCAATCAATTTAATGCATTTCAAGAAACCATTACATTTCTATATCATGAAAAACCAATACCTATATCAATTTATTTAATCAAAAAGTCAAAAGTCCTATTGTTCAAATTGGACCACTCAATCTTATATATATTGTTGCTCATTGAATGCTTCTAATATTTCAATTTCTACTCATTATTGTACAAATTTATCTATGTTAGCAATACCTCTTCCAAAAGTCATAATCCATCACAATTTTGAAGGTTGACTATGTAATCCATTTGGCACCCAAAAGTCAAAAGATCACATTTTCCCCAAAAATAGGCAATCATACAGCTACTAAACTGTTAATTAATTCATAATAAAGAAAAACAAACCACCAAAATCAATTCACGAAATCGGGATACGAAAGTAACAAAAACAGAAAGTACCAACCGAACGATTAAGAGTAATGTGTAGCCCGCCAACTATTTGATGAAATGACACACCACCTTTATCATCAATCAAAGCTTCTTGTTCTAGAGCAGCAGCTGCAGGACTAAATCCTTCATCACTTCCGACGAAACCAGTTTCAGTCGACTCAGATGCCATCGGTCTTTTGAGTATAAAAGATTTCCGATGAACAATTTCAGATACTTTTAAAGTGCGAATAGCGGGACTAGAAAAGGGGGTTTCCCGATGAGTATCGAAGTTAAGAAATTGGTTCGAAATTGGTGGTGGGTTTATGAAGATTGCCACCGTCGCCGGTGACATGTTGTAATCAGAAGAGTTGAGCAGGACATCGACATATATTCTATTATATATTTAGGGGCTGTGTATGTATAGCTGGTTACATTTGAGTCAGGGAATGAGAGGTTATTAATTGGACATCTACTTGTTGACGTGATAAAATACTTTACTTTTTCTTTTTCAAAAAAGAAAAAAGAAAAAAGAAAATAGAGAAAATAGCTATTATTATTATTATTTTATCAAATAAATAAAGTAAAAACAAAATAAGAGAAAAAACTATAATTTTACCTTTTCAGTACTATTTTGGATGTAATAAGCAAAGAATTGGTGTATAGCTTTGGATTTGATACAACCATTACTTAAAGATCACACTTCAAAAAAGGGTGAAGTTGAGTTCTCGTTTGTAGAGAAGAAGAAAGCATGTTTACTTATACTATATCTCTCTCATCTTATTTCTTTCTCATTTATACCCTACCCCCACCACCAACTCACACCTTCTACTACCGGCCGCTGGCCGTTGCAGCCAACCCCTGACCATCACTCCCTATCGGCCACCGCTGGATTCTGGCGACTCCAACTATTTGTTGCAATTGTTCTCTTAAAAACATTTTTCTCAAAATTTTCTTCATATTTTCACTGCATTTTGATGTTTGTTTTGTAAAACAACACAATATGAAGTAACAAAATATGCAAATGAAAACATCAAAATGTAGTATACATAACATAATATATAAATACAAAACACCGAATATGCAGCAGCAAAATCAGTAAACAAACATCAAAATGCAGAAAAAATAAAAACAAAATGCAGTATTAACATAACAGCATGATCCACTACCAACGACTAAATAAAAAAAATGCACCAACGAATCACACTTAAATTGTATTAACATACACATAACATGAATACAAAAAGACAAAAATTTTAACATAATTACATTTATCTAGTAGATCTGAAAAATAACCTACTGCTGCATATGAAAAAGGAAAAACCTAACAAGCATCATCTTTGAGCTCTAGATATAGAAAACAAATAGAAAGATCGGGTGTTGACGATAATAAATCAAAAAAATCAGAGCAAATGGACAGCGGCGATGGCGGCCGTCAGACCTCGGTGGTGGCGTTGGTCAGGTAGCTCGGTGGTTGCGTCATTCATTTGGGATTTTTGACATATTTTTAACAAAAAACGAATGATTACAAGTTCTTATTTAGAAGAAATTTTGCAATTACGAGTGATTAATGAGAGTTTGTGAGTATGTGTTTTTAAAATTGAGTGTGTTAGTATGTGTTTGCATGAGAGAAGAAGTGTATAAGTGTGTGTAATGAGTGTGTGTGAGAGTGGTTAGATGTGTGTGTTAGTGGTTAAAGATGCTCCTCGTCATAATGAAAACTGAAAAGGACAATCCTATCATAGAACTAACACTTTTAGCCCCTTATGTTTTAGCTATTTACATAATAAACCTCGTCCAACCTCAAATAATATGGATCGTAGATTATTAATTTGGAAGGCTAAGATAGCTTGTTGTCCATTCCCTCCAGTAAACCTATGCCCTCCTTATGCTAATTCCTCAAACGATATTTAGTTGTTTTATGTTAGCCGTGGATAGTTGGGAAGAACCAATTACAAATACATATTTTGTAAAAATCATAACTTGAGATTTTTTTAATCCGATGCAAAGTATGTTTTAAATATCGCACTTCAAAAAATATTTAGTTGTTTTGTACAAGTTGTTGAGAGTTTATATTTGAACTGATACATACTTTATGAAAATCGTCCATTTCGTTGCCAAATAAAGACATTACATCATAATATTTTACTACCGGACAACCATATTGTGAACGGACCACTACTTTGAAATTAAGGATTATCGTATAGAAAAATCACCCAAATACACTTATCGCAATGTTTCAACAAATATCTTTCCAAAAAGGTTTATTTTCACAAAATACCCATCCACTTCGCAACCGATTTGTTGTGGAATGCAAGTCGGTTGCAAAGTTGACTTTCTTTTTTCTTTTTTTTTTGAACGGCCAACCAAAGTAAGATTCATTAATAATGGTATAGACAACAAAGGTTGTTATACCCCATATTACAAACTCCAAAACAGAAAACAAGATTACATCAATCTTAGTTACGCAAAATAAAATTGCACCAATGATCCCATGTTAATGCCTTGTATCTTGATCGGTTCTTCATCCACATAAATGATAACGAACGATTTTCATCAATAATTAGTCTTAGAGAACCATGTTTCGAATTAAACAACACCTTATTTCTATTTCTCCATATGCACCATATTGAAGAAGCAATGATAAGATGAACACCATGCTTCCAATCCTTACTGCCTTTTAGTTTTAACGCCAACAACGGAAGCTCTTTCACAGACGAGAATGAGAAATCTGAGATTCTGCACCAATGCTTAACGAAATCCCAAATCTGACGAGCTAAAATACAATTACCAAAAGTGTGATCGGCTGATTCCACCTCAAGACTACAAGTAGAACATACTGTTGATTGTATATAAATATTCCTCATCACCAAGTTGCTTTTCGTAGGTAATCGATCAAGCCATAATCTCCATAAAAGAAAATTAACTTTTATCGGTACCCAATTGATCCATGTAAAACAATTATCCATGGCTTCTTCTTGCAATTCTCGAAGCTTTTCTCTAATTAATTTTACCTTAAACTTACCCATTACACAAGCCTCATTTTTCCATTCATCATAAGTTTCTTCCCATGCTGCCGTAGGAAGAAGTCTCACCAGATCATCTACCAAAGCATGTTCGGTTGGGCTCAATTGTCTAGCCCAATGGAATTTGATAGATTGACCCGTATTTGTAATCCAAAAACGATCTCTCAACAGGCACAATTTCTTAGCCTCCAATTGAAATAGGCTAGGAAATCTAAAGCGTAATGGAGTATCTAGAGGCCAATTATCGTACCAAAACAGAAGATTAGAATTCAAACCTGGCTTGACGTGGAACGAAGCTTGTAAGTCAAAACCAATTATGTGCAAATACTCGGATATATTACCAATCTGCTTCCATGGGCCAGGGACCGAGACCTTTCGAGGAATAAAATTCCATCCTCTGGACGAATTATGAATAGACTATATTACTTTCCTCCATAGCTTTCTCGGTTCGTGCTTGAACCTCTACCACCATTTTGATAGTATTGCCATGTTCATTTCCATTAAAGAACCTAAACCGATACCGCCATTATCTCTAGACGAAATCACTTTAGCATTGCCATGACTTTCTTTTTCTACCTTGTATTATGATATTAAATATTATGAAAAATGTAAATGGTATGGAATTTTGAAAACATACATGTAATTATAATACAATATGCTATAATTTTAAAGTTTGATTGAAAATTAAAAATTTTAAATATACAAATTGACAAAAATAAGAATAAAATTAAACATGTAAATAAAGATGTGAATTTATTAATGTCATAAAAATACAGATCTAAGGGTTAGTTTTATGTTGTATATAAAAGTTTAAAAATGTAAAATTTTGAAGAAACTAAAAGTTAAAGGCTTGGTGTGTTTTGACATCACGTTCGTCCCTTCCTTTCCGTCTATATGTGGCATCTCATGTAAGTAGTAACGGCTTAAAAGTTTGACCGTTTGAAGTTTGATCAATTTATCGCATAAGGACTCTGTAACTCTGTTTCTCAACCCGGCCAATGACTAAGCAAGTTGGTTCCCAGCCTGACTAGCGACCCGATTGTTGACAAGGAACATTGGCTTGTTAACCTACGGTCTCGCAAAAAGGCTACACCACTTTTCAACCGGAGCAAGAATCACCTACACAACTTCAAAACCCGCCTTACCTATTCTGCAATCCAACTATTGCAGACCTGTGGTGCTTTTTAAAGAATTGTTTTTGAAAAGAATATTCAAAAGATAATTTTATATTGGGGTATGTGGGTGATTTTCCCTCCTTGCAACTTATGTTACCTAATAACTTTTTTAATTCTAATATTTTATTCTCAACTTCTCGTGCCAAATACATTAATTTTAAATGTTGCGATGAAAAAGTGGTTAACCGAGTTGGTTAATCGAGTCGTAGGAACGATTACCTTTTTAGGTGTTCTGAAGATTGATGAAAAAAGAGAAAAAAAATACACACTATTTGAATATATGCAGCTTCACAAAAAAAACGTTGACACTTCTGTTAGAGGATATATTGATTCATTTATATAGAAAATCCAACACTAGCACGACCGTAAATTTTTTTATTAAATTGGACTAAGTGCTTAATGTATATAATTATGCGTCGACTTACTATATATATAATTAACAAAATTGACTTTCATTATCTATAACGCATAACTAACAAAAATGTAAGTCAGCGAATAGTTCTTTGCATATAGCCATTATCTATAACGTCTTATTAGACATTTTTCATATAGCCCTTTTTATTTTGTGGGGCAAATTTGTAACCCTAAAATATCATCAATTGGTTAAAACATAAGGTATTCTGAACTTCCACAAAGGGAGTCCAATAAGTTACATTGTACTACAAATCCTTAGATCATATTGACGATGCAAAATCCTCAATCTTCTACCTTTATCGAATGCAGAATAGCCATTGCTATAAACCATAAATAGAAACAAGTAGCTCCAACAACAACAAGGATTCGAACCCACAATCCGGAGTTATACGCCTTATGAACAATTGACTCCCATGTTCACAACCATGAGATCGAAAAAATGGACTCCACGAGTGCACCCACAACGACTTGATTAGTAGTATGATATCATTCTAACACTTGTAGCCATGACTGCATATACAACAAATACAAGACAAGAAACATAAAAATGTCAACTATGGAGCCTTGAAAATTAAACCAAGCAAATTGAATTGAAACATTGTCATCATTTGTGAACTAAAGTCGATAGAAGCTTATAGTAGTTCAGATTCCTAATCATTTAAAGTAAAAAAAATTAGAACTAAAGAAGTAGGTGAGGAGTTGCTATAGAACCAATTATTGCGATAGAAACTAAGATTACTAGAATGTCCCAAACTTTGATCAACTCGTCATCTGATTCTAGTTCTTCTACCCATAATAAACATTTGGAAACTGCACAACCAAATGCCACCAGTAATTCAAGTGCAGTATCTATTCAATCTCGATATTTGCCCGAAAGAAAAAAAATAAAATTGCTCATGAGATATATTATTCATATCACTTTGTTATAGGCTTATGGTATGCAAATGAAAAATCTTTAACAAACAATCCATCATTTTATTTATTTGGCATTCTGGCTAGAGTGTCTAAGACACTTTCTAGATGTAGCAAAACGGGTGGGCCAGATAATACATCAAAAATGTTTGCGGGTTAAAAAGGGTAAATGTCAGCATGAAAAAAGAGGGTATAGGCTACTTTTGACTCCTTATCAACAAAATACAAACCAAATTGTCCCAGTATCATGGATTGAGGTTGCGACTTTTAGTGTAAGTCATACAGATTAAAGCGTCGAACAAACTCTCAGCGTAAGTTTAAATATGTATGAGCTGACAAATATGTTATTACCTGATAGGATAATAGATACGATAGTGTAAAAGATGGTTTGGGCATGCGAAGATGGCATTCCGTGGCTCTTACTCCCTCCAGAAATGGGTTATTCTTGCTTTAAGGTCCTTTTCAAAGTGAATGATAGCATAACATTCAAAACATTCCTTTCCTTACCGCAATTTTATTGTACAAAGTACAGTATTAACCTATTTGCTCTGCAACAAGTAATGCGTTTCAAGAAACCATAAGAATTTGTTATCTCAACCATGAAAAATTATAATACATATAACAATTTGACTAATCATTATCATGCGATATAACCATAATGACAAAAATAATGATGATATTAGATAAAGAAATTAGCATACTCTTGCAAATGTGGTGTTTTCCCATTTTGGTACATATTTCAGTAAAAAATCCTATGATCACTCGGATTATATACGATATATTGTTCTGGTTGCATATTGAATGTTTGTATTTTTCAGTTTGTACATTTTATTGTACAAAGTTATCATTTTTGGCAATCTCTCTTCCAAAAGATCAAAATCCATATAACTTTGAGGTTTGACTCTAATCCATTTGACGTCTAAAACTCAAAGTTTGACCTTTTCTCCAACAGAGGGAAGTCTACAACAGTTGAAAGTGTTATTTAACGATTAACATTAACATAATGAATAAAGAAATAAGAAACAATAGTATTATAATCCCTTCAAAAGTCCAAAATACATTCAAGAAATCAGAAAATAACTATATGTAAAAACAACAATACCAACCATACGGTTAAAAATAGTATGTAGCCCACCAGTTGTTGATAAAATGGCACACCACCATTTGCAATCAAAGCTTCTTGTTCCAAAGCAGATATTGCCGCCGGACTGATACGTTCATCGCCTGTCTTCGGTGAGGTTACTAATTGAACATGTAGCTGTTTGACTTGAGGATTCAAATACGGGTATCTCAGGTTAAATTCGAAAAGGTCTAATTGGGTGTTTAAATTTTCATTTATATCAATTCAATGCGGTGGCCGTGAAGATGATACTAATAGCGGTGGCGGTATAACTGTATAGAAAAAGCAAATTATTTAAATTAAAATAGAAAGAAACCGTTAGCCGTATCTAGATTATAAAAATTAAGTATGAAAAGTTTAAAAATTAGAAATCAATTTTAATATTTTTCATATTTCTGATAAATTTATTCTAAACACGTTGATTTTTAGATGACAATAACATATTACTAGAATTGTAAATAAATTGTTAGTTGATTTATAATTTTAAACCTTTCATGATTGGTCTCTATAATTTAGATTCGACTAATAGTTTCATTTCTAATTTAGATAATTTATATTCAGTGAATTTATTTTTTATAATGTACTAACCAAACATGATTATGTCTGGAAATGGAATATGAAATCCTATTCCGTTATGCTAACCAAACACGTAACATATTATGTGAAACGGACTCTTAACTTTTTTGAATCAATTAATTCGTTTTCAATACTTTTTTTTTTTTTTTAACATAAATGTGTTAAGAGTGTTTATTTGTGAAAAAAGTGATTTTTAAGCTTATGTTTGACTTAACTATGAAAGTCTTAACTAAATAGACCTTAAACACAAAAATTGGCCACAATCAATGTAGTTTACTGATTTTGCAAATTACAAGCATAACAAAATTGTTGAAATAATATGTGTACAGTGCACTTATCTAAAGTAATTAGAAACGCCATACTATATTTCTTAAATAATTCTCTAAAGATATGAATGATAAATCATAGATTGAACCGCCAAATCGGAAAAATTGGGTGCGTTTGGTTTGTGAAATCGGATGAAATATGATAAATTTGAATTCCGACGGGTGTTTTGGTTCAAATTTCGAAAGGAATGAAATTTTTTAAATTCCATCGCATTCCTTTCTTTATCGCAATTCACATTCCTTTACTTGTCACCGCTGATTTCCTACGGAATTGAACCGATATAACAATAATCCGCGGGAAACAAAATTTCAGTTACTCACGCAGCTTCAGTTTCACTTTCAATCCGATCATGTTGCTCTCCAGTTTGACTATGATTTGTTGCTCATCGGTACTCAACTCCTGAACTCCATCTGATTACTCTACTTCTCAATTCATGTTATCTCCAATCACGAGGTTCGATTTTGATTTTGTTTACTATGTGTTTAATAGTTTCTATTTCTAGGTTTTTTGATCATGTATCCAATTTATTTGATTTCTAGGTTTAATTTATTGCGAGTTTAATCCATTTGATTCCTAGCTTCGATTATGATTTTGTTCATTATTTACTTAATTGTTTCTATTTCTAGGTTTTTTGATCATGTATTCAATCTGCTGATTTCTAGGTTTAATCTATTACGTGTTTAATCCATTTGATTCTCACGTTTCGGATATTAGTATTCTAATTTCGATTAAATTCACACGTATCAGATATCAATATGCCATGTTTTCATTATTACACTCTGATGTTAAATTTTAACCATGTTTATGCTTTGATTTCGATGATCAAATAGTGGTAACATTTAGGAATTGAGCTAAATGTATGATGAACCTTATTAGGTTAGGTTAGGATTTAACTCATATGTGTTATTGCTTGGCATAAATTAGGTTTTGATATGTCAACTGTATGAACCTACAACATAAATTGAAAGTAACTTGTAGAATCGCGATACAATGACTACAGGAGTAGCATATTACCATCAGTACCATGACAATTGTTACTTTGTGATATATGAACATGATTTTTTTTACTAAAATTCTTGTACGGACAAGTCATGAATATGTAGTAATATGATTATGCATGTGTTAGGAGAAGCTTGATGAGTATAGTGGTGGATGGAAGATGGAATGCAATGTCTATGCCAAGTTGCGATTTCCCTATATGTAGTAGGAGACACAGAGCTTCCATCTATGATCGGTCCAAATGTTGTGGTCCACCACAAGGAATCAACATAAATAGGACAATAGTTACGTTGTGGGTCGATTTCAAAACTATGGAAATAAGTTTACCGGTCAATAGATGCTCTTACTTCAATTCAAACTGAGATGCGCAGTGTTTATCAAGATGACAAATGAACAAACAGAAAGAGTCAAGTAATTTTAACGCATGTTATTAACAAAACAATGGCCTCCATTAAAGTTCCAACTTTGATTCATGTGAGTGATAGATATGATAATTAAGGGTGGAAAGTCATGAGTCAAATATAATTCTACATATGACAAGCCCTGAACTAACCCGAACCACATATTGAGGACCAAATATCAAAGTGACTCCACCAGCACATCCCACCCACCACCACCAAAGCTACATAGTGCACATTTCATTTTTGTGTGTCGGCTTTTCTTTTGGTCCTTGAATTTTTCCTTTTAAGCTTTACATTTTGCCATGATGTTTTTTACCCTTATTTTTGGCATCCACCAATCACCACCATCCATCAACACCCACCCACCAATCAGTCAATCACCACCTAAAAGGCTACAATTTTATTACCTTTTCGTACCACTTATTTGTTAAGTTTTTGTAAGTTTTCACGGCACCCGACTTATAACAGCGAGTGACTTGCCATCATTAAAGCTTGGACATATTTTTTGTTAACTTAAGTATAAGAAATGTATATAGTGGTATTAGGTTTCATCGTTTAGTTATGTCACGGTAATCATTTCAATGACATTTGATAAAAGAGTATTTTAATAATAGATACCAAATAACTTCTGGTTTAATGGTATGTGAGGAACTAACCTGTACAAGTTTAAGTCTCATTAAAAGACAATATACAGGTATCAAGAGGGAATGAGGGAAACAAATCTCAATCCTTGATTTCAATATCAATGAATTTTAAAAATCACAAATAATTTCAAAATTTAACATTTATCACAAATGAATGTTGAAAAACATTTATTTATGAAAAAATCAAGGGGTTAAGATTTGCTTTATTTCTTCCTCAAAATTTAAAGTTTCCCTATGAATCATTCCCCTATATATAACAGTTATACGTACATGCAACACGTGGGGTTGTTTCACACACACACTATTAAAAATACTTGTATCTAAACTAAGGGTGGCAAAACGGGCGGGTGAGCGGGTTTAGGCAGCCGGGTCAAAACGGGTTCGGGTATAAACGGACTCAGGTCTAAACGGGTATGGGTCTAAATGGGCTCGGGTCTACACGGGTATGGGTCTAAACGGGCTCGGGTTTAAACGGACAAATGAAAAAAATAAAAAATAAAACGAAAAATGAAAAAAAACAAAAAAACGTAAAAACAACAAAAACGAAAAATGTTTAAAAACGTAAAAACGTTTAAAAACGAAAAAACGTAAAATGACAAAAACAAAAAATGTTTAAAAATGTAAACGAAAAACGTTTAAAAACGAAAAAACGTAAAACGACAAAAACGAAAAATGTTTAAAAACGTAAACGAAAAACGTTTAAAAACGTAAAAAATTTAAAAACGAAAAAACGTAAAACGACAAAAACAAAAAAATGTTTAAAAACGTAAAACGTAAAAACGAAAAAACGAAAAATGTTTAAAAATGTAAAAACGTTTAAAAACGAAAAAACGTAAAACGAAAAAAACGAAAAATGTTTAAAAACGAAAAACGTTTAAAAATGAAAAAACGTGAACGAAAAAAACGAAAAACGTTTAAAAACGAAAAAACGTAAAACGACAAAACCGTAAAACGTAAAAACGACAAAAACGAAAAATGTTTAAAAACAGAAAAAACGACAAAAACGAAAAATGTTTAAAAACGTAAAAGCGAAAAAAACGTTTAAAAAAGACAAAAACGAAAATAATGAAAAAACGTTTAAAAACGAAAAAACGACAAAAGCGAAAAACTTTTAAAACGAAAAAGCGTTTAAAAACGACGAAAACAAAAAAACGTTTAAAATCGAAGGAAACGAAAACAAAAAAAACTGTTAAAAACGAAAAAACGTTTTAAAACGAAAAAAATAGTTTTAAAACGAAAAAACGAAAAAAAAAAGTTTAGAAAACGAAATTTAAAAAATAAAACGAAATTACAAAATATTATATTAGTTTTATTTTGAAGAAATAGGTGTTGTCCAATGGGTACTTAATGTTGAGTCCACCTCTACCCATATTGCCCATTAATTTTTTTAATTAAGCCCAGTAAGAACTATTATCAAAATATATTAAGCCCATAATTATGTATACATTTATTTTAAAAGTCCAGAATAGCCCAGAATTAAGCATCTGGACTTATTTTGCCACCTCTAATCTAAACTATTAAAACGTCATTTTGTATGATAAGAAATATTTATAATGAGAGTTTTTTTAGTAACTTCTTTTATAAAGTGTTCTCTTTGCAATTAATAAGTGTTCTACAATGTCTTCTAAAAGTTTTTCGTTGAGTAAATAAGTACTTTCCCCAGGTTCTTAACGAGAAAAAAAAAGTAAAAAACCAATGATTAATATATATCTGTATATCAAAAGCTCTATGTTTCTCTAAATATTTATCATGTTATGCAACTTTAATCTTATGCGATATATTCAAATTCATAAAATGTTATAAAGTGCATTTATGTTTCTTTATCAGAAAATTAAATTAATTAAGAATAAATTCTCAATAGAATATTAATTAGAAAAATTCATTTATTAAAATAGATGTACTTGTACAATTATATATAGGGTTAGTTGTAGGTTAATTTTCTAAAGAATTGCATAATTGACTGCCAGAACTCAATATATGATGATGAAAATGATCTGGTGATTCTATAATATCTTTATGTAAATTTGAGTTGAGTAATTTAACTTCAAGCTCCTTATTTTTTAACTATAATAATAATAATAATAATAATAGTGTAAAACCCTTTTTAATCATAACATTGTTTCTAAAAATAGTGTAATTTTACATCACGAGAAAATCCAAATTTACCCACGAGATTTTCTTCACCACAATTTTATGTGTTTTTGTAGTTTGAGCTTTTGACACTTCACAGGGCCCAATAGGCCACAGTTAAATGGACTTATGACATCTACATCTACGGGCCTTAATCAACCAGGTTGGCCCATCTCAATACCCAGTAAACCCGACCCGGATTCACCAGTACCCATCACCGTTTTCTGCACATCACCACCGCCACCATCTTCTCAATCAAACCAATTTTATGGAGTTGAATGGCAATTAAACTCAAAATCCATTCACAATCTAACCTCAACAATGGCGGAATCTACCACCAGGCCACCGCCGTCGTACGCTCTATCCTTCACCGACAACAAATCAGGCCGCTACTCCCAACAGGACGAGAATCCGTTCGGCGGAAAATGCTCTTGTTTGACGGTAGCTCTTTGCCCCTGTCTCGTATGTTTCATTCTAATAATAATTATAGTTTCAATAATAGTTACAATCAAATTCCATTTATTTTGCCACACTCCTATTGGATCTCACAGCAAAAAATGTTAGTACTTTCAAACCCTAGGGTTAAAATTAGGGGTTTCTGTGTAGCTACAAATAGCAATAGCAATAATAATGATAATGATAAAGAAGTAGAAAGGGTTTGTAAGGTAATCGACGAGTTATTTGCATTGGATCGAAATATGGAAGCGGTTTTAGACGAGTGTGGGGTTAGGTTGACTCATGATCTTGTCGTGGATGTATTAGAAAGCTTTAAACACGCTAGGAGGCCCGCTTTTAGGTTTTTCGTTTGGGCGGGGAAACGACCGGAGTTTAGTCATGATTCGAGAACATATAATACGATGATGAGTATACTTGGAAAGGGTAAACAGTTCGAGACTATGGTTTCATTGCTTGATGAAATGGGTGAGAAAGGGTTGTTAACTTTGGATACGTTTCAGATTTGTATTAAAGCGTTTGCAGCTGATCGACAGAGGCGGAAAGCGATTGGGGTCTTTGAGTTGATGAAGAAGTACGGTTTTAAAGTTGGGGTTGATAGTGTTAATGTTTTGCTTGATAATCTTGGTAGGGTTAAGCTTGGGAAGGAAGCGCAGATTTTGTTTGAGAAGTTGAGAGGTAGGTTTACGCCAAATATAGAGACGTATACGGTTTTGTTAAATGGTTGGTGTAAAGTTGGGAACTTGTTGGAGGCGGGGAAGGTGTGGAATGAGATGATAGATTCGGGAATGAGTCCTGATATTGTGGCGCATAATACGATGCTTGAAGGGTTGTTAAAGGTTCACAAGAGGTCGGATGCTGTGAAGTTGTTTGAGGTTATGAAAGCAAAGGGTCCATCGCCTAATGAAAGGAGTTATACGATTATGATTAGGGATTTATGTAAGCAAAAACGGATGAAAGAGGCTGTTGAGTATTATGAGAATATGGTGAGCTTTGGATGCAGGCCTGATGCTGCTGTATACACATGTTTGATTACGGGGTTTGGGAACCAAAGACAAATGGATAAAGTTTACGGGTTGTTGAAGGAGATGAAGGAAAATGGATGTCCCCCTGATGGGAGGATGTATAATGCTTTGATCAAGTTAATGACGAATCGACAAATGCCGGATGATGCGGTCAGGATATACAAGAAGATGATTCAAAATGGGATTGAGCCGACTATTCATACTTATAACATGATGTTGAAATCTTTCTTCAGGATGGAAAATTATGACATGGGTGTTGCTGTTTGGGAGGAGATGAGGCAAAAGGGGCTTTGTCCGGATGATAATTCGTATACTGTGTTCATAGGAGGACTTGTAAGGCAGGGAAGGTCAATCGAGGCATGCAAGTATCTTGAAGAAATGATAGAGAAAGGCATGAAGCCACCTCAACTTGATTACAACAAGTTTGCTGCTGATTTTGGCAGGGATGGTAAGCCTAATATACTTGAGGAATTGGCTCAAAAGATGAGATTGGAAGGTAAGCATGAGGTTTCTGATGTATTTTCGAGCTATGTGGAGACGATGAAGAAAACGGGTAAAGGTTTTAGCTTTGTTAGAAACTGAGTTGTTTGATTAGCAATTATTGTGCATTTTTGTTTTTGTATTTGTTCATCTTAGAAGTTTCACCATCTACTATGTTGTTGATGGCTACTTCAGTTACTCTGTATGTGCATATACATTGTTAGTATTCGACTGCCATATATGAAATTCTTGCAATCTTCAATTATTGAATCATTGATGAGTAGAATATCCTGATTCTTAACCTCAAAATATATCTAGCAAGTAGTCTTATTTGCTAATTTTATTTTGTGTTTATGAAGCATTTCGTTTGGGACTGGTCTAGAGAGCTTTACTATATAACTGCGACTAAATTGATTCTCCTTTACTATATAACTGCGACTAAATTGATTCTCGAAAGTATTCAGGTTGTCAGTGCCAGGAAGAAAAGAAAAAAAAAACAAAACGCTGATTTACAACGTCAAGTTTTGGGAGAAACCCTGTTCACTTTCTAAAAAGAGAGGATGGATCTTTGGTGACTTTGAGGACAAAATAGCATGAAATACTAGGGTCCTTTGAAGAGAGCATAATTGTTAGACTCTTATGAGTTACGAGTCAACTCAACTTATAAGTCGAGTCAAAAATTCAAAACGCGAGGCGACTCGGATAAGACTCTTAAATGGTTTTGACTCTTACATTATCTATCGACTCTTACAAGTCGAGCTGAATCGTGACTCTAACGAGTCAGAAAATTAACAAACTTTTAGTGTCATATCGAAAAAAGAAGAATAGAAAAATATAAGTTACTAGAGTTTGTTTTGAATTAAGCAGTTGTAGTTGTTGCTAGTTCAACTTTTTTTAGATTAAAAAACTTACACAATGATTGTCACTCTGAGTGATATTTTAAAGGACACTCTAGAGACTATACGAAGTTGTGAATAAAGAAATGGTTGGGAGTTAATGACTAATTGACTAGTCAAGTTTTTTATAATAGTGTCACTCATTAGATTATCACGTTTCATCTTAAATTTCACCTTTTTAAATATACATAATAAATACAATATATTCTTATTAGTTTATTATTATTTATTTAAATTTTATAAACTTAATTTAATTTCTTAGAATTTTAGATTGTGTAAACTTGTTAACTTTAATGAATTAGGATCTATAAGACATATTGATTGGTGTCTAAATATGTGTATATGTTATCACTCTTATGAGTCGAGTCACAAGTTGAAAATTATGATTCCGAGTCACAAGTTGACAACTCTGAAAAAGAGAACTTAGATTAATCTAAATTTCCAACTAATTAGGAAAATATGTGTTTCTAAGAAAGAAATGGTGCTAAATGGAGAACGGAGGTTGTATAGAGTTTGGTGGCAAAACAGGCAAATAGGCGGGTTTGGAAGAAGCAGTCAAGAAGTGAGCCTATGACAAATATGCAGGAATCCCCTGGAGAGACAGACGAGAGAGAATAAAATTCCATTAGTTTATCAAAGATGCTGTTTACTATTTCAGTAAGAATAGCCAAAGATGGCTAATTAAGACCAAAATTATGTTTTATTTCACACATAATAATAGAACATTAGTTAGAGCAGTTTTACTGGATTACACAAAATAACAAGCACCTCTGATATTTCCTTTAGAAATATACTTAAAGGCTTAATTACAACAAGAATTTCATTACCACTACTATGTAAGAAATTTGACAATTCTCTTTATTTTTTGCACTTCCTTTTATCATATATAACCACACAAAAGCTTAAATATTACGCGTTCTTAATCAAAGATACAGTGATCGAGATGAGCGCTTCATTATCCTTCTTGGGATTTCTATCTGTAAGATTTTTCGCATACCTCATAAAAACATCATCGAGTATTGCTTCACCGAAGTGATTAGCAACCAATGACTCAACTCCAGCTCTAATACTCTTTGACACAGCGTCTCCTATACTTTGATCCTCTGTTTCTTTAAGTTGTGATGCATCATTTTCATGTTTCTTCGTTTTCCAAGCCTCCCAGTTTACATCAAAAATCTCTAGGAGATCGATTTTGAAGGAACCTTCTATCTCCACCAAGTTCATTATCTCAGGAGGGGATGCTGTATACTGAGGAAGGTTGAATGAATCCAATTTCTCCTCATTTACAAGACCCTATTTAGCAATTACAATAATTGAATGCTGTAAGTGAGGACTTAGGTTCCATACATCATGAACTAGTTGAGTAAGATAAAATGTGATAGTTACAACTATTACCGAAAATTGTATGTAAATTACAATTTTATGTGAAATTTATTTAACTTGATAATAAATTACCTCGGATACCATTTCCTGAAGAGCCATAGCCAATGGCCTCCAAAGGTAATAACTTTCTTCCCCACGAGGATCATCGGTAGTCCTACCGGCTAATGTCAAAACCATCCGACCTCCGGCCATCATCTCCTCCGAGCGGCACCTCAAGAATGCCAAGAAATCCTTTTGAAATTGTTCATAGTACGCCCTACTTACACTTTCTGGAGTCGTACTTGATAAGTATATGTTCCCTTTGTTGATCTCTTCAAGTTCAGGAAGCTACATAAAATGATACAAAAAATAATCTTTATAGTTACGCGTACAATTGAACTACTATAATGAAGCAAAAATACATATGGTACCCACCTGTGACAACCACTGAAGGCCGTAGGAAGAGTGGACAAAATTTAGAGATTTTGCCGGAAAAAGCCTGTTGAAAAATGATCCAGGCACACCAGTGAAGTAGCATGGTGGTGAATGGGGAACCTCTTTGATTTGCTCAGTGGTCAAGTTTTCTTGGAATTCATGTAATGTACTGAAAATGGTGTTAAAATCATTGGTTGGTAGATCGTTGAAGTTGATTTGAACCTCAGGAGATTTACGACCCAATTCAAGGCTTGTCTTGGCAACTGCATTAATCACCATCGATCCAACTAGAAGTGTGTTTGGTCCCAATGAACATCCAAGATCAGCCATAACTAGTGGTTTGGGAAACTGGACGTTGTTGTGACACAGGTCGCTGATCGCGTCTTCTATCACACCTTTCGTTTTCACTATGCCCATTCGCTATCATTAAGCCAAAATTTATGAGCTTCATATATTGACATGTATTGTTTTCGCATAAAATTTATCATCGGCGTTAATGCAGTTTGATGGTTATTACAAAAAGTTTGAAATACAAGATATATATGTATACAGGGGAGGTTTATATCATATTGTGTTATAACTAATATCCCACGTATGTATGACTTTTTGCCGATGTTAAAACACAGCTGCGACTAATTATGCTAACTTTTTCAAGAGAGAAGCTAATCTGATATCAGTAAAGAACTTAATTAAGAATAAGAGAACTAATCTAATTATTTCAGAGTAATCAAAAAGTTCACTTCTCTTTGAATGCTTCATCTGTATATATATACATATACTAGGCATTGAGCACGTGCGATGCACGACCGTTTAAAAAATACGGTTTCAAACAGTTTAATAAATAACTAACGTGTCAAATATAGTTTCAACATATTAAGGTTAATAATGATTTAGGTGGTTTTAAGCATAATAATATCATGTAAACATACAAACTTTATACATTTACAACCTTTAAACTTCAAAAATCACAATTAATCTAACATGCTAAGATAATGCAACATCGGTACTGTTACTATTAAAACTAATAATTTACGCTTCTTAAAGAAATTGTGAAAAAGAAGAATCACTTAGTATTGAAATAGTTCAACAATGTGGAACTTATACTTTACGATTAACCAAAATTTTGCCTAAATCAAAATATATAAAATTTCATCTCAAAACTGATTTTCTCATTTTCAATAAAAACGATTACTCGTTCTCAACGGTATACAACATGTATGTCAATAAAAGTAGGTGTTTGTGACCATGCCAAGAAAGATAATCAAAAGGTTAATCATATTACCATGCCTTGAAATTATTACGTAGTAAATTAAACATAGGTTGCAAGAGTTCAAAAGCCACATGTAGACATGTAGACAATGGCTGACAACATTTAAAAAACCAAATAACCAAAATTATTCAAAACTCTTCATCATCAGTTTGGGTCAACCAATAAGGGGTGAGTTCAAATAAGAATGACAAAAAATCTCATGAATCGTATGCGAATAAATTATAAAAGTTACATATTCAATCAGCGTTAAAAATAGGAAGAAAAAAAATTCGTCGAAAGTATATCATGTCAGATCTCTAATTAAAGATAAAATGACGCTGATTCTAATGATGTAATTTTATAATTTATTGATGTACAGTTTATAAGATATTTATATTTAAAGAAAAAAGGGAAAATGGGTAAGGTGAGGTGGCATGGAGGATTAAATGACAAATAAAGTTAGTTCCTAAGAAATTGACACATAAGCACAAATTAATAGGAGATTGACACATAAGCAATCCAAAACCTTGTTTTATATATATAATATATATATATATATATATGAAGTTATGTATGTGCATGCATGTGTCTCTGTACATGCGAATCTAAGAAATTAAGATGAAAATATATGAAACTTTTTAGCTTAATTTGTGCATGCATATAGTGTCACAGTACCTGAAGTCCTGAGTTCGTTGAGTAACTTCCATCTCCAATTCCTCCATTCATATGAAAGAACTTTGCCAACTCCATCTCTTTAAATTTCTCTTTGGCACAACCACAATAGCTTTAATTGACATGCTTGCAAGATACGTTCTTAATTTATAGACAACTCGTATGCCTCCAGCTGGAACGGTTACATATTAGATAAAAATAAATAATTAATAAAATATTATTACAAAAATTACAGCTTCTAAAACTGTCTTGAAAAATCTAAACAAGCATTAAATATTGTAGTTCAACCAATATTTAATGGGGTCAATCAATATTCAAGGGATACTAAGCTTATATTTGGTCGAGTACAATTATTCATGGAATCGAAGGGCTAACCTTGACGATAGCCCTAAACTGTCGTCATCATTTATCTTTTATATATATTATATATAATAATAATAATAATAACAATAAAATAATAATAATGATAATGAGAAGCCAAATGTCATGTAACAAGTTCTAAGGAAACGATCGATCGCTTCACTATTTTTTATTAACTATTAATAATTTTACATTCTAAACGGAACCACCGAGAATAGAAGTCGTCACATTTTTGTATCTATGTGAACTAATATCATATGAAATCAATCACATAACTAACACGTTTTATGATTCTCAACATAATGCAAATATATTAGTGAAACTTGTTTATAAAAATGATATAAATTGAGGACCATCTCTACACGTACATAAAACGTAGTGTCTCGATTTATATTACGTGACAAATCATCAGTTTCGAAAACAGATTAAAAAGCTATATGTTTTATTCCTTTTGTCTTTTTAATCACATCTAATCTAATCTAATAAGATATAATATTTGAGTGAGATCTCTTTTATATTTTTCTGGCATTATTTACTCAAATTCCGCAACACCTTCAAGTATGATTTTGACCTGATTTTTTAATTAAAAATGCAAGTGGGATATGGTTTTGATAGAGACAGATGTTTTCTTTGAATGAATTTATTTCATCAATTGACTTTTTTGTTCTCAATAGAGATAGTACTGACCAAAAGTAGGCCCGACGGCTATATACACTCAGTATACTTTCTTCCTAACACAATAAATGAATCTTAATATAAAGATCCAAGTTTGTCTACGGAATTTTCATTTAAGAAAATAGGGAGTAAAAGGAAAATAAAATATTACCGATAACTATAAAATTGTCAAGTTTGATTAATTATTGTATTTCAACTGATATTTACGAAATATCGAATTTCCTATGGCATAGTATCGAATACACATATTTACACACATCTTTAGTCCTTACGAAGGGGTTTATAGGTTGTCATTATCATTTTTCAAATAAAAATTATTCTAATTTCTCATTAGCTTAAAAAATTTACATTTATACAATTCTATCGTAATCATAATAAATGTATCTAAATCTATTTATGTATATATATATATATATATTAGTTTTACACCCGTGTATAAACACGGGTCATTTTGAAAAATACGAAATAATATTATTTGAACATTTTTGAAAATAATTGCAAGTGTAATTCGTGAAATATGATTAGTAATCTTAAATTCGAAGCATTTCATATAACAAACAATATAAAACTATTAAAAATCTCAAAGAAACCGTTACGCAACCAAAAATATGAAGAAAAAAGAAAAGACAAATAGTAGAAGAAGATGTGTTACATATAGTTTATGGTGATTTTAAACATAAACTTTTTGTAAGTTAAATAGTAATCACCTATGAGACTATTAACATAAATGTAAACAATTAATTTATAATCATATATCTTTTTTATGTACCTTAAGGGTTGATAATTTTTTTAAAAAATAATAGTGTACTTAAAATACCCACTATACACACTGATATTGAAAAAATAACCGTCTTTTATTTATTTGAACGTTAATTAAGTTGTATCTTCTTCCACTTGAATCTTATTATTAGATGATTCTTAAACTATGTTTTTGAAATGAAACTACCTAAAAACAATATTCATTACATAAAGTTATGATAATACAACATCTAATCACAATGAAAATCATTTATCCATCTTACTGCACAAAATATGTCTTGTTCCATCATAAATTAAAACCTACTCCATACGTTCATGAAAATACAAACAAATTGTAATATTAATATAGTTTGCTAAATAAAAATTGATATAATATATATCAACTATATTGTATATATTACCTTTCATAAAATAAAAAATAAGTATAGATTGATTAATTATAACTTTAACACTAAGTATTGATTTGTTTTTCAGTTACTTATTACAATAACATATTTATCAATGTATAAAATTGTTGTACATTGCACGGATTTATAACTAATATATATATATATAGAGAGTATAGATCGAATAAGAATACTTCAAAAATAAGAACGGTAAGAACGTTTCAAATTTGCACTTATACTCGACAAAACCATTGGACTCATATTTGTATATCTCAAAATATGCAAAGAAAAATGAATACACATTTCTAAAAATGTATACAATTTGAGAAAAATGATTGATGCACAATTCTACATTTTTCATCTAAAATCGTGCATCGATCATTTTTGTGATTTTTATGCATTTATAAGAATGCACATCTATTTTTCTTTACATATTTGAGATGTATAAATGTGAATCTATTGATTTATGAAATACATTTACAGATATAAAGCGTTCTTACCCATTTATATATATATATATATATATTCAATAGCTGCTACTTGGTCTCTATCCTATATTCAATAATTGAATTCATATTATTTAGGATCTAAATGAGAAACGTAACCTTCTTTAATTTCATTTCATTTTATTATTTGAGATGTAAGAACGCTTTGAAAATTATGATGACATGATAATACATGCTGCTTCGTCTGTATCCTATATTCAATAATTGAATTCCTATTATTTAGGATCTAAATGAGAAACGTAACCTCTTTTAATTTCATTTTATTATTTAAATTCTAATGAAACGTAACCTCCTTTGTTTTCATTTTATTATTTAAATTCTAATTTATTTAACTACCCTTATCTAAAATCTTTCCCTCCTTTCTCCCACTTATTTTCCTTTTCTTTAGATCCCCTCCTGTATATATATATACCAGCGTCGAATCCTGCGCACAACAGCGGGTAAAGATTTCACATGTTGATATTGAAAGACAAATATTTAAGGTACCTGAATACAATAATAATTTATACTTCTTTAATGAAAGTGATTTATCATAATAGTTTAAATTATTGTAATTGTAAATTCAATATTGTGATATAAAAGAAGAAAGAAGATATCAGATGTATTATGTGAAAATAATATTAATTGAATGATTTACATAATTAATAAGTGAATGGATAAAATGGTAATTTTCGATATTTCGTTTTTAAAGATTAAGAAAAAAAGTGTTAAATGCTTAATAAGGGTTATAAATATATATATATATATATATATAGGGGATTGATCAATGAGGAAGGGGTAATCTTGGGGGAGAGGGGAAACAAATTTGAGCCGTCCGTTAACATTCATCATGTTAAATGTTAATTAACATTTGTCACGGTAATGTTAATTCGACGAATGTTAATTAACATTCATCGTGACCAAAATTATCATTCACCGTGATGAATGTTAACGTACGACCTAGATTTGCTTCCCCCTTCCTTACAGATTAGGCCTTCCCTTTAGATCATAGGTGGCGAAAATTTATACAATTTTATATATATCTGCTAGTAACACGGATCTAAAGTTAGTTATTCTAAAAGTCAATATTTTCGTAACAGAAAATAGGCGGCTAAAATTTATAACATGCTCAACATGTGTATGATACAACACGGCTAATACATATTTTGATGTCTATATTAAGAATTTGTCCATAACTATCGCACCTCCTAAGTAAAAGGTCAACAACGCAGCCAGTTAGTTAACGACCCCCCACCACATTATACCCAGTTAATTTGTACGACATTGCATCAACATTGCTAGAGTTTGGTAAATAAAAGAGTGTGCTTTGATTTAATTAAAAGGTTTTACTAAATATAATTCTAAGTGCTATGTTTAATTGATGGGTGATTGATAAATGTTACTTATATAATAGTACTTGTATGGTTAAAGTTCACTATCTAATTATAGTTGATTGACGGTGTACTTCATGATGATTAGCGATTTTTTATAGAAGTTGATGGTTTCTTATGAAAATTGACACTTTAAATATAGCTAAAGGTTAGCAAAATCTTTAAATATAATAAAGATGGCTTCTTGCAAACCAACTATTTTGTTGACTTTCCAAATTAGAGAATTGGTTACGTACGCTAGAATTGTTTCATACCTTTATATTTTTGATTTTCTAAAGATGAGAAAAAGAAAAAAATTGTATTATATTTTCAAGAATAAAAGAAAAGGAAAAGAAAGTAAAGAACATAAAACTTAGAGGGATTTTAATTTTAGATACTTTTAGTTCAAATATGAACGGATTAAGAGGAAAACTACTCATGTTTTATAAGAAACGGTAATAGTCTGTAGCACAGGCTATCGGAAATTAAGAAAAACTTTCACTAAATTTAATGTGTAAACTCCGCTTTGTTTGGACTTTTTAATAGGCTCCATTAGCACCTTTGTGTTGGACCTTTATATTCCTTTATAGAGTGTCATGTAAAGTTGTCAATGTGAGAATACTAATTACGGAAGATAGACACCAACTTTTGAAATCGTGTGACCTTGAAGCATATTGTTTGAAAACTTCACTCGTATATATAAATTGACAACATAAAAACAAAATTAAACATGTAGATAAAGGTTAGAAATTTATAACTTCACAAATATACATTTAAGGGTTTTTTTTTGTTTTTTAAAAAATTTAAAAATGTATAAAATTGAAGGATTTAGATGCGGAACTTGACTCGGAAAGGCGATTTGAGGCGGCTAAATTGTCTTTGGCCGTTTGCCAACACGTTTGTATCATCCCAACCTTTCTTTTCAAAATTGGCACATACGACACACAAAATATGTCAAATGTTAATTTATTAACGACTTAATGATGATAGTTTTAATGAGCAGTTAATAAATGTATGAGTATGTAAGTAATTTCTATGAAATTAAAAAAAAAAACTTTTAATAATTATAGTGGTAAAATAGTTATTTCTATTTTAGAAAAGCTCTTTAATGTTTCATATATTAAGACGAATATGGATAAATTTGAATTACAATTATATGTTAATTGGCTCAATGATTAAATGATTTTCTTTTATTTTTTTGCTAAGAACAAATTATATTAAAAAGGATTCAAAGACCCACTTGAGTACATATTGAAGGGTTGCAAGAATCAACCCGTGAACAACATTGAAATTGAAAAATTACCTTAACATCATTGAAACTAAACATTGACCTGAACTAGTTAAAACATACTTAAAACACCTTCTTCACCCAAAATAAGTTGTGAGCTTCATTGCACATCTATGCATGTTGTACTTCTTGTACGTGAGTGCATACAAATACCATTTGATGAAGACAAGACAACCCTTCAAAATAACCTACTGAACAGAAAACGCTGATATACGAGCCAACCAAACACTTACACCACAAAATAAAGGCTAACACTCACCGGAAAGACATGGAAACAGCCGGATGAAATCTATACCTCAAAAGGTCAAGACGAAATGAAACTAACCTAAAGTGGACATCAACTAAAGAAAACAAGGAAATCAAGGCTGAATGTCTATGTAACCGAAATGTATGGTGGTTCAACGAGATGTAGGAACGATTTTGGAATATGTTATTGGCGATTGAAGGAGAGTAACAAGAATCGCTAGATCTGTATGAAGACGAGGATGTGAATAGTGAAAAGAAACTAAAAAACGATTGAAAATATTGCCTTGGATGAGATAATGTTAGGGTAGAGTGGAAGCCCTCCGGACCTCCGGTGTAGAGCTAGCAGCCGGAGGCGGGTTTAGGCGGTTGAAGTTTGAGATCTAGGGTTAGAAAAGAGATGGAGAGTTTGTTAGGTTTTTGAATTACTAATAATGATGTTAGGGGTAAAATAATAACTTCTATTTTTAGAAAAAAATACCTCAAATACTTTATCTATTACTAATATATAATACATTTGAGTGTTTTTTTTTAAGATAGATTTTACTATTTTGCCCTTATAATTACTAAGAGTTTTTTTAAAAAGTTATAGAAATGACTAACATACCCCTAATTATTAATTATTAAATTCTTATTAATACGAAAATTATTAAACCATAAACTAATTAATTTATAACATTTAATTAACATACCCCTAATTATTAATTATTAAGTTCTCCCTAATTATTAATTATTAAGTTCTCATTAATACGAACATTATTAAACTATAAACTAATTCATACATGACTTTTAATTTTAATTTAAACTTCTCTATATCTATAGACTATTATCTATTACTAATATATAATGTATTTCCATGTTTTTGTTAAGATAGAATTAACTAATTTGCCTTTGCAATTACTAAGAGATTTTTTTAAAAATTCATAGAAATGACTAACATACCCTAATTATTAATTATTAAATTCTCATTAATCAAACATTATTAAACCATTAACTAATTAATATATGACATTTAATTAACATACTCCTAATTATTAATTGTTAAATTCTAATTAATACAATTATTTATTAAACCATAAACTAATTAATATATGACATTTAATTTAACTTAAACTTCTCTATATCTATACACTATTACATTTAAAGGTGGTGAAATGGGTGGGAGGGTCGGTTCAGGCAATTGGGCTAAAACGGGTTTCGGTCTTAACGGGCTCGGGTCAAAACGGACTTACTTAAATAAAAAAGTTTGTGGCTTAATTTTTAATTTCAATTTGAACTTATTTGGTTATGTATCTTAATTAACTTCAAAAGGAAATCACAAATAAATTTGCAAAAGAATGGTAGAGTTCCAATAATAACACCTTAAAAATAAAAACATGTAAGAACGCTTGATATCCACAAATGTATCTTAGAAATCAATAGATTCACATTCATACATCTCAAATATGTGGAGAAAAATTGATGCGCATTCTTATAGATGCATAAAAAATCGAGAAAACGATAGACGCACAATTTTAGATGAAAAATGTAGAATTGTGCATCAATCGTTTTTCTCAAATTTATTCATTTTTAGAAATGTGCATTCATTTTTCTTTGCATATTTGAAATATACAAATGTGAATCCAATAACTTTGTTGAGTATAAGTGCAAATTTGAAGTGTTCTTACCGTTCTTATTTTTGAAGTGTTCTTATTTGATCCATACTCTTCAAAAGAATATGATTACTAAGTTTTAAAAATAATGAAATTTGTAAAATAATATGTAAAGTTTATAAAGAATCAATATTATTTTTAATTACTTGCTTTTATTATTGTTTAAATATTTTATCATTATTATTAAAATAGCATGGTAGTATTGTAGTGTATGGTTTACTATTTGAAAATAATTAAATTTTAGTTTCATTCACCCATTCGCCCATTGAATCCGAAGTGGGAAGGATAGACGTACAATATAACCATTTAAAAAAGAGGAGTCCAGTAAGCTCATTATTTATACAAAATAGTCCATTAAGACCCATTTTTAAATGTTGGGCTAAAATTGCCGGCTCTAACTACTTATATGATGCATTTGAGATGTTTTTTATGATTATCATTTAATGAATTATATATTAGTATAGATGTTTAACATCAAAATATAAAAAAAAAAAAAAAAAAAAAAGAAGGAAAAAAATTTGTAGTGAGATTTAAACCTCTAGACTCAACAAATGACTCAACAACTCACAACCTGTCCATTATAAACTCGAAACCTATCCATTACGAACTCGAGACCCGACACTTGCAACTTGCAACCTGACCATCGAGTTTGCAATGACATATTTATGATATATTTAATTTTTGGTTATTTTGTTACATTTTTTTTTTTTTTTGAAAATTTGTTAAAAAGTGATTTTTCCACTTATAAAACAGTATTATTCGTGTATTGTAATGTAATTGTTTATTTTTAAAATATTTCAGAAAACATAATATTGTGTATCGAATTAATATGAAATTAATAAACTTTTCTCGCTGCATTGCGCGGGTATTCTGCTAATATTATATAATGCATTTGAGATGGTTTTAGAATTACCATTAAATGTAGATGATATTTATATCAAAATATTAAAAAAAAAACAAATTAAAAATAAAAAATTAGTGAAACTTAAACCTCTAGACTCAACAAATGACTCCACAACTCGTAGCCTATCCATGTAGAACTCGAAACCCGGTACTCGCAACCCGAGCATCGAGTTTGTAATAACATACTATGATATATTTAATTTTTGATTATTTTGTTACAATTTTTTTTTCTTTTTGAAAATTTTTTAAAAAGTGATTTTCTCAGTTACAAAACAGTATTGTTCGTGCATTGTAATATAGTTTTTGATTTTTAAAATATTTCATAAAACATAATACTACATATCAAATTAATGTGAAACTAAAAAACTTTTCAAGCTGCATTGTGCGGGTCTTCTAGCATTAATATATATAGTTAACTTTAATACTAGAAAACATGATTTGGTTTAAGTGATTAACTTTAGTCACTAATCGCATGTACTTAACATACTACATTGCTTTGAATATTTATATACACAGTTGCGGCAAATCATCTACATGCTGAACATGAAGCATAAAAACGTTGGTAATATTCTGGATTTTTAAAAGCTTAAAACACTTGATCAAAATTTCTTTACATCAACTTTTGATTTACGTGGGATTAGATCACGGTCTTAGATTCTTTTAATTTATTGTCAAAATTTTCTTATGAACAAGTGTTTCTAAAATGATTCTTTGTTGTATTGACATTTAGTTATGATTTACATGAAGAAAAATTCTACTCTAATTGTGTTGAGCCTTTTTTTAGAGAAGAAATGAATAGTAGTCATTTAATGAATTTATTGACAATTATGTGTGATTGTAGGGTTAAATTATGATTAAATTAGTGATTTATGTATATATTATACTAGACTTAAATCGTACGATACACGACAATTTAAGTTAAACAATTTTTATATTCACAATTTTTATAAGTTTAATAGTTTAATATTATTTTTCAATTAGTGTTTGAATATGATTCATAAATTTTCTAATTAATTATTATTATATTCAAATATTATGTACTCTATTTAAATTTATTTTTTAGTTTATCTTTTAAATTTTCTAATTAATTATTATTATATTCAAATATTATGTACTCTATTTAAATTTATTTTTTAGTTTATCTTTTAAATTTAAATAATTATTTATTTTTAAATTATGAGAGGTCGTCATGTGTCATTTTGCCTATGTGGCAAAATATGGAGCAACATTTTATTCTCTTATAGTATATATATATAGGTTCAGGTTCAAATGACAACAAAATAAAATGTGAGAACCGCAAGAATTACTAAATTACACATTTTATCACATATGATTGACTTCATTCAGAACATTCACGTACATTTGATTGATAAAGAAAAAGAAGGTAAAAACCCAAAAATTACGTATTAAAACACATTTTATCGATTTGTTCACATTATAGTTCACTTGTGAACAAGTATTTCTTATTTTGTGTTTTGAGATATAATTTTAGAGTTTTTTAGTTTTTTTCTTTATAAATCAAATGTACATGAATGAAGTCAATCACATGTGAAAAAATTTGTAATTTAGTGGTTCTCGCGGTTCTCACATTTTATTTGGTTCTCATTTGAACCTAACCATATATATATATATATATAGATAGATCTAGGTTCAAATAAAAAACATAAATATCGTAGGAACGTAGGAAATGACTTCAAACTCAATTTTAAATATCCAAAACACGTTATTTTACAAAATTTTCTTCGTAGCTCCTTATTCAAATAACTTTTAAAAACTATTTTTCAAGTAAAAAGAATTTCTACATTTTTTTCTTTTTTTTTTAATTATTTTTTATTCATAATAATCACATTTTATAACAAGACATATGAATAATATGTGATTACCAAAAT
The DNA here is from genome assembly GCA_963921325.1 of Logfia minima. Lineage (NCBI taxonomy): Eukaryota > Viridiplantae > Streptophyta > Magnoliopsida > Asterales > Asteraceae > Logfia > Logfia minima. Next base: position 11,248,948 of record OY992768.1, read on the forward strand.
CCTATTTTGTGATTATCTCGAACACATAATAATCACATTATATTAGATAATAATCACATGTGATTATCATGTTATATTTTGTGATTATCTTGAATAATCACAACAGTAACGACTGTAAAAAAAATTCAGAAAAAAAGTTAATTTTTTTTGTTAAAATTTTTATCATAGCTTGCAAAAGTTATTTTAATAATAATCATTAAAAAAGTTTTGAAGAAAAATGTATCTTGAATATTTAAAAAGTGATTTTAAAATTATTCTTACGTTCTCACGATATTTATATTTTTTATTTGAACCATTCTCTAAATAGATATAAATATTATATTCTTAAGTTAAGTCGGACGCATATAATATTTGAGTTTTTATATGACAATTTTAAAGACTGTGTAACAAAATTTATTTTATGTATTAACAGTGATACAACAATTGTCAAATAATCTTGACAATTATTGTCAAATAAATAAATAAATAATAGTGGCATTTGACCATAAATATACATAGATTAATAGTGGTGGCATTTGACAAATCTATCAAATATGTAATTCTTCCTTATTCTTTAGTTCATTATATGTTTGAAGTGAGACTTAAATGCACAATTATTTGATTTCCGACAGGCGCTACAGTAATAAATATACTAATAGTTGTTTGTTTTTTTTTTAATTGTAAGGAACACTATTTAGAGAACAAGTAATGAATAGACTAATGTCGAATCTCGAGTACAGTAGCGGGTGAAAATTTTACATGTTAATATTGAGAAACAAATGTTTAATAGTATATGAACGCAATAATAATTGATACTTCTTTAGTGAAAGTGATTTTTTTATAATAGTTTAAATTATTGTAATTGTAAATTCAATATTATAATATAAAAGAAGAAAGAAGATATCTAAATGTATTATGTGAAATATAATATTAATTGAATGATTTATATAATTAATAAGTGAAGGGATAAAGAAAGGCTAAATTGGTAATTTCCAATATTCCTTTTTTAAGGATTAAGAAAGAGAGTGTTAAATGTTTAATAAGGGTTATAAATATAAATAAAGGGTGAAACTAGTAAATAAAAAATGATTTATGTGGTTAAAAAGAAATTCAAAAAGATATCTATAACGTGTGACTAAATAAGAGGTGAAATATAAAATAAAGAAGGGAAAATCACTCAAATATCCCGAAAACAAATCATATAAAAAAATTTACTCCAAAGAAATATTATTATCACGTTGTTACCCTATTTGGTCGCAAGATGTGGGTTGCAAGGTTTTTTGGTCTTGCGATCATATGGATTTGCGACCCCCAAACCAGACATTGGGATCCCCCCTCCTGCGACTTGTGACCAGACCTTGCGTTTTGGCTAAAATTTGGTACGTTTTTGATATTTGGATAAGATTTTCTGACAATTTGTAGATTTTTTCAGGATAAAATTTAACCTTTAAAACAAAGAATTTGATCAGTTCTTTCTCACCTCAAATCACAAAACACTCTCTCAATTATTTGTTTCTGATTTACAAGGAACTCCAAAACATTTTTGTGAAGATCTCAAATGTACGATTTCAAACTCGTTTAAGGTAATTATTTATTTTGTGTTTTAAAGCAATAGCAATATGAGTCAATCAATTGATAAGTTTAAGGTTTATGTTTGTTCTGGAAGTCATTTTGAATATATTAGCAACATGCCGATGTATTTGCCAGTAGATTGTTAGAGAGTGTCGTTAAAACTTCCTATTGCACCTGAAAACCCTTTGACATACAAAGTTTTGTTAAAAAATGTTATAAAGAAACTTGGTCTACCACTTGATACACCAATTCGTATGAAATATAAGGTGGATCAGTATGTTATAGATATTACTGATGATGAAGATGATTTTGGGGAGTTTTTGTGCCATGCAATTAATGACAGTCTTAATAATGCTCCAATATAACTTTACGTTGTTGATACTGTAAGAAATGTTTTGGCTACGGGTAGCAATCACCCTAGCAGTAGCAGTAGTGGTTTTCAACAACTTCAAATGCATGAGTATAACCAACCACCTCACAATCAAAAGTAACAAACATTTCCACAATATTCGGTTCATTTTCAACCATAACCACCATATGTTCAATCATTTTCACAATATCATTATGATGGTGCTCCATAACTCCCAATAAATAACACATATCCAACACAAATCAACCAAGACACACAGTTTAATGTAGTTGAACTACATCGAGATGGTCATAAGTATTCGTAGTATCACGAGGGTGTTCACCATTATCAAGATAATTCTCAATATTATGTGGATTTTCCTGATGATCATCTTCATGATTATGATCATTATGGTAAAGAAAATGTCAAGAAAGTGAAGAATTTCGTTTGTTAATGACGTTGTTGAGGATGATGATGATGAGGTTCCGGATCCCAGAGACACATATGACAAACCAATACCGATAAAAGAACCAAAAAAGAATATATTCTGGAATATCTTTTCCTTGTTATGCGAAAATGATCTAGAAGAAATAAAACGACCAACTACCATATATGAACCATCTTATCGGGTTCAACTTGGACAAAGATTTGAAACTAAAGAGGAGTTACTCCTATAATTTCATACCATGTGAGTTGAAGACGGTTTTCAGATTAAGCCAAAGAAGTCGGACAAGACTCTGTACATGGCGTGTTGTTTGTTGTCTAGTTGCAGCTGGAAGATAAGTGCATCACGTATCAAAGATAGTAACAACTGACAAGTCAGGAAGTTTTTTTGACGTTCACACGTGTTCTAGCACTCAAATTCTGAACAATAACAAACATGCAAGCAAGAAAGTGTTCGTCACATCTTGAAGGAGTTAACGACTTTGGAAGAACGTGTTTATAGAGGCAAAGAGATCAAACTTAATATGTGTGCCCATTTTAAAATCAAACTTTCATACGCTCAAGCTTGGAGGGCAAAGTGTTATGCTATCAAATTATTGAGAGGCAGTGTCGAAAAATCATTTCGGGTGCTACCCCTTTACCTACACAACCTAAAGCTGAAAAACGAAAGGAGCACAACGAATGTTATTACAGATGAGAAAGATAGATTTTTAATGTGTTACATGTCCGTTGGTGCAGCTGTAAGTAATGGTAATTTGTTTTAAAATACGTATAATTTCTCATAAATGATATTTTAATATTTACTCTCTTTGCATATACGTATTTTTATTAACCATACGCGCCTAATAATTATCATCGATGGCTCACATTTGAAGGGTGGTTACCCTGGGGACTAACTTAGTTGTTGTAGCGATGGATGACAATAATGACATCTTACCACTGGCCTATACAATCGGGGAAGGGGAGACAACCGACCACTTGACGTGGTTCTTGGCAAACTTACATGACGCCCTTGAATCCGATGGTGGGATAGACAACCTGATATCATTTCCAATGGGGGCCCTTCAATTACAGCCGAGATTTCAGAAGTCTTTCCAGAGACATTTCATGCCCTATGCTGTCGACATTTGTTGATGAACTTGAGACACAAATTTTCTAAAGTCAAATACTTTAAATGGCATTACTGGAAAATGTCAAAGTCGTACTGTGAGTCAGATTTTGATTACCATTTTGATGTCATTTCTAGACGTTACTAACCTCAGCTAGTGTTCTTAGAGAGGTTGGGGAAGAAAGATGGTCAAGACATCATGCCACACATATACGATATGCTTACATGACATCTAATAATGCGAAGTCTATTAACGCGTTAACTAGAAATGCAAAAAGGCTCCATGTCACAATGTTATTAGAGTATTTTCAAGCTTCAATTGTCACACCATATGTTGAGCACAAGATCCGGAAGAGGAACGGAAATCCAGAAGAATAGATGTGAATCCATCCACAAATTATATTTTGGAGGGGTTAGATGGAGGAAAGAATACAACAGTTAACTTGGAAACAAGAACATGTAGTTGCATGCAATAGCAATTGTCCGGTTTACCTTGTGGATACGTTATCGCAGTGGCCCGTTACTTCAATCATGACGAAGTAAGCTGCTATGCGGATATGTGTTTCACGTCAGAGACGTAACTAGTTGCTTACGCATAAGCTATTTACCCAATGGGTCATCCTTAAAAATGGGTGGACCCATGTGATCTGATCATTGTGTTACCATCTATCCTTGTGAAGAGGCAATCAGGTTGCCCACTTGGTCATGCTCGTATTCCTTCGCAATGAGAGGAGAAAGGGAAACGAAAATTAACACAACAATGTAGTCGTTGCAAAGAAATCGGTCATAGTCGATCTGGTTGCAAATGTCTTTTGGATAGACAGATGAGCCGAGCCGATTGAGATCCACATGGAGATCAAAGTCAGATGTAAATGCCGAAACATCTAAGTCGACAGCTAATTTAAGTTCCCCTTGAAATTAGATTGTGTTTTTAAAGTAATGTGTAATTTATATAATGTGTTTATATTGGTCCCCAGAGTCACCAGGTGCTCTAATTTACTAATAATGGAAATGGATAGTGTTTTTGAGAAAATCAAAGAAATGTCAAAAAACGCAACAAAAAAGAATAGTGTTTTTAGTAAATTTGTGACATAAAATGATACAAATCTTGTGTGAGGATCACATTATATACATCAAGTATGAAAATTCTGTATACCACGGTAAATCTTATTAAAATGTATCAAAGTTTAAGCCAAAACTGTAATTCTGGCGCAAGACACAAGGTCTAAGTCGCAAGTCGCAAGGTCTTGTCGCAAGTCACAAAGTCTGAGTCGCAAGGGGGGTAGCAAATTGGGGTTGGGGTCGCAAGGTTTGGTTTGGGGCTCGCAAACCTTGCTTGGAGTCGCAAATCTTTATGGTTGCAATACCAGGAGGTTTTACGACTCGCGTTTTGCGACCAGTTGGAGCAAAACCTTATAAAATAAATTTTTGGGGAAAAAATTTAAATACTTTTATAAGACATTTTTTTCAATTTCCATAAAGAAAGTACCGATTAATTAGAGTCGTCAAGCCCAAAAAAGTTGAACCATATCCACAATATATCAAAAGTAGAGGTGCAAAAAAAAAAAACCGGTTTTTTTTAACCGACCGGTTAACCGAAAACCGGTTATTAGGAAAACCGGTTTTGACCGGTTATCAGTTTAGGGGAAACCGGTTTTTTTCCGGTTTTAACCGGTTATTTGAAAAAACCGGTTTTAACCGGTTTTTTTAAAAAAAATTTCAAAAACGGCTAGTAGCCGTTGGAGCGTGTCATGACCGTTTTTTTTGGATTTTTTTGACATTTTGGCAGCTTTAAATCCCTATAAATAGGCCTAGTTGGTTTGGGTTCAAAACACACCAACACTTCTTCTATTCTACTCTAAAAAACACTCTAAATCTCGATATTTATATATTTTTTGTTTGCGAAAAATGGAAAACACACAATCACAAGCTTCCGGTTCCGGTTCCACTTCCATTGGTAGCAATGTACGCAACAAAGTTTACACAAACTTTGATGTAGTGCAAATTAAAACAACGAATCGGAACCCGGAAATTTGGTCAAATTACGAATTGTGCGTTATGAATGATGGGGTGGAAAAGGCCCGTTGCAAGAGATGTGGGAGGTTTTATAACCCCATATCAAATTCAACATTAAGAAGTATTTATATACGATAATGATGCGCTTCGAGAAGATTTTACGAAGTTTGTCATCCAAGAGGCGCTTCCATTCAACCACTTCGACAACCAACGACTTACGAATATCATCAAAAAGAGACTACAACCGCGATACCAACAAGTAAGTCGTACTACCCTTAGAAACGATGCGTATAAATTATGGAAAACGGCTAAAAAAGATATAATTGATGGTTTTCAAAACTATCCATATGGCGTTTCTATTACTTGTGATGTTTGGACCGCACTACATGGTACGGCAAATTCTTATTTATCCGTTACGGCCCATTGGTTTCATCCCAAGTCTTGGTTATTGATGAAACGTACAATTGCTTTTAAATTGTTTGGTTATCCGCATACGGGATGCAATTTGCGAAAAATTTTAAGTGACACTTTAATTTAATATAATTTAGACGATAAAGTTTTTACAATTTCACTAGATAATGCGTCAAATAATACTAGAGCTATGAATTTACTAAAATTACGTATAAAACCAATTTTAGATGGTGCTGTTTTTCATTCTCGTTGTGTTGCTCATGTTATAAATTTATCCGTGCAAGCGGCGTTACAAATATGTGCTAATATACGTGAAAAATTTAAGATTTTATTAATAACTATATATAGTTCGAGTAACGAACGACAAGCTAATTATAGACGTTTTCGTGTACAATGTGGTGAAACTCCCCTAGGACCTTCCTACGATAATAATACTAGGTGGAATTCTACTCACGCTATGTTTGAAAATATTTTACGACAACGTACTACTTTAAGTGCTTTTAATGATATGTTAGTTGCTAAAAATAAGTCTGTAGCTATTACCGATTATGAATGGGATTGACTAAATGATTTAACTTCGTTTTTAGTAGTTTTTAAAGAGGCTACTACTATATTATCTGGTGTATATTACCCAACTAGCTCGTTAGTTCTAAACCAAATTTTTATAATGACCGAAAAATTAAAAGAATTTGAAACCTCGACATATCCAATGTTTAGAAAAATGGTTAGAGCTATAAAAAAGAAATTTATAAAATATTTTGGTAGTTTGCCTTTGGTTTTTACTTGTTCGCCGCACTAAACCCAACTTTAAATGTTGGCGGCGTACAACGTATAATCACAACAATTATGGAAAATTTAGACTTACACTTAACCGACAACCCGAATTATATACCAAATGAACTTACTAAATTTAAAGATAATTTTACACAATTATTTGAGATTTATGCAACAAAATATGGTCAACATCGTAACCCAATTGTTGACTCAATGCGGGCGGGAACATCTCGATCATCATCCAACGACATAAATATAAACCTTTATAATGTTTTACTTGAAGACGCTACAAAGCGTCAACGAACATCGTCTCCAACAAGCGAATTGGGACAATATATGTCTACAAACTTTTTTACCACTTTAAGTGTCGAGGAGTTTCATAATTTTGACATTTTGAGTTGGTGGAAAGAAAGAGAAGTACAATTTCCTATTTTATCCGCTATGGCTCGAGATTTATTATCCGTCCAAGCTTCGACGGTAGCTTCCGAATCGGCCTTTTCTACTAGCGGTCGAATAATATCGGAAAGAAGATCAAGACTAACTGCTCAATCCGTGGAAGTATGTGTATGTTTGAAAGATTACTTGGACGGAGTGGATAGGATACAAAATGCAACAACATTGGAAGACCCATTATTAGGTAACGTTGAAGAAATTATCGAAGATGAAGAAGTCGAATTGGGAATATCACCTCCAACGACCGAATTAGATGAAGGTGAATTTGAAGAACTTGAAGTTGATTCCGTGGATGAAGATGAAGTTTGGGACGACATAAGTAGTTAATTGTATTCGGGTGATGGCAATGCCGAAGCTCGATATACTTTACTACATGACTACGTTTTCGGGTGATGGCCATGCCGAAGCTCGAAATGTATTCGTATTTGTATTTTATATTTTTAGTTGTAATTTTATTGTTTAAATAAAAGTTATGTTTGTATTTTATAATTTTAGTCGTAATTGCATTGTTTAAATAAAAGTTATGTTTGTATTTTATATTTTCATTTGTATTATCTAAATTTTGTTATACACTTATACCGAATTCGAATCCGAAAAAAAAAACCCGAAAAAAACTAACCGATTAAAACCGGTGCAAAACCGAAAAAACCCGATTCCGAACATTTAAAACCGAAAAAAACTGATTCCAAAGAAACCGTTTTTAACCGAAACCGGTTTTTCAAATAACCATTTTTTTAAAAACCGAAAACCGAAAAAAACCGATTTTTTTGCACCCCTAATCAAAAGGGTATGGTAGTATGGGCTAGAATAAATTAAGGCTTATACGGTCCAGTAAGCCCACAGTTAATTTGTCATCATAAATAACAAGTTTCATCCATTTGCTTGCATATATACTTGTCAACTACACATTTACGAATATTGTTTCAATTTGAACTAGTATTACATCATGATATGCTTTTGACCTTTTTAGCTTAATGAATTTCATCATGCATATCCTTTTCCATTTTCTTACGTTTCAAAAACTTGACGAGCCCTTCAAACGCAACTTCCACGTTATCGGACTTCATGAGTACATCTGTCGACTCTGCTGGTGTAACGTTGTTGCATTTGATCAACTCCTTGGTTTCACTAAATCACCAATGATCATCGTGAACTTTGAGGTAGTTAGCGGCTACTATTGGGAATGCTTCAGTGGTCAAGTAATTAAGTATGACATGTGAATGAGAAAATCAAAATGCGGGATCAAGTCTTTCTTTGTTGTTCGGTGGTGAATATTATGATTCGTTCGTCCCCACAACATGACCATAGCCCGTCTATGAAATTTAATAACCCGATAAAGAGTATACAACAAATAGCCTAATGGACCATACAACAAATAGCCTATCTTCCATGCCTTCCTAAACTTTTCTATAAACATTTTGTTCTACTTAAAAAAAATCCAAATCGTCAATGATCGTCTTTTCATCTTCAGGTCCATGGCCAATGTGTCAAACGTTGACGGATGGTTGAGATTCACCGATTCCTTGATATCTTAACATACCACTTGATAAATATGTCCCATCACTTGACAACTTACGAGCTCGAGGTCTGATCTTAATAACAATTTCTTATTCTCACTGTGATGACATAGATGAAGATATTTTACACTTATTGTTTAAGTGCTCGACAGCGAAAAATGTGTGAAACCGAAGCAACTTTGATAGTATTTATGATACGGCAAGGGCTAATACTCTCGAGGATTTTAGTTGCATAGTCCTTGACAAATTTCAAGCAAAATGGGAGGTGTTTATGATGACACTTTGGGGATTGTTGACGAGCGGGAACAAACACTTCCATGACCAGATCAATGATAGATACAAGAGAGTCGAAGTTATGGTAAAGTAGGAGCTATCCGACTTTCATAAGGCTAATATGAAAGAAGTTTCCCGAGGTGTTGGTGCAATACAAGCTACGTATACAACTGTGTGGTTAAGACCGAAAGTCGGCCATATTGAGTTTAATTGTGATGCAGCTTGGCGAAGAGAATCTAATAAAGCGGGGTTGGGTTTGGTAGCTCACAATCATAATGGTGATGTACTAATTTCATTGCTCGATCAGAATGTTATGCAAGCTCGGTATTAGAAGTCGAGGCTAAAGCCATTCTTTAGGTTATGACTCATGAGCGGAGTAAAGGGTACTTTGAGGTCACTTTCGAGACTGATTATTTGTGCCTAGTTAATGCGCTTGCTTCGTAGCAAGTTCAGTTTGCTAAAAATTGCGAGTACGTTAAAAGAGATTTTAAGTAACTCTCTAGATTTTAATGTGTGCAATTGGTCTTTTGTTAGAAGATAGGTGAACAATGTGGCTCATTGTGTAGCATATTCGTCCTTGACTTGTACTCAAGAAACTATCCTAAATGGTAGTGTCCCAAATTGTACGGCCGAATGATTGACCAAATCTCATCTCATATTAATTAATTAATCTATATAATCATGTTCCCAGAAAAAAAAGAAAAAAGAAAAAAGAAAAAGAACCACTTGATATATTTAAAAGAAATTATATTAATTTGTAAAGCATTATGTTATTAACGTTACATAAGTGGCTGTAAATTTGCGAAAATCATCATACTAAAGCCACGTTTTTGCCTTTTTAATCAAAATTCAACGGTTAGTTAGCACAGTTATAAGATCACTACAATGGTTAAGAATACAATCAACTCGATACACTTCTTGAATCTAAGATATAAGTTTGGCCTTTTTAGCTTCACGAACTTCATTATTATTACTATTATTATCATCATCATCATCATTATTGATCCCATCTTTAGTTTCATCATCTTCCATCTTCTTACGTTTCAAAAACTTGACGAGCCCTTCTAACACAACCTCAACATTGTCAGACTTCATGAGTTCCTCCGCCACCTCAGCTGGTGTAACCTTCTTGCATTTGATCAACTCTTTAATTTCCCTAAATCGCCAATGATGGTCATGAATGTTAAGGTAGTTAGCTGCAAGTGTATTGAATCCATCAATGGTCAAGTATGACATGTGAATGTGCACGTCCATCCGTCCTGGTCGAAGCAATGCTGGGTCAAGTCTTTCTTTATGATTCGTTGTAAATATTATGATACGTTCATCCCCACAACACGACCATAACCCGTCTATGAAGTTCAAAAGCCCCGATAAAGAAAACTACATATAACAATAAGTGAAACAAATAAGCACAATCACAAGAATTATATGTATCGACATTTGTATATGTTATACGGAAATAGTAAAAGTAATAACAAATATCAAACGGTTTTCGAACTGTGGTATTTGGGTAGCTGGTCAACTAAGAAATTGTAGGTTTAACTTTTGTTACAATAACAGGTGATATACATAAGCAATACATAGGTTAGGGTTTCGTATGCGCTTTGGAAAACAAAGTGAAAATAATAACAAGAAAATCATCAAAATTAACCAATGATTCACGGGGTATCAGATTTAATTTCTGGGTAGGTTCATTTTTTAGAAAGCAAAAAGTGTATGTTTGACCATCCAAATGAATTATTGTACTTGCAAGTTGGACTATCAGACGACCAAAAAAGAGTAAAAAACAACGAAACAAAAAACAAAATTAATAGAAACAAACCTGGGGATCACGAGCGGCTTTAACATCCGGAAATCTAGACGGAATAGTTCCTTTCCGATCAGGCAACTGTATGCTACAATCAATATCTTCAATCACAAGTATCGATCGATTCGATGTTCTCAACATCAATTTCTTTAAACTCGAATCGCCTCCAACATTCATCAACTGTAAATCATAAATATCAAACTTCAAGTAATTCGCTATGGCCGCAATCAAACTCGATTTCCCAGTCCCCGGTGGACCATACAACAAATATCCTCTCTTCCACGCTTTCCCTACTTTTTTATAAAAATCTCGTCTCCTCAAAAACAAATCCAAATCATCAATAATCGCCTTTTTCATCTTTGGATCCATCGCCAATGTGTCAAAAGTCGACGGATGGTCCAGATTCACCGATTCCTTAAAACCGCCCGGCCCTCCCCCATAGGATTGTAAATTATGAAGCTTCACTACTTTCTTTTCGTTTTCGAGCTCTTGTGATTTTTTAATTATCGTCGGCAAGTAAGAACTTATTATAACGTCTTTATATTTTTTATCGAATTTCAGCTCGATGTATTTTTTTTCTTGGGAATAGCCGCCACTCGAGCTATTCTTTACGTTACCATAACCAAACTCATCGCCACCACTACCTCCGCCCGACTTTTGCTGTGACTGTTGACGGACGTACCTCCAAGTAACCGATATCCCTTCAAACGAATCTACTATCTCTTCCGATTCCGCAAACTTGATATTTATGTGTTTTTCTTTCACTGATTTTGTGATCCTATAATCATTGAATCACATATAAGTTTTCTAGATTCCAAATAATAATATTAAAATTTAAAATTAAATAATTGTGGTTAGTGGTTTATAGGCGCATTTATTTTTGTACTTTTGAACGGTCAACTTGTATTATTTAAATTTACAATCACACATATAGGGGAGCGTTATGTTTATAAAATAGTAAATATAGGGGATTACCTTAGACGATCGGAATCAGGGTTGATTCTGGTAAAAAGAAAGGACTCTGCGGCATCGAACATGTGGTTGGCGGTCATACCGTCTTTTTCGTCAAACACGAGTGTGAGTTTTGAGGATTTAGGTTTCCAGTAGACTCGAACAGCGTCAACAACATAACGTCGGAGTTCTCTAGGGAAGAGCTGGTTAAACATTGTACGGAAGAGCATGATTGATGTTGACATCGAGGCGTACGCCGACAATAACGACGACGGCGTTGGCATCTCTGGGAAAGTTCGAGTCGCCATTTGTGTATCTGGTTTAGCAGAAACAGAGGAAAAGCCAAGTGTTTATATGTTTTCAAAAGGATTATTGGACTTTAGATATGATCTTACACTTTATTTTAATTGCAACACGATCGTTTCATTGGTTTGTTCATATTTTGTCGGGTGATGAGTATTTAATGAATATCTGGAAGAATTTAAAAGTACCCTTGGCGAACAAGTAACATTGTTATATTATGAATTTAAATTTAAATTTAATATAAATTTTACTATAAGAAGGGATTTTTTATTTACTTTTTAACTAAACAAACTTTAGTGTAAGTTGTAAATATTGCACAAAGACAAGCGTAGCAATGCTTTTTTTAAAAGTAAAAGGCCAATTGTTTATAAAAAAAAAAAAAAAACTAAAAATGGTTAAGACACACAACAATGATTCAAAATTTTCATTGGTTGTAGAACCAAATATATATTAAAAATCTTTGAAGATTGTGAAAAATATTTAAAGTAACATAAGAAAAGATATACGAATGTTACAAGTACATAAGTGTACGTATAGTCGTATAGACCCAGTGAATTCATTCGGTCAACGAGAGGAATCAGAGGATTTATATTAATTTTTATAGCTTTTCTGTATATGTTCTTTGTGATCTAGCAATAATAACTTTTAGTACATTTTAAGGGTTTGTCAATTGGTATTTATGGTACTTTCTAATACTATATAATCACTGAAGTCAGAACCGACATTTTACATTCGGTGGTTTCAATTTAGGAGTTTTCGATGTCCAAAAACATGTTATCTTGGTCATTGCCCATCGCCTAAAGAATGCTCCAAAAAGGTAATTCCATTTCCCTTAATTTTGTTCTGATAGGTTGCATCATTATACATTTTATTTTTATCACAAGTTTTTAGGTTGTACTTTCTTTTGCTGATGTAAGTCAGAGTTTCCTTCTACCAAAACTGCTATTAATTTTGGAGCAATACCTTGACTTGCATAATGTCTTTCATTTGGCTCCCAAGATGAACAGGTAATTCTGTCATATCACACCTTTCATTTAGCTCCGATATGATATATAAATTGATAAGAAGCATTGAGGTACACATTAGTGGTGTGTGTCGCTGTTAGTTATTCATTTTAGGTCAATAACTCAGTTGCTTGGTGTCTTACAAACATAGCTGTTACTTATTGCTCTTATTGGAGGTCAGAGATTAGTGCTATGATGTAAAATTATGTTACTACAAGGCTCGTAAGACCACTCCCATCGATCCCATCGGTTTGCTAACCGACGCCTATGGCACTGGCGTGTCGGTTAACTACGTCAGTTTGGTAGACCGGTTAACCGGTTAGGCGAGCGACGCGGTGTGTGGGCCCCATTTGTAAATATATATATATATATATTTTCTGATTGTTAAACTTTAATAAAAAAAAATAATAAAAATTTATATCCATTATACAACGGATTTATAGCCCTTTTTTTTTAATCAAAAAATCAATTTTTTTTTAATTTTTTTAACTTATTTTTCCTACCACAAACACACTATAAATATACATACAATTTAACTTCAATTCACACACAATCTTCATCATCTTTCATCCAACTATTCTATATAATTCACACATCTTTCAATCCAATTCTACTACTTCCAATTATCCACCCACCTCTATATAATTCATATACATCTTTCAACCCAATTCTACTACTTCCAATTATCCACCCACCTATTTTATATAATTCATATACATCTTACAATCCAATTCTACTACTTCCAATTATCCACCCACCTATTTTATATAATTCATACATATTTTTCATTTAAAAAATGCCTAATCAACACCACAATAATTCCCAACCGAGATCCGAGAATTTTTTTCAAAACTTATTAGGCCCGGATATGATGTATCCATGTTCACTGGGTTATTCATCTTCGGCGGGTCAATCTAGCAATTCACAAAATAACTTCGGATTCTCACAATTCCAAAACCAACAACACTCTCCATTCCAAAACCAAACAACAACAACAACAACAACACATCATTCTCATAATATCAACAACCACCATTTTCACAATATCAACACCCACCATTCTCACAAGACCAATACCAAAACCAACAATATCAATACCAACAAACACCGCTTAGACAAAATCAATTTCAAAATATTGAAACACCACCGCGCGAAAATCAAAACGAGGACGAGGAAGGCAGAGACGAGGCCGAGGTCGAGGTCGAAACCAAACAAAAAAGAAAGCAAGTAAAATGGACGGACAAAGAATGCAAAATATTGGCCGAACGATGGGTAGACGCTTCACAAAATTGTATTCAAGGAAATTCGCAATCGGAAGCAAGTTTTTGGAGGCAAATTGAACGGGCTTATAATTCATTAGTTGATGAAAAACGTAATAAACATCAACTAACCGGAAAATGGAACAAAATTCTCCCGGATGTCAAGATATTCTCCGCCATCTACAAAAAGTATAATGAGCCTCGGGCAAGCGGAACCCGAGACGAAGGCGTTTTGAAGGCGACCCGGGAACACTTCAAGCAACAAGTTGGTCGAAACTTCATTTACGAGCAAGCGTGCTCGTACTAAGAAATTTCCCCAAGTTCTATGATGATTCCGGTCTCATCAACAAAAAACGAGTCAACCGAGCCGAGTCCTCCTAACCAATTAATCTAGACGAGGACGAAACCGAACCGAATCTTCAACAAACTGACCCGCTTACGACCAACATGCAAAGGTTATTTCGAGACGACTCGATTTGTCGTCCACCCGGCTGTACGACAAGTCGGAAGAGTCAAAGAAGTTCGGGATCATCGGATGCTACATCGTCAAGGCATTCGACCGACGAGACTCGGGCGGCAATTCAGGAAGCTGTGTGTATGCAACAAGAAACGTTGGCAACGATTAAGGAGGCTGCTAAACAAAACATGGTGTTGAAAGCTTGGACTTTTCTCCAAATACCAATACCCACGGGCATACGAAAAAAGGAACTAAAACTACTTCAAGACGCTCGGGATTCGGTCATAGCCAAGTATACTGAGGATTTTAAAACTATGTTTGGTGAAGATGCGCAACCATACGGGTTCACTACTTCCGATGAAGATGAAGAGTAGATTATTTATTTAAGTCTAGTTTGTTATTTTAAATTATCGTAATGTTTAATTTTAGTTTATGTAATGTTTAGTTTTAATTATGTAATGTTTAGTTTTAATTAATTAATGTAATCTTTTATTTTAATTAATGTAATATTTTATTTAAATTATTTTAATGTTTTATTTTATTTTATGTAATGAATTTTTAATTTTAATGAATTTGTATTATTTAAATATGTGTGGGGTCCAAAAATCAAACTGACACATGAATTTTTAATTGTAATGAATTTGTATTATTTAAACATGAGTGTGTCAGTTTTGTATCAGTTTAGAAGGTGCTGATGTGGCGCTGAGTTAGCACAACTGACAAACTAACGGATGGGAGTGGTCTAATAACCAATGTAAAGATTCTATGCAGTCCCACATTACATTGTTTCTTTAAATACATCTTTCAAAGGCCCGTATATATGAAGTCTTGTATGAAGAGAAGGCTGGGTTTTTGTATAGACCTTTGGGTCTGTTGATTTAACCCATTTTACTCTATTTTATGTATATTCTTTGTATCTTTTAGTTCATGGCAAGATGGGCTTGTCAGGTGGGATGGGTAAGGGATCAAAATGGGTTTGGGTTAAAACGTGTCATTCTATTATCGACCAGACGGTTCAGGTTGGATTGGAGGGATATGAAACACATTTTTACTATTATAATTTTTTTATTACTGTATAAATAATTTATTACTTTTGCAGAATTGGAGTTCACAAGGTCATTAATATTTGAGTTGTTTATAGACCAGGCACTTAGGGAGACTTACCTCTTGCGATGAACATTGGTTCGATGTTTATCCAGAATACAAAGAAAATAATCTAAGAGAAGTCATGTTTATCTTGTGAGATAAATACGTCGAAGTTCTCTCATATCTTTTATCTACATTAGTCATTTAGCAAATGTTTGTTTTAATGATGTGTATCGTATGAAATGTATATTCAAAATTATATAGCTTGAAACAGGGAGTACATCAAAATACCAGTTTTTTGGAAATCTTCTTGTATTGAATATGATAGAAGTCTACATTAGATGTTTGTACGTGCCATAATGTTAGTGCTTTTGTAGTGATATGATACTTTAACAGGTAAAGCTCTTCAAGGTGGCTGGATTACACATAGCTGATGGTAGTTGGATGTTTGCTCATGGTCAAGTATGGCTTGAAAAAGTGTGCCATTATATTTGTTTTGTGTACTATAGATGTCTCTAATTTTCCTTTGTATGACCTGAGACAGGTTGTGAGACAGACATTCAAGGCAACTGTCAACGAGTTAAACCAGTTATGCAAAGTGACGGTTACAGTGAAACGCTAAATTATCATATTCTCTTTTATGACCTTGGTATAATTGTTTACATTATAATCTTCGTTATTATATGTAGTTTAATTGCGATTGTCTGCATAACAGGGATATGGGACGACTTAAGCGGCATGGTTGATTCTTTGGAAAGTCTAGTTATGGGACTTAGAAACTGAGATTTATCAGTAGGGTTTTCCATGCTCTTCTAGGTAAAAAAGACAATACTTTCCATGAATATTCACTGTCCCAGGTTAGATTATTATCCCTACTTTGGCTTTTTAACCGAAACAAAAATATTAAACCCTGAACCCGATTAAGCCTACCCTTTTAACCCAATTCTTATTTGTGTCAGACGGGTTAATCGGGCTCTGGTATTTGTGACACCCCTGGATGCTTCAAGGTGGGCAAATGCTGGAACAAGTCGATCAAACATGACTCTTTTTTGTCTTATTTAATTTTTGGCAAATTTATCCTGAGGAAACTTGGTATCTTTTGAACTGGTCCATCAAATGTACATATAGGTCTAAATTTGTCAGAAGTGAATTTGTTCGATTTGCTCTATCTTGGCAGGTTCTCAAAATTGAATATATTTTTTTTTATTTCTTTTGTGATCTTCTACTTGAAGTCACTAAAAAATTACCCTATTTTGGGTTGCACCTTCTTTTGTTACAACTTTGACTAGCATGTTACCTATCCCTTCGCTTGGATTTCATGTTGTGTAGCATACATGCGAAAAGATCCACACTGTACTTGCCCATATTAATTGTTCAAAGCATGACTGAATGGTGTGTTATAAGGAATCAAGGGAGCGGATGATGATATGTCGCCTTTCATCTAATATCTTTATGGTTATTTGTCCTTGTAACATCTTGAACATGCCTTTGGAGTGCTCTGTGGAAGCAGACTTACTTTACCCTCTCTTTGTAAAAGCCAAGTTTCAGGATAGTCATATTAGTGTACGTCACTATTATGAACTTGAATTGTTAGTACGTAGATTATTCTTTTTCAAATTGAAGTTGTATTCGGGAACGGTTTACGATGTTAACCTATATCATTATACTCAAATTTTTATTACTCTTATATTATTTGTATGTTTGTATCTTTGTATATCCAAAAGAACTTTTATGTTCGCCTATGAATCAAATATCACATTAAACATCGTACATATAAAAAATAAAGTTTTCGGAAAGCCGCTCACGTATTTCACTAGTTAATAATGATAATACTTCGTAATACATAACAATATCCAACTTAAAATGTGGTTTGGTTGAAAACGTATGCATGCGAAAGGAAAAGGTAAAATATATAAACTAAAATACTTGTTTGTCTAATGATTGGCAAACTTTACACTAACGTCTTGTCAACAACATAATACTAAGCTACTAGCCCCTATATATATATATATGTATATATATATATGCTAAGACATAAGAATATCATACATTAAATAGTAAATTATAGTCCATGTCCGTGTGGTCTTTCAGATTCACACGCCCCGTCTTTCAACTTTGTTTTTCAGTCCCTACCCCCATGGTTGCTTTGTTTTCGTAACAAATCAACCCCTCTCTCATTAAATCTAACGAACTGATCGTTAAGTCATGCAAAATGACTAAAATACCCTCATCTTCCTTAAAACCTCTAAATCCAACAAAATTCTCAAATCAAAAAATGAAATTCCAAATCAAATATGTATCTATTTCAAAATTGCTCGCCAATTTCACAAGCATCCATAAGAACACCAATATACCCAAATTAATAATTCAAAACATCATGAACACATAATAAAAAAACCCAAACCATTTATGATCTGAAGTTAATCACGAGAACAACCAGAATCAGAATCAAAATCAAAACACAAACACCTCAGAAGAAAGATGCTTCAGTTGTATATCTCGGTTGAAAATGCTTCGATTGTAGATCTGGTTGCAATCCGAAATCGTAGGGTGTTAATGTCGCAATCAAGGATGTTTCAGGTCGCAATCAAGTCACAATCAACCGGAAAAACCCACTATCGTTTGTGTGGTCGGAAAACGCAGGTATAGTGGTCGGAAACCGCAAGATCAGAAACTCAAATGGGCTTCGCTTGTTGCGGGCTTTGACTTCTATTCAGGTCTGCACACACTTCTTTAATCTCCAATTTCTAAAAACCCTAACCCTAACCCTAACATTAACTCAGGGAAAAAAATTGATTTGTGGTGGTTCATAATTGTTGTTTGTGCGGGATATGCGGTGTTTCAGGTGCCGGAGTTCAAGAAGGTGGTGGCGCATGTGTTATTCGGTGGTTATTGGTTGGTAATAGTGGTAAGCGGTGGTAGGCAATGGAGGTTGGTTCTGGTGGGTTTTCAGATAAGCTTTCAAGTGGCGGTGGTGAAGGGGTTTTTAGGTGTTGGTGCTTGTGTTTGTGTTTAGGTGTTAATATTAGGTTTTGGGATTGTGGATCTGATTTTGAAGAAGAAGAAAGTTTTTTGTAAGGGTTAGGTTTTTGGAAGATGAAGTGAGGGTTAAGATTATGGTTAAAATGAAGAAAAAGAATTGAGTTTTGGGTTTTTATTAGGTTAAGTTTTTGTTAAGTTAAGTGTTTGGATTTGATTCTTGAAATCAAGAAACCTGCAACTGTAAATTTGAGAAAGAAAGTGAAAAGAGAAAGTGAAGGTAAAAGAGAAGAGTGTATGGAAGATGAGGGTAGTTTAGTCACTTTGCATGACTTAACGATCATTTCGTTAGATTTAGCGAGGAATTGTTGATTTATTACCAAAACAGTAACTATGGGGTAGGGACTGAAAAAATCAAAGTTGAAGGACGAGGCGTGTGAATCTGAAAGACCACAGGAGCAGGGTCTGTAATTTACCCAATAGTAAATGTAACCATGCGAAAACAATTAAATTGTATCATCCATTAAGAAAATAAAAACGGCAATAGATACGTACAATATAAACTCGCTTTTTTTTTTTCTAAACAGTTATAGTAAGGTCGTTAAGTTTGATATATAGCAGCTGTAGAAAATACTATGATGACACTTTTGGGATTGTGGACGAGCAGGAGCAAACACTTCTATGACCAGATCAATGATAGATACGAGAGAGTTGAGGTTATGGTAAAGCGGGTGCTAGCTGACTTTCACAAGGCCAACACGAAAGAAGTTTACCGAGGTGTTGGTGCAATACAAACTATGCATACAACTGTGTGGCTAAGACCACAAGTTGGCCATATTAAGTTTAATTGTGATGCAGCTAGGCGAAGAGAATCTGATAAAGTGTGGTTGGGTTTGGTAGTTCACAATCATAATGGTGATGTATTAATTGCAGGTACTCGATCAGAATGTTATGCAAGCTCAACATTAGAAGTCGAGGCTAAAGCTATCATTTGGGCTATGACTCATGCACGAAGTAAAGGGTATTTGGAGGTCACTTTTGAGAATGATTCTTTATGCCTGGTTAATGCGCTTCATAGGAAGTCTACTTTGCTACAAATTGCAAGTATATGCAAAAGAGATTTTAAGTAACTCTCTAGATTTTAATGTGTGCATTTTGTCAGAAGAGAGGGAACAATGTAACTCATAATGTATCTTCGTCCTTGAGTTATACTCACGAAACTATCCTAGATGTAGTGTCTTGAATTGTGCGGCCATATGATTGAGCAAAGATGTAATTTCATCTCTTATTAATTAATCATTCCGCATTTCTTTTTGTTGAAGGGCCAAAGAAATGTCTCCACCTACTGCCAATATAATCATGTTCCGATATAAAAAAACAACCACTTGATATATTTAAAAAAAATTATATTAACTTGTAAAAGCATTATGTTATTAACGTTACATAAGTGGTTGTAATACGCAAAAATCATCATATTAAAGCCACGTTTTTGCCCTTTTAATCAAAATTCAATGGTTAGTTAGCACAGTTATAAGATCATTACAATGGTTAAGAGTACAATCAACTCGATACACTTCTTGAATCTAAGATGTAATTTTGGCCTTTTTAGCTTCACGAACTTCACTATCATCATCATCATCATCATCACTGATCCCATCTTTAGTTTCATCGTCTTCCATCTTCTTACGTTTCAAAAACTTGACGAGTCCTTCTAACAAAACCTCAACATTGTCAGACTTCAGGAGTTCCTCAGCCACCACAGCTGGTGTAACCTTATTGCATTTGATCAACTCCTTAATTTCCCTAAATCGCCAATGATGGTCATGAATGTTAAGGTAGTTAGCTGCAAGTGTATTGAATCCATCAATGGTCAAGTATGACATGTGAATGTGCACGTCCATCCGTCCTGGTCGAAGCAATGCTGGGTCAAGTCTTTCTTTATGATTCGTTGTAAATATTATGATACGTTCATCCCCACAACACAACCATAACCCGTCTATGAAATTCAAAAGCCCCGATAAAGAAAACTACATATAACAATAAGTGAAACAATTAAGCACAATCACAAGAATTATATGTATCGACATTTGTATATGTTATACGGAAATAGTAAAAGTAATAACAAATATCAAACGGTTTTCGAACTGTGGTATTTGGGTAGCTGGTCAACTAAGAAGTTGCAATACATAGGTTAGGGTTTCGTATGCGCTTTGGAAAACAAAGTGAAAATAATAACAAGAAAATCATCAAAATTAACCAATGATTCACGGGGTATCAGATTTAATTTCTGGGAAGGTTCATTTTTTAGAAAGCAAAAAGTGTATGTTTGACCATCCAAATGAATTATTGTACTTGCAAGTTGGACTATCAGACGACCAAAAAAGAGCGAAAAACAAAGAAACAAAATTAATAGAAACAAACCTGGGGATCACGAGCGGTTCTACCATCCGGAAATCTAAACGGAATAGTTCCTTCCCGATCAGGCAACTGTATGCTACAATCAATATCTTCAATCACAAGTATCGATCGATTTGATGTTCTCAAAATCAAATTCTTTAAACCCGCATCGCCTCCAATATTCATCAACTGTAAATCATAAATATCAAACTTCAAGTAATTCGCAATGGCCGCGATCAAACTCGATTTCCCAGTCCCCGGTGGACCATACAACAAATATCCTCTCTTCCACGCTTTCCCTACTTTTTTATAAAAATCTCGTCTCCTCAAAAACAAATCCAAATCATCAATAATCGCCTTTTTCATCTCCGGATCCATCGCCAATGTGTCAAAAGTCGACGGATGGTCCACATTCACCGATTCCCTGTAACCGCCCGGCCCTCCCCCATAGGATTGTAAATTATGAAGCTTCACTACTTTCTTTTCGTTTTCGAGCTCTTGTGATTTTTTAATTATCGTCGGCAAGTAAGAACTTATTATAACGTCTTTACATTTTTTATCGAATTTCAGCTCGATGTATTTTTTCTCTTGCGAATAGCCGCCACTCAAGCTACTCTTTACGTTACCATAACCGAACTCATCGCCACCGCTACTTCCGCCCGACTTATGCTGTGACTGTTGACGGACGTACCTCCATGTAACCGATATCCCTTCAAACGAATCTACTATTTCTTCCGATTCCGCAAACTTGATATTTATGTGTTTTTCTTTCACTGATTTTGTGATCCTATAATCATTGAATCACATATAAGTTTTCCAGATTCCAAATAACAATACTAAAATTTAAAATTAAATAATCGTGGTTAGGGGTTTAAAGCGCATTTATTTTTGTACTTTTGAACGGTCAAGCTTGTATTATTTATATTTACAATCACACATATTATAATATCTTTTACAGCGTTATGTTTATAAAAAAGTAAATATAGGGGATTACCTTAAACGATCGGAATCAGGGTTGATTCTGGTAAAAAGAAAGGACTCGGCGGCATCGAACATGTGGTTGGCAGTCATACTGTCTTTTTCGTCAAACACGAGTGTGAGTTTTGAGGATTTAGGTTTCCAGTAGACTCGAACAGCGTCAACAACATAACGTAGGAGTTCTCTAGGGAAGAGCTGGTTAAACATTGTACGGAAGAGCATGATTGATGTTGACATCGAGGCGTACGCCGACAATAACGACGACGGCGTTGGCATCTCTGGGAAAGTTCGAGACGCCATTTGTGTATCTGGTTAGCAGAAACATAGCAACGCCATTTGGGGATCTTACAATTTATTTTAATTGCAACATTATCGTTTGATTGGTTTGTTCATATTTTGTCAAGTGATGAGTATTTAATCAATATCTAGTAAACCTTGTTTTATTAAGAAGGGAACTTTTATTTACTTTTTTACCGAAACAAACTTTAGTGTAAGTTGTAAATATTGCACAAAGACAAGCTTAACTATGCTTTTTTAAAAAGTAAAAAGCTAATGGTTTGTAAAAAACTAAAAACTGTAAAAACACAACAATGATTCAAAATTTTCACTGGTTGTGAGAAATATCTCAAGTAACATAAGATAAGATATACGGATGGTACAAGTACATAAGTCTACGTATAGACCCAGTGAGTTCAGTCAGTCAACGAGAGGAATCTGACCGTTGAATTTGACCGTTTGTAATGTTGGGTCCAATCACAACTTTTTTGTGAAGGTGCCCGATGTAATCTCTTTCTTGAACTCATTTCAGCCCATTGGTATGCATAAGCCCAGCAGCCAGTTAGCAAACTTTAAATAGCACTTAACATATTTATTTATTAGATAATTAAAAGATGATATAATGAATGAATTTTAGCCTTTTATTATCTCTTCTTTTTTATCTAAGGTGGAGAAGTAACACTAGGGCTCAAAGTAAAGTTTACGGTGGAGAAGTTATGGTGAGATTGTAAAGTATAATATATAGCAGCTGTAGAAAATACTATGAAACTCGAACCCAAACAACAATTAGCAATAAATTGATTATTGAGGTTACATGAAAGAAATTGATTATTGTGATCATTAAATACGTAGTAAAAGTTATAAAATTATTTGGAGAACATGACATCATTCAACGATAAATTTGACCAGAAATGATTTTTCTTTTCACCAATAAAAGAGCACCATAAATCAAATAAATAGTCTACCACACTTCAATCATTAAAGAAGACTTATGCATTGATATAAAGATTTTATGGGTACCATCGTTACCCACATTTTGATTAACATATTACAAGACTGATTTTAAGATATAAATTGTACAAATATAGTTTGTGACACGTATAAGATCTTGGTCCATATTTAATTAGATGACCAATGAGCTATATCTTGCAACCAACTCCACATGAGTCTACTACCTTCTAACAAATGACACCTCAAAACCTACTATCCCTAACTAACGCTTGAATATGTCGTGTCAAATTAAAGTTCAACACAAATACACATGATATATTAGGAATACTTTTTGTAATAATAATAAAAAAAAAGTAATTACAAATTTGATCTATTGACCAAATATAATTAACAAATCAATTCTTTGATCAAGTGTTTAACCAAACTAATTCACCCTTAATTGAAAAACGTTCGATCTGTTCGATCATCAACCTTTTTTCAAAATATAACCGTTAGATTACTTAGTCAAATATTAAAGTCAATTGAAAAGGACAAAAATAATAATAATGAGATCGAACAAGGCCAGGGTTCGATCAAAGACTCTCACCTATAATATTATGACACTTCGACATGCCAGATCAAATTTCAATCACGCATGATCGAAATTGTAAAAATGAAATAATAAATCAAACTTGATCGAAAAGTTATTATTTAATGGATGATGATCAGAAATAATAATAATTATACATAAGTTTTATACTCCGTATTTATTATGCATTGAGAAAAATATTAATAAATTACTATTGATCAAACTCAAATTTCTATTACTATTTAATATTATACATAAGTTTCCAACTTAATCGAACTTGTGATTCAAAAATTTACTATTTTTCTATTTCAATCGGGGACATGAACTTTCAATCACTATTATATTATTTTTCAATTTGATCTAACTTCAAAAAGTTACGATTTAACTTGATCGAACTCCGTATTTATTTAATTTTCTTTTCAATTGTTTGACTTTCGATCAAAGATGATCGAAACTTCGATCTGACATATCGACTGTCACAATTTGAGTGGTTCTCTGGTTTGATCGAACCGTAGCCCACTTCGATCCTATTTTTTTTTTATTTTCTTCCTATCATTTGTTTAATGTTGACTGTGTGTTTAAAATGAGTTAATTAATATTTGACTAATTAATTAAACATTACATTTTGAAAAAAGGTTGATGATTGAACAGATCGAACGTTTTTCGATCAAGGGTGGATTAGTTTGGTTAACCACTTGGTCAAAATATTAATTTGTTAATTATATTTAGTCAATGGATCAAATTTGTGATTACCCCTAAAAAAATTATTTAGAGACCAAAGTACAACAAATACTTAGCATCTATAGAGCATCAATATCGAAAAAGCTTTAATGTATATTGCTAACATGTGCTCCTAACCAGTGTTTTAAAACCCAGGTCGACCCGGCCGTTCGAACCAGTCGGACCGCGACCCGGTCAAACTTCCAGGCAAATCACTGGTGGGTCAATTTATAAGTCAAACTCGGTCAAACCCGGCCTGGTTTCCAGTCGGACCGGGTTGACCCGTTGACTCGAATCGTTTTTGACCCGGTTTTATATATATATATATATATATATCTATATATATTTTAATTCTAAACAATCAGATCTAAAGAATATAGGTGTGGACTTTTACACTTTGAGTGTATATACTTTGCTACTTTTTGTCTATATAACTAGATCTGTAAAGGATAGCCGCCACCCTTGTCCTCCACAATCCGGCGGCTGATTCTGTCCATCTTCGGCTGCTATTGTCCTTTTCCGGCCGCTTATGTCCTTTTCCGGCCGTAGTCAACCTTGTAGCAGGTAGTATTCTTCAACTAATTACCAGATCTGAGATCCCATCGTTGAAGATACAATTTATTGTTCTTCGTTTTATGTTTTATTTGATTTAGACAGCAAGTAGCCAAGTACTGCTACTTTCCTTTCCGTTTTCGTTGAGCGATATTATGTTTGGAATGGCGTTGGTGGTTTGATTTTCCCATTATGTAGTATTGGACTACTGGGCTTAGCTTCTTGGGCTAACAAGTAACTGAAATGGACTATTGGGCTTAGTTTCCGGGGCTGGGCTAGCAAGTAATTCTGGGCAACAGGAAGCTACAGCAAGAAATCTGGAAATGAACAAGGTCAAACAGTCAACTCTGGGGCAGTGGTTGAACCAGCCGATACAACCGAAACCGGAATTGGTGGGCAGGCCAGGTCAGGTAAAAAACGGGATTTCAAAACATTGCTCCTGATACAAATAAATAAGATGCATTTAATGACCTAAAAAAAATATTACTCCCTCGTCCCAGTCAAAGTATCCACTTTGACTATGCACACAATTTTAGGAATCTCCACTAATTATACTTTTCACCAATCAAATAACATCTCAATTCACTAAAATCAATTTTGATTGGTTAAAACATGAAAGTGGACACTTATTTGAAACATTTCAAAATAGTAATGTAAACATTTGAAGTAGGATGGAAGGACTATGAAAGATCATTTAATGCACTGTAATTATGGAAAGTTATCTCGTTTATAAATATTTCGGTTCAGCTACATATTAACAAAACAAGAAGATGTCAAAACAGCAAAACAAGACGTAAATTCGAGTAGAATTGAGCTAATTGTAAGTAGGGGGTGAAATTGCACATGATAAATAAGTTGAAGGGCACTTGAGTATAAATAATGCCGGCTTTGAACGGCTCTTACGTGAAAGACAAAAGCAGGTAATCCACGTGCTTTACTTACGCCGTTTTTCCACCTTACGCCAAACTAAGTAACCGCCGGCGATTCAATTAGTCATGTTTAAACACATCTATATACCGTTATACTTAAATGACAAATACATCGGTTCTCTAGTTTTCAAGCACCGTTATATATATCAACGTACGGAAAAGTGTAGAAGTTTGGTGGTGAATTAATATTCTATCGGCACATATTCGATTTTTTACCTTTGAAACCATCGTATCATGCTTTTGCATGCACCGAGTGGGTATTTATGATTGCTTATTTATAGGTGTCAATTTACTAACAAATAAATAGGTGCTAACAATTTAACATAATTAAGTGCTTACTTTTAAAAATAAAATAATAAACAATTTGTGTAAGAGTGTTTGTACTTGCTTATATAATGTTAAAATAATCAAATAATCAAATAAGTAGATAAATATTTAAATAAAAGTTCCGTGACACTTTTATTCCTTCCGTAAGGAGCATTTTCTCATGATCCCAACTTGTTCATTAATAGGTAAAATCATTAACTTTTATAACCTAAATGATGACTTCAAAGTCATAAGTGTATAATAACAACTTGCCCATGAGTAGTTAAGATGAAATTTACGTCAAGAAGGTTAGTGAACCAACATTACTTTCTAACGATATATAAGTTCGACCATAAATTAAATCGGCAACATGTACTCGTCTACTCGATCATTTGTCACTTTGTAATATACATTATTTCTTTTTTAAGATAAATGTGATGGTTGAACAACCAGTAAAACTTAGTAGTTATTACGTGATGCATACTCTGTATTGTTACCGTGTATAACATATCGTATTTGTAAATAGTCGTAAAATGGTGGAGAATGTTTCCAATTTCTAAACTTGAGTCACGAAAGAGACCGATTATTTCAACGGCACCCATATCCCTTTACGATACCCACTAATTACTCAACGATTTGCCCTTTTGCCCCTCCATGTTTCAGATTACCACAATTTAGGCCCCTATAGCTTCCTACTAGACCCTCTTTTTTTGAAAGTAAGTGATTATCCAACATCACAACTATATACACGTTATATACACGCTACAATCATGTGGCGTACTATAAATGTATGCGCATTGATTAAATTATATTACGTAGTGCATCAATTTATATAGTGTATTATAAAATTAACGAGTCGTTCAGATTCGTACAATGCACATAATTTATATGAAATTATTTATTAAGTAATGTTTGTATAAATTGTTGAACTATAAATATGATGGTGCATTTAATTAAAACGTGCGTCGTAATGTTTAGTTAAATAACTATAAAATAACTTGAGTTAAACGAGAAATTGTCATTCTGCAATAATGAAAATAAAAAACTAATAAGGACTAATATTGACAATTTAAAAAACTAAAATGATCTAAAATGCTTGTACGATCCTACACCTACTACTATCATTTCATGATCAATTACAAATGTGATGTTTTATTACATAATAATAATTGTAATATTTAATATCATTAATAAATAGAAGAAAATGAAAGGATGTGAAACCATTTCACTATCCCATATCATTCAAACTGATAAATGCAACAACATCGATGAGTGTTAACAGTTAACATAGGGCTGAATCTTTTAGTAGATAAAGATTCTCTTATAGTGTACTATAAAATTAATTCTCTTACCTAAAATATCATGGATTCAAACATAATTAGTGATCGAACATGTTAACTATCAATTCAACTATACTTTTATTTTTATTTTTAAATACACAAAAAGTAAAAATATTTCCTAACATATTACTTATTTAAGAAAAACTCATATGTAATTATTTCCTCTAAAACTCTATCTCTATAATATTTGTCCAACTTAATTTATAGTTAATAATCCTTTTATTTAATTATATATATATTTAAATCATTAAACAATAAATAGTTCATTATAAATATCATTTATAATTGAAAACATTATTTATAATATTTAGGAAATTTGAAAGTATTAAATATATGTAACAAACATACATAGCAAATATATGTAACAAACATTATTTATCTCTAATTTGCTTATATCGAGTAAGAAATTTGTGAAATCTATTTGTCTCATTTTGGACGATTTCAACTTCACATATTGGCTCTTCATCCCAAGTGAATCTTTAGTTGAAAAAAGTTTGGAAATTAAATCAAAAAAGTTTAATGTAAGGGAAAAAGTATCATATGATAAAACTAAAAGAAGATAACAGAATTGTTAGAAAATAGAATAGAATTTTATTCATGGATCCGAATGCTATTACCTATTCGATTGTGCGTGAGAATTTACGACTTGAGTAAGCGAAAATAATAATAATAAGAGTTCAATAAGGAACACATGAAGTCAAGGATAACTCGGATGCATGTTTTAAGTCAATTTTTCGACTTAAGAGGAAATGATGATAATCTTCCAAACTACTAGTATTTATGACTAAATTAGTAAGAGTAATTATGTCTAGCTTACATCTAGTTATCATAGTCCTAACTAATTGTAATCGTTAAATTGTAGTTTATTATTTTAATGTGTTTATCATTAATGAATGTTGTCTTTTTATTTGTACTATTGCATGTATTTAATGTAATAATATTAATTAATTAGTTATTAACAAGTATTAACTATAAGAAAACATATAAACATGACTAACAAATATATTAAGTATGGTTTCAAGTTTTTAGAAGATGAATGATGTTCATCTATAGATAAAGAAAATCTGATTTCCTCTATCTCTATCTTTAAATATAGATGAATCGTTAAAGTGTATTTTTTCGAAATAGAAAACAATTATAGAGGAGTACAGGAGATTCTTTTAACTCACCAAATTCTCTATTACCATTTCTATCGTTTCAAGTGTTTTCATCTCTCGTACAAGTAAGTTTATTTTTACCATTGCATGATATACGAATCATCTTTCATAAGATAAATAGTTACTGCAATTTAGATAACTTTTTTGGAACGAAATCAAATTTAATGTTCAAGCATTTTTACAAATCTATTATGTGACTAACAAACAAAAATTATCCGGTGATTATCAATCGTAGGCATTAAATATAACTTGGGGGATAATATTGTTATAGCCTTATCGGTAACAAAATTTTCAAATTTAAATATTTTAATTAGACATCAATATCCACTCAAGTACTTTTTAATAATACATTATTATACAAGCTTGAGTAAAACTAACATTTTACCTAAAAGTTATATCAAAAAACTTATTTTGTTGAAATTGCTCATACCAAGGATAATGAGTAAAATAATACTCTTTCCATCCCATAAAAACCATCCCTAAAAAAATTTAAAATTCCAACTAATAAAATAAAATATTTATTTTATTCTTATAATTAAAACAAGTTTAACTTTTAAATTTGCTATATAGATTATGTAAATAATTAAATAAGGAGTATAAGGAAGCTTAGTCATTATTCATAGCTATTTAAATAGACAGTATTATTTTGACTAGCAAAAAAATTTGTGACAAATTTAAAATAGGATGGGGTAATATTTATAGTAATTTTCTGAAACTAGTCAATAGTACAAGGGGGCTAATGTAAATGTAAAAAATGAGAAAGGGGCTCTGTAAGCTGAGCTGGCAAGCTGATACGGTTTCTTGTAGTGATACTTTCCTCAAATAAACAATGTACGTATGTATGTGCATAACCAATCTAAAATCACCAATTAAATGATTGTATGGGCAACTAGATGTTTGGTTCCAAATTTTCTTCATACTTTCATGTAATCATTATTAAATCTATATATGTCTATAGATGCCTAATTTCAACTAGTTGAGTTAAGTGGGTAGAGATCCTCTATTATAACAGCTACCACTTGTTTCTATAAATAAACATATTTGATCCTTATTCTTGATTTACTATCATTAATTTTTCAACTCAATTTCCCAGAAATTTGGGATATATATTGAGCCGAAAGTGTTGTATTCCGACAGTTTGCTTTGCTTTGCGTTTAGGAAAAGCAAAGCAAAGAAAAGATTGTGCAATTGGGGATTTGGAAAGATTGAGGAAATAGCAAAGTCAGGGTTTTAATATAATACTACTATGTTTTTGTAAGTGCTTTTTTCAAGAATTCAAGATCCATCTGTTGCAAGTAAGTATTGATTCTTTTTAATATATTCACACTAGCTACCTCAAACATACATAGATATCTTTTATGTTGTTGGGTTTCACTTGAATACAAATGGGTGCTTGCTAGTTTCTTAGAATATATTTGGTTACATATGGTTAAATTTCAAGTGGGGTTTCAAAGTTTTTAGCTTTTTATGGATTTTGCTTTATTATTTGCTTGAGTTTATGTGGGTTCTGCAAGTGTTATTGATTTTGACTAATTGTTTGTTTTGATTACAAGTGGGATTTTTTCAAGTTTACATATTTTTGTAAGTTAT
Organism: Logfia minima; assembly: GCA_963921325.1. NCBI lineage: Eukaryota > Viridiplantae > Streptophyta > Magnoliopsida > Asterales > Asteraceae > Logfia > Logfia minima. The sequence goes on from OY992768.1 coordinate 11,279,454, forward strand.
TTGGTTTAATTCAAGTGGGTTTTGGAAGGTCTTAGAGATTTAAGCCAATTGTTTATCTTAATTTCAAGTGGGTTTTGCAAAAGTAAAGATTTTGATCAATTTTCTTGAATTTCAACTGGGTTTTGTAAGCTGATGTAGATTTTCGCCAGCTCATGTTTGAATTTCATCTGGATTTTGTAAATATTAGCACTTTGGCTGATTAGTTTATTAGTTACAACAGTTCAAGTGAATTTTGACATTTATGATCATTTTAGCCAGTTATTTACTTGATACCATTTAAGTTTAACAAAAAAGGTTCATCCTTTCTAATGAACAGAGACATGGCAACATATGTTGAGCCACCGAATGGATTTAGGCAAATTGGGAAGCATTATTACACGATGTGGCAAACATTGTTTGAAATTGATACCAAATACGTGCCAATTAAACCAATAGGTAGAGGAGCATATGGAGTTGTGTGTTCTTCAATCAATCGTGAAACAAATGAAAAGGTTGCCATCAAGAAGATCAATAATGTGTTTGGTAACCCTATTGATGCAGTAAGAACATTAAGAGAATTGAAGCTTCTTCGACATATTAGGCATGAAAATGTGATTGGATTAAAGGATGTTATGTTCCCGATCTACAGAAACAGCTTCAAAGATGTATATCTTGTATATGAGTTGATGGATACTGATCTTCATCATATTATCAAGTCTTCACAACCCCTTTCAAACGATCACTGCAAATTTTTCTTGTTTCAGGTATAAATTTCCATTTAATTTTTCAAGTTCTTTTTCATTGTTATATGCAAGAATGCTTGTATAGATAATCTTAGGTAGAGTATAGCCCATTAGGAACAATAATTCTTTCTGTTTTGCATCGTTATAAGAATCATATCGTCTTTTAGAGGTGGCAACTTTAAGCTATTTACTTATGAATGGGCAGATTAGGGTTAGCTTTATCTCTAATAGGTCAAACAAGTGATAATAATAATAAACTGCAACATGTCAATCGGGTCGAATGCATTAAAAGTCGCCAATAATGTATTTTAATGCATTAAACATCTTAATGACCAAATCAGTTAATACAAAAAATTAATATTTCTTAGAATAGTACAATACTAGTGATCACACTTTTACCTTTACTTACTTATAAAAGTGTATTGTAATTCAAACCCAATTTGCTCTGTTTTCCCCTGTTTTTTTTTTTTTTTTTACTTTTTATTCCATGTTCTGTAACTGTTCGTGTGAATGTTAATGCATCTGTTATAAAAAACCAGTTGCTTCGAGGTCTAAAGTATCTTCATTCTGCTAATGTACTCCACCGTGACTTAAAGCCTGGAAATCTCCTAGTCAATGCAAACTGCGAGCTCAAAATATGTGATTTCGGGCTGGCAAGAACTAGCCAGGGTAGTGAACAGTTTATGACCGAATATGTTGTCACACGTTGGTACCGCGCACCGGAGCTTCTCTTATGTTGTGACAACTATGGCACCTCAATCGATGTTTGGTCTGTTGGATGCATCTTTGCTGAAATCTTGGGCCGAAAACCACTTTTCCCAGGGACTGAATGCCTAAACCAATTGAGACTAATAATCAACATTTTAGGAAGTCAAAGTGATGACGATATTGGATTTATTGATAACACGAAAGCTAGGAGGTACATCAAAACTCTTCCTTTCACTCGAGGGATGTCTCTTTCTTCTTTGTATCCAATGGCCGATCCTTTGGCTCTAGATTTGCTAAAAAGAATGCTCGTTTTTGATCCGACAAAGAGGATAACCGTTAATGAGGCGTTACACCATCCATATATGGCAGGCTTGTTTGACCCGAGTAAGAACCCTCCGGCCAGTGTGCCCATAAATTTGGATCTTGATGAGAATATGAGTGAAGAGATGATTAGAGAGGAGATGTTGAGGGAAATGCTGCATTATCACCCTGAGGCTGCTGCATATCCAATAATGATTCAAAGATAGCCAGCCCATGGGTTACTTCTATAAATAGAAAGAGTCGTCAATTTATTTCACTGAATTCTGGCAATTAAAAATCCTTTTAATTGTAAGTTATCCATAAACAATATGGGATTTAAGTATTTTGGTTATTCTTGTAATTTGGATTCCATATCTCTATGAAGTAAGTTTTGTTAATTATAAAACTCTATTATAATCAGTAGTGTACAATCTGTGTGCTATAAATACATTTATTCATCAAGTTGTTAATAGAAAACTTTGTTATCAACGTTTCATTCATTTATGATTCTACAGATCAACAAGGATCTTCCATTCTTAATTGTAGTGCAAAATCTACTAATAACACGAATTAACCATTTTTAATTGTAGTGCAAAATCTTGAATAATGAAATATTGTGCATGGAAATTATTTTAGAACAATGTATGTCGGTATATATATATATATATATATAGGAGTGGGTTCAAGGGAAAAAGAAAATTTGATGGAGAAAGGGGAGAAAGGTTTTTTAACCATTTGATTCAGTAAAATAACTTTGATTCAGTTTTAAATTATATTTATTTTTTATTGAATCATAGTTGTTTTTTCTGAATCATAGTTTTAAATATATTTTTCTTCCCTTTCTCCACCAAAATTTCTTTCTTTTTAGATCTTGGTACTATATATATATATATATGATAATTATATATTGGATTACCATATGAAGCACGATTTTGCGCACTTAAAAATTGAATGCAGGTGGTCAGGATAAGTCTATCAACTATCCTATAATTTTTGAGTTTTTGTTCAATTAATGGTATAATTAATAAGTGTTTAGTCTTTATTGTTATTATTATTTATATTTATACTTATACTTATATCATGAACAATCTATAATAATAATAATAATAATAATTTATCTTATCTTAATCTTAATAATATATATAAAATTTGAGTTTTATGTAATAAATGTTGGTCATTTATATAAGTAAATGAATACTTACATTTTAAAATAGTTACAATAAACATTTACATTTATTTGTATGTTTACATTTACATTTATATTTACAATACCATTAAAATAATAAACATTATAATAATAATAATTTATTTTAATATATATAAAGTTTAAGTTTTATGTAATAAATGTTAGTCATCTACAATACTATGTCTAAGTGATATAAAGTTTGAAATGGGGAACAATAGTGGCAGGGCAGGTGGTAGTTGAAGGAGTAATGAGGCTTACAATTAAATTTAGTTGTTTTATATTATTTTTGTCAATATAATAGTAAAGATTATTTACGTATTGCTCCTAATGTATTTTATTAACTGTTATAGTTACTTAATGAAATTTGATGTAAAAAATTGAACGAGCTCATTCACCAAAGAAAAGTAACTGATAAGTTATTTGGACAGTCATGGGTTTGTAGTTGATCGGTTCTTTCAGAAGGGTGGAACGGCCAAGTTTCGTGTGTTGACGATTTTTTAGTGTAGACTTTATTGATGTCAATAGTAAAAAAGAAATTAATATAACAAGTGTTTGTTATGATTAAATTATAAAATACAAGTAAGGTTAAGTGTAGAGTTGATACATATATAGACACTAGCGAGCATTATACATATATTATTTTTACATGTACAATATGTAGATACTTGCAACAAGCTAAGATAACCTTTTTACTTTATTGCATAAGCAATTTACTATTCTCCACTCAGTGCATGTACAAACCTTAATCGAGCAATTAGTACATGTGCGAACTTTAATTGAGCAATTCACATACAAACCCACATTTTAAAAAACATTTGTTAACACTTTCATAAATTACAAGATTATTAAAAAGGGTTATTAGCATAAAAATTGAATTTAGAGAAACTTATTTACATTTTAAATATTTTTATTATTTCGTTTACCATCAAATTTATGTTAATATTAATAAACACAAAAAATAACATTAATAAAATAAACTCGTGTGTCGCACGAGTCAAAATCACTAGTTTATATAAAAATAGTGATTAATAAATAAATGTACTTGTTAGGTATAAAATTGTTGGCTCCTTGCTCAACTACTATGACACCAAACCCACATCACATTGTCATTTTAAATATTTAATTATCAATCATTTGCATTTAATAATAAAGCAAATAATAGTACTATAGTATTATACTTGGTTTTGTTTGTATATAATTATATATATGGTCAAAGTAAATAATATATATAGTAGGTTAAAAGTTATGATAAAAGAAGTGACTTCAATAATACCGTGCACTATTACTTAAATATTGCTGATTTAATTAAATGATTATTATTATTTCTTTAAAATAATCATTGCAAAGTACTTATCTTTTTATATTGTTGTGAAAAATATAAAAATTAATTATCTAGAATTACGGTCACTAAAATATTTTTTTAATGATCCATCTATAAGTATTATCTTTTCATCTTAGCATGTAATAATTCCATGGATATTTCCTTGCAAAATACTTATCTTTAATGATCCATCCAATAATAATAATTATAGATAATATAAGAGAAAATAATAGCATAGAATATAATATAAAGTTGTTATGTAATAAAATATAGTTAAGAATGTTACATAATGTTAGATTATTTAATATTAATAAAATATGGGGAGAGATCAAGAGGGAAGCAAAAAAATTAAGGAAGGAGATAAGCAAATCTCAACCATTGATTTCATCATAAATAAATGTTGTTAACATTCATTTGTGATGAATGTTAATCAAAATTTAACATTCATCACAAATGAATGTTAAAAACGTTTTTTATGAAAAAATTAAAGGTTAAGATTTGCTTCTCTCCTTCTTCAAAATTTGAAGCTTCCCTATAGATCCTTCTCCGGTAGAATATAATTATATCACTCTAAAATCACCGACTTTTATCTTTTTCGATTGATAACCTAACCTTTTCAATCTCATTTTGCACACTTGCATCTGTCTGAAATCCAACAGACTCTCTCTCGACTGTCATCTACAACATGGATATTTTGTTCCTTCTTCTTGAGAGTCAATCATACTGTCACTAAACATACTCCATAGAACACCTTGATTTTGGCTTGATTCATCTCTCTCTCTCTCACACACACACATACATAGGTCGAAATTCAGATGAGAATCACTCAAGAATTGAGAACCGAAAGAAACACTTTTAAATCTTGGCAATTACTAATATCTTGACAACTAATTAAATCCCGTTAAATGCTCAAATCAATTTGATATCCTTTATTTCCATTAAAACATGTGACTTCTCTCTTGTTCCACTTTTAACGCCACCATTAATTTACTAGCAGCCCATCATCCTTTCAAATTGGTTGAGGAAGTAAGATATGGCAATTTCATTCACACCATATGATAATAAAGATGACGTATGATTAAGTGCACATGTGCACACCTCGAAAACTAATGAAACAGATTTCTGAGATTACGTGCATATGTGCACAACTCGAAACCAAAGGAAAAATTGGCAGAGGCAGAGAAAACGAATAATATTATTACGATGATGACATTGAAAACGAGTTGTTCATATTTGAGCATATTCCGATGAAGACTATTATATTGTTGTTCGCATATGAACAACGGGTGACTATAATAATTAACGATTATATTGTTGTTCGCATATGAACAACGGGTGACTATAATAATTAACGATTATATTGTTGTTCACATGTGAACGACTCGGAACTCAATACCATATCAAGAAGAAACAAAATCTTTTGATATGTGCACGTTACAAAAATCTCGCACGTTAAGTTTGACAGGCAGTTTGTTTTGACAAGAGTTTAATTAATATAATGACTAATAATCAAGATAGGTTAACAGCGGGTCGGAACGGTCGGTATCTCATCAGCCATTTAATTACCGGACTGCCACCAACATTCTTAACCTAGATCAAATAGTCGATGGTTCGTATATTTAAACGAAAAGGCTAAACATTTAAAGAATATAGAAATACTTTTAAAAGCTATTTTTTAAACGTTTAAAATATATTATTTTACAAGAGTCACGTTCGAATAATTTGCTATAGTTTGTTTCATTTGCACAAAAGCTTATAATTAAAAGAATATTAGATGCCATCGAACAATATTAATCTACTTAATTATAAGAAAACAACCAAGGGTAAATAGTACGAAACATTTTATAAAATCGAAAATGATATAGAAATTGTTTCTTATGATCGTAATAATGGAAGGTATTTTTATAGGCCTTTCAAAAAGCTTTTTATATTAATTCTGTAAAAAATAAGTTTTTGTGCATAGTTTCCTTTAATTCGATAAAATGTGTGTTTTTTCATTGGAATGCTAAAATATAGTCAGCAACATATCAACATCGCCATTTGGCTGTTAACATCTTCTATGCACCCCACTGAACAAGATTTGTCGAACGAATAGAAAGGTCAAAGGCTATTTTAAGCCTATGATTTTTATTTTGCGGAGGGAAATGAAATTTTTACTCGATTCTCCGAGCGACTTAAACTAAATAAAGATATAAAAGTTACCCAATTTCCTTACTAAATGGAATCATCATATATATTTGACAAATTAAGTAGTTCAGAATATAGTATAGAACATGTTTGGTGGCTTAATCCGTCTATAGAACTAACTTTATACGTAATTTTCGTCTAATGTAAAGCCATTACCCTTGCAAAAAGGCTAAACCATCAATTTACCGGTACAAAGATAATTAATCCCTTTAAAATATTGAGTCAAATATTATCTCAAAATATGCATATAAGAAAATTCTTTATAGAATTGAAATTTCTAACATTTTTAATCGAGGGACTGATCATCACATACTATTAGGTCAAATCTCATTTATGATATTGTTATTAATTAAACATAATAATTTCAGTTTCTAGAAATGGGTTGCATTATAGTAATTAATAATTTATATATATATATCCATCAAGCAACCAGCCAACAATTGGTACTACTATATCTCTCACATCACTCCCTTCTCTTTATTAACTCCCTCAATCTCCAAAAAAACACGTCAACAGTGTGATCACTAATTCATGGTGGTTCTTGGTGGTGCACCGTAGTGATTATGTCTCCGGTGATTAATGAAGCCCTCTTATCTATCGTAAACTCCACCGCTCTCCGCCATCATACTCACTTGGTCCAATCTTTCTCCGTAGTCTTCCTCTATTGGTTCTATGTCTTCTCATAAAAACAACTTTCAGCTTCATCACTATTATAATCTCTTGTTTTAATTTTGTGCAATTAATCACCGCTACTAACTCGATATTTGATCAACATGGCAACTTATGGGGTTTCGAGTATAGATGATCATCAAGATTCAGTCTTGAGGAAGCGAAAAAGAATGATATCGAATAGGGAATCAGCTAGGAGATCGAGGGTACGCAAGAAGAAACATGTGGATGATCTTGTAGCGCAAATGAGTGAACTTGTGAGTGACAACAAATATATGGCTATTAATCTGAAAGATACAACTCATATGTTTCTAAAGACGGATTCTGAGAACTCAGTTCTTAGAGCTCAGTTGGCTCAATTGACTTGCCAGTTCGAGTCGCTTAATGAGATCATCAACGGGTTTAATTCATGGAGTGATAACCAAGAAAATGAAGTGTTAATGATGTGTGGGGTGAATGATGAGTTCTTGGTTCATTGTAATAATATGGTGGATGATAATAATCAACATCTTATGGTTGACATGTTCATGAATTAGTTAAACTTTGTATATGTAATTTCTTATATGTATTATTAAGGATCCGAAGTGTGCGAGTTATTGTAGTAAGTAAGAAAAAGTTATATTTCATTTGATAATACGTGCTGTTATAATCCAAATGCCTTAATCACCAACTTTAAAAATTAAGTAATTACATAATAAATTATCAGAACATATATTCCATTCACTAGTGTAGTACCATATAATACGACGATAAAAATGACGATAATAAGTGACGGTGCAATAGGATACTGAAATTTGTTGTATATATCTTATATGGAATACTATTTTATCTATAAGATAATACTAATATAATAGAGACATGTTTCTTGTTGTGTAAGTTGGTTCTTTTTATTTAAATAATCCTAATGTATTTGTAACTCCTAAATTTTGAAATTAATGATAAAAGCTTTCTGGTTTGACTTTGTGAACTAAACTAATCTTCAAAATCGGAGATTGGATATAACTACGAAATATACATCGTCGTATTGTTCGTATTTTATCTTGTTTGCTTTGTTCAATTGCTTAGATAGTAATTATCGATCTGTAATTTAACATTGTTTGAAATATACATTGTGAGCGTGTGTTTATGATTACAAACGTATTTGAATCCCTCTGCATTCCCAACCGAAAGTTGTTACACAAAATTAAATAGGTATCAAATCAATTAATATTATACTTAACTTTTGCATGTTTAATTTAAATTTAACAGGTTTCATATAATTTAACATTGCATGAAGTTCATTACCAGTTCCATCGAAGTTCGTAGACTTGTGTAAATGTTCGCTAAGTGAGGAGTAAATTTGTTTGGTAAATAGACTAGTAAATGGCTAAATGGGCTGCTAAATGAGGCGCACTCTTTTGCGCTTCTAAGTTTATGTACAAACAAATATATAAAGCTTACGGGCTAATAAACTAAATCGGCTTTTTTGGTACATTCTTTTCAAACTAGAGTTTTTTCCTTCCCTTCAGAACGTATATTTTTATACATGAGCATAAGATATGCTTACTAGAGATGGCAACCGCGAGTGATGGATCTGGATCGACGAATCGATAAACAATAAATCGACAACTTACAAAAGAAGTGAACAACTATACATATATTAGATTGATGATTGATTGTCACTTTCTATACGTATATTTCAAGAATGATCTGAAATCAACACTACTATACTGAATACTTAAGAAGGTACATGATTGTAAGCTATTACTTAAAATAGATGATTTATACACAATTTTTTTTGAAAAAAGTTGTATCACAAATGTTACATTGCTAATAATATATAGTAACTTCTTGCTTTTATTTGCTAGTTTCTTGCTAGCTTTTATTTATATACAATCGTCATTTAAAAAAATATATATATAGTAACTTCTGTGAGTGACAAACTTATGATATATTTTGCGGTGTAGTTAGAATCTATTAATTGACGAGAAAGAAGAAATTATTTTTATTTTATTTTGTAGAGGTAAAAGTTATATAATATTATCATATCTTTAGAAAAGTGAAGCTTTTTATACAAATTAAAACTTTTTGAGAGGAAGTATATATCCAACATGTTATATATTTAGGAGAAGATTCAAGTAGTTTAGTTTCTTATGGTAGTAATGATAGGATTGAATTTTTTTTATTTTTTATTTTAAGATGAACTAATCTTTTGATAAAAAACTTATATCAAAATTATTAGAATCCTATATTCTTTTATTTGAAATAAAAAGTTTTCAAAAAAATAAAAAATACATATATGATATACAAATTAAATTTGTGTATCACAACTTAATAATTTTTTGTGTATCACACTAAAATATCAATAGTGTGTATCACACATAAAAATAAGAAAAGTTGTGATACACAAATTTAATTTGTATAACATATATTATATTATATATATTTAAAAAAAATTCATATTAAAGAGCATAAAATTTTAATAATTTTAATATAATTCTTTTAATAAAAAAATTAAGTGATGTTAAAATAAAAAATAAAAAATTATTTTTTATCATTATTATCATAAGAAACTAAACTACTAAAATTATTCCCTATATATTTATGTGTAAGATTTTATAATGATATTTAGCAACACCGACAGACCAACCTTCTATTTAATTATTGATAATCAATTTTAGCGACATGATTAGTTGGATGGTTGAACGAATTTTTTAATTTCAACAGATAATATTATCGATGTACCTGTCACTTAGATTTTTACAACTATATCCGATAAGCAATGTGTCTAAAACGACAAAATAAAACTTAATCAACGACATCGTTAATTGTTAATTTGTATATTTACATAAAGCTAAAAATATATGGTCGGAAGCAGATGCAACCCAAATCATCCACGAATCAAGTTCACACAGACACCTCACTTCACCCGTCGACTAGATGCCGCAAATCTTATCCAAAATAAGATGCATTTTGAATATTTATTTGGTTTAGATATTGTTTATTTATATAAATAAATTCTATACGTAACGACTAACGACTAAAGAAATGCTATAAATTACAGATTATTTAAATTGATGAAACAAAAAGAAGTCCTGTCTGCATGACTATAGGTTCGGGTTTCTTGAGGTTCCCGCCTTTTAAGTTATCGATTATTTTGGATATTTATAAAATTATCATCAGCCGACATTTATGGCACGTGTCCATTGTTTTGTTCAACAGGTTTAACCAAAGGTAACGTAGTTGCACGCCACGTGTATAGTTATCTCACATGTCATGCATCCACGTATATCATCTTCAATTCCCATGATCATCTCATTTTCATCTATATAAACCCTCTGCAATCTCATCAAATCACCAAACAGAAACATTATATACACAATAAAATATCATACATAACAAGCATTAGCTAGCTTACTTTGTAAATCTTGTTGAGTTAAAAAAAAATGGCACAATACGGAGGAGATCAGCGATACGGTCGTCAAGTTGATGAGTATGGCAACCCGATTCGAAAAACTGACGAGTATGGAAACCCGGTTCATACAACTGGTGGAACCGTGGGTGATTATGGTTCAACCGGTCACCAAGGGTTGGGTTCTAAACTTGGTGAAGTTGTAGGCATCACTGGAACTGGTGGTCATAATACAAGCACCGGTCACCAAGGGGTGGGTACCAGAATTGGTGAAGCTACTGGAATGACTGGAACCGGCGGTGGTCATTATACCACCACCGGTCATCAAGGGTTGGGTAGTAAAATTGGTGAAGCCACCGGGTTAAGTGGGACCGGTGGTCACCACACCACTGTTGGTACTGGACCCTACAGTTCTATTGAACACCAAGGCCAACAACGTAGTTATGGTGCCACGGGCTACCAAGGCCTGGGCACCGAGCCTGGTACTGGCACGTTTCAAAACCAACCAAGTGCCACACCTTTTGGAGGAAGTGGAACTGGTACTGGACGTGGGGCCGGTTTAGCTGGAGTTGGAACCGGAACCGGAACCGGGACCGGGGTTCTTCATCGTTCAGGCAGTGGCAGCTCAAGCTCTGTGAGTCTACTTCAAAAGAATGAATAATTTTGGATAGTTTACTTAGTTTTGTATATATATGGTTTCTAATTGTATTGATTTGATGTGCAGTCTGAAGATGACGGGCAAGGAGGGAGAAGAAAGAAGAAAGGGGTGATGCAAAAGATTAAAGAGAAGCTTCCTGGCGTTCACAGTACGGATCAGCCGCAACATACCACCACGACCACTACCACGACGGCTGGTACTGGTACGGGTACCGGTGTTTATGGGGAAACGGACGAGAAGAAAGGGGTGATGGAGAAGATTAAAGAGAAGTTACCTGGACATCACTGATCATTTTGTATGTCATGTATAGTATATGTATACTTATACATAAATAATAAAGAAGAAAAGGAACAATAAGATGTTTGGCTTCTGTTCACCTATGTATGTTTTATGAGGTAGCCAAAGCAAGTTTACTTGGTGTTACTTTGGTTTTTGATCTTTCATTCGTAATTTGGATTCGGTATTTCTGTTTCATGTTGCATGTTGTTTTGCTGTGTTTATGAAAGTTATGCAGTTTTTACTTTTCAACACATCTCCACTAATACTAACGTATTAGTGTATTCTCTTCGTCTATTTTTGCTACGACCTTACCTATTTTGTTTTTTTTAAAGAAATTATAATAAGTTTCTGTCTTTTAAAAAATAACTTATTAAAAATTATTATAAATTCGTTCAATGTGTTCCTTATTTTATACTTTCATATAAATATAAATTTATAATACAACTTTCATCGGATGTAAGAGCCAAATTGATCATCACCCAACCTATTATTAAATTTAACAAATTTTGTTACGATACCTATTCCATTTCACCGGTGAAGAGCGAGGAAGAGAAGTAGACGTACCGTCAGTGCTTAGCTTTCAATAGCCCATTTAGCTTTCAATAGCTGGGTTAAGCCCAGAAGAGAGAATGATTTCAGCCCGGTAAAAGGGAGTTCTCGTCTCACCCCCTAATAAAAGTGATTTTGTTAGAGACGATAACAGACATAAGAGAGTATGTTTTTATGTTATGTAGTGTATATGATCAAAGATAATTTTTATTCTTCTAAAACGATATATAGTGATACGTTTTTCTTTGTAGACTTCCCATCTTTTTGATAGGTAGAGAGAAAAATAATTCTGAGGAAAATGAAGAAATCAAGAACAAAATATACATTTTTGGATTGCTTCAAGAACATGCAACATATAGAACAAATTAATTGAACACGACAAATTACACAGATTTCAATGATATTTAGAAAACCTAAATCATTTGACCAGGAATGATCTGTAACATCATATACAATTTCCACTAACAAAATCATGAGATATATAATTATAATCTATCTCCGTAAAAACCAACCTACACTATAATCATCATGTTAAATAATCAATGTACAGAAATTCTACCTTACTGGTGGCCGTTTGCCATGTGCAATGCCTCCTTCAGAACACCATCAATTCTATCTGCCATATGATATTCCAAAGATCTTTGTTTCACCATGGTTTTTGCAAGAGGAGCCACCCCTTGTTGACCAGCATGATGCAGAGAACATGTTGATCCATACACAACAATATCTGCAGTACCGCTAGCTGATGTTCCTTGTCATTTGAAAAAAAAGAGTCTATTTTGACACATATGAACGATTCGGTTTTGGTTGCGGTTTCATCTCGAAACGCATAAATACAATAATTCAGCTAAAAGAAGCGGGTAAATGGGTCGAAGGTCGCCGAGGGTCTATCTCTACATCATACAACCAGAGGTCCACATAATTACTACACTAATGTTCTACAAAGATTTAAAAGAAATAGACAAAAGAAGTGTTTGCAGGGCGGCAACTCGGCCCGATCTCACCAGTTTCGAGCCATAGAGAATATGACTCCTTTCAACCTGTTACCCAACACATACATCCACAGGCAACAATAACTTTCAGTACAAGAAGCTGGAACGCCATGGCTTCTATTGTTATCCTCCCAAAGCACTGTCCACGCCCCTACAATAAAAATGAGTCGGGTAGCGATCTATATCAACCTGAACTTCACATTTACCAAATCAATCTGGACTAGAACATCGATTGCTGCTAGATGTTGAACCTGAGAATTCTGGACTAGAACATACATTGCTGCTAGATATGGGGCTACAGCGAAATGGGGCTACAGTTAGAGTCTCATTCACAAAATGAACCCGGTATTGGATTTTTTTTCCTGTGCCACAAAGTTGCGTAGTTCTGTCTCAAACTTAATCTGGACACTCATATCACTGCCTACAATTACTGCATGTAGTGATGGCACTTGCAGCTTCTTTTCTTGAATCAACTGTAAGCTTTCATATAATGACCGCAGAAATAGATCTTGACCTTTCCGGCCTTTCCCATGAGAAATTTTCCAAATGATTTTTCAATTGTTGTCTAACAAACTTAAGCACCAACACCTCTTAATAAGAAGGCTAATTCCATTAATAGCAATCGACCACCTAAGTCACAAAGATAACATCATATGCTTACCCATACACGTGATCATTAAGCTAAATGCAATGGCCGCCAATGAACTCTTCAACCCTCCTAAAAAAGCTCGCAAACTTCAACATTAAAGTAAAACTTAAATTAAATTAAGTCTAAGCCGGCTGTTGTTACCCATATAATGGAAGAAACCAATAGCTTATCTTTATTCTACATAACAACTCCCAAACATACAATCTATAAAACACATAACTTCAGTATAATTTCATCAAGCTTCCTTTAAAATCCTGTACATAAAACAAATGCAACACCACACCAAGATAATAAGCTGAAAAAAACTAAACATCTAAATCATTACGTAACCTAAAGAACCGTAAATTTGGATCAGCCAACACGAAACTCACACGCTTCAAAGTGACCCTGCATTCATCTTAACTGATCTAGTATATCTGTCATCTAGAGTCGAAACTAACTAGCATGCGATGAGCTATGTAAATTTTTTGTATTGATAGAAACCAACCTATTGGAAAACGCATAACCTTAATCCTTGCAATAAAAATTCATAAGAGGAAGACTCGGTGAGGAAAATAAGTGTATCAGAACAAAACCGATATTTTAAATACGGTACATGTAAGTTATTAGAGAGATAGAACATATGACGTAGACTATAAACGAGATAACATAAATTAGACCTATTGATTTTCCCGAATACTAGGAACAATCCTTCTAACTATTGTTGATTCACACGAATACAAATAATTAGGTTAAATTTCAACTCAAATTGAGAGAAAAATCAAATTTCATAAAAATTAAAACTGAATGTCCAACAATCTTCTCCAAACCCTAAACAAGAACCAGAAATCCGAACGGGCCAAAAAAGATAAACGGGCCGGACTCTATCCCAAAAAACAAAGTCCACAAAAGTTGGAAAAAAACATAAATAAGCCCATAACTTCTAAAATAAAGAGAATTTGGGCTCGAAAATTGGGAAAATCGCCTACGCAATTTACCGTGACGTTGGGCTCGACTCAAGCTTCGATCCGCTTGGTCGTGGGCCTAAAACGGACACTCGTAGCCCAAGTTATGGCCTTTTTCATGAAGCCCCTTTTGTTACACGATCTTGAGCCTTAAGAAATAAGGGTCCAATCCTCCACACTTGAGCCCGCATCAAAACTCACACACAAGGGAATTCAAGAAACCTAACGAAATGAATATCAACATGGGATAAAAAAATACAAGGACCTCACGCAAGAGCATATGATGCTACTAGGACCTGGGTAGTGCTACTAGTTATTGTTTTCCACCAACTTGAAAAGGTAACTACGAATGGTTAGACAGAGTATTTTTTGTGGATAAGAAACATGTAATCAAACAAGATCATTAACTGTACATCAAAGTACATAATGATCATGGTTTTGGCCCCAAGTTGAAAGGAAATAAAAAGAGTTAAAGATTAATATCTGTGAGTCACTGACGTCTGAGCAAACAAGAAACAGGGTGATCGTAGTTTTCCACTAATTCAAAAGGATACAAAAACAAGATTCCCGTAAATCACGCAGATGCAATTAAAACATACCAAAATATGTAATGAATCATAGTTCTCCCCTAATTTGAAGGAGACGAAAAGAGTTGTACAATGCTAATACCAGTCTGTTTGTGATACATACGTATTTACAATCGATTATTTATCAATTTGAAATATACCAATGAGACGGATTGGTTTAAATTGAATTTATTTCGTTTTATAGAACTTAATAATGTAACAGGATGATGTACACAACTTAATTTTGTATCATCCAAATTTGTTTTTGATACTTGTTGGTATTAACAAACTTTTGACCAATCCAAAATTAAATTTCTGACTCGGACTTATCTATAGCCGACTACAAATAGCAAATTATTACATGCATAAATTCCATATGTATAATTCTATATATGTAACATAAAGTAATTTTTATGTATTATATTATAAATTTTCAATATTAAGATTCAACATTTTTATGTATAATTTATATATATAATTTAATGTACTAATTTTTGTTGTATAATACTTTTGTCGATTATTTCGATATTTTTTACTTTTAAGTATTTTATCCTAAATAATTAACTCTACGTATGAATAAATTATTGTTATTGATTCACTATCATGAATATATAATCTTTCGATGAAGTCTTTCTCTTTTGTAATATTTCTTGTAATATTTCTTGCATGCGCTCAGTAGTTCTTTTTGTTAAAAACTTTGCCTTGCGAAAAGAAAAATAATGAAAATATAACATTTTTGTAGGTAACAATCGAATTACTTTCAACTACGTACCATCCCAAGATAAGAAAAATTACAAAGAAAGCAGGCGATTATAAGAAGGCTCATTTCTTCATTTCATCTTGTTATCCTTCTAACAAGTATGTGTAGAACTTACACCCAAGTGCGACCATTTATTAGGCGAAACGACGAATCATATATTGGGAAATGCGGCATGGGATTGAGAACATGATAATTTATGTCCATGAAAGACCTCTTGTGTAAGCACATATGAGGAATATTCACGTTCTACATTGAGGTACTTAATATTTAGGTTTTCTAAGATTATGATATAAAAAATCCCCGTAAGTTACATATACCTTCTATTTACAAAAATTAAATGTCTTCCAAGACATTGCTTCTTTTTGAACCCCTTTTAACACTCGCATGAGAGTATTGTGTAAAAGCAACTTTAACATTCATATCTGAAAATACTAGATATGCACGCGGCATCATAATGTAAACTTATAAACTGGTCAAGTAGCTTAGTGCCTATTGTGGTAAAACATCATAGTGTAAACTTATAAACATGGTCAAGTAGTACCTATTGTGGTAAAACATCTTTGGAAACTTTGATTATGAATCACACTACTAGAGAGCTACTTGACTCCTATGACAACAAATTTCTACGTACGATGATAAAAAAAAAAAAATTTTGACTTTTTAAAAGTGAACTTATTTAAGAGTAAAGTTGATCACTTAAATACTTTTTACATTCGAAAATCCATTTTTTTGTTGTACTTGTATAACGGTACTGGGCAACTAACTTCTGTTTCAGTTTTAATACACCGTATGTATTAATTCGATTAATACAACATTCCAAGATAATGGTACAACTTAGAGCACTTTCAATGTTTAATATTATCTATACCTTTTTACACTAAGATAATGTAAAGGTGTAAAAGCTCACTTCAATATTAGCACTAGAAATTGAAGTGACACGTTTATTGTTGAGAGTGTTATGTGGTGTTGAAGTGACATAACTGATATAAAGATGACACATCCACTGTTAGAAGTGGTCTAATGGTATTGGTCAACAACTTCTCTTTCAATTTTAATAGACGGCATGTATTAATTCGATTAATAGAACATTCCAATGGTACAAGTTAGAGCATATTCAATGTTTAATATTACATGTATCTTTTTACACTAAAATAGTGCTAAGGTGAAAAAACTCACTCCAATATTAGCACTAAACATTGCAATAATTTTAATTCAATGACAAGTGTTGTACTAAATTTGGTGTAACACTTAACATTGCATTAAACACAATTCACACTAAATAATAAAAATGTTAAGTTTAAAATGCATTTACATGGTTTATTGATTATAAATTTGCGATTAATATTTTTAAAATTACTAAACATAATGTTTGCTGTCAAACTTATGAAAAAAATTACTATAATTTTTATAATTTTTTTATTTATATTTTTGAAATTTCTAGATACAATGATTGTTAAAACATTTTTAACAAAATTTATTAGTTATATAAAATCTTTAATACTATATTGTTGGGCTATGTCTTTTAGATTAATTAAAACAATTTTAGTGAATATGTTAGAATAATTTTTTTAATGTAAGCATATTATTAAAAAAATAATTTATTGAAACAGCGTGATTTAGTACATTAAAATACTAGATGTCAAAGATCCTCTCAGAAAAGGTGTCATGCATGCAGATGGAAAGTAAAGCTGGCAAATTCCGACATGACCCAATACCAACTCGAAAATGAGCAAGTTTGAGTAGATGTTTTTGACCCGCCAACCTGTCAACCCGAAACTCGACAACCTTATGTGTTTTTTAGGTCAGGTTGACGCGATGACTCGAAACATAAAAAGGTAATTTAAAACCTTTTTCTGTCAGCGATAGGCTCACTGTAGTACACTTTAGTCTTTAATTCACGCCAATGCATTTCCCTCGAAAATCACTCATACTTTAAAACCCTAATTGTATTTCTCACAAACCCTAATTTCCTTACCTCCTTGACGACTTGACCTCTCTAATACCCATAAAGGTATCTCAAAACTTTGTACTAATTTTATTAGTGTGACTTTTTTTGTCTTTGTGCAAAATGGGTTTGTTACTGACTTGGTATTTGTTACTCCATTAATTAGTTGTTTGCTTTATTCCAGATTAATTTCTTGATATTTCAACTTCAGGTCTGGTTATTTAAGTAGTAAAAACTAAAAAGGTTGTGAAGTAGGAGTGGAAGTACACGTGCAATAATTTACGTTTAAGTTGTAGGACCATTTATGGCATTATTTGCTCAAAGCATTTGTCTTTAGGTCAGCGAAAGAAGAAGATTCAGGGGTTGATGTTGGTCTTTTGAGTCAGCTCAAAGTCCCTCCTTTGATTACTATTATTTTGAGGAAATTTAAAGAAAATTATGGGATTTATTTGATGTTAACACTTACACCCTGGGCTAGTTTGGTTTGGAAAAGAGTCGGTATTTATGATTTTAACGTTAATCTTATATTGATTGCTTCAAGATTCATTTTTGTAATTCCTCACTAGAAAAGTCAAAAGTTGACTGAAGGGGTTGTTCATCTAGAAATTCTTTACAATTTACACATATGCTTTCTTTGTTCTTACACATATGTCCTACGGGAGATATGAAATCATTTGATTTATGCATTATTAGCTAGCTAAAAAGAGTATGTTCTTCAAGTGTTTCAAGTTTTCTATGTTGGCTCAAAGTTTCCTTATATCTTAGATTATTATCTTACTGATTTTTTCTTTTTTTTGCTATGGATAATCATTCAAATGATATACAAGTTGATGATGAAAGTGATGGTTCAGTTGAAGAGGTTGTACCTACAACTGAAACCGCATCTACAAGTGTTGAAAGCTCTTCCAAAAGACAAAAAAGGAAAAGAAAATTTACATCGAAAGTTTGGGAAGATTTCCCTATATTGGAACAACTACCAAATTAGCCCCTAAGGTGTGTCGGTAAAAGATGTGGTAAGAAATTCATTGCTGAGAGTCATTGTGGTACGGATAATTTGATTCGTCATCTAAAGAAATGTAAAACAACACAAGAAATTGGCCAATTACATGATTTCTTCTTCAAAGGTGTTTTAAATGTAAGAAATCATAAGTTCAGGCAAGAAAAGTTTAGGGAGTTGTTAAATCACGCAATAGGTAGACACGAGTTGCCATTTTCTTTTTCAGAATATGAAGGAATTAGAAAATTTTCAAATACTTGGAACCAAGTGTCACTTGCCTATCAAGAAACACCACAAATTCTGACATTTTGAAGTTATATGAGCGTGAAAGTAATAGGCTTTGTGATGAGTTAATTAGTTGTCCTAGTCAAGTATCTTCAACTTCCGATGCTTGTACTTCAATTGTTGCTGATGGCAATCTGAGTTTGACTGCACATTATGTCGATGGCGATTGGGTCTTAAAGAAAAGAATTTTAAACTTTTCTTACATGCCTCCTTCACATACGGGTGTTGTTTTAGCTGAAAAACTTATTGACTTGGTTAAGAGTTGGGGTATTGAAAAGAAGTTATTTTCTATCACGTTAGATAATGCTTCTGCAAATGATGTTTGTGTTAAACTGCTTAAGAAACAATATGGTGTAATGAATTCCTTAGTATATGGAGGTGAGCTATTTCATCTTAGGTTGTTGTCATATCACATGCAGTTGGCTAAGGAATTAAAAAGTGATGATTCTTATATGAAACAAATAGCTGATCAAATGTGGTTGAAGTTCAACAAATATTGGGCTACCTTTAGTACATTATTAGTTGTAGCTATTGTATTTGATCCTCTATATAAGTATTCGTTCCTTGAGTTTTCTTATCAGAAACTTTGTGGTCCCAAGTCCCCACAGTTGAAAGCGGTTAGAAAAGTACTTGATGGGGGGTTTTGATGAATATGTGAAAGAATCAAAGGGTTCAACAAGTTCGACATCATGTAGTGGTGGTAGCAAACAAGGAAATGCAGAAGAAAGAGGCACTAGTAAAAGTATTTATAAGGTATGAATTTGCAGTTTCAGTTTTATTTATTTATGTTGTAAAATGTACTAACTAATTTTCTGAGATAATAACAAGAGTTTGATTAGTATGATAGTATTGAAAGTTCGAGTTTGGATTTACTGAATTGCAACTTTACCTTGCAGAGCTAAGAACCAAAACTCCTATTCGCTTACTTAACTTTTGGAAATCTCAACGGTATAGGTATCCAGTTTTAGCTAAATTGGCCATGGATATAATTTGTGTTTCAGTTTCAACAGTGGCTTCTAAATCAGCCTTCAGTCTTGGAGGAAGAATTCTGGATCAATATGAAGTTCAATACGGCCTTCTACAATTGAAGCTATGATTTGTACCTAAGATTGGTTATTTGGGGAAAATTGTAAGGTTTTTGTTCGGAACGCATATTATAACAGTTTATGTGCATCAATTCACTATTTTATCACTTATGATATAATTTTTGATAATGTGGTATTATCACATGATGGCCTTGAAAAGATACTTTAAAATGTAATGGCTTTGGATAACTTGGTATTAGGTGAGTTTATATAAATAATTAACATACCACATTGGCCTTAATCTTTAACCGGAGTAACAACACATTTCTGTCTCCAATTCAAGAGTAACAACACCTTTCTTTAACCTTTGATATATTGTATGAATAAATTTATATGGAATGTTTCTGTGTATTTTTATGTCTTTATCAAATTTTGATTGGTATGTTAAGTATATCAAATATTTACATTCAAGATTTTACATATACATACATAATCATTAGTTTAAATAATAAATTTAAGGGATGAAGAATCGATGACGACTTCAAGAATCAAAGATGATCATGATGTTGTAATTTTGTATAATGCATTTGAATTCTTAAACATCTGATTTAGAAATGTTTGATTCATTTATATTTTGGTAGAAGTCGAATCAATGATGTTTTGGTAATGAATCTAAGTATATGTAATAGGTATTATGGTTACTTTTAGGGTTTTAAAAACATTTTTATGCTTATTGATTATTACCGATTATTTTTGAAAATATAGACATACATGACCCGATTGACCGAAAATGATCCGAAAACTTGTTAAGTAGAATAAAACTTGGGTTATCTGAGTCGACTCTAGATTAATGGGTTTTGAGTTGGATTGAAATTCTCAACTCGATTTAAAAATCAGGTTGAATTTAGGTTGATCATTTCTAATCCGCTAACTTGAACCCATTAACTCGACCCGATTCGAATTGCCACTCCTACTGAAAAAGTCAAATAGAGAAAAACAACAGAAAAGGAGCAGTTGACTGAACTGTGTATGTGGTTGACCTAATTCTTAAACAATATTTCCGTTGCATGTTATCCAATAATATTCTTATTTGATACTTCAGTTATTCCATGCTCCTTTTACTAATATGCGTATTAAATGCGAACATCGTATAATTATTTTTAAATTGTGGATCAGAAACGCTATGTGGCACAAAGTTTAGTAAAGCTTTATTTGGGTTTGTAGATTTTTAAGTTTTGTTCTTAAATTGGGCAAAATAATTTCGGTCCATTTAAAGGAACTATTATCCATACACCTACAAGTATGTAAAAAGAAATAATAATGGTTAGTCCATGGATTTTCCTGCCAGATTTCATTCGGACGAGATTCCATATTGTTGTTGATTTTTAAAAATTTTAAGTACTTTACTAATTTTAAAATAATAAAAAGGTTATTTGTATCAAAATAAGAAATTAAAATTTCATAATATAAGCATATTGTAACATAATTTTTTTTATAGCAAGTAGAATTTCAGAATTTGTTAAACATATAACTTCTTAAAATGATTATGGTCAAACGAATAATGTTTGAATATACTTTATTGTGGTAATACTAAAAGTTTCTCGTGTTAAGTGATAAAATTTGAAGTTCATTATAAATGGTGTTGATAATTGGTTGATTGTAATATGTTTATTTAATTATTTTTGTGATCATAAAAGAATTTGATAATGATTAATGTGTGATAGTAGAAAAATCAAATTATTAGACTTCATATACTTTTCATAATTTTAATATAGAAAATATTTTAATTTGTTGATTATGTAATTAATAGTTATATGTAATGAGTCGATAAAGAAAATTTGTATTTTTAAATTTTAAATTTTATAAAGAAAAAGTTTCAAAATAAAAGTGTTAGATTAGACAAACAAAATAAGGATACTTATATGTCCATTTTGTCAACATAGTAGGTAGCTCTACTCCACTTCCATCATTTCTCTTAAAAATTCGATTTGAAGTCTTGGTTGACCAACTAATATCCGTCCTCACGTGATTGCACCGATTAATTACAACTTTTGTGTATAATGTAATTCTCTTAATGTTTCATCTCTAATTATATCTGTATTGTGAATGTAAGCATGCACAAAGTTAACTATTTCTATCCAAATCAATCAAATAAATAAATAAAAAAACACTTAAGAGAATAAATCTAACCATCATATATACCAAAAGTAGTTCTTAGCATATTTAACTCATTACTTCTCATTATACAAAAAGATAGATACATGCATGTTAGTGATTTTAACTTAATTACCTAAGATCAGAATAAACATTTTGAAGTACTTTGACCCAAGTTGGACAACCTTTTCTCTTCGTCACCTTTAATTTCATGATGAATCATACACAAAATATCATTAAAAGATAAAAAATAAATTAATCATCATAAATTAATAAACTACCGCCTTTTGTAACAACCACCTATACCCCACAAATTGTTTCTATAAATACTTCAATCCGGTTTTCCACTTCCATCACAAACACAATTCTTTCATTAACCCTAGTACTTGTGTACATTCCTTAAAATTAAGCTAGCCCATCACGACACAATGGGTCGATCAATCACCATGATCATGGTCCTCATGATCTCAATCCTGGCTCTAGCCAATGGTTCTTACCTCTACCCACAGTTCTATGACAAAACCTGTCCACAGGCTAAAAACATTGTTCAGTCTGTTGTCGCAAAAGCTGTTGCAAAAGAGGCTCGTATGGCTGCTTCTTTGCTCAGACTCCATTTCCATGATTGTTTCGTTAAGGTTCGTTCATCACTCCAACAGCCCATATAAACCCCGCTACTCGAAAATTCTATATATATATATATCATATGTCACAATAAGTAGAAACTTGTTGTTACGCCAACATTAATCATATTTTTTTGCATAACCCTAAAAATTTTTTTGTCGAAAAAGATAAGTACATTAGGCCATTATTTACCACAGACATCTTATGGTGTCACTTAACTAATCTAGTGGCATGTTAAATGTCACAACATTTCTTGTCTATGATAAACTATGATAAAGTGTTCACTAAGCATTGTTAGTTGTTACATAGACCAGAAACTAACTCTGTTTGTAACGGAATGATCATTTAGGGGTGTGATGCTTCAATACTTCTTGACAACAGTGGAAGCATAATTAGTGAAAAGGGTTCAGTCCCTAACCGCAACTCTGCTCGTGGATTTGAAGTCATTGACCAAATCAAAGCTGAATTGGAAAAGGCGTGCCCTCAAACCGTCTCATGTGCAGATGCCTTGGCTCTGGCAGCTAGAGACTCCACCGTTCTGGTGCCTATCTATATCAATCACTATCACATGATAAGATTTCGGTTTTCTGTCTTTCATTTATCTAACATGTTTTAAACTTGTGCAGGCTGGGGGACCTAGTTGGGAAGTCCCATTAGGCAGAAGGGACTCATTAGGTGCAAGTTTGAGTGGTTCTAACCAAAACATTCCAGCTCCAAACAACACTTTTCAGACCATTCTTACCAAATTTAAGCTCAAGGGTCTTGACATTGTTGATTTTGTAGCACTTTCTGGTAAGATCTAAATATGATTAGGCATCAAAATGGGTAAACGGGTAAACTGAGGAGGTTTTCCCTGTTCAGGATATCCGGAAAGGGCGAGTGTTTTTACTCGGATATATGCTGTCTAACCGGAGTATCCCCGTGAATGTTTCCGATTCTTTCCCTGCCCACCCCAAGATGTGCAGCTAGTGAGGTTTGAATCTGATACCTCACAGAGGTATCAGGACGCCAACATCTAAGCCATCTTGATGATGATTATCAATTGATGGCTAATTAATAAAACCAACATACCTAATATCGTATTGTAATTACATAAAGTAACTGCATTTAAATTTGATTAGCTAATAGTGGGTAGAATGGTTCAAAAGTTGTCCAAAAGCATATACTTAACTGTTGACAACCTTCTAGTCCTGCAATGTTTTTTCAAAAAGTAACCATTTGTTAAATGATATATTTTGTAATCATACTTAGTGTATTAATTAGTATCTATTTTTGCAAACAAAAGTATTGGCCGATCAACCTACTTTGATCCGTCGTTTGGTGATCATCTTTTCCATCTTTTCTATCTCTCAAGAAAATCTTGACAATATACTAATTATTCAACCAAATAAACCTAAAAAACTAGAGTTAATATTCAAAAAGATATTGAAAACTCTGTTATAACTTATAAAACTTGATTTCCAAAACAGAACCTTTATGAACTTTTGGTGGATAAATTTTGCAGGAAGTCACACTATTGGAAATGCTAGGTGTACCAGTTTCAGACAAAGGCTATACAACAACACGGGCAACGGGCAGGCCGATTATACTCTGGACCAATCATACGCTGCAAAGCTCCGCCAGAACTGCCCGAGATCCGGTGGTGATCAGAACCTGTTTTTCTTGGACCCTGTATCACCAACAAAATTCGATAACAGTTACTACAAGAATTTAATAGCTTATAAGGGGCTTTTAAGCTCTGATGAAATATTGTTTACTCAAAACCAACAAACAATGCAGTATGTGAAGCAATATGCTGCAAACCAAGAACTTTTCTTCCAGCAGTTTGCAAAGTCAATGGTTAAAATGGGAAATATTACACCGTTGATTGGTAAAAGTGGTCAAATCAGAAAGATATGTAGGAAAGTCAACAGTTAAAAGAGGGGTATCATGTTATATGGACCTTTTTCATTTTATTTTGCCATTTTGTAAAATAAATTATATATTATGTATTGTTAATTAAGTTTTTATTTATGTGGTGAAAGCTGTATCCCGCCATGGAACTTTTGGCAATCCTTTGATTTATGAGATATTTGATACATGTGTTTAATTAAATTTTTAAGTTTAGTGATCAATTGTATCAATTAACGGATTTCCCGTGCCATGTTAACAAACTAATGGGAGTCTAAAAGCTTGGTATAGATGAAAACCACATAAATAGATTTTTAGGGTTTTTAATTTTTAGGGATCTTAAGAAACGATCAAATACAAATAATTCTAAAAATAAGAACTTTAAAAACACATTAGATTCACACATATACTTGACAAAATAACTAAATTCATATTTATTTATGCATAGCATATATGATAAATTGTACATTTACAAAAACTTTATATAATTTTTTTTACAAAAGGACTTGTACCAATAACTCCGTCTGCAACATTGTCGTGATTGACTTCTGTCGAACTACCACGGATTACTATAGACGGAGTGGTAACCGTTATGGACTACTGTTGTACCCAACAACATGGTCACACCACGGAATTCAGGCGGGGCCCCATTTAATATTTTAATTTTTTTCACTTCTTTGAATTTAAAAAAAAAAAGAAAACAATATTATTTGCTCAACCCCATATCATTTAAAAAAAATGAACGTTGGTTGGCAACTGCTAAATCATTTTCTTTTTAAAATCATTTTTGTTTAAAACTTATTTTACTCCTATATAAATACACAACAACAATATAATTTTTTAACACAACAAATTTATCAATTCGCTTATATACATATTCACAAACACTATAGTTTTTCTAACCATGTCTAATTCAAACGAAAACTTTTCATAGACGAATCTTTTCAATTTCGGCTCTATGAATACCATAGGTTCTATGTACCAATAAACCCGAATCAACTGCAATCCAACATTTTTCAACAATCGTATTGCCCGCAACAATCATTGGACTTCAACCAACAATTCCAACAACAATTTCAACAATTCCAACAAAAACAACAACAATAATAACAAGGGTTAATTGTTTCGTTATGTATCTAACTTTACATTTTTTACTATTGTGTGTAACCACCTTTAAAACTTGTTATTGTATGTATCGAACTTTACAATTTCGTATATTGTGTAACGGGTGACTGGATGACCAGAACTGCCGGTTTCGATACATACAATAGACATTTTTACAAAGTTCGATACATAAAATAGATATTTTTTACCAAGTTTGATACATACAATAGAAATTTTTAAAAAGTTCGATACATACAATAAACCTTTTTTCTAGAGGAAAACCAGATACCTGTTAATCCGGTCACCCGTTACATACAATATACGAAGTTGTAAAGTTCAATACACACAATAGCACTTTTAAAAGGTGGTTACATACAATAGTAAAAAATGTAAAGTTGAATACATAACAAAACAATTAACCCTAATAAGAATTCCAACCAATTCAACAACAACAACAATCACAACAACAAGCATCCACATCAACGGACAAAAAAGGGTAATCAAAGGAAGAATTCAAGGCGTGTAGATCGTATGCAACAAAAACAATAGACCCCTCTAGAAAAAGTGTGGTTAACACAATGTTGGGTCGATACTTCGGAAGACCCCAAAGATGAAAACTCTCAAAAACGATCTAATTTTTGGGGTAAATTGGGAAAAAATTTCAGTGGAAAAAAATTCAACACTAATGACTCGGGCTATCATTGAGGCGAAAATCAACTTACCTCTAAATGACAAAACATTAACTAAGTTTGTGGTCAATTTAATGCAATTTACGATGAAAACTACTGTACATGGGGAAGCAGGCAAGACGACCAGATTATATTTGATCGAGCAACGATCGAATTCACAACCATCACCAAAAATACGTTTCGTATGAAAGAGCCTTGTGAAATACTAAAAGACATAACCAAAGTAATATATGCAACCATGAGTAGGTGACCGGTAGAGATGATTATTTGATGAAGCTCAAGAATGTGAGAACAAGGCGGTTAATCTCGAAGACGATTCTATGAACGAGCTTTTTGGTGATGATGTGATTCCATGACCCCCCGGCCAATTGAGTACACAGCCAAGTAAAGTCGCTAATAGTCAAAGTTCTTCCGACGATGAGACTTCTTCTCGTGCTACCGGTTCAATACTCGAAGTTGCAGTAGAACACATAGCGAGCTATAAATATAGGATACAATCTCAATGTATAGAAGTTGTGCATGAGATCAAAGAAGCCGAAAAAACGTGTGCGAAAATTGAGTCACTAAAGTTTCTAAGAGAAACTACCCAGGGCAATATTCGTAAAAAATATGCGGAATTCGTGGACCTTGACACAGACGAAGCCGAAACTGAAGATAAAGCCAAAATCAAAGACAAAGAAAAGTTTTATGGTCGTATCTTTAATTTTTAATTAATGTATTTTTTTAGTGTTGTAGCGTTTTTATTTTTATTAATTAAGTACCTTTTGAATTAATTGTTGTGATTTATTTATTTTAAAATGTAATTGTGTTATTAAGAAAAATGAAAACAAATAAAATATTGGGTCCCAATTAGGGGTGAGCATTCATACCGAATTCTCTTTCTCGTAATGGTAACGCATCGATACCGTACCAAACGAGTACCAACCAATTTCAAACAGTTCGGTATTTAGTACTCCCTTTCGTACCAAAAGGATAACTGGTACTTCCGGTTCAGTACCGATATTTCTCACTTTTCTCGTTTTGGTACTATACCCGAAATATATATGTTTTCATTGGTTATGGTTGTTTGGTTCTTTCTATATTTTATAAGATTTATTCACGAAGAATGTTAGTGAGTAAAACATTATTTCTGTGATCATATAATGTTTACCTATTGGTAAGGCGATTTTGACCATTTTTCAGATTATGATATTATTGAGTGCTTTGGGCGTATTTACATAAATCTTTCTCATTATCATAGTGGGGAAAGATTATAAATACGTATCGTACTTCAAGTAGGTGATGGCATTGCTCGTATTCATGGTCTTGATGAAGCAATGGTGGCTGATTTAGTAGAATTTCAAGAATGAACACAACATGATATTTTTCGGTGATTAAAAAATATAGAGTTGAATATCATGTATGAATACAATTGGAATTTAAAATTCTAGCTATTACTATTTAACACAAAAAATCACGTTTAGCACCCTAGTTAAATCGAATTCCAAGTGTATTGTTTGCCCGTGACTTTTTGTCATTACAAAATCACATAACATGGTACAAAACAACGTTTTCATATATATACGTTTTCCTTGATATTTATTTCCTTTGATTTTAATCGAATATAAGATGCGTACACAAGGGTTCACTCATATATGTGTTAGTTATTCCTTTTTATTATATTTTTGGTCCCAAACAAGGTATGGTAACACTTTTACTGCATCGACCTTGGAACTTTACCAATACCATATCCCGCTTCAAACGGTCTGATATTCGGTACTCACTTTAGACCAAAAAGAAAATTCGTACCAACCAGTTTGATACGGTTCGGTATCGGTTCCGCCCCGAGTTCGTCATTCTCAGTTACTCCGTCGTGAGAAATCCTACTGTGACCCATTGTGAGATAATTGGCAGTCGTGGTGACGTGGCACCCACAAAGGTCCGTCACGAGCAAGTGGTAATTTATTGCGAGAGAAGCATGAGAAAGAAATCATAATTCAATTTGATAGGTACACATTCAAGTCCGGATCATTTTGTGATTTGTACAAATTTAGTTGATGTAGCATTTTTCAATTAAAAATGTATGCACATTTTTAAAAATACATAAAAACATATGAAATATAGATGCACAAGTTTGCCCTAATTATCTGAAATTGTGAATATGATTTTTATATATTTATAAAAATATAAATCTACTTTTTATATAATTGAGATATATAAATTTAAATTTACAAATTTTGTTAAATATATATACATGAATATGAAGTATTTTTACTATTTTTATATAATATATTATTTCTATAACTTTACCTTATTACGAGTTTCTTAATGTTTTAATTTTTAAAGTTAAAACATTTTGATCTTAAAATTATAAGTAAATTGATTGATATAGTTAACATCTAACTCCTATTTTAAATGTTTTATGTAAATGAAACATTAATGTGTCTTTAAAAAGAATTTAAAAGGTAATATTTGTGAAATATAGTATTTGTGATTCAGGGGTGTGTTATTGACCGCGCTCTTTGTTTTCTCAAAATTAAATCTAAAGGCTTTAAAAAATTATATTAGTGATCAACCACATTAAAATGTGTAACTAACCAGAGACGGTCATTATATCTGTTATTTTATAGCAAAAACAAAAGAAAAGTAAAAAAGAATAATAAAAAAGGGTGTTTGCTTACAATTACAAATACGTATCTATTATTACTAAAACTAAATATAATCATGCCTAAATGAGTCTATGTGACACCAATCACATATTGTCAAATATACAAAATTTTGACTTGTTATTTTTACAATTTTTTCACATTTAATTGTACACATCATCAAGATTGTGTGTCTTTACATCTAATTTGTTTTCAAATGGTGCAATAAACTCCGTTATTAATGGCTACTGAATTAAATTTTGACTTATATTAATGGTCACAATAAGGACCCCCTAATTTTATGTATCGATAATGCCTACAAGATGAGTTCAAATTCAAATTCAACATCGTCCACAATTATAATTTGATTGATGTCATAAAATTGCAACTAATTTTGTAACTTGATTTCAATTTGGAAACTTCTAATCAGACTCACACATATTATAGCTATTATTGATTGATATCACACATATTATCTACGTATACAATTGCTTTTGTGCAATCTCATTGTCTAATTTGTAAGTCCCCTAAGGGCCTGGATCTACGAGGTAATAACGTTTATAAGAGTGCGGAATCCTCACATAAACATAAACGATAACAAACGAGTAAAAATATCACTTTTATTGAATGTAAACGAGGTTACATTCGAACATACAAAGAGTATTCGAACTTAGGCACAAAAACCCAGTTCCTAAACCCTAAAAACCACCTCTTCGGACTTGTGTATTTATAGGCAACTAAGTTCGTACGAACTTAGCTGCTTCTAAGTTCGTACGAACCTGTAGGTTCGTACCTACTCTAAGTTCGTACGAACCTACAAAATACACAGACAAAACTTAAGCTAACGATTACAATAATTAACAAAATGACTTCTAAACCTAACTATTACAAACTAGAAGCTGTTGTCACAAAACATGCACCAACATAATTGTATCTAAGTGTCATTGTCAACTGCTTTGATTCAACCTAGAGAAAAGAAACGATTAATAGTGTCGGTACGACATTTTATCTAAGTGTATTAATACCTTTAGTAAATTAGTTAACGGTGTGCTCACGACATTTCATATTGGACACAAGCACTAGAATATATCTGCTATTTATATCTGTTTGAATTCAAGTTAAAAATGCAATTTATAAAACTTTGCAATACTTGTTCTCTAATCAAGTTATTCCTTGAAATAAATGCATAAATGTGCTAATTGCATGATCTTTTAATTGCATTTGTTAACAATGATCGACTGTACAATGAACATGTTAACTCATTTAAATTTAGGGACAGTAAACACAAAGTATTAAGGGACAAAACTGAAGGTTCATAGGTAGTTGGGAATTGTCTTTTGTTCACTCTTTTCTATCTTGTTAAATCGAAAGATGAACGTACGTCACTTGTAGAATGGCATGATGTACCTGTCAAATCTAATGGAGTTGATTACTTATTTTGATTCTAGCCCAAAACTAATTTGTAATCCTTCTTATTATAGATATAGCAAAGCTAAACAGCGCCATTTAAAAAATAGAGATGACCTGACTCCAGGTTTTCATCTTGCTTCAGCTGCAGAAGCAGGAGGTTTGGTGAGCATGTTTTGCCTTTTTTCATGTCCTGTTGGTCAAATCTTGCGTCTGTTGCTTATAATTCAAGAATTCTTGATAATGAAAAAATCTTTTTCATTTATTCTAAGTGTGTCTGTTTACCGATCCTATTTGGCTTGTGAAAACAAGATTACAACTTCAGACTCATGAGCATCAATCTCGACCATATTCATGGTCAACTCTGAATTTTTATTCGAATTGGAATCTCTGTGTTCTTTGATAAATTATCCTTATCTATTTCCCTCCAAGTGAATCCACCAATCATGCGTTTATCATAATGTGGTGTCATAACAATAAACTAAATGTGTAAATTAAAATAGAGATATTATCTTTTGACTATAAGTGAATGTCTCAATAAGCGAGGTAAATAATATCATTAATGACTTTTGAATTGTATTTATTTTTTTACAATAAATCTAAACCCTATTATGCATACAGTCTGATCCTGTGATATAGTCTTCAAATTAGTGACATCTGCAATGGAGCAATGGTTGTATAAGCCTAGCTAGGATTTATACAGTTGCACACAACCCGTGCTGGTGTTCTACAGAATTTTTTTGATAAAACTGTTTTTCCTATCCTTTTTTTCCTTGCAAATAGAACGGCAGTTGCATTATATCGAGGGTAAATGATTATTTATAGGGGCAAAGTAGTGATTTAAAACATGCTGTCAGACAAATTTCTTCCTTGTTGAAGTTCTTCAATGTTTTAATCTTTTTCTTTACTAAATCCTTCAACAATTTTGCTGGAATGTGCATACAAATCTCTAATTCACTTTGTTATATATACTTGAATTAGGTCTGGAAGTTAAACTTGTATAGTTACATTTCCTCCATCCTTACGGAAACCACATACAACTTCTAAAATCAAATGTACTACTTCCAGTATTGATACAAATGCAATTATGATTAAAAAAAAAAATGGTAATTGCATCAGTTGCACAAGAAGCACCACAAACACAAAGCAAAATGGGTCTCATAATGTAAAATTATAGATAATAATTTTGGATTTTAGTTGTTAAACTTGAGAAACATTTTTTGAGAAAGATGATTAATAATAATACTGTTATAAGATTACAGATGCTTTGAAAACCGCAGTGAACGATGAAGGATGGAAGGCATTATACAAAAGGGCTTGCACCTGGTCTTTTTCTGGTCAGCTTTGGTATTGCTATTTTCTGTACAGGTTTTTGTTTTGTATATTGTCACTTAAAAAAATTAAGTTGGTTGATAAATATGTGAGCTTATATAAATATGTGACGGATGGTTGCTTTTTCCGTTCAAGAACATCTCACTGTAATGAATACCCATGCAGCAAGTCACTCATGGGGCTATTCAGTTTACTGCATATGAGGAGCTTCGTAAAGTGCTAGTCAACTTTAGGTCTGAACGAAGCTTGTTGATTTCTAGTAGTGCTGAGCTATTGTCTGATTAATCGTTCTAAACTTAATGATCATTAATAACCCTTGAATATTTGCATGTGCTTATGAATATTTATTCATTCTTAATATCTGATTTATGTTCCGTTCACTACTTGTGATAAATGTAAATTAAAATTATCTAATAATTAAATTGAGAAAGGTGATGATATCCTATTGGCGGCTCATGATTTATAGTTTCACTGGAATATTTCTTGCAGAAGACTATTGATTACGCAGCTTTAGGAGCTTCTTCTAAACTGGCCCCTATCCTTGTTACATATCCATTCCAGGTAAGCCTAGTCATCACAATAAGTTACTCTATATATTGACTACACATCCGTTTGTGATTGTTTTGTTAAACATATTGATCGTAATCATGTAATTCATAATAGAAGTTAAGTATGAGGCTTACTTGAGTTGAGAGATGACGATGCCATGGGTAATGCACCGTTAGGAAACTTGACCTTCTACTTGAGCCTCTCCTTATTATGATGGAATGAACGTGAATATGATAGTAATATTCTAATGTGTGTGTTGTTATACAGAGTGAAAACATGAGTCTCTATTTATAGGAGAGGTCAAGGTAGGGATCAACTCCTTAACCATTAAAGAGTACAACTCAAAGGTCTCCCATCAAGACTATATTGAGTGCATCATCATGGTATTTTATTAGTGGTAGTAAACCAACAATAATAATACATTATGCATAAATAGGCTAGGACATTTATGTGTATGAATAAATAAATAATATTCTAACATTCTCCCACTTGGCCGTAAATCTATTTATGCGTTTATACAAGTTATATTTGGCCAAGTTGTTGGTTTTATGACTAATCGAGGTTAGGTAGGACTACTAACGCAAATTAATATAGTCACTTGTATCTTTAGTGACACAGGACCCCTATCAATTATACAATTAGTCATTCCATCTAACTAATGATTTTCATAATCCATAATGAATTTGAATGGCAATAAAACATAAGGGTTAACCGAAAATAAAGTCATCCATAATAATGATCCAATAATAAGGTTTGTTCAAAAGATCTCTTAATGTGCACAAAATATTTGAGAATATCAGACTTTAACATGATGTGGATGAAACAAAATGAAACCGAGCGTAATCCTTAATTTAAACTAGGTTATTACATAATCCCATGCCGGCAACATGCTCTAAGAAGAGCTTGGGAGGTAACCCTTTTGTGAGTGGATCAACCAACATGTCATGAGTGGAAATATACTCTATGGCAACGCTCTTGTCTTCAACTTTCTCTCGAACATATAAGTACTTAGTGTCCAGATACAAACCAGCTCCACTAGAACTAGTGCTGTTTGAAAAACTAACAGCCGCACTATTGTCACAATGTAGTCTTATAGGTCGTGAAATGGAGTCAACCACCCTAAGTCCAAAAGTTAAGTTTTTGAGTAAAATAACATGACTTGTAGCATGATAGCATGTAACGTACTCAGCCATCATTGTGGAAGTGGTAGTTAATTCTTGCTTATGACTCCTCCAAGATATGGGACCTCCTGAAAACATAAAAATGTACCCCGAAGTGGATTTCTTATCGTCCTTACACTTAGCAAAATCAGAGTCCGAGTAACCTATAACTTCCAAGTTATCCGTCTTTCGATAAGTTAACATAAGTCCTTAGTCCCTTGAAGATACCACAAAACCTTTTTGGCCGCTTTCCAATGATCCATGCCTGGATTGGATTGATAGCGTCCAAGCATGCCTGTTATGTATGCAATATCTGGGCGTGTACATGCTTGAGCATACACAAGGCTTCCAACAACAGAAGCATATGGTATAAGTCTCATCTCATTACGTTCCAACTCATTTTTAGGACATTGATATGAGCCAAACTTGTCACCCTTAACGACAGGGGCAACTGTTGGGGAACAATTTTGCATGTTGTATTTCTTAAGGATTTTTTCAATATAAGCCTTTTGGGACAAACCTAAAATCCCACGAGACCTATCTCGGTGTATTTCGATGCCGATGACATAAGAGGCTTCTCCGAGATCCTTCATGTCGAAGTTAGATGAAAGGAATCTTTTTGTCTCATACAACATATCCTTGTCATTACATGCCAAAAGAATATCATCAACATATAACACAAGTATGACAAATTTGCTCCCACTGATCTTGAGGTATATACATTGATCCACTACATTTTTCTTGAACTGAAATTTCTCCATAACTTCATGAAATTTCAGATACCATTGTCGAGAAGCATGTTTCAACCCGTATATGGATCTTTTCAACTTACAAACCATATGTTCCTTGTCGTCAACCTTAAAACCTTCTGGTTGTGTCATATAGACATCTTCATGCAAGTTTCCATTAAGAAATGCAGTTTTAACATCCATTTGGTGCAGCTCTAAATCATACTGAACTACTAGAGCCATAACTATCCTTAATGATTCTTTTCTCGAAACAGGAGAAAAAGTTTAATTATAATCTATTCCTTCCTTTTGAGTGTAGCCTTTAGCAACCAGTTGTGCTTTATATCGTTCAATGTTGTCTTTTGGGTCTAACTTTGTTTTATAAACCCACTAACACCCAACAGGTTTGGCACCATTGGGTAATTCTGTAAGTTCCCAGACATCATTTATTTCCATCGACTTCAACTCATCATGCATGGCTTCAAGCCATTGAGTTGATTGGTTGCT
Source organism: Logfia minima (assembly GCA_963921325.1). Classification (NCBI taxonomy): domain Eukaryota; kingdom Viridiplantae; phylum Streptophyta; class Magnoliopsida; order Asterales; family Asteraceae; genus Logfia; species Logfia minima. The sequence continues at coordinate 11,314,352 of OY992768.1, forward strand.
CATGATGGCTTTTTTATAGGAAGTAGGGTCTTCAATTTTACTTAAATCATAATCAACTTCATTTAAGTAGACTATGAAGTCATCATAATTGACAGATCTTCTAGCTCTTGTAGACCTTCTTAATGGCTGTTGATGATCAGGTTCATTATTATGGGCTTCATCATGTTGTTGTTCATTGACAATGGGAGTATTATGTGGTGGATTATTAATAATAGGAGCATCAGGTTGTGGTATATTAATAACAGGGACACCAACCTCATATTAAGATATTGATGGTGTGCTTTCTGTGCTCATTGGTATTTGAAGATGAGTATTCGTTACACTATCTTCAAGTTCAATACTTCTTCCCCCACTCCCATTGGTTTCACCATTCTCAATGAACTCAACATATCTTGATTCAACAATTCTAGTGGTATGATTAGGGCAATAGAACCGATACCCTTTACCATGTTCAGGATATCCAATAAAATAACAACTGATGGTTTTAGGATCGAGTTTCTTTATTTGAGGATTGAATACTTTAGCCTCAGCAGGACAACCCCATACCCTAAAATAGTTCAAAGTAGGTATCCTTCCAGTCCAAAGTTCATAAGGTGTTTTAGGGACTGATTTAGAAGGTACTCTATTAAGGATATGAGTGGTTGTCTTTAATGCTTCGCTCCACAAGTACTTTGGGAGACTTGAATTGCAAATCATGCTTCGTACCATATCTATAAGGGTTCGATTTCGCCTTTCGGCAACACCATTTTGTTGTGGTGTATAAGGCATAGTAAATTGATTTACAATTCCATGTTCTTGACAAAATAAGGCAAATGGACCTGGGCTTTGTCCAATATCAGAGTGCCTACCATAATACTCTCCACCCCTATCTGATCTTACAATTTTAATCTTGCGTTTGAGTTGATTTTCAACTTCAGCCTTAAAGATCTTGAAAACATCAAGAGATTCAGATTTTTCCTTAATCAAGTATACATAAGTATAACGAGAATAGTCATCAATAAAAGTAATGAAAGACTTATGTCCTCCTATGTCAGTGATGAAAGGTCCACAAATATCTGTATGGATAATATCAAGAAGTTCTTTACTTCTTGTGGAACCTTTCTTATTTGTTTTTACAAATTTCCCTTTAATGCATTCAATACATTGGTTATAATCAGAAAAATCTAGAGTTGGAAGAATTCCTTCTTTAGTTAGACGTTGCATTCTGTCTTTAGATATGTGACCCAAACGTTTATGCCACAATCTTGAGGAATTTTCCATTTCGAGATTTTTCCTTTTCCCTTTAGTGATCATATTTACATCCATTGATAATAGGGATTCGGCGAAGTCATTATCTAAATTAAGCTTATAGAGGTCATGTTCTAATGAACCAGTGCCGATAACATGAGAATCAAAATACACTTTTAAAGCATTATGCCCAAACTTAAAATCATAGCCAAAACGATCAAGTTTAGAAACAGAAATAAGGTTCCTAGTCATTGATGGAACATAAAGTGTATTATTCAAATACAAATTGAAACCACCCTCTAAAACTAATAAGAGAGTTCCAACAGCTTCAACATGTAGTTCATCTCCATTACCGACTTTAATGATTCTTTCCCCCTTTTGTAGCTTCTTCTTTGAAAGGAATCCCTGCAATGAGTTAGTAACATGAACCATAGAGCCACTATCAGCCCACCAAGTATTAGAGGGAACATTAATAGAAAAACATTCATGATAAGTGACATAAGAAATGTGCGGACCTTTCTTTTCTAACCATTCCTTAAACTTTGGGCATTCTCTTTGGATGTGCCCTTGTTTCTTACAAAACTTGCATTTTGGACTCATTCCCATGCCCTTACTTGATGTTGCCTTTGAGGAACTTTCCTTAGAGTAACTTCCCTTATCCCATTTGGAGCCTTTGTTATTTTTGAAAATTTTCTTATTATAAGGCTTAATGGCAGTAAGATGAGCAACATCTGGCTTTTCAGTTTTGAGCCTTTCCTCTTCTTGGACACACATGGCTATTAATTCGCTCATTTTCCATTTCTCCTTTTGAGTGTTATAATTGATCTTAAAAGGACCAAACTGAGTAGGGAGAGATGTCATAATGAAATGAACGAGAAAACCTTCAGATATTTCCATATCCATGCCCTTTAGCTTTGAGGCCATATCACTTATCATCATGATGTGCTCACGAACACCACTAACACCATCATACTTTGTGGTAAGCATTTTAAGAATAAGGGTGCTCGCATGAGCTTTAGACGAGCCCTTGAATTGTTCCTCGACAGAAGCTAAGAATTCTTTAGCATTCTCGGAGTCAGGAATGGCTCCTCGAATAGCCGTCGAAATAGAATTCTTCATTATCATTAAGGACATGCGATTTGATTTTTCCCATATTTCATAAGTCCTCTTTTGATCAGCTGTACTATTGGCTGTAAGAGGTTCAGGTGGATTAAAACGTAATGCATAGTCCAAATCAGTTATGCCGAGAGAAATCTTAATTTGCTCTTTCCACGTTGTAAAGTTAGTACCATTCAAATGCTCTATGCCAGAAATACAATTTGCAATAGCAGTGGGTGTCAAAGCTGAAATACAAGACTTATTATTATGCTCATTAAGGACTATAATAATTTCCATGGTACAAAATAAAATAAATAAGATAAGACTGAGTTAGTGACATAATAATAATAACCAACCATAGGGCAAAGTTGGATAATAAATCTAGTCACAACACAAAACTAGATCTATTAAAGAAGCTGGGTGTAATTATTGACTTCTCGTTGGTTCCATCAATAACAACACTTATAACTTCTTATTTAAATGATGCAAAACTAGTTTACAAATACATCACCGTTGGGCAAAAATATAAACAAACTAATTATATTTATTTGCTACATACCATTGATATCTCAAGATTATGAGTCACCGTTGGGCTATCTCATAACCCCTAAATGTCAATGTAACTAATATGACTTTTCATTCACCAAATTATTTTTAACTAGTAGCCTCCTTTGGGTCGACAACTAATCAAAAATAAATAAGTAGTCATAAAACATGTTTAAATAAATAATAAACATATTTTGTATAATGCCCTATAATGTAAGAAAACCAAAATTTCCATAAAATATAGTTTCCTTTACATAAACAAAACAGTAAAATACAAAGTTTGAAAAAACAATTCATAGATAGTTATAGAATCAATTCTCGATTTATTCATGGCAAAAAAAATAAAATAATAATAATAATAAAATAATAAATAAATAATGAGAATAATATAACCAATGTAATGATATTGAATGGTTATTATAATCAGTAAAACATGAGCCTTCAATATCGCAGGGAATGATGATAATTTAATTTAATAACTTGATATTGTCACCAGAAAAAAAAAGTAAGCTTAACAATTATAAGTCAATTGCTACGGCAATATAGCAACCATTTCAAACTTAATATTTATGATGGGAAAAAAAAGATATAATAGATTTTATGTATGGTTTTTCAATTTACTTACGCATACATTATATCGGTGCATGGAAACGGTTCGGATGAAAAACGTAAACAAGCAAACATTACATTATATTGTTATGAAAATTTACTGTCACATATATCATGCAATAGGACATAATTTGTAGCATAAAATTTATTGCATGGACTTGAGTGTTCATTAGAAGAAAAAATAAAATAAGCGTATATGATATTTGTATTGTATCCACATACACATAGTTGTATCAATATATTAAATTTTCATAACAAATAATAGTAATGGTAAAATGGATGTTATGTCACAATTAGTTATGCAAGGCATAAAGCAAACAAACATGTCGTTTCATATTTTAAAGAAATAAACAAAAACGTCATATCAAAATAATGGATAGATATTCATGCTTCTTGGCTAATTCAAACAGAAAGAAAACGTTTTACATTTCAAGGTAAAACAGAGAACATCACCAAGCATGAAGTTTAATAATTCTTATACTATGAACACGTGATTTAAACCATGCTCTGATACCACATGTTAAACATATTGATCGTAATCATGTAATTCATAATACAAGTTAAGTATGAGGCTTACTTGAGTTGAGAGATGACGATGCCATGGGTAATGCACCGTTAGGAAACTTGACCTTCTACTTGAGCCTCTCCTTATTATGATGGAATGAACATGAATATGATAGTAATATTCTAATGTGTGTGTTGTTATACAGAGTGAAAACATGAGTCTCTAAATAGGAGAGGTCAAGGTAGGGATCAACTCCTTAACCATTAAAGAGTACAACTCAAAGGTCTCCCATCAAGACTATATTGAGTGCATCATCATGGTATTTTATTAGTGGTAATAAACCAACAATAATAATACATTATGCATAAATAGGCTAGGACATTTATGTGTATGAATAAATAAATAATATTCTAACATGTTTCTCATTAATGAGCCTCTACATCTGTATATCTTTCTTTTTATGCTTATGACTGGTACTCTTGTTAAAATCTTATTTAAGAGACTTGTAGAATTATATTTTGGGATGTAGCAAAGTTTTCTAAGCTTTATAATGTTACTATCCAACTTGTAGCAATGCCCGGGTATAGATGGAGTTCTGAGATATATGGATAGTTGGCATGTCATGAAGAAAACTGCTAGGTGAGTGTGTTGAGTATCATTCCACTTTGAAATGCTCATTTATATGTTGGTGAAATGAGTAAAAGTGGGTTTATTGAGTCAGTAGTTTGTACTTTATGAATATGAACATAATATAATGCATATGTTATACTCTTTAATTGTGTTTCTACCTAATTGGCTTGTAGGTTAGAAGGTGTAAATGGTTTTTACAAAGGCATCACTGCAAATCTTGTGAAAAACCTTCCTTCTGCTTCACTGACTCTCGTTGTGTACGAGACTATTCTCAACATGCTGCAATTAGCAAGGTTTAAGGAGGGACACATGTTCTTACCCACTATACTACTCATTATACTTCAAAGTATAGTGTATGATTTGTAAAACAATTAGCTTTTGAAAACATCAAATATATAAACGATAGTCATAAAACAACAGATTCTTAAGCTCTGGCTAGTTTTTTAAGGAAATATATGATCTGATCAGAAACTTCTTGAGGTTTCTCTTGATGGATTAAATGGTGGCCGTCAAGTACGACAACTTCGTTATCAGGAACTAATGCTTATGAGCATCCCCCTCAATGTAAACTTTTGTAAAACTTTCAAATCCAATATCTTTGTCTCCAACAATTAGCTTTGATGGAACTGTTATCTTTGACCCCTGCCATGGTGCTTCCAGCTCCCATGACCTGCATGTCAGTTAATGTGTGCGGTGGTTAGAAATAGTAGGAAGCGGATTGATTATACACATGCATTTTTATACCATATATATACTTAAAATTACTTTCTGGGCATGTTGTATGTGTGAGTTTTCTATTTACAGGTCCATAGCACGGTAGTAGTTTAACCCCCCAGTGAATCCAGAATCCTGAAACTTGTCTGCATACACTTGGAGTTCCTCTTCAGTAATCCATGGTGGTAACGTTGAAGGCGTTTCCAGGAAATCAATAAACTCCATGCCAGGAGGCGGTATCAGTAAATCACTCTTGTTGATTGACAAAAACTTCTTCATTACTGTCAGGTAATTATATTTTGCAAACGCTCTCTCTGCTTTTCCTACTTCCTGTATTACTTTGCGTAAGGCTAAACGTGTAAAAAAATTCAATTTCGAACTACACCCACTCAGTAACTGGAAGGGAAAAGATCCTGGAACTGGGATATATAAAAACCATCTCCAAATAATTTGAAGAATTCAGTAGGCTTGATATTTGGGTCTCTAGATAAGAATGGAACAGAGATAGCAACCATTCCTTTGACTCTATCTGGCCTGAAAAGGCTAAGATGCCAAGCAGCTGTTGCACCCCAATCATGTCCCACCACAAACACCTATATATTCACACTTCACCAAAAGTCAACCAAAATTAAAAAAACACAAACACCTACACATACAGATGTAGGATTAGAGATTACCTGTTGCTGATTGAAGTAATCAAGAAGGCCGACTAGATCCCCAACTATGTTGAACATAGTGTAGGAAGAGGGGGAGATGGGGGAGTCCGATTCGCCATATCCTCGGAGGTCAGGTGCAACCACATGGTAACCATGGTTAGCCAAATGAGTGATCTGATGGCGCCATGAAAACCATGTTTCTGGGAAACCGTGGAGAAGCAGAACAAAGGGTCCTTGGCCCTTTTTCTCTGCTACATGCATCCATATTCCATTGGTTTTGATTCTATGGTGATTTACATCACCCATCTTCATCATCGATTCCATTTCTACACTCTGTGAGACCTTGTTTCTGGACAAAACTGTGCTTAGAAAACTGTGTCATGAAAGTCAACAGTTAGCTTGCTGAATTATGCTTATCATGATATTAGGTGAAAGGAATCTTTTCTTATTATTTTAAGTTCAATGACTTAATTGTTTATAGCTTTTCTGTCTATTGTAGTTTTGTTTCAATAGTTTATATCCATTTTGTTCGGAAACAAATGCAACAATTTTCTTTTTCCGTTTTTCATTTCTGTCAAATTTCTTTCTTGTATTTACTTAGGGTGCGTTTGGTCTGGATGAGTATGGTTATGAGATTGATAGTGAGGTAGAATGTAAATGAAAATCACTTTCGAACCCATCTTCTCTCATGGGTTTGGAAAACCCTCATTTTTGAAATTTGATTATCTAATTTTAAAACTCACAACCCTCTAACAAACATCATATATCATTCTCTTTTATACCCTTCCTCCGGAACCCACCAAACAAACACACCCTTAAAGGTTTGAGTGCGTAGACATCAGACATGAAGATTGTTTGTTGTTATTGTTGTTGTCAACTTCTTGAATTAGGTACTAAATTTGTTGTTTAAAGCATTTGGGTTAATATAGTTATTTGTTCAAAATATTTTTCACGTTCGTTAAAATAAATGAATGTATTAAATCTTTGTGTTAAAATTATTGCTTTGTTTATCTACAATTTTACATGAAATTTGTACGGATTTCTTTTGAAATCATGTGTATATTCAAAATTTATGAAATTTGTATGAAACTTATTTGTATAATTCTTTTAAAATTATATGTATGTTAAAAGGTTATGAAACTTGTATTAATGTTTTTTTTGAAAATATATGCATATTAAACTGCTATGAAAATTTGTGTGAAACTTATATACATGATTATTTTGAAGTTATATGTATGTTAAAAAGGTTATGACATTTGTAAGAAAATTGTATGAATAGCTCTATTGAAATTATATGTATGTTAAATGGTTAGAAATTTTGTATGAAACTTGTATAAATATTTTACTTGACATTATATTATGTTTAAAATGTTATGAAATTGTATATTTTATGATTGTGTTTGTATTTTTTGTTCATACTAGCTTTTCATTTTACTTATAAGTTTATCGGTTTAATATTTTTATATAAATAAAATAGAATACAATAATCCATGATTAAATTATATTTAACAAACATAAAAATAAACAATCTTCAATGTTCATCATACAGACATTTAGGAGATATTTTCTTCTGCGTATATGATCACATACATTAGATAAAAACATCTGAAAAAACAAAATAACACCAAAGTTATGATTTAGGTTTTAAAATTTATTATTTTATTATTACTATTATTTTAAAGTGTAATTCACATATTGATTATTAACAAATTAGTCTCATTTGAAGTGTTAATCATTACCTTAAAACCGTGTGCGTTATTACTTATAATTACTAAGGAGTTCAGTTTATGAAATCTTTAAGATTAAAACTATTCTGGTAAACAAGCATAGACTAGAAGTTTGGATAGATGATATAGATGAGACATCCTATATATAAGGATCTTATGTCGTTTCCAATGTCTTTTACAGGGTTACACATACAAAGTTCTATGCTGAGTGCCGTTCATTTGAAAAGAAACTTTGGTGGTTGAAATAGTCAAATGTCAACTTTGGTGGCTGAAATCTGTAAATTGGGAACTCTCATTATTTTCTTCTCAAATTAAGGATCATAATAGTACATAAAACAACAGATACTTAAAAGCCTCATTACATGACTAGTTTTTCCTTAGGAAAGATAAGATCTGATCAGAAACTTATTGAGGTTTCTCTTGTTGGATGTAATGGTTGCCATCGAGTATGACAACTTCCATATCAGGAACTATTGCTTTCTAAACATCCCCCTCAATGAAAACCTTCGCAAAAATCTTCCTTCTGCTTCACTGACTTTAGTTGTGTATGAGACTATTCTCACCATGCTGCAATTAGCAAGGTTTAAGGACACATGTTCTTACCCCCTATATTACTCATTATGCTTCAAAGTACAGTGTATGATTTGTAAAACTGAAACTGGAAATTAGCTTTTGAAAACATCAAATATATAAACGATAGTACATAAAAGAACAGATTCTTAAGCTCATTATATGGCTAGTTTTTTAAGGAAATATATGATCTGATCAGAAACTTCTTGAGGTTTCTCTTGATGGATGAAATGGTGGCCGTCAAGCACGACAACTTCGTGATCAGGAACTAATGCTTTCTGAACATCCCCCTCAATGTAACCTTTTGTAAAACTTTCAAATCCAATATCTTTGTCTCCAACAATTAGCTTTGATGGAACTGTTATCTTTGACCCTTGCCATGGTGCTTCCAGCTCCCAGGTCCTGCAATTCAGTTAAAATGGTGACATAAAAGTAGGAAGCAGATTGCTCATACACATCCACATTTTATACCCGATAGATAAAATTAGTTTCTGGGCTTGTTGAATGTGTATATTTTCTACTTACAGGTCCATAGCACGGTAGTAGTTTAACCCCCCAGTGAACCCGGACTCCTGAAACTTGTCTGCATACTCTTGGAGTTCCTCTTCAGTAATCCATTGTGGTAAGGTTGAAGGCGTTTCCAGGTAATCAATAAACTCCATGCCAGGAGGTGGTATCAATAAATCGGTCTTATTGATCGACAAGAACTTCTTCATGACTGTCAGGTAATCATATTTTGCAAAAGCTCTCTCTGCTTTTCCTACTTCCTGTGCTACTCGTGTAAGTCCACAATTGTATAAAAAATCAATTTCTAACCAGTGAGGGAAAGAACCTGGAACTGGGAGATATAAAAACTATCTCCAAAAGATTTGAAGAATTCAGTAGGCTTGATGTTTGGGTCTCTAGGAAAGAAGGGAGCAGAGATAGCAACCATTCCTATGACTCTATCTGGCCTGAAAAGGCTAAGATGCCAAGCAGCTGTTGCACCCCAATCATGTCCCACCACAAACACCTATATATTCACACTCACCAAAAGTCAACCAAAATTAAAAAAACACAAACACCTACACATACAGATGTAGGATTAGAGATTACCTGTTGCTGATTGAAGTAATCAAGAAGGCCGACTAGATCCCCAACTATGTTGAACATAGTGTAGGAAGAGGGGGAGATGGGGGAGTCCGATTCGCCATAGCCTCGGAGGTCAGGTGCAACCACATGGTAACCATGGTTAGCCAAATGAGTGATCTGATGGCGCCATGAAAACCATGTTTCTGGGAAACCGTGGAGAAGCAGAACAAAGGGTCCTTGGCCCTTTTTCTCTGCTACATGCATCCATATTCCATTGGTTTTGATTCTATGGTGATTTACATCACCCATCTTCATCATCGATTCCATTTCTACACTCTGTCAGACCTTGTTTCTGGACAAATTTAGCATCACGGTCAAAGCTAGGCTTGCTGAATTAAGCTTATCATGTTAGTAGGTCAAAGGAATTTTCTAATATTTTAAGTTCCTGTATTATTTATAGTTTTTCTGTCTATTGTAGATTTGTTTCTAATTTTATATCCATTTTAATTCAGAAACAAATGCTACAACAGTTATCCTTTTTATTTCAGTCAAAATCCCTTTTATTGATATACTTAATACTGTAATGATTTGGGTTTATAAGTTTCTTATACTTTAACATAATCCTTAAGCATAATTCACATATTGACTATTAACAAAGTAGTCTCGTTTGGTTGTGTTGATCATTACCTTAAAGACAGAGTGTTCTTTTCTTTCTTACAATTAATAGTTACTAAAATTATTCTGGTAGATAAGCATAGAGATGATAGGGATCCTATATTTAAGGATTATGTCATTTCCAATAAAGGAATATTTTTCCTTTTCCTTCCCTAGGTTCAATTATGGAACAAAGCATGGTCTTAATTTAAGAAACTTTGGTAATTGTCTAGTTGAAATAGTCAAATGTCAACTTTGGTGGCTGAGATCTGTAAACTGAGATTTCTCACTATTTCCTTATCAAACTATAAGGATTCACCATACAATTGAAAAGTGAAGACGTAAGTGGCATATTTATATTAAACAACTAGTTAGAGCTGTACCTTGATTTTTCAACAATAATGCCTTGAAATGGTTATACTCATAGCTCAAGTTGTTGTACCCTCAGCCTCTGTGTACTATGTTCGAAGGGAAGATGGGTATGAAATTGAAACAACTGTGTTGCCTCTTTTATAATCGATAAAATCGTGACCTCCAAGTAAGTTAATAAAATATAGGGGCATAAATTTGATTGATATCTTTGAATAGTCAAAAGTCAATTTTGGTAGCTGAGATGTAAACTGGGATATCTCACTATTTCCTTATCAAACTAAGAATCAATAAGGATTGATACGTGTCTTTGATGAAACCATACAACTGAAAAGTGGAACTAGAACCATATTCATATTGTTGAACAAGTAGTTAGAGCTATACCTTAATTGTTCACTAATAATGCCTTGAAATGGTTACGCTCCCAGCTCAAGTTGTTGTACCTTGTCCTTGTATTTTTCAGATAAACCCTCGGCCCGTTTGTTTCGAAACAATGATTACCGATGAGCAAATGAATTGAAATGTGAAAGGAATTGAAATCTGAATAATGTGATTATAAAGGAATGAAAATATATCATATACATTTAGTTGGCACATAATAAAATTGAACTTCTAATAAATAGTATAGTATGATATATAATATAAAAACTAAATATAATTATAAATATAATAATGGAGTTATATAATCTTAAATATAATATAAGAAGCGGACGATGACATCATTAAAAATTTAGTTGACCAATAAAATTGTTTAATTTTGTTAAATTGAAATTTTAATGATATCATCATAATCATAATAAATTATTATTAAAAAATCAAATATTTAATATGTTATAAATAAATATATAAAATAGGACGCACCTTAAGCGATTAACTCATATTATTACTTAAGTTAAAAAACATTATAATCTTCTATCAAATGAATAATTAGAAATTCATAAATAACCGGATGATGGCCGACAGTATTGTTACAATGGGTATTTAATTTAAGGATTTGTACAAGTATCTACATGTGGTTATGCGGCAAATGTTTTGGAAGTAGAATCGTAGTAGGTACCTAATGCTAAGCAATATCTTCTTAGTATATACAATCTTCCCTAATGCCTTAAAAAAAGTTATTGTTCTTCCAGTTAAACACAACATTGACCTGCTTCTTTTTCCACCAACTTGTCACCGAGCCATCTGTTTTGGCTTCCAACTAATTTCATAATGAATCGCTATATAAGTGATGACGAGTATTCAGTCCTTAAGTGCATACGAGATAGCACAACATAAATGTTAATTAGATTTGATTGTAAACTTATAATAAGACACATTAATTAATTTTAATTATATGATGAAAATAACACTAAATACACATAAAATATAAAATTTTGATTTATAATCTACGAAAAAAAACAATGAATAGGTCGTGAGAAAACGCAATCTACTAATTTTACAAGACTTCACGGTCTTTTGATTTTCATTATACTACATAAACAAATAAGTTGATAAATTTGGTTAACTTAACTAAAATTAAGGAGATGAGATGATAACATCATAAATTATGATTTTAAACAAAAATTCAAATAACTATTTTAAAAGTAAAATTAGATGACCTTTAAAGAAAATATATTAAATTCAAAAGATTTATTCTATATATTCGTATATATCCCAATTTAATATTGACAAAAATTGGTATTAACTTTGAGTACAAATAATGTAGCCCGTCATAATTTCCATTTGTGAATCTAATTTATATTTAGTAATTGAACATTTGTACATTGTATTAAGAAAAAATTGAAAAGTTAAAGGTATTAGTTTTTATTTGTTAGATATCAACTTCTTAAAACAAAATCTTATCTATGCCTCCGACCCAATTCTCAATCTTCTTCAGTTTCTACAAGTTAATGATTCATCAAATTATTTTTTATATAATTTTAAAACCCATAATTATTGCTTGTGAGTATATATATATTTATAACTAACCATATTTCTCTGAATTTAAAACAATTTGATCAATTTCAGTTACTTTTGAAATTGAACCAAACACATTAATCAAATAATGAAATTCAAATGCAATCCAATTCATTCTACTCCTTTAAATTATGTGAATCAAACATGTCGTTATACTAAGAAAAAATTAATGCAATCATTAATTAGTAGAATTAAGATTTGTACATGGTACATCCATGTTGATATAGAGTCGCCCGTGTGTATACGCAGGTTTAAAAGATAGTACAGTATAGTATAATACTCTGTATCATATAATGTAACTGAATATAATTTGTTAGTTGATGAAATGAGGTTACATTCATTTTCCCAACGAATTGAATTCCCTCATTTTATGGAATTTGATGGAATCAAATTTTATTCTCCGTGTTAACCAAACTGACAAATGTGATGGAATTGAATTTCATTATTTCCTGTTTTACCAAGCAAACAGACAAATGAAATAAACGCACTCTCAACCTTTGTGTAATATGTTTGAAGGAAAAATAGGTATGAAAAGGAAAGAATTTTGTTACCACTTTTATAATAGCTAAAAGAACTGTGGTGACTTTTACATTCTACTCTTCCAAGTGATGTGTAAGGTTTTTAATGAAAAGCATTTATGTAAAAACAATGTATGCATAAATAGGAAATATCATGTGTCTAGATTACGTTAGATATGGATGTAGTCAAAATGTTACACTTTGATATTAGTACTAAAACTTCATGTAGAGATGACAAAAAATTCGTATTCGAAGAGAATCTGATACTTGAATAAAATTTGACTAGGGAATCTCTTAATGGACTTGATTCGCAATGGGAACGAGATGGGGAATTACTGATATTATTAACCCATAATTGGTTCCGGGATGAGGATACCCTTTAGGTTCTCCTACCCGTCCTCAAAACCATACCCGATGAAGAATTTATCAGGTCCTTGAATCCATCCATACTCGAGTTATATATACATTATATAGAATAAATCTTATAACATTAACTATAAATATATGTATATACATGTATGTATAAATAATTTTAAATTCAAGGTAATCCTTATATTCTACTAGATTTCACGCTTCATTTTTTCAACTCAACACTTCATATCACTAGTCACATTTTCATTGTAATATGCATTACTCAAATTTTGTTTCAATTCATAAAAAAACGTAAACACCTTATTATATATCCTTGTAATAACAAGTTGATGTCATATTTACTCTTGCAACAAACAATAGAATTTTATATGATATATTTTTATTTGTCTTTATTGTTATATTTTGATAGTTTATTTAATCATTTAAATTTTATTTTAGAGCGGGAATAAGTTTATGAATACCCAAAAGGATCCCCGATCTTCGTAGAGGACGGGGATGAGGATATGCAATCAATATTTGCGCGGGGATGGGTATGAAGAGAAGCGGAGATGGAGATGAGAAATGAGATCTTTGGCATTTCCCACCCACTGCCATTCGTAACTTCATGTGTTCAACCTAACATTAAAATCTAACATAATATTCATATACTACGCAATAATACACTAAAATTTTCAAATAGATGCACCAAATTAGTTTTATTATTCAAATATCTCTAGTTTTGTCATCCCATAATCATAAGTTATAACATAATCATAAGTTATAACCTACTAACTATAATGAGAACATGATAAATTGAGATGGGACAAATTAGTTTATAATAATAAGATAAACAACTATATTATTTCAATCTCACCTTATTTTATACTTTGTCTTTTTACCTTCAGAAATAAAATAGGTTGTTAATCAAGCTACTTAACATTATAAAGATTAAGGATTGAGACCAAGAAACATTTTCCTAAATTTTTTCTTTTTACCTTGAGAAATAAAGTAATTGCGAGTGAAAGGGTATTTTTTGCAATATCAGTGAAAAAAGCTTTCGGGTCGGGTCTGGTGTTTTTTCGCGTTTTTGCGGGTACGAGGGCTTCCATCCATGCGTCGTTCCCTATCCAAACCTCACCGGAAAAAAACACAAACATAAAGACGAACATGACGGCCTGCGTTTCCTCCATCTTTACTGTTCACCCTCTTCGCATCAAAAAATTTCATCAACATTCCATTCCTTCAATTGTAGACACCTTATTTCCTCTTTAAACCCTCAACAACAAAAATTATTCATAATCTCACCCCCTCAAAAACGCCATTTCAAAACCACTCCTTTCTTCCTCAATTTCTCCAAAAATTACTCTAAAACCACCATTTTTAATAACGACAGTAACAGTATTCCAAGTTTTCATCATTTTCTTGCTCAAGCTCAAGCTACTGCCCTCAATGCTTCTGATATTACTACTTTAACTGAGTAAGTCGATAGTTTTGAAACTAAATTTTGATATATGGTTTTATTACAAATTATTAGTTAACATGATTCATTCATTCTGTTTTTGTTTTTATAGGGCTTTCCCTTTATCATATGTGAAAAATTAAAGCTTTCCAAGTAATACCTAATTTGCAGTGTAGTTGAGAACTTGCCTTAGTACTATAATACCTAAAATTCTGTTATCATCATTTGCGTTTAAAAGAAAACATTCTATAACTACATCTGCTCAAGTTTAAGTTTGTGTTTAAAAGAAAACTTAATTTTTGAGAAAAGCTTGCACCTTTAACCCATATGCCACTTCAATTAGCTTATTTAAACTTCTTAGCTCTTGTCCTCATGATTAGACCTTCATGTGTACTCAACAAATCTGAATTATATGTTGTCTTTTTCTAGTGGCTGTTCGATTCTGATCAAGTTCTGTCCTTTGGGATTGTTTCGTATATAGAAGAATCTATATTAGTTATGTTTGAAATCAATTATGTTGTTTTGACTGTATTATCTTTTTTCTAGTGATGTTTCATCCTCTGAAGTTCTTCCAAGAGGTCGTATTTACCAAGAAACCTATGGATGCCAGATGAATGTCAATGATATGGAGATTGTCTTGTCTGTTATGAAAACAGCTGGATATGATGAAATTGTCAACGACCCCGAAAGTGCCGAGATTATTTTTATTAATACTTGTGCTATCAGGGACAATGCTGAACAACGAGTATGGCAAAGGCTTAATTATTTTTGGTTCTTAAAAAGACACTGGAAGAGTAATGTTGCCACTGGACGCTCACAGTCTTTCCGTCCTCCGAAAGTTGTTGTACTTGGTTGTATGGCCGAAAGATTAAAAGATAAGATATTAGATTCAGATAAAATGGTTGATGTTGTTTGTGGGCCTGATGCTTATCGCGATTTGCCACGTTTACTAGAAGAAGTAGACAATGGTCAAAAAGGGATTAATACTCTTCTATCTCTTGAAGAAACTTATGCTGATATAAGCCCTGTGCGCATCTCTAAGACTTCTATTTCTGCTTTTGTGTCGGTCATGCGAGGATGTAATAATATGTGCTCTTTTTGCATCGTTCCATTCACTAGAGGCAGAGAGAGGTCTCGACCCGTGGAATCCATAGTCAAAGAGGTTGCAGAACTTCAAATGGAAGGAGTCAAAGAGGTCACACTTCTTGGTCAAAATGTAAATAGCTATAATGATGCATGTGATGAAGAGATTGAACCAAATGTTGATTGGAAACTAAGTGACGGTTTTTCGAGCAAATGTAAAGTGAAAAAAGTGGGGTTGCGTTTTTCTGATCTTTTGGATAGACTTTCACTTGAGTTCCCGGAAATGAGGTTTAGGTACACATCTCCACACCCTAAAGATTTCCCAGATGAATTGTTGTATATAATGCGAGATAGACACAATATTTGCAAAAATATTCATTTGCCTGCACAATCGGGGAATAGCAACATGCTTGAAAGAATGAGGCGAGGGTACACAAGAGAAGCTTACTTAGAACTTGTGCAAAAGATTCGCAGTATAATCCCAGATGTCGGATTAACCAGTGATTTCATATGTGGTAAGGATTCTCCTTCTTATGCATTTTTTGTATTAGAGGTGTTTGGATTTGCATTATGAAACTGAAATTCGTGACTGCAAGTCTTGATTATCAGTTTATAGTGTTTGAAAAAAGTGATTCTGTTTCTGATTATCGTATTTTGAGGTAAAAAGGTTTGAATAATCAGGCTCTTAATTAATGCAGCATAACTGATTGTGTATTGGAATCTGAAATTACTTAGACACCCTTCATTTTTACCTAACTTTTTAAAGATATTTCACCCACTTTTTAAACTATTTGAAAAAAACCAGTTTTTGGAACTATAGACATCAAAAATCTAAAAAAGTTATAGAGAAAGTTATGATAGTTGATAAACATCATCTTAACTTTAATCTATATGTTTACCTACTAGTTTAACATGTTTCTTGCAGCATGTGTGATTTATTATTGCAGCTTATCTGATTCTGCTGTTTCGATTCCTCATATCAGTTTCAAAATACACGTCCAAACACCCATGAATACTCTTTATATGTTTTTTTTCAATATTATTATTATTATTATTATTACTATATCTTGTTTCATTCATGCTATTATCTTGAAGCTCTGTAGTTCTATTTAACAGGCTTCTGTGATGAGACAGAAGAAGAACATGAAGACACTTTGAGTCTAGTAAGGGCTGTTGGTTACGATATGGCATACATGTTTGCATATAGCATGAGGGAGAAAACACATGCTCATAGAAACTATGCTGATAACATTCCCGAAGATGTAAAGCAGAGAAGACTAACGGAACTCATCGAAGCATTCCGTGAGAGTACGGGCCAGTGTTTTGACTCCCAAATTGGCAGTATTCAACTTGTTTTAGTAGAAGGACCGAATAAGAGAGCTCCTGAAACTGAGCTCATTGGAAAGAGCGATAGGGGCCATAGGGTAATTTTCATTAATTTACCAGTTCCTGATTGGGTGGATAGTGATGGTGATAGAATCCCAAAAATTGGTGATTATGTTGAAGTTAGGATATTGAAATCTTCAAGAGCATCATTATTTGGAGCTGCGCTTGGTATCACTACAATGACCTCATTTTATAAAGTTGCCCATGAAGAAGCTGTAGCATATTTGTAAGTTTGCTTGTTTTTATTTTAACTGATCTTGAGATGCCTTTTTTTACATAAACAGCTACTGAAAACTACTCTCATGTACTCATTATAGTTCAAAGCCTATTACTTTGTGAATATATGATTTTAAGAGCTCGATATCAGTAGGAATGTTTTCTAGTTTTTGTTGAACGGATGTGTGTCTTTCAGATACTGAACATGTTGGAGTTGATGGTTTGGTTCTGATGTGTGAGTCTTTGTTGGATTGGGTCTACTGAGTTGGATCATAAACCTATCGAGTTATACTGAGTATCTTTTTTTAACATATACTGACTCGTGACTGTGATAGTTTTATAATGGCTTGGAGTTGAAAAGCCACGAGCATATAGAAATTCGAAGTGGGAAGGTATGTGTACACTTGTGGCTTTCTCTAAATTGATGGGTTTTGTTAATAAAGTTGAAGAAAAGTGACACAGTTGCTATAATCTATAGCATGCCTAGAATGAAACCGAGTAATACTGGATACTAAAAATGCAACCTCAAAGACTTCAATAATTTGATAAATGGACGTTAACATTTTGACTCATATTGTTGCAAGTTACAACCTTAACAAAACTAACTCATTGTTTTCTCGGCGGAGGTCCAAGTTCGATCTTTTTGGTTCTAATTTTTGGGGTCAGCTTACAAGCGTAACTTGGTCGGTTTCGGAGAGTAGGATTGCAGAAAAAAGAAAAAAAAATGTATGTTTCTCATTATATGTGAACACTCTCCTTAGAGAAAAGCTAAATTAGTCTAAACATTGTCCCTTCGCAAAATATTTTTAAGGTATGGCTTTGTGAACCTATAAATGTGAATAATTATTAACAGTGTTTTAAAAGATAGCCTTCACAAAACCACATAATTATAACAAAATAAAAAGGTTTAATGGTCATAAACATCCTTTTGATAATAAAGTTGCGCAGTTCAAGATATTCAGTTGCCACAGATGTTACTAATAAAATTATAAGATGTAACAAAAATGATTTATGGTATATCTTTTTAATAAATTCTCCTAAGGAGAAGATTAGAAGTGTGTTTGGCGACTAACTAGCAGAAGCTACTTGTAATTGGAGATTGATTGAAACTTGAGTCGGTAGTTGAAGATTATTTTAAAAACTAGCAGAAAAGGCTTTTCACTTAGGATATTCATTTTTCAAAGATATTCACCTCTTTTTTTTTCTTTTTTTTTTTTTTTGCCAAACAAGACTAAGGGTATGTCCGGCAACAACTAGCTGGAGCTAGTCGCTGGAGTTAAAAAATCCCTTAGGAAATTTTAGAATCTAGTTAAAAAGCTTTTAATTTAAGAAATTTTAACGAATTCTTTCTTCAATAATCCCTTCTTATTTTTACATGCCAAACAAGAATTCTTTTTTAGTAGCTTTTAAAAATTAAAATCTTAATCCCCTAAAATCTACTAAAAATATGGTGCTAAGCTCACCCTAATGCTGCATTCTTGAGTTTTTTTAAGTGAAAAGGAAAATAATTGAACAGGAAAAATAATAAAAAGGTACTCTCAAGTGTTTTATAAGAATGAAAGAAAATGAGAGAAATAGATTAGAATGAGTTTTTTTTATTATAAATAATTTCCTTTTAATTTTGAGGTGATTGTAAAAGAAAACAATTCATTTTACTATTTTTTTTTTCTTTTACTTTTCTTCCGACTCAAGGATAAACGTGAAAGAAATTATTAAAATTGAGTCGCTAATCCTTATAAATTTCTAAGAGTCCTTTTGCAATCTCTTGAACAGGGTACACTATTTTATCTGGATATTGTTGTTGATGGCATTCATCGGGAATCCACAACATCCTTCTCGCAATTGGACTCGGTGTGACCAAATTTTCGTGCCAATTCTAAAGGTTTTGTTGCTTTTTTTTGCTTAATGCTTAATATACTATTGATAAAGTATAATGTACGGTTTTTTAGTAATAAGTATTTACAGCGGTTAATAGATAGCATTTTCATAATATGTAGGAAGTAAAAAGTGTTGTAAAATTATTTGAAGTTAAAAATTAATGTGACGTTGAAGTTGCTCAAATGGCGAATTTTATTTTATTTGAAGTTAATTAGGTTTATTTTATTTTTCTATACCAGGAATAATATTTTGAAATAATACATATTTATTTTGTATACATTTGATTATGTGACATAAGAGAATACATTTAAGATTTAACCAAATCAATGGAATAAGAAGTTGAATAGAGACAAAAGACAGAAAGTCAAGATGGATTTACAAAACACAGGGACACAATTGTCCTTTTCCCATTCACTATCTCTCCCTCTCACACATTTATTACCCAAAAAGCCTCTTTCTTTCTCTGCTTCATTTGGATTTACAAAATCTTCCCACTTCCCTAACTTTTTATTCCATTTATTTTTTTTTTATTTCTTAAAAAAATAAAAATACATATCTCTCCCATATCCCCATAAACAAAGAACTCAAAATACACACCGCTTCTACTTCCTAGTCATTTTCAAGATTCAACCTTTTGTGAATTAAAAGAGAGATAATTAATCAAGATGGGATGGGTTGTTGGAAACTGGGAAATAATATATTGCATACTAGTGGTTCTTGGATGCTTATTTTATAAATACTTGATGGGAAATAAAAAAGATGATGGTGGTGGTGGCAACCACCGTGTGAAACCGCCGAGAGGTAGCTCAGGTTGGCCGTTGATCGGAGAAACAATAGAGTTCATTGCTGCTGGATATACTTCTCGTCCAGTTACTTTCATGGAGAAACGAAAGTCTATGTAAGTCAATCACTTTATATTGATTTCTTTTGCATGCTTGGACTTTATGCTTTTAAACTTGTACTGTGCTTCTCTTTTGCATTTCAAGATTTTGTGGTTTTTGTCTTCAGAAACTCTTGCGAGTGTTTTTGGTTTCTTTTTTTTTTTAAGTAATTTAAGTAAATACTATTGAGTATTATCATGTTTAAATTAAAGATTATTATTTAAATGATATTTTAAATATCGCAATTAATAGTTTATTGTTTTTTGAAACTTTAGTTAGAGACACTTGCTTGAAAGTTGATACAATAAAAAGATTGTCAATATAGAAATGGCCAAATAAACAATTAAGCAAGTTAAGCTTTGGTGTATATATAGTTTGATAAAAAGTAAATAAGAGTATTCAAATAAAATGAACATAGGAAATCGGACATCATTTTATCAATAAATTAAGAGAATAAAAAAGTTAAAAACAATACATAAAAGTGCATTTGATCACCCCACCACATCTTCATATTCATAATAACTATAATTATGTCATGACATTAATAATCAAGATCACTTTTTTTCTTTATTTATAATTGACATAATGATTGTTTTGCATCTTAAAAAGGCTTATTATCAAAAAAGACAATGTAAAACATCTAAAAGATAACTTTTTATAATAGTCAAACATCAATAAAAAGCGCAAAACAACTTAGAAACGTTAAACACTACTAGATAAATAACTTCATAGTTCTTAAAAAGATAAACCTAGTGACATAATTATAAAATCATAAATAGCTTAACTAAAAGTTGACACTTAGCACCAATATTTCAATGACAAATAGCACCTTATACATTTAAATCATAAAAAACCACGACATAAGATTTAGAGAATAAGTACTCTTTTAATTTTGCTATACTAAAAATCAAATTTTAAATAACCACGACATAAGATTTAGAGAATAAGTACTCTTTTAATTTTGCTATACTAAAAATCAAAATGCAACTATTTAGTTGTTCAAACTTTGATCAACTTCAAAATGTAATGTGATATATATTTATATCTATAACTATAAGAGTATAAATATAAATTATTGTAGTTTTTGTCTACAGAAGAGAATTATAAAGAGCATAATGATAAAGATCTTTTAATAAATTATAAACTTGAGTTGATATATAAAACAAAAAAAGAACACAATGAAAGAAATGTCTAGAAATGGTGTATCTCAAAGTGGA
Organism: Logfia minima; assembly: GCA_963921325.1. Classification (NCBI taxonomy): domain Eukaryota; kingdom Viridiplantae; phylum Streptophyta; class Magnoliopsida; order Asterales; family Asteraceae; genus Logfia; species Logfia minima. The sequence continues at coordinate 11,335,673 of OY992768.1, forward strand.
CTTTTATTTGAATCCAACATCGGCTGGTGCATAACATTTACATGGGGTCAATGGTTATAAAAGGGAGACTTAATAGGAGTTTGAAGGAGGCTTGGTTAGCACTTGGCACTTGACTGGGGGCATAATAAGTTACAAGATGGGGTCTTTTTAAAATATTAAAATAAATTCTACTAAAATTCAGTAATTATCATTTGGTCGTTAGGGGCCATTGCCCCCACCCCTTGCTAAGGCTAGATCCGCCCTTGACAAGGTGTAACTCTAAATTTGATATTTATGCAATATATTAAAATATATATTATTTGGAAAGTAATTTGTACACCACCAAATTGTATCCATTCACCAACAAACATGTTTAATAATATTGTGAATGTACAACACCATAAAACATGTTTAATGGTGGACAGATGAAAAGTGGTAGTGTACAAATCATATTATTTACCTTAGTAAACAAACATGTGATATGATTTGACTCTTCATGGATATTTCATTTTAATGATTGGTTTTGTTCTTGTCATTGTACACTTCATTGAATGTCCTTATCACCTTAGAGTTTAGTCCCTTTCTAGTTGAGGAAAATTACTTATCGTTCCTTGAACTAGTTAGGTTGGTCAAAGTTTCCCCTTTAGGATAAAAAGTTAACAATTTGTTCCTCTTTGAAGTTGTACCAAGTCATTTTTTCGTCAAGGTCACATGATATTCATCGACAATATCAGAGTTGATATACTTATGATAGCACACATGTTCAAAGTTTTGATTGTACCACATATTTCGTCAAAACGTGGTGGCTCAAGTTGTTGGGGACTTGGGAGTTATCACATTTTGGTAGTGTGGGGGAGGCTATTAGATATTTAGGTTCTCTACATATGGGGGAAGTTGGTAAATATCGAAGTTATAAGGGGGGTAAAGTGCAAAGAATGTTAATCTTACTTTCACTTATTTTATTTTTCATATTGCCATTTTGACCAAGATGGAATCTTTTGCTGAAAAGGCAGTCCCCATTGATTACTATTTATTTTTATTATTTTAGTTAAAACTCTTCAAAAACATGAACCTTTTGTTTTTATGTACTCATATCTTACTAGCATGCCTAATATGAAACATTATCTAATAACCTCTAGATTATCATTATAAAGTCTTATATCTGTTTAATTGTGATATGTCTGTTAAGATCATTGCATTTATTTCACTATCGAAATAAATTAATCAAACTTATTAGAAAACATCCGTTTTAGTTTATCATAAACTTCTTCTATTACTCAAGTTATGTAAATTATTCTATCTTTTCGTAAATCCTAAGTGTTACATCCTAAAAGAAATGTGTTTCATTTCATTTAGTCATGGTAAGGTGTTCAAGACACATATTTTGGGTAGACCAATCATTGTGTCAACAGACGCGGACGTGAACAAGGTCGTTTTACAGAACCAGGGTAATGTTTTCATACCGAGTTACCCGAAATCCATTATTGAGTTGCTTGGTGAAACTTCTATATTGCAAATAAATGGAGGCTTACAGAAGAGGTTACATGCAATCATTGGAGGTTTCCTGAGGTCTCCTGAATTCAAAGCTCGTATCACCAAAGATATAGAGAACTCAGTCAAGCTCACATTGTCCTCTTGGATGGACTGTAAAAACTCCCAACAACCTCTTTATGTCCAAGATGAAACTAAAAAGGTATCACCTTTGACTTTGATGGTCAAACTGATCATTTAACTTACGATGGATATGATCATATCAGCATAGCGTTTCATCAAGACTAAAAGATTATTACTTTTGTGACTACAATTTTGATTAGATAACCCACACGTTAGTCGACCCCTAATTTATCGATAAACTCCCACCACCATCTTTACTTCTAAGACGAAACCAAAAGGCAAAAACCTTTGACATTTTTAGTCAAACAAACTTCTTGAACAACTTATTGTTAATTGGTTAAATCAATCAAAGAAATGTATAATTTCACTAAGATTCTAAAATATTGTGACTTCTTATTCACTTCAATGTGTATAATGATTCTTTTTCCATATCACATATATTACAGCTTTTTTTTCTTAGTTTTGTATGAACTAATCTTGAAATTATCACCCTGGTTGCATAAAAATCACTCCTCATTTTTTAAGATTGTTATATTATATATAGTCATTTTTCTTATGATTGTGACACAGATGACTTTCGAAATTCTTGTGAGGTTGTTGATGAGTGTGGAGCCTGGTGAAGATATGGAGTTCCTTAAGAGAGAATTCATGGAAGTCATCAAAGGCTTGATTTGCTTACCAATCAAACTGGTTTCAGAATGTATAAATCTCTCCAGGTAATTTATTTAAAGCAACGCATTACTTGAATCTCAGTGGAACCCACGCTAAGGCCAACATGTTGTTGCAGGCTAAAGAGAGAATGTTAAAGATGGTACGGAAGATTGTAGATGATAGGAAAATGGCTATGGAGATGAATGAAGAAAAAGGTTTGGGTTTGCCAAATGATGCCATTGATGTGTTACTACGCGATACCGGTGAATCTGATGGGCCTCAGCAACGGCTACCGTTGGATTTCATCAGTGGGAACATTATAGAGATGATGATCCCCGGGGAGGACTCTGTACCTATGATCATGACCCTAGCTATCAAATACCTAAGTGATAATCCTGCAGCTCTTGCTTCTCTTGTGGTATGTAACTTGTCTCATTCAATACTAGAGGTGGCAAAATGGGTGGGTCAGGTTGACCCAAAACACTTTTCACTTGCAATCTGATTACAGGAAATATATTTTATCGATAATGATCTTATTTTTTTTACACAAGGTTTTGAGAGGTTATATATGTTAAATATACACTTTGACCAATTTACGACCCGTTTTACTTTTTAGTGATAAAACATAAAACATAACCTGAGTTGAAGTGATCATAAATAAACGGCTCAAAGTTATCACCCCTGTCAAATACGTATGGTTTCTAAAGAACTTATGACCTATATTTTGAAAGAGATCTATATAAATTACAGGAAGAAAACGATGAATTAAAGAAGCAAAAGTATGAATTAGGTGAAGAGTATGATTGTGCTGATTATGTGTCTTTGCAGTTTACTCAAGGCGTAAGTTTCGTGTCTCCAGATGTAGTTTTGAAAGGCTTATTAAGGTTTAGGCTTATAGCAGAATTCTTAAAGAAAACTATTCGATTTTTAGGTAATTAGTGAAACTCTTCGGATGGCGAATATCATCAATGCTATTTGGAGAAAAGCACTTGAAGATGTAGAAGTCAAAGGATATTTGATCCCGAAAGGGTGGTGTGTTTTGGCATCATTAACTTCCGTTCATATGGATGAAGAGAACTACGAAAATCCTGATAAATTTTTTCCTTGGAGATGGGAGGTAAACTAGTATTTTCTTTTTTCTACCGTCTATACTAAGGGTGGAAAATTGTGTGGGTCGTTGGGTCGGGTGAATTGGATAACGGGTCAAACTCGGTATGCATTTCGATATAGGTAGGGCCAACCCTCAAACACTACCGTAGTTGTTTTCTTTTTCTAAACGTTTATGCATAATTTATATTTTAAACATGATTATACAAACTATATCACCGAAGGCACATGTTAAGGTGTAGTGTAATAAACGAGCTCAGAGTTTCCTTTTATATAGAAACATGCATTTAACGAACATAAAACTATATCACATGTTAGAAACTCATTTCACCTGTTAAAACTTCATAACTTTTTACCTGGTTGACCCATTAGAACGTTTCGCTTCCTACTTAAACTTCTAGATTAACCAATTTCACTCGTTTAAGTTAAAATTTTAACCCAATTAGACCCATTTGTTGTTCAATGGGTCCAAATTGCCACCTTCGATGTATACATTTGCTACATTTTCACAAAATCCAAAATTATCTAGAAAAAGGGAGCGAGTGTCAATAGCAACAAGTTTACCCCGTTTGGTGGTGGACAACGGTTGTGTCCTGGTTTGGAATTCTCAAGGCTCGAAATCAGTATTTTCCTTCATCATTTTGTAACAACTTACACTTGGGTCGCTGAAGAAGATCAAATTGTGTATTTTCCTATGGTCAAGACAAGACGTAAGTTACCAATCACCGTGACACCAAGAAGAAACCATTGAATAGGTCATGAAATAACTATTAACCATTCATTTTAAGATGAAGTATATACCCATTTGTTTGGACATATAATGTGTATAGATTTGTGTAAATTGTTTGAGAGTGTTCGGTTCTTGTCATTTTTAATCTAATTTTGTCGAAGCGACTATGCAAAGATTGAATTCTAAAAACCTGAATGATTAACATCTTACAGTATTATGTTCCAAGTTCCAACTAAAATCTGAACCATTTGAAACAAAATGGTTTTGTCAACGAGAGCATTAGACATGCCAATTAAAGTGATTTTAATGATTAAATGATGTTAGCTTTTCCACTCTAAACATTTATTTATACATAATAGAGTATAGTTTTTTAAGCATGAAAATCATCGTTAATAGCTCTAAATGATTGTGCTAAAACTCTTTGAAATAACATCCCCATAAGATGTAATGTAATAGGGTATCACCTGTGAGTTTCAGTAAGATATACTCCGATCACACGATAAAATGTATATAATAAATTGACTAAAAAATGCATTAGGAAGTTCAAAGGGGTTATTATTCAGAAGATGGTTAGGTTTTGTCATAGGTTTCAATGGTCGAGTGATCCGGATTGTAATTTCAGCAAGCAAGTGTACTTTCGATGGGGATCTTCTTGATCTCCTTTTCAATATATTATGTTTTTCGCAAAACAAAAAGAGGGAAATCTACTCTTTTATAAACATAATAAATTCGTTCTTTCTTAATATTTGTAATAATAATGTGTATTGGCCAATGGCGCGTAGCTCAGTTAGTAATGGGTGGGGGCATCTTTGCCATCAAATAAGCAGAAGATCAGGGGTTCAAGCCCTGGCATCCCCATAGCCACAACCGCTGAGTGAGTCAGGTATGCCTCCCCACATTATGGATAGGCAGCCGGTTGGAGTTGCCGGTTATCAATTTTTTGCCACCAAATAATATTGTGTATTGACCTACGCCAACGGAAGGACTAACACTTATAACGGTATTGAATCCGCCGACAGTAAAACGGCTACCTAGTCATGGTTGTTCAAGTGTACATATTTTAATATTTTGTGTTGGGGCTCATAAATGTTTGAGTTTTGTGATAATTTTAACAATATATATTATTGAATTTATTGATTCATAATGCGTTTAACTTTCATGTTTTAATATTGTATGGGGTTAACTTTCAAAATCTCTATTGTATGAGGTCAAACATTTAGTTCTGAATCTCGACGTATCTTTATTGTTTTAGTTACAAAAATTTACGTAATAAAATGTAATAAAAAATGTTATAAAATATATTCAATCAGATAATTGAATAAACACATAATGAAAAAGGTATCAAGCGTCAAATAGTATTTAACAACCGAGAAATACCAACTAGTAAACAAAGGAAGCTACTAAATATACTGAATTGATAAGTAAAATATTGTGTCGGAAAGTGTAATAATAACTTAGAAATTTTGTCATGTGAATACTTCATTAATAAAATTAGTAAAAATATCAGTACATTGAACGTGACCCGTAAACTAAAAGTCTTGAATACGAGACAGATGACCCAAATGGGTAAATAAGTTTTATAACACCGTCTTTTGACGAATAAAGTTTTGTAACACTTGAGTTTGGGTAAAAGCTCTAGTTATAAATGAGAAGTTATCGGTGGAATTGAAGGGAAACAATAAATTTTGTATTTTGTTTTGTTTGGAAACACTAGTTACATATGCATGACATTCATGGTTTGGGTTAATTATCTGAAAATATTTGTTTTTAATTCTGTTCATAATATAAAAATGTTTAGTCAAAGTGGAAATTCTTCGTTGCAAATTAATGAATTTGATTTTCACGTTACATTATGGTTAAATATGGACAAAAGTAAAAGTACAATGAAGAAATAATACATAAAAAAGTATTTTGGGGGAAAATTGACAAAATTAAAAGTACATTGTCTTTTTAGATAATTAACCCCTAAAACTTTTAGGATGAATACATACAAGAGATATTTTTAAACTTTAATACATATAATATAATTTTTTAAAGTTTGTCTCATACAATGAGTGAATAGTAAAATATGTAACATTTAATACATTTAAAAACAATAAACTTTGAATTGAATATCACGATAAGAATCACAAAAATCTTACCAGTAAATCACTTTGTCATTTCAATGTATTGAGTAGGAGTGTCAGTGATTGTCTTAACACTATTGGTTCATTCGAAAATGCATATGATAAATTTGATCAAATTGAAAATAAACGTTTTAAATTCAAAATTCAACTCACAGCACTGTCAAATTTTATTTTTAATTTTGTACCCTTTTTAAGTTTTAAAGTCACCTATTACGTAATTTGTGGAGAATTTATGCTAAAGTAAAAATAAAATAAAAGAATATACATTAGTTATACATGAGTCGTTATTTATAGTTGGATATGTATAAATATATGCATCGATTTACTTTTATTTAATTAATAGTACATTTTTTTTCTAGGAGGTACATAAAATCAACTTTTAAATTAATGAAATGATCCGATTGATTTCATTTTTGTTATCAATAATGATGTCATAAAGGCTATGTTCAAGATTATAAGCAATAATTTGTATATCACTATTTTTTATTCATCAATCATTATATACGTTTTATTATATTGTACATTATAATTATAATAATACTATTGTATAGGGGCATGCTTACTTGATGAGCATATGTGGTACACGACATAAGTAACTTAGACCGAGTAGTGTAATTTTTAAGTGCTTTCTATTAGTGACACCATTAAATTAATTAAATGTCACCTGTATTATGAGTTGAATAGTGTAATTCTTTAAATTATTATATTTGTTCAACACTGATCAAAAATCTTAAACCCACAACTGCTATCATATGTATTTGATGATATATTGATAAAAGATAATAATATACAAATTACCCCTCTTAAAATTCAAAATTTAATATTAAACAACTTACGAGTTTCCCATAAAGAAATACAACTTTTTTACCGTACAAGCTGAAAATTTTAAATTCGCTAAGCATAAAATGCTAGAACACTATCATTCAATGGATATGCCGTAAATTCTAGTGATTGCTAACTTCTAACATACGAAACAAGAAATTTAAAACGAAAATTATAAATAAAATATCGTATGGATAATCTAAATAAAATGACGATTACCCCCAATTTACAAATTGCAAATAAATAAAATAAAATAGTTATAGACGATTTACGAGGCTCATCTCACGTGGCGACGTAAAATTAAATACTTTTAACATATTTTACTTTTGAGTTTAATGCTTTCAGAACATGTTACATGCCTATAAAACGTTCATAAACAGTTGCACCTTATTAGAGGTGGAGGTGAAAAATTCAAACGGAGGGAAAAAAAAATATTTTATTATTTTTTATAGTTTTATGGAGGTAAAAATTAAAAAATATTATTAATACTTTATATTTTATCTCTTTTTACGTATTTTCAAATTTTTTGACAGTTGCCCCCACTTTAACTCTGCCCCTACACCTTACGGAAATTCTGTAGTTGCACTTGTTCCAATCACAAGAGACAGATGACCGCTTCTTTTTCTTTTTATAGTAAAAGTAAAAAGTAAATAGTAAATAGTAATAGTAATATATCCACGTTACTTTTTTGATAAATCTATCGGATTATTTATACCACTTCTTTTTCTATTTATAGTAAACTAATATATCCAAGTTATTTTTTGATATATCTATCCGATTATTTATGTGCATATAGACCCTGTAAGCGAATCAAACGTTCAGCAGAAAGTTTGTTCATTCAACAAACAATTCATGAACTATTCAATGGGAAATTTGTTTATGTTCGTTCGTTTCATTATACGAACAAACATGAACAAAAAATTGTGATCGTTTGTTTACACGAACCAATATGAACATGTGTCCCGTTCGTTCACTTACGTTCGTGGACGTTCGATAACATGTTCATTCACATTTATTTATGTTTGTTTACTAATAGTTTAATTAAATTTGTGCAATTTGTATATCTCATTTTTATATAATCTAAATCTAAATATAATAATATTAAATCTCAAGATATTATCTAGTCATATAACACTTGTTCATCTGTCATTGGTCGTTTTGTAATGTTAAATATGTATCGTAAGTCTTCAAGTTTAATATGTATATGTATATATAAGTTTGTTTGTGTTAGTGTAGTTTTTTTTTTGTTCGTTTAAGTTCACTTGTGTTCCCTTAACATATTGACGAAGAAATGCATTAATTTATATATATGTTTGTTTGTGTTCATTTATGTTCATTAACAAACATATTTTGTTAGTGAACTAACATGAATAAGAATATTTATTCATTTTTCTTTCGTGTTCATTCGTTTGTTTGATAAAATCTTAATGAACGAACAATAATATGCGTTGAAGGTGTTTGTTACGAGTTATTTTTGTTGGGCGTTAAACGTATGTGCCTTTTGACGAATAAATTATATGCATATGATAAAATTTAAAATACAATAGCAATATGCACTTTCTCAATACAGAAAACTTTACTTTTTGAGTTTTAATTATTGAAATTCATTAATTTATCACTGATATTATATAAACAGATGATATCTAATTATAAATATATATAAGTTTATACAAAATCTATTTCTAATAATTTTACTAACTACATAAGAGTTATAATATATATATATATTATATAACATTTATAAACCTATCATAAAGAAAAGAAAAATATTATTTGATGCTTTTCTTACAACTTTGAATATTTTAATATATTATCAAAGGTTATCAAAAGGTTTACCATTTCATATAATCAAGAACATAATTATATATATATATGTATGTAATGTTTATTTATTTACTAACCACATAAGATTTATAATATAAATTTTATATTATAAAAGGAAGAAAAATGTATTCTTTGATAACTAATAAAGAAACATTTTTGTTTATGTGACGAGTTTCTTCTTTCGCCACGCATGATTTTATCTTACATGTCGCTCTTCCATTGACTTGCTAAAATTAATTAGACACCTCATAAAATCCTCTAATTTAATATGTCGTTCCCTTTAATGACATTCCATTACTTTTAGAGAGTCAACCAAATATCCCATTTGTTTTTAGCATGTCATTCACTTTGCCTTAATAACATCACATTAGTATTTAATTTTCAACTTAATGACTCCAATGTAGTTAGCATTTCATTTATTGTTCCTTAATGATATTCCATTAATTAACATTACATTTTTAATTAAATGACTCCATTATTTTCCTAATTTGTCATAACAATTCAATTTTAATAGATTTATTGAGGAGTTTTGACATCCTATAAATACCTTTTTTTCTTTGTAAAAGTAATTTTACATATATTTTTAACCTTTGCATTGTATTTGTCAGCCCACATACATCATATTCAATAATATATATATATATATAGGAAACTTATATTACACAAACCGACTCCAATATGATAATAGGAAGACGCAAACGTATAACTTTACAATCTTCAACGCATAGGAAAATGTTATATTGGTAGTAAATCCTAAATTAAGAGTAGAAATGTAAATTATAATAGGAAACATATATAGTATAAGTCAGCTATCAACTATATATTAGTATGTCATTCATTAACTTAATGACATCACATTATTTTAAGATGGTCAAACAAAGAATTCATTTATTTTTTGTATGTCATTCGTTTTTCCTTAATAACATCCCATTAGTAATTAAGTTTTAACTTAATTACTCCATTATAGTTAGCATGTCATTTATTTTTTCTTAATGACATCACATTAGTATTACATTTTAACTTAATGACTCAGTTATTTTCTTAATTTTTCATAACAATTCAATTTTAAAAGATTTATTTTAAGATTTTTGGCATCCTATAAATACCATTTATCTAACTATTGTATTGTCCATGTATATTAAATACACATCTTCATATGATCTTATTATTTTTTGGATCGTCATGTTTAGTATATCTTGATATTATTATAATTTTGTTATTTAATATTACAAATAATTTATACATCGAAATATGGGTATCTTAGAGTTTTTGATAATTTAGGTCAACCACCTTGAAATAAAAGTGAAAAGACAATGAAATACATTGTATTGAATGAATATGTTGTATTATAAAATTAGATGCAAAAATGATTCTAAGTTTTCTATAACACATGCATTCATTTATATTATTAGGTTATTTTTTAATCTATTGCTTAATGCATATGTTTTATTTATTTATCTTCTTTTGTTTATTTGCAAAATGATTGGATTCAAGTATAAGTTTATATTGTTCCTAGAAGTGCTAGAAAAAGCTTTATTCAATTATTACCATTCATAATTTTTAACTTGGTGGCAATGGATTTAAATATGCTACCTTGTTCAACATGAAGTATAAAGTATTTTTTATTAATACTGTGGTGGCAAAAGAAATCGACTTTTGTAGTTGTTTGTATGATTTTAACTTTGTACCATTTAAAGATATAAACTTCAAAAAATATACTGAAAATCATGCTATTGATGAGTATTTACTTTGATAGTAAATCTATTATTTACGTCTTTGTTGTAAAGCTTTGGATTTGTTATCTATGATGGCTATTGGTAAATATCTATTTGATAGTTAATTCATTGGATTTGTTATCTCTATTGATAAAGTGATGCATTATAAAAAGAATGATGTTATGAAAAGAAGGAAGAGAATCGAGTTCATAGATACAAGGTAACATGTCATTTTACTTTACCATATGTATCATTCAGTTTATAATTTGATGTGATTTGTATAACTTTTTCGTATGTATTTCATAAATCATATTAATATTTTATAAGCTTTTATTATTATTCCGTATTATTATTATTATTATTATTATTATTATTATTATTAGTATTATTATTATTATTATTTTTAGCTGTCTAACAAACGAGTATCACACTAATTATATATATAACCATGCAATGTAGTTTATGTAAATTACTCCATAGCTTTTACCTATATGTTGAACGCTAGCAATTGTATAAATTAGTTTAACATTATAAACTTTAAAAGATACATAGTAATAGAATAATTGTTATATCAAATTTTTTACTATTACTACTATTAATCCCATTAAAATACAGTATACATCGGAAAGACTTTTATGTAGATGTCAAAATAAAAATATTTGTAGCGATATATATGTTGGGTGTATCGAGTCAAAGTGTAAATAACTTATCATGATTTATCAAATAGATATGGTTTGAGGTTTCAGAGGGTTGCGTCTCAACTGTCAAGGTAATTGTTGTGGTCGGTTTTCAACCCATTTAATGTGTTCCTATCGGGTTATTGCTTTAATTGATATTGCATTTGGTGGTTTTGGATATTTAATGATATTGCGTTTGGTGGTTTTGGATGTTAAAGTTATGCCTTAAAGATGTTGGATGTTGCATGGTAGGAACTTTTAGAATCAATCATATAACTTTAGGATGAGTGGAATTTCTAACTCCTTGCTAAATTATCTATTATCTATTAATATAAAAGAAAAGTTTAAATAAGAATGCTAAAAAAATAGAGAATGGAAGAACCAATAGAATTGTTCCATTTTAAATACCCATTTTCACATTTTTTTTCAAAATTAAATATCTCACAAACCGTACGTCAATAAATTATAAAATTACATATCAGAATCAGCGTCATTTTATCTTTAATTAGAGATCTCACAAGCTATACTTTCAACGAAATTTTTTTTTCTATTTTTTAATGGGTTTTAAAAATCCGTAATATTAAATCACATGTGATTTAAGCACTAAATAATAATCACACGTGATAAATCTTCAAATCACATGTGATTTTAAATAATAATCACATATGAATTATCATATACAGGTAAGCTAATCATCAAAGATCAATTTTTAATTGAAAATCACATGTGATTTAATATTACCAATTTTAGGTTTTTATCATAAATCATATGTGATTATATTTTTAAGACTCGCAAAAAAGAAAAAAAAAATTCGTCGGAAGTATAACTTATGAGATCTCTAATTAAAGATAAAATGACGCTGATTCCGAATATGTAATTTATAATTTATTGATGTACGGTTTGTGAGATATTTAATTTTAAAGAAAAAGGTGGAAATGAGTTTTGTAATAAAATGGAGCAATCATATTGGTTCTTTCATTCTCTACTTTTTTAACATTCTTATTTGAACCCACCTCATTAATATAATACTAGTTTATTGTTTCGCAGCTACACAAGATTAAGTATAAAATCCTTTTATATTAAAATTATTCATAATTCATCTAACTGAACATATCAAATTTTAATTATTTTAGATATATAATTTCACATTCGTATATATATATATAAATTATTGTATTTTCGCTAATTCGTAACGTAGAGTTAAAATTAGTACTCGTATTATTGATTTATAAGTAAGGTTTATAATGTTTTGATTACCTATACTATCAAATTGTTTTTTGAAAGCAATATTTATTCAACACCAAAATAAATTTTCAAAAAAGTTCGAGTTGAATTTAGTTCATTTGTCATATATATAAACACAATTGAACCTTCTAGTTATCAATAGCATGCTTCCATATATTCACGTACTACCAACCGACTATATAGAAAGATGCACGAGTTTATTCTATTACTATTTTCATAATCTAGTCAATATGTAAATTTTGAATCTACAAAGATATATGTCACCATAAATTCAATAGCTTTAAATACGTAGAACAACTTTATATAAACAAAGTATAAAATATTTTAGGATTTTAAGATTAATAAAAATAACAATATGCAAGTTTTATAGATTAAATTATACATTGTAAATAAATTCATATAAATTTGTATATGAAAAGAGTAATTTAAAAAATACATAAATTAATTATTAAATGTAGGCATTAAAAATGATATATAGTGTTGTAATTTGTAACTCCTTTACAGGTTATCTATTAATATAATATAATACACCTTAACTTTTTTTGTTTTCAGTTTTCACTAATATTATCCTTTTGTATGCAACAAATGAACAAATGTTTATATTGGTAGAATGCAACAATGGTGAAATACAACATGTGAAACCGTCGTCGTTTTCGACTACTTTTGCTCACACAATTACACAAAGGTACCGGGCCCACCTTGCTGACACTCTCGACCTCAAAACCTGTATATGTATGTATTATCTCTCTCTGTATGTATAAATATATACACAGACACTCTAGATCTCAGTGACAATGGTGTTCTGTCGAGTAAAAATTGGCCCTTTTTGCGGCTTCACAATCTCTCTTTCTTTATAATAAAAGTTTTGTTTTTTCTGGTAAAAATTGAAACTTTTCCCTCCACCCACAATTAAAATCATGAAATCCAAATGGGTTTTGCTGTTCTTGATGATATCTCAACTGGGTTTTCAAATAACGCATTGTAGTGTTACTTATGATAATAAAGCAATTGTTATTAATGATGAAAGAAGAATCCTCATTTCTGGTTCCATACATTACACTAGAAGCATCCCTGAGGTACCCCTATTTTTTTATTCTTTTTTTCCTTTGGTAATGTGGGATTTTATGATAAATTTATGATTATTTGTAGATGTGGGAAGGTCTTGTAATGAAGGCTAAAGATGGAGGGCTTGATGTGATTGATACTTATGTGTTTTGGAATGTTCATGAGCCTTCTCCTGGCAATGTAGTTGAATTATTCGTAATTTTTTTGTTTCTTTAGATAAGTTATGATCTAAAATTGAATTCTTTTATTGGGGTGAAGTTTCAGTATAATTTTGAAGGGAGGTATGATTTAGTGAGGTTTTTAAAGACAGTGCAAAAAGCAGGGATGTATGTTCATCTTAGGATCGGACCTTATGTTTGTGCAGAATGGAATTTTGGGTAATTTTCTATGTTTTCTATTTTATCTTAAATTTCTATGTCTGTGCGGTTCAGGCATGGTTTTAATGGTTTATTAGTGTTTAACTATGGAAATGGTCTATATGTTTGACTTTTAGAAGTCTAATGAAGTACACTATCTTGGGTAACCTGGGAATCCTACCCGAGTTAACTGTGTTGAACCTTATGGGAAATTGCATTGTATTAGTTGAATTAGATTAAATTAAACCGTTATATAGCTGCATTGCATGGTTAATATATTTATGTCGAATATGAATTTGGAAAGTAACATAAATTGATGGGTCAAAGTTGTGATTATTTATGCAGAGGATTTCCAGTTTGGTTGAAGTATGTTCCTGGCATTAGTTTCAGAACTGATAATGAGCCTTTTAAGGTCACAATTCACCATTTTTCTTCTTACATTTATGTATAAACAAGAACTTTAGTAGCTACAAGATAAGCTGTATCCAAAAGCTTACTTCTTAAATAATCCTTTTGCAGAGAGCAATGAAAGGGTTCACAGAGAAAATTGTGAATTTGATGAAGAGTGCAAAAATGTTTGAATTCCAAGGAGGCCCAATTATTCTTTCTCAGGTATAAACATTTTTATATACGGTTTTTAGCTTAATTAGATTTTGTGATTGTAAGTTGTAACTCTTAATAAAAAAAATTATGAGAACCATATGGACTTATGGTGTTCATGTCAGATAGTTTGAATGAGTGATTGAATGATGTTCGGTGCAGGTTGAGAATGAGTATGGATCGGTTGGGAAGGCATATGGAGGTGCTGGCCACAACTACATGACGTGGGCTGCAAATATGGCGGTAGGATTGGGGACTGGTGTCCCATGGGTCATGTGCAAGGAAGATGATGCTCCCGATCCAATAGTAAGCTCTGCCCCATCTCATTTATTATCCTTGGTAGGAAATGATATGTTTTGATTATTTTTCTAGGCATAAAACGAGTCTATTATACGGCACTGCTACTTTTGTCATGTTTGACAAAAAAATTAAAATTCAAAAGTAGGCCTAGGTATTAAATTCCTCCACCCAACATGGCACATTATTGATTTATTGATGAAAATCTATTTTATTAAAAATATGGAATTAATAAATTAGTAAAAAATACTCCAATTTTGTCGGCTAGTCGAAGTCCCGTTACTCCCCCTTATTCAAAGTTAAGTACATTTTGACATACATTTGCCTTGTTCCCCGTATCTAGCATGTTTCTTTCTACAGCCCAAATATAGAGCTTTTAGTGTTACATATGTTTTCAAAACGAAATTGTTTAGCATGAATAGTTACTAACTTTCTCCGGGCATTGGTGGCAGATAAACACGTGCAATGGTTTTTATTGCGATGAATTTTCGCCCAACAAGCCTTACAAACCCACACTTTGGACCGAGGCTTGGAGTGGCTGGTATGTAAATTTTATAATTATCTTTCTTAGTTTCTTAACACCATAGATATAATATGCTTACATCGATGAAACCTTCTTTTCTCAATATTTCTTCAGGTTTACGGAATTTGGTGGTCCAGTCTATGAGAGGCCTGTTCAAGATTTGGCATTCGGTGTTGCTCGGTTCATACAGAAGGGTGGTTCATTCGTCAACTATTACATGGTTGGTTTAATTATGCGATCCTGTCTGACTGTCTGTAACAATTAAAAAATTTGTATCGTAACATGCCAGTATCATTATTAACTTATGAGCCACATTTGAAATCTTCGTGTTCTGGAAACAAAATAGTACCATGGAGGCACAAACTTTGGCCGTTCTTCTGGTGGCCCCTTCATCACTACTACTTACGACTATGACGCTCCAATTGATGAATATGGTAAGGTTAATAGTTAATACTACATACTATATATCATCATATACGTACTCTCAATTTCATAGTCAAACCTATTAGTTTCTTCAAATCAAAATTGAATATACACCTTGAGAGATCCAGATTTGACCTCAAGATTCTTCTAGGCAAGTCGGGTAACAGATCAGGGTCAACATGGAATATTTTTCAGCACATAATATTATAAACGGGTTGGCTCAGGTGGATCCGCCAAAACTGTTTGTCTTTTTTGTAGTTTTGTTAACATTCAAATCTAAGAAATGTTACCACAACTGTAAAATTTAAGTAAGAAGTTTTTTACATAAAGCGCTTTAAGCAGTTGTAAGCATTTAAATACACTTTTACCTGTTCAATCCATTTGACCTGTGGATAAAGAAGAACACGAATCGACTCATAACCTATATTTAGGTGAATGGTTGAAATTGTCATCTCTACCTCATATGTCGAAATGTTAATGCTTTACTTTAAACCCGTGAAGGCCTAATTAGACAACCGAAATATGGTCATTTGAAGGAGCTTCACACAGCTATTAAGCAATGTGAGCCGGCTTTAGTTTCAGTAGATCCTGTTATTACCTCTTTAGGAAGCCTACAACAGGTTCAATCTTCAACTATCTAAATTTATTATCCCCCAAGAAAGAAAAAGAGAAAACTATCTTACTAAACAATTGACATTCTCCAGGCCCATGTATTCTCTCCCGACTCACGACCCTGTGCAGTTTTTCTCTCAAACTACGACCCGAATAATGCTGCAAAAGTGACGTTCAACAACAAGCACTACACTTTACCTCCTTGGTCCATCAGTATTCTTCCCGACTGCAACAATGTTGCTTTCAATACAGCCCAAGTATGCAACCCATTAGTTTACGCGAGTTATTACCTTTGTACATTTATTTATTTTTATCTTTTATCTTTCTTTATTTATTTATTTTTTATTTTTTAAAATTGTCGTGAAACTGATGCAGGTTGGAGTTCAATCCACACAAATGGAAATGTTAGTGAGTGATTCCAAGATGTTTTCTTGGGAGACATATACTGAAGATCTAACCGTAAGTGACGGAGGTTCCATGTTCACTGCAACCGGTCTATTGGAGCAAATTAACATCACAAGAGACACTAGTGATTATCTTTGGTATACAACTAGGTAAGAATTGTTTTTAAGGTACCCTACTATTAGCATTAGTCAAGTGAATAACAAATATGCTTTTTTTTTTTTTTTTGTTCTGTACAGTGTTGACATTGATTCATCTGAATCATTTTTACGTGGAGGGGAGCTCCCGAAGCTTTTGGTGCAGTCGAGTGGTCATGTTCTCCATGTGTTCATAAATGGAGAACACTCGGGTACGTTTTAGGGACATTGTTTGAGTAGTTAACATATGGTTTATTTTTAAAAAATTGAAGAATTTGTAGGTTCTGGTTTTGGGTCAAGAAGACATAGAAAAGTTACATTTAAAGAAAATATCAATTTACGTGCCGGAAGCAACAAGATCGCTTTACTTAGTGTGGCCATGGGATTGCCAGTTAGTTTCTTGTTCCCTTCTATACTTTTCTTGGAGTCCACAAAGAGTTAATTATTTTGATTTTGTGAAGAACATTGGAGGACATTATGAAGCATGGGAGACTGGAGTCTTAGGTCCTGTGGCTCTGTATGGTCTTGACCAAGGAAAACGTGATCTGTCATGGGCTAACTGGACTTACCAGGTTTGACTTACTTTGTTTATCCACTCAACTTGTTTCAGCATTTAGTAGATGTAGCAATTTCAGCCCATTTACTTATGAACGGACAAACCAGGTTATGTTTATTACTGTAGATCAAATGGGTAAAATAATAAAAATTAGCTAAAAGTAAAGGGTAGAAAGTCGACCGAAGTATATTTAAATGAATACAACCTACTCAATCACTTCTTAGAAAAAATCAGATTGTTTCTGTAATCATATTTAACACATATTATAGATAAAACTTAAATTAAAGGTGGACACTAAGTATTTCTGGCCGAGTTGAACTGGCCTGGCTAGTTTCAGTTACCAAAAAATGGCCTGTTTTGACCTCTTATCCAACTTGGTCGGTCCGCCCATTTTTCCGTATCTAGTTTAGAACAAGATTTTGCTGATGGCCTTGCTGTCTCTGATCCATAGGCTGGTCTAAAGGGAGAGGCTATGAATGTCATCTCCTCAAATGCTAGATCTTCCATTAAATGGACTCAAGATTCTTTAATCACCCAAAAACAGCAACCATTAACATGGCACAAGGTATGTTAACATAGCTTTATTTCCTGATATACTTCCCATAATCATTAATTTAATAAAGGGTAGCAGAAAAGATAAATGTCTAGGTCGTAAGAGTCTTAAATTCTTTGCAGGCTTACTTTATTGCACCTGATGGAGACGAGCCGTTGGCTCTGGACATGAAGAGTATGGGAAAAGGTGAAGCGTGGGTCAATGGTCAAAGCATTGGAAGATATTGGACAACCTTTGCTAGTGGTGATTGCCAAGGGTGCCATTACGCTGGAACCTTTCGCCCATTGACTTGTCAAATTGGGTGTGGTCAACCAACCCAAAGATGGTACCATGTGCCTAGATCTTGGTTAAAATCGACAAATAACTTGTTGGTGCTTTTTGAAGAACTTGGAGGAGACCCCAGTATGGTTTCACTAGTTAAGAGATCAATGGTGCAGTGACCGTAGCAAACAGCAACTTTGGTCAAGATCAGCGTCCAACAGCCTTAAACGATTGTCGGTTGAAGCCACATGTGCTGCGAGTTCAAAGAATGGAGTGCACCATGGTTAATTTACAGGAAATTAGACAACTAATTAACGTCATTTGTGAGCCCTTTCATGGAAACGTATCAAATTGATGTAGTAAATGCTGCAGTTTCTGTAATTTTTGTTGTGTTATAATGGGGAATAATGGACCCCCCAAAATTAGGTTATTGTTTAGGAGCAGAATCTATGCTGAGAGTGAACATCAAGTCTTGTGTGCAGTTGCTAGTAATTTTTGTGATGGAATAAGTTTATTTAACCAAAAAGTTTTGGTTTTTGGAATGATTTTGCCTACCTTCTACAAGTTCGGATATATATACATATGCATTTATCTCAGCAACAAATATAGCAACAAATATAGCTCATAATCAAATACATAGCAATAGTCTTGTGTACGTCAAACACTAACCAGATGAGTGTATGTATCTATCGATATACAATAAAACCTTTCAAAATTAAGTGAAAGCACTATCTCTTACTCATAGTAAAGATCTATTGCTAAAGCATGTTATTTGATCAACTATCAAGTCAAAAATTGAAAGTTTAACAGAAACAACATGAAAGGAAACTGGACCACAGGGTAATTCAATAGATAATCTATTGCTAAAGCATGTTATTCGTCTTCCTCTTCTTCGACACAAGAAAAGGGTGTGAATATGTTACTTTGAATCTATAAAATCAAAAGTTTACACTTTTTTTCTGAAAAGTTCAGAAATCTGTGTTTTTACCTTTAAGTCATCCACATCAACTTTGAGAAAGGTAATATGGGGCATCTTTTTGGCCAATTCTGCTACAAATGGAGCAATAACCCGACAAGGTCCACACCATGAAGGCATGAAGCAGCAAAGTCCACCACTATCTGTACAATATCACCTTTTTAACCATCAACATGAAAACACAAATCAAAATCAAAACTTACTACTAATTTTATGATACCAATTATAAAGTACTGTACAAAATCTATTAAAAAATGGGCACAATATATGCAATACACATAGGTATATCACTTGCAAACGGAAATAATACGGAAACAGTTCCCTTCAAACAGATTTACCAATTGTCTATGTAACAATCATCAAATTGACGTTCACAAATCATCATACCAACTATTTATATAATATAAACATCAAAATCCGAAAAAATACTAAAGTAACGTAAATAGAAAACTAGATGGATAACAGTGTCATGTTAAAATGTTCATTAAATCTGGATTGTGAAAAAATGGGCACAATATATGCAATAAAAATAGGTATATCACTTGTAGACGAAAACAATACAGGGAACGGTTCTCTTAAAACAGATTTACTATTTGTCTATGTAACAATCATCAAATTGACGTCCGCAAATCATCGTACCAACTATATATATAATATAAACATCGAAATCTGAAAAAAAATACTAAAGTAACGTAAATAGAAAACTAGATGGATAACAGCGTCACGTTAAAATGTTCATTAAATCTGGATTGTGAAATTAAAAATTCAACAATGTACCAATTTGTTCTTGTCCTTTTGGATGCATTAGTTCCGGGCATCGACAGTGTGGCAAGTAATCACTTGTCCTTCTTCACCCATTTTTTTTTATCTTAACAAAAAATTTCAATTGCAAATATTCAGTTTCTTTTGTTTTTAAGGATCATCATATGCTCCTTTCTTTTTGGAATTAATCATCGTATAAACTTTTAAATGACTCGTATCATCATCTAACTGAGAAGCCCATATCCAATCTCAAGCCTCAACCAAATATCACTTTGCTTTGTTTGATAAAGTTTGTACATGTCATTTTATAAAACTTTATCTACTAGAAAGTATATCTTTACATAAAATATAATAAATACTTTTAAGCATATTAAATAATGGCTAATGGCGCATTTAGTTACATAAAACTGTCCCATTTTTCTGAAATTTTTTCTAAAAGGTTGAATTCTTTTTTTTCTTAAGAAGCATTCTAAGAAACTGAATCTATGATTTATAGTTTTCTACACATCTTATTATGAAAAAGGAATACTCCGTCCCTTACATTTGAATACCTTTAATGAATTCCCATTAGTATTCAAGAACCACAAAACTCTAGAAAAATAAAAATATTTTTCTGTAACTAAACGCGCCCTAAAATTTGCAACTTTGAAACGGGTTATTTTCACAATGTGTTTCACTAATCATTAACTTTATTATTTAGGGTCAAATAACACCTTAAACTAGATCTAATGCACTTGATTAAATTTTTCTATCTTCTCATGTTATACATTGAATTTGCTTTGTGTTGTATAATACATGTTAGGTCTAATTAATATCTATATAATTAAGCCTATTTATCAATTTTCCTCGACTAAACTATTTTCTAAACGCCAAAACTTTATACATAGAGAACAAAATTCATTTCTTGGTCATCTTATATTCATGTGGGTATACATTATTTGTAACAACCCGTCCCATATTGGTATGAGATAAGAAATTCGAGTCCCGTATAAGCCTAAAGTAGTGGGCTATTAGTATCCTTCCACCATGGTTTTTAGTTGAATCTAAAGGATACCCGAGTAGTCCATTGCTTTCGGCTTTAGAGGACGTTACATTATTGATTATTCAATGATACCAAACGGTGTCGGATAAAGTATTATATGCAGGGAATGAATAGATTAATCCAGGAATCCACCCGAATCAGTCTATGACGCCACTAACGACTTCTCAATCGCTAGATAAGTCAATATAGTCTCGCCACTCAAAGGAATCCACCAAAGAGATAAGAGACAAATAAAAGTATGAGAATAGACTCAAATATTCATTAATCAAAAGTTGCCCCTTTGCACCCAACTTGTTCTCTGTTTATATAAAGAGAATATCAAGCAAATGGAAAGTCCCAAAAAATGAAAAAAAATGTCTAAATTATGCTTGCTAATTATTGATGTCATTCCACCGAGCACCCTGAAACTCCAATCTGTTGAGATTATTGGCCACAAAAGAGTGACAATTGCAAGTCAAAATGTTATATGCTCGGTGTTGGTATTCTTGCGTGCTCTGTTTTAAGGCAGAATCCCATGTGTGTTGACATTCTTCTTCATTTCTGTATATGGAGTACTGCAGTAAACGAACACAAATGTAAGGCATAACGTTCACTTGAGATATCGCTTAAGAAAGGTGTTTGAATATTTGCCAAATGACTTCAATGATGACATAATAATGTAGTGCCTTGTCTTTGTTAATTTGGATATAACGAGCTACAGCTCCAAATGTGAAATTATCGACAGACACAAAGTTAGGTCCTGCAAAGTCTAGGATGACTCCGTCCTCTCTTGCTATACCGATATGACTGACGAAAGGAAGGAGCCATGAAATGACAGGGAGGGGTGTCCATACAATGCAGCATGGAAAACGAGCTCTCGAGGGATCAATGTGCATGTTAAGTGGAACGTTGTCCTCAATTGTCATAATGTGACTAGGTTTTGTATCTAATTCCATTGCAAGATCTGCATAGACTAAGTTTCTAAGTTAGTTATAATACTCGTACCTGATTAAGCAAGACTTTTAATTGTTTTAAAAATAAAAATCACTGATTTATTAAACAAGAATATAACATAGCATCATTATCATGTAGTGAAAGAAAATCAAGCATTTACATAATATTCCAAAGTTCTAATTACAGACGTTTGGTTCTCAGTTGGTGACAAATAGTGATCAGAACTTAATAGAGATTAGAAGTTATAAAAATATACTATCACCTTAATCAACAATTTGTCCTAATTTTAAATTCCCCTAGTCGATGAGGTGCACTAGCAATTGAGATAATTAAACAAAATGTAATTACACGATGAAACATGTTGAATTTAGGATCCGATAATGACTTCGGAGTACGGAGTACCTCTGTGTTTGTGATCTTCAAACCCTAGAACAGAACGTTTTGAAGATGCCAAGATCTAGGAATTGAAAGGCGAGAGCCCCACTTATTTTAGATTTAAAAAAGTCAACCTCATGGTTTGACCAATAGGCTGTGGAACGTTCCTCTCATTTTTGTAGTTTATGGTTCCCTAATAATATTTATATATATATATATATAATATAATATAAGGGGAATGATCCATAGGGAAGCTTCAAATTTTGGGTAAGGAGGAAAATAAATTTTAACCCTTAATTTTTTTTATAAAAAAACATTTTTAACATTCATTTGTGATGAATGTTAAATTTTGATTAACATTCATTACAAATGAATGTTAACAATATTCATTTTTGATGAAATCATTTGAGATTTGTTTCCCTCTTTCCCTAATTTTTTTTTGCTTCCCTCTTGATCCCTCCCCTATAATATAATATAGATATGTTTTTTAAAACATACAATTAATTAATTAGCAACATTTTACTTTTTTTTTACACTTTCAATTTTTTTCAAAATAAGATTGATATGCAAAACTCATGTAAGTAACTTTTCAGACAAATAAGGAGGAAGGACATAGAGGTGACAACAAGTCTCCTTGCAATTTGGATCTTGTGATATTTTTAGTATGTTTTCTTGATCAACTTTTATCTCCACAAAACTGTCTACCTTAAATCCTTCAGCTCTTTTTCTCTTTTGAATTTGAGAACTATATGGCTATCGGACGATATCGTGGTAGCAAGCGACATGCGGCTGGTGGTTTATATTCATCAACAGCCATACTACTTGTGTTTGTGTTTGTGTTTGTATCCGTTTTCGGTGTATGGATGTTAACAATTAGCTCCATTGTTTCACCTCGAATAAAGAAGGCAACTTTATCAATTGATTCCGTCTTTGATAAGAAAAATCTACCACAAAAAAGCCCTACTCACACCACTACTGTTTTTGATGATAATCCAGGTGATCTACCAAATGACGCCATACAAACTGATGACGATTTGGAAATGGATCAAAGAACCAAACAAGAAGATCAAAACACAAGTATATCGATTAAAAGTGAAGAAAGTGAAACCATTAAAGAGAACCAAGATGTTGTGCAAGAAAAAGTGACTGGTACAAAGGAGCAAAAACACAAAACAAACGATACACAAATGTTTGAGCCAAACACAGTCCCTGTTAAACGACATACTGAGAAAATAATAACAGCCAAGAAAAATATTGAAAATGACACAGATCAACAAAAAGGAAGAAACGATCATAAAGAAAGAAATTTGAATAAGCATGAAGATATAAAATTGGATACAAATGAAAGTGTTTTCAAAGGGGATCCAGAAAACAATCATATTTTAGATGAAGCAACATATTCCAAGACATTAAACGACTCAAAGAACGCATGGTTAACTCAAGTGGATCAATCTAGAAACCGAAATGGAGGAACTCAAGAAAAAGACGACAAGTTTGGGTACAAATGGGAGTTGTGCAATGTTGCAGCAGGGACAGATTACATTCCTTGTTTGGACAATGAGAAAGCGATAAGTAACTTACATGGTAGGAACCATTACGAGCATCGAGAGAGACATTGTCCAGAACAAGGTCTCACGTGTCTTGTTCCTCTTCCTGAGGGTTACGAGACGCCTATTTCATGGCCTCAAAGCAGAAATAAGGTACAAGTATTGTTATTTATTAGTCTATTTTCACTTGGTAACTCTAATGCAAGTTATATTACATGCATAAATAGTCACAAATGCTTAATGAATGTTAAGGTGCATGTACAACACAGATATGGTTCCATAATCTACCACATAAGGCCTTAGCGAAAGTAAAAGGGCACCAAAATTGGGTGAAAGCGACCGGAGAGTTCCTCACTTTCCCTGGAGGTGGAACTCAGTTCATCCATGGTGCTCTTCATTATATTGATTTTGTGCAACAGGTAACAGAGTAATTAACCACCATATTTTATTGGAAATTGTGTCTAATTAGTAAAAAAAAATCAATTTTTTTCACATTGTTATGGTTGTAGATGGTGCCCGAGATTGCATGGGGAAAGCATACTAGAGTAGTATTAGACGTGGGCTGTGGTGTAGCAAGTTTTGGAGGTTACTTGTTCAATAAAGACGTACTTACAATGTCATTTGCACCAAAAGATGAACATGAAGCTCAAATTCAGTTTGCTCTCGAGAGAGGAATACCAGCAATTTCAGCTGTTATGGGCACTCAACGCCTTCCATTTCCAAGTGGTGTTTTTGACCTTGTCCATTGTGCTCGTTGTCGAGTACCATGGCACCTTGAAGGTTTATATACTTTATTCAACCTGATAATTGTTACCTAAAATATACTTCATTGTAAATTTTGATAAGAAATTGGAATTAATTAATTTGAGAAGGTGGTAAGCTTCTTTTGGAGCTTAATCGTGTGCTTCGTCCAGGAGGTTATTTTGTTTGGTCAGCAACACCTGTTTATCGAAAAGGCAAAGAAGATGTCCAAATATGGAAAGGTATCATTTGATATATTAATCTTTTTAACTGACTCAAACTTCATTAGTGCAATTGTAAAATAACTAACATATGATCTTTCATTTCAGAGATGTCCGCACTAACAGTGGCAATGTGTTGGGAGCTTATCACAATCAAGAAGGATAAATTGAATATAATTGGTGTTGCTGTATACCAAAAACCTGAATCAAATGAATGTTATAATGAAAGAAAGAACCAAGAACCTCCCATGTGCAAATCAGACGATGACCCAAATGCTGCATGGTAAGGGAAACAATATACGAGAAAATTAGTGGACGAATATACCAAAAAATATTACGTTGGTGAAATGACTATAGGGACTCTTTATGGCAGGTATGTACCTTTGAAAGTGTGTATGCATAATGTTCCAACTATGGAAACAGAAAGAGGTTCACAATGGCCTAAAAAATGGCCCGCACGAGTACAAACACCTCCATACTGGTTAAATGTAACACCAATTGGGATCTATGGGAAACCGACACCAACAGATTTTGAAGCAGATTATGAACATTGGAAACGGATAGTTACTAAAACCTATTTGAGCAGCTTAGAAATTAATTGGTCCAATGTAAGAAATGTTATGGACATGAGATCAGTGTATGGAGGGTAAGTGTTAATTAACCAAATATTGTTTCAGATTTTGATCAAGAACTAATTCGAGAGATTCAATTTATGTAGGTTTGCTGCAGCACTGAAGGACTTGAAACTATGGGTGATGAATGTTGTGAATATAGATTCACCTGATACACTTCCAATTATATATGAAAGGGGTCTTTTTGGAATTTATCATGATTGGTGTGAATCTTTTAGCACATATCCTCGAACTTACGATCTTCTTCATGCAGATCATTTGTTTTCCAAGTTACAAAAGAGGTGATTACGTTGAGACAAATTCTTCATTCACGGATATATACCAAAAGGTAGACGTGAAAACTTGATTGATGATTATGTTTGATATGATGCAAATTTGCAGATGCAATATCACACCTGTGATCACAGAGGTAGATAGAATCGTGAGGCCAGGAGGGAAACTTATTATTCGAGATGTATCCAACATGATAAGGGACGTTGAAAACTTATTGAAATCACTACATTGGGAGATTCTTTTGATTTCTTCTAAGAACGAAGAACAGATACTCAGCGCCCAAAAAACAACTTGGCGACCGAAGACATACACAACCCTGTCTTGATCTTCATCAATTTACATACAGATGCACATGCATAAATACATGTAGAAATTAGTGATAAGGTCTATGGTAGAAAATTTTCTAATTTTCTCTTACCTGTTCTTTTTTCTTATAGATTGAAGGAAATGATTTTGAGGTCATGATAGTATTAGCTTCTCTATGTATCAAAATTTAAAACAGAACACTTGTAGGTATCAATTTTATTACGTTTTTGGACGATGAGACACATTATATACACATATCCATACCGTTGGTACATATACCCGTTGCTATGACTTATTTAGTAAGCTTTCAAAATTCTTTTAAAGCTTATCAAAAAACTTGGTGGTTACTTCGGTTCTACTGCAAATAATCTTTAACCCCCATGGTATTTATTTCATTGCTTTTAAACGTGATGGTTATTTGTCGAAGAATCGATACTAACAATGTTAGTGAACTCCCTTGAAATAAAAGCAAGATCGTGAATTAAGTAACACATATGATTGATTCAGTATCATCAACAATTGAAACATTTTATTGAGAGGATGTATACATTGCATAGTATGGCAATGAGTATATGCTAAGTGAAATATGAAAATGGAAGTGAATAATAGACACTTCATGTAACTTCAATAGAGAGAACCCCCGTCCATATGAATAAGCACTTTCACCAAAATAGCAAAAGCAATTCTACTTGCTCAACCTTCTTCCCACTTTCCTTACCTTTCCATACTTAGTAACCTTCTTTATGTACTCTTCCTTTCTGTATGTACTACTTATTCCCAACTCATTTTCAACCATCATTTAGCATCAATTTTTATGTTATAAAAAGAGTTGAAATTACTAATTACCCAACCCTTATCTTTCTTTTCATTTCTTCATCATCCTTTATTTTGTTTATTCTATAAAGAGAGATGGGGAGGGGAAAGATAGAGATAAAAAAGATAGAAAATAATACAAATAGGCAGGTGACATATTCAAAGAGAAGAAATGGTATTTTCAAGAAAGCTCATGAGCTCAGTGTTCTTTCTGATGCTAAAGTTTCTCTTATTATGTTCTCTAATACTGGAAAGTTTCATGAGTACATCAGTCCTTCCACAACGTATGTATTGAATTTTTAATTAATTTACATACAAACACAAACTTGTTTATTTATAAGTCTTCCACCACCTTTGCTTTGGATGAAAATCCAATAAAAAAGCTTCCTTCTTCCATACCAGGGGAGGTGAACGGAGTGAGTGAAGGCCCTCGCCCTTAATCCAGTATGGGTTTGTGTTCAGTCGGGTGCTTATTTGCTTATTCATCTCATAAAATAATCTTTATTTTTGGGAAATTTATGCAGAACTAAGAAGATGTATGATATGTATCAGACTACTTTAGGCTTTGATCTCTGGAGCTCCCATTATGAGGTCATCTCCCTCCCTTCTCTTATGTGTGTCTTCTAAACACATGCAAACAGGATTGACGATTTTCGATCAGGGTGTCCGGTAAGTGTACACCGTGATCGAAAACTATTAATGAATATACTACAATAATGTTTTTACATTGACTATTATGGTGTGTATTTTTTAAAATATAAAAGATTGAATCTTGTGTAATTAACATGGTTATGTACATTTATGAATATATGAATGTGTAGAGGATGAAGGAAACAATGAGGAAGCTTAAAGATACCGACAATAAACTTAGGAGAGAAATCAGGTGAGTCTGATACAGTAAGGACTAAATTTTTACAGTGTTTAGTTTGATTAATTGATTAGTTGTTATGGGTTATAATGCATTGTTATGGGTACGTTTGCAGGCAAAGAGTTCTTGGTGAAGATTTAGATGGTTTGGACATGAATGATCTCACCATTCTTGAACAACAGATGCAAGACTCACTTACAGTTGTGCGAGAACGCAAGGTTTTGTTATAGCCATTTAGCTCAAGCAACACAACATTAATTAACGTCCTAAGAGGTTTAAAATACTTGAAGTGACGATTTATGTACTCTTTGCTTGTTGACAGTATCACGTTATCAAAACCCAAACGGATACTTGCAGAAAGCGGGTTAGTAACCTCACTCCCTCTGAGTATTTAACTTTTGTTCTTAGTCTGTTATGTTTTATTTGAGTGAATCTATTTCATTCAAACCACATTTTAACATAGATCGATAAAATTAAAATAAAGCAGTGAGATGAAACGGATCGAACGAATCCTAATCGTCTATTTGAAAAATTCACTTGACTTTAATTCTCGGATGACAGGTGAAGAACTTGGAGCAAAGAAATGGTAATCTTCAACTAGACTATGTAAGCATCCGTACAGCCACAAAACCAATTTTTTTAATAGAGTGAATTTAAGTTTCAATCATTGTATCTGACACTTCCTTGAAAATATATTATAAACACATGTAAAGATGCAAAAAAACAAAACATGTACTGAATTATGCCACATCTTGAGTAAATCAGAACTAAATAAACTATATATACCAATTTTAAAGGTTCTCCTTTTGTGCAAAATCGACAGTGATTAAAACAGCAAATGATCAAGTTACCAACGTGTACTGGTATTTGCAATCAAAATCGACAGTGATTAAAACAGCAAATGAAACTTTATTTGTAAACTTCAGGACACGATACATCAGTTAGAGAAAAAATACGGCATGGTGGAGAAGGAGGGAGGCTGTGAGTTGACTATTGCATATTCAAACGGTGTATCAAATATCTATGGCTTTTGTGCGGACCCTAGCAACAGCATTCCCCATGGCTCAGGATACGAACCACGGCTCTCATCTCACTTGAGACTGGCGACTAGGGATGTTATATATACTAGATTATATAGGAGATTAAAGAGCCATTAACTGGTAATCAAGACTATGTTAACAAACTAGATTGTTGATCAATATTGATCATATTTTGACAATCTAATCTAACACTATATAAACAGTGTTCGCTATAAGTATGTTATCTAGAATTCTTTCTTTCTGGAATTAGGGAGTTAACTGTCTCTTCTTGTTTTGCAATTATTAAAGATGGTTAGACTTGATTGATCACCAACTGATCCGATTTGCAGTTACTAATGAAGAAAGCAAGCTCTAGTTATATGTAATTTTTGTTTTGATAGAGTATTCTCAATCTTAATTTATCTATTGAACAAAATGATGTCATACATACTATTAGATTCCAAAAAAAAAGGAAGGAAAAACTGTATTTGTCATCGATCAAATTGAGAAATTAAAAGGTGATACGTTATTTTAATATATGTACAATATAGATACATTGTCTCTTTGAAATTTGAACGTACAACATCTAGATTAGAGGGTTTCTCACGTACTACTAGATAAAGCGTATGATGAAACTAATTTTGGTACCATATGTATTTAAACATTTAATAAAAGGTTGGTGGAATTATTTTCATCATTCTTATGACTACTTTTGGCTCAATCATCTATCACGTGGTACTTTATAACATAGTATAAACATAAAACAACCCTTTTTAAGTCTTTATAACTCCAGAATGGGAAGCAAAATCATGAGAATTTCTTACGTCATCGTTAAATTTCGAAAGACGAATTACAACATGAACAAAAACCTAACAAAGAGAATTCAACAAAAAAATATATTATAAAACGATAATGTGATGTAATATAATTATAATCAAAAATAGAAATATAGTTAATGCAATTAAGTCATTTCTTAATCCACATAAGTTTGTTATAACACCTAAGATGTGATGTGTACGCGCCAACCAGTGTTCCATGTTATCAACGTTTTGTAAAAGAAAATCAACCACATAAAAATCGATTTGAAAACAGTCATGTGAATACGGTTCACGTTGAACCTTGTGACAAATATAATTCAAATTTAAATCAATATGATTTTAACTCTTGAAGGTTGGGCCAACGATAACCGGTTTAATAGCGTATTTTGACTCGAAACGATCCGGTCAGTTTTCCGGTCGAATCAGATTGACCCAGTGAACCGGACCGATATTTGACTAGGCTTTTTTTTTTCCCTTAAGAAAAGGGGACTAGAAATGAGTATATCAAATTGGACCAGATCTAAATCTAAAAATCACCACCACCCCTTCACCTCCAGCCACCATCATCGCACCTTCCTGCCTGCAATTTTTGTTGCCTTCATGGCTTGTTTGTATAAACTACAAACCAATTACAATATCATGGTTTCATTTTGATTTGTTGTTATTGGGTTTATAGATGAAAGAGACACAAAACATTGAATTTGAAAGGAGAAGATGAAAAGATACGTGTTGTAGTTCCCGTAAGTTTCTTCACACCCTATGTACTTTAATATTTAATGTCAGCTTACAATTCATTAGAAAACATATTTTACCTTTACCCAAGTAACTACTTTCATGGTCCATCGTTTTTTTTCACATCTTTTACCTTTATCTAAGTGATTATTTAAATAGTTTGACGGATACTAATCAAACGGTGGAACTAGTTCGACTGCGGAACCCGTGGACCGGACCATCAACCGAGTCAACCTAAAAACCAGATTTCAAAACTTTGCTTTAAACTAGCTTGCAGTTATGTATAATTTTATACTTATAACCTTGCGATGATAACTCTTCATTCACAATGCAATGTAACTCTAGTTTAGGTTCTCCTTGACTTTGTCCTTTTTGTTTATCTTTATACAATAATAATTCTGCTTCCCAAAAATAGAAAATAAATAAATTGTAAATCTAGTTTATTGAGCTATGAAGCTAGTCAAGATACTCATGCAATCGCCTCTATAAACAAAATCATGGTATTTATGAGGGTCACAAGCTTCTTGTATCTCTTCTAATTTTATATCACTATTTACTTAGAATATACAATACACCCTATACAAAAAGTCAAACAAATTCTGGTTAAAAGTAGCCGTACTTATAAATAACTTACCACCAAATCCCACTAATCACTGCACCCCATGTTCTTCAGTTCCTTCAATCTTTTTTCCAATTCTCTGCAACTTCAATGGAATTCCACATTTTCTCTCTCATCTTCATCTCTCTTCTATTTTCACCATTACTATCACAAGCATGTAATCGCATTGACCAACAAGCATTACTTGACTTCAAACACAAAATTTCATTTGACCCATCGAACCTTTTCCAATCATGGACACCTAATTCTGATTGCTGCAAATCTTGGAATGGAATCACTTGTAATTCTGCCGGTAGAGTCACCAATATTTCCCGCTCCGGTCTAGTTTCCGGCGATGATTTCATCCTTGACACTTCAATCTCCGGTACCCTTTCTCCTTCTTTATCTAACCTCACATTTTTACAACTTCTTGACCTCAGTAACCTTAAAGACTTATCGGGTCGGATCCCACCGGAGCTTGGAAAACTTTCACGTTTAACCCATTTGTTTCTTGATTCCAACAAACTTTCTGGTTCTATTCCGGTGACCTTTCGATCACTTTTTCGCCTGGAAAAGCTTTATCTTAGTAATAATCAGTTCAATGGTGAAATCCCGTATGTTATTTTCCAATCTTTTAAATATTTATCTGAAATTGGTCTCTCCGGGAATCAGTTTTCCGGCAAGATTCCGTTATCAATCGGCAAAATGAGTTCGATAACAAAACTTGATTTCCATGAGAATAACTTTTCTGGGGTTATTCCAGAAACCATTGGGAAGTTGAAGAATCTAAAATTTCTTGATTTATCGGAAAACAAGATCACCGGAGGAATTCCGGCATCACTTGGGTCATTATCGGAGTTAGAGCTTTTGTATCTTAACCAAAACCAACTTTCTGGTTCAATTCCTGATTCAATTGATGGGCTTGCTTCAATTCAATTCATTCGTCTGTCCGAAAACGAGTTAACAGGTAGTATCCCGCCGTCCATTGGTAAGCTTCCGAAGATCCAACGGTTGATTTTTGAAAACAATAAGCTCACCGGAAAATTACCGGGTAGTTTAAGTCATTTGATTACTCTTACTGATATGTATTTTTCGGGTAATCAATTTACGGGGTTCATTCCTTTGAGTTTTGGGAACTTACAGAATCTTCAAACACTAGATTTATCAAGAAACAAACTTTCTGGCCAGATTCCAACTCAGATTGCTAGATTACAGAATTTACAAACGCTAGATTTGTCATATAATCCTATGAATTTGATCAGATTGCCAAATTGGTTATCAAGATTGAAACTTTTTAGGCTAATGATGGCAAAGACTGGAATCCGAGGTCGGTTTCCAAGATTCCTAGCATTATCGACAACAATCTCGGAGTTGGATTTATCAAAGAACTCGTTAACGGGTCAATTACCACAGTGGATAGGGAATATGACTAATCTTTCGTTTCTGAACTTATCGAATAATGGGTTTAGGGATCCGATTCCAGCAGAATTCAAGAATCTTTCATTGTTGATGGATCTCGATCTTCATTCGAATAACTTTTCAGGTGACATAAATACTATTTTCAAGAAAAATGTACAAGGTCCACTTGGTCATTTTAACTCGATAGATGTATCATACAACTCGTTTTCGGGGCCGATAGATTTTGTAAATGAACCTGCAATGGATTCGATTGTTTCGTTGGTGTTATCACACAATCCGCTAGGCGGAACTATACCGAAGGTTTTTAGTAATGGGGATGAATTAGTAAGAATCTTGATTTCTAGCAATAAGTTGATAGGGAAGATACCAAAAGAGCTGTTAAATTTGAAGAATTTGAAGGAATTTGATGTGTCTAGAAATAGACTAATTGGGCAAATTCCTGGCCATAATACTAGTATTCCTGTTTCTGCATTTTTGGGTAATCCTGGATTGTGTGGGACCCCACTTCCGCCGTGTAAGCATTCTTTTTGACAACGTGTCATTGTTTCGTATACTCGTGATATATCCATTGTGACAGAAATGGCAAAAAGACCCAGGTGCATATGACTAGTTGGATTTTTTTTTTGTATAAAAGGGTTAAGTTTAGCAATATTGTAGAAACGAGTTGGATCATTGCTTAGTGGACATGTTGACCCGGCCCATTGGGTTATAAACTAGTTGTTTTTAAAGTTGTTTCATACTATTGTTAAATGGAGAAAAAGGATCACATTAACTAGCGAAATGGCCTAATAAAAACTTTAGAGTTGCATATCATGACAAACAAAGAAACATAAAAGAAAAGTTTGATGTGCAAAAGAAGTTATATATATATATATATATATGTGTGTGTGATTATGAGACGAAAAATATTACATTATTCGCTTATGTACTCAGGTTAAGTTAGATAGCTTCTAACTTCAAAGCTATAATGATTTATGATTGATAGATACAAACTTATAAAACACTCGTAGTACCATAAAACTGTAACACATAGATCATAATTAGTTATTATTGTAATTTTAATGGTGTTGAATAATCTATTAATAAAACTTAGTTCTATTATAACAAGCTATTTATTTATGTATGTAAGTAAACAAAATCATAAATTCATTATTATATAATATATAAACATCGATTCGAATTCGAATTTGAATATTACAAAGTGTAGTGGGTTATTTATTTTAACATGGAATGTGCCAACCATAAAGATGAAGTTGGTGACGAGACTCACATGGGATAAAGTGATGCTTCAAAGACATCGATATATTATAACTATTGTATCATACTTTATCGTTATTGTTATCGTTATATTAGTGAAATCGGATATGATTCTAAGTTTCTTATGGAAAAATCATTATTAGTACAATCCCATAAATCAATCTACAAATGAATGAATATCATCTATTTCATGAAATTTATTTAGTTTTTAGATCATTTGATTGGGATCCTTAACCTAGTGGAACAACAAAACTTCATGATTGGTTTGAAAATAAATTAACTTCATTGTACACTTTTGGTTATAAATGTAGTATGATACAATAGTTACATTTGAACTTTAAATAATTGTTAATTTTAAAGCATATGTCAACTATATAAACTTATAAAATAAGTTCTTTTGAATCGATGCATTATCACTTTGATTAACTTGAAATTATCTAGAGTATCTCATTCGATGAACACAAATGGAATATCAAATAGAGCTAGATATTAATATACACTTCAAACTAACCGATATGAAGAACCAATTTCAATTTCAAAATATGAAGCACCAGTGGTCTAGTGGTAGAATAGTACCCTGCCACGGTACAGACCCGGGTTCGATTCCCGGCTGGTGCATACTTTTTATACTCTTGCCCGGCTGGTGCATACTTTTTATACTCTTTTAGCTTGGCCGGTTTGTTGTACTTTTACCGTAACGCAGGTCGTAGGTGTGTGTTTTCTTTCCTTTTTTTTTTTTAGCTGGGCCGGTTTTGTTGTACTTTTATCAGGTAATGAGTTTGTCTTCTACAAACGCAAATACTACAAGCCCATGAAATTATAACACTTTAAGTCCGATTAAAGGTTCAAATATTTTGTTAACTATTTCGATCAAATTAATCTCAATTCTTCTAAACTATGTATAACTCTTATTGGTTTTATTATTACGGAGTATTGAAAGTTTATCAATGACATGTTTAAGATTATCCGGATATATTTGGTTTCGCTCACATCTAGATTACCTAAATTAGATCGATCAAAACAATACACACTTTTTGTAAAC
Source organism: Logfia minima (assembly GCA_963921325.1). Taxonomy (NCBI): domain Eukaryota; kingdom Viridiplantae; phylum Streptophyta; class Magnoliopsida; order Asterales; family Asteraceae; genus Logfia; species Logfia minima. The sequence goes on from OY992768.1 coordinate 11,370,322, forward strand.
GAGATAAACACATAACAATATTTCTAAATGTATCAAAACGGATTCAAACGAGAATTCTCTTCCAGGAAAATGTAAATGATGTTAGACGATGCCTTGTAATTTTTACGGACTCCGTAGGCGAAAACGCTTTTAAACTCAAAAATGGTTTTGTCATAATACTCCTCAGTCAGTCTGTCAAAATTACCGTAATTGCATTTAAACTAGCACTTAATTAAATTATCTCTAAAGTTAATCTTTTACTGTATAATGCTTTTGGCTAGAGCTAAAATTATCCTCAAATACGTTTTATCAAGTAAAAATTGTAGCAAAATCAACCAATAAGGTTTTTACAATTGATCCTACAACAAGACAACAAGAATGTTGGTCAAACGTGGTAAAACCGTAAAAAGAGTAGGGGCTAAACGGAATTTAACTTGATGAGACATGTAAAATGCAAACAATCAATCACCTTCAAATGGGATGTCAAGTTTTTACGCGTACTTTTCCTGCCAAAACCTTCGTTCTTACCGGCCTTCACCTTCATAAATTGCAGGAATTCTTTTATCCAACTGTTACGGTTATTTGTTTTCCAATCTTTATTATCAACAACGATTTCCGAATTCAACTTCTCTCCTAATATTAAAATCTTAAGCGACTAACCCTTCACAAGCCCTACGGATCAACATATGAAGCCATAGCCTATCAACACCGATTGAAAATTTTGAACTTCATTTAGTCATTTGCAATAATGGTTCCTTTAATTATTTTTACAATTGATTAATCCATTACCTAATTCATATATTGCTTATTTCTCTTTGCCTTTCAATTGTCAGTAAAGTTTCCTTCTCAAATATTAAAATTAGTGTTGGAAACCTATATGCGAAAGTAGGATAGAAAGCACTCGATTTTATGAGTTTCAAATCTTTCTCATGAATTTACTTCTTACAAACTATGTTTCCTTTCTAATGGCACTTCCCTTATTGTTCATATTAAAAGATTTTGAATTTGAATTATATACTGGTTGATTTAGTTTTCATTGTTAATATGTAATAATGAATAAACTCTTCTTAATTTTTTTTTTTTTTTGTAAAGGTTGTCTTTTTCTTTGCACACCAACTGTTTGTTATTATGTCTGGGTAATTTTTTTTATTATTGTTATGATTGTTTTCCCGTGAGTGCATTTTGTATTTGCCGATTCGATATGTTTACTGCTCAAAGAAGGCCACAATGTGCACTACTAAAATTAAAGGGTTGTCTTTGTTCCAAGTTTTACTTCAAAAGGTATTTGAATGTTACCTTTCATGAATGACATTCTATTGTATGTTCCAAACTGGTGGAAGACGATGATTTAAAATGGGGATTTGAATAGAACGTTAGAAGGTGGCTAAACATCGATTACCTTACATGTCCAAGATTCCTTTGTATATTTCGAACTGTTGGAAGACGATGATTTAAAATGAGGAGACAGGTAATTTTCATTTCGTCATCTTCTTGAATATTTGGTTTAAACTATAGGAAATCAGGTATTGAATCTTTTGTTGGATTATTCCTCCCATGTTTTTGTTCTTGCCCGTTAACGCCAAACGTGTGATTATTCTCTCATGGCTTGTGAATTACACCTATTTGATTTTTTATTGCACATATTAGACTTAGAGTGTAGATGGAGAGAAACGGGTATCTTTCTTCATGTTCCATTTGCAAGTTTTAGGTGTTTGAAAAGGGATATCAGCAAATCAGCGGACGGTGTTACCAAGGGAGACCAATACTGTTGTATTTGATATCCTATACATGTTAAAACTCTCCTCAGTCCTTTAATTACCTTGACAGCACATCACGAAAATCAAAAAAAGATATCGCTGTATTAAGACCAAAAAGTACGATTCTTTGGACCATCCTATACATCTCCTATCTATCTCTTTCTCACCCTCTTGCAACTTGCCCTTCTTATAACAGAGTAACTGTAGTATAACATCCTAATAACTAAGATAAAGTTGCTTTTTCATGGTAGCTAAAAAGCAAGTGGCGTTTTTGCAGAGACATAGATTAGTGTATAAATTCTATCGTGGTAATTCGATAATAAGGCGATAAGTTAGGTACTGGTGTATCGTGGTGGGAAGGCACAACTTGGATGGTTGTATAAGTATTCTCTTTACATTTCTTGAGCTTTGTTCCAGTAAGGAAGTTTCAGTATTCAACTGGCAAATTGTCAAGTTTTTTGGAGGCTATCCCATTCGCAAACAATGATTTGCAGTTTGCCTGGGAGAGTGAAAGTGGTGCACCTTGCTGTAATTATTTGTTTTATTTATATTTAAAATAAAAAAAAGAGACACTTACTCCATTTTTCTTTTTATTTAGCATGTTTATGAGTAGGAACTTCTTAATAGTTGGTAGATTTGTGAATATTTGCAACTACGACAACTAAATAGACTGAAATTATAAGATTAGCATAAAGCTAAGTTGCCTGATGTTAGATTGGAAAGGACTTATAATTGGATGTCATTATGAAGCTGCATACTATATGAGAGTGCTTTGTAATTCAACTTAAATTCCCATATTGGGAAGATTCTTTAATTGTGATGGTTCTCATCGTTGTTTCTTGATTTCATGGTATCTTCAAATCCCATCAAGCTATAGTTTAGAATCTCCGAGGGCCGGTTAACATAATCCGGATCTTGTGGTTGAGAAGACATGTTTTTCCTTTGCCAATGAAAGTTGGTCGTACTTTTCAAGGAGTTTCAAGAGATTTTTAAGATCCTAACATTAGAATCCTGCTTCATGGCTTGGGTTGGTCTCCATATTCCTTCCCTTTCCTTCATTGTGGCTGTGTTGTCTCAATTTGTGTGGGAAGCGTCTGAAATCCTTGTGGTGTTTCACCTTTATATGTGGTCTAAATGAAGTGTTGTTTGAGTTGAAGATCTTGCGAGGTCTGTCCTGCTTCAAGTGGTATCTAGATAACTAGATTTGTGTGAAGTTAGTTGAGCTTTTGGTCTAGAGTTGGGGTCTTCAAGAAAGTCAGGTCAAGGTCCATCATACCCCATCTCCACACTAGTCCTCGACTGTAAGCTTCTTGATTACAAATAGGTTTAGGCTTAGGTTGGATTTCATGTGCTTGCATCTTCTTCAAATTATTGTTGCTGCATTTGATGGGAGAGATACAATTTTATGAAGTTCATTAGTTTTCAAGTTCACATGCTGGTTATGTTCAAGTCAAAATGTTCAAGTTGGTTCATAAGCAAATTTCCAAGTTGTTCTCAAGTCTACAGGTTCAAGATAGTTCAAACTTCAAATGCAAGGGTTTATCTATGTGTGCTCAATGGATGTTCATGTATGTGTAGGACAGTTCAATAGCTAAATTTTATTAGGGAAAAACATCTTTGTCTTCACTAATTGTAATGTCATGGATCGTTTTATGATCTCAATCAATACAATTTTATTTTTTTGGTCAAAAAAAAAAACAAAAATTATCAAACAAATACCTAGTGAATAGTAGTTTTTGTTATTCTATTATAATAATATAATGATGTGAAAGGATATACTTCATGAATTAGATTTCACTTACGTGGTTACCAAACGAAACCGAATCCATGGATAATTACAACTATGATATTGTATCTTTACCTCTTAATCCCTGTATAAGACTTCTGTCTTCTCTCTCCAAAGATTTTTTTTTAAGCTAGCATGTATTTTGACATTTTACAAGTCTTTTAAGTCGTTACTCATGTTACTTTAGTCTCTTCTTCATTACTCAACGTTTTAAAAATCGATCCGACCAGTCAAATTGAATTTTGAAAGAATTATCGTCGAAGTTGAACCAGTTTTTTGGATGATATTTAACCGATTTTTGACTTTTGACTTTTTTAAAAAATTTTAAAAGGTCACTTCTTTTGACTCGTAACTCAAATTAAGTCACCTTTTTTTAAAGTTGTGTATATCAATTTGTTAGCAAGCGGCAGAAGGCGGTTTGTCCCAAATTCTTTTCGAAATTCGTCCTTCTTAACCTTCAATTTTGACAATTTACACTTATTTTAACTTTTAAACAAACTTTGACCACTCATAACATGCTTTATAAAATTATAATTTCAAACTCGTAAAATTTACAGTCAATATGGAGTGTCATTAAACATTAACTCTCAGTCAATTTTGATAAAAGTAAAAAAAAAATAGAAAAGGTCAAAGACCGGTTCGACCGGTCTGACCGAACCTAAGGGATAACCGGTTTGACTATAAAACCGGTTTTCAAAACATTGCCCTTAATACTCTCCTGAACTCATGCTAAACCCTCTTTTCTCTACACATTTGCTTTTCTACTTCAAAATCACCAATCATTCCTCCGAACTGTTATTGTTATTGTTGGATTAGGTAACGTGTTTTTTTATAAAAAAATCTTATTATTGTTTTACCTTTTAGGTTTGATCAAAATTAGAAGTTACTTTGTGTTAATTATGTTTTTATTGGGTTTTGATGATTTTATCCATTGTATCATAACTGAGAACTTTCACTTTGACTATTAATTTTTGTGCTTGGATATTTGATATCTATATAACATGTGCTTACATCCTTTAAAACAAAAAACATCCCGTATTTTAGAGGTTTTGTGAAGGATATATAAACACATATGGAATATGTGTTAAACTTTCAAGTGCGGAAATCCTTAGTTAAAGTGAATGTTCTTGTTAATTAATAAAGCAAAGGATTTGATTTTTTTTTTATTTTCGGGTTATATATTGGTTAAAAATAGACAGAAGTTGAAAATACAATGTTCAAAATGAGACATAAAATGTATATTAAAGAAAAAGGAACAAACTTGAAAATACATTTTGCTTTTAACTTATTGGTAACCCTTCGTTTTTACTTGAACAGGAGAACCTTAAGTGAGTATCTTCCGGTTCAGATAACGAGAAATAAAATTTGGCCAACTTGTATCATCACCATTGCACACAAGCTGGTGTACCATTTGATAATATAATTGTACTTTTTTTCAAAATAAACATGCTTGATTCAAAGATACTTGCAAAACTATTGGATGATGTCTTTTCCTTTTCAGTGGAGATTGTTTTGGATGAGATGTCTTTTCCTTTTCAGTGGAGATACTATAGAGGTTGCCATATGGAACGACATGGCTACGAATTTTGATGTTGTTGCTTACGAAAGTTTGCCAGAACAAAGCTGCCATCAGTTCTTGCGAAGTCACAATACATAAAGATCATTATATCTCCTCATGAAAAAACTTACAGTACACTTAAATCTGCCAAAAGAACAATTATAATAGCCTCGCTCACGCAATTAGTGCAATGGTATATTGGTATGGGCAAGTTATACATATTTATACTATACAAGTATATAAAAGATATAGTCTCTACGCTTTTTTCATATAAATTTTTTCATGATGTGCTTGCCATTCTTTAACATGCAGATAACTTGCAGCTCACAGCTCCAGCCACCCATTATTACCTCAATCTAAATATTGATGAAGTGCAAATATCATTTCCTGAGTATTTTATCTTTTTTCTAGAAACTTAACTATTTACTGTTTATGTTCATGCTTACAGATAATATCTAATCTTATCTACTATATTTTTTATTTTTATAAAAAGTATCAGGTGAAATTCGATATCAGTCCTCCTCTTGCCACTCAAAGAAAACCTTTTGCATACGTGGAACTAGAGAAGATGAGGAATAAATATCCTTTACAGATTTTACTCAACCAAAATCCAAAGAGATACAAGGTAGAAAAACTCAATCAAACAAAAATCAGCCTAAATATAATTTTCTATGGTGTTGTCTTTCAACTTCCTTACGTATCGTCCTATAAATTGCCGACAGATAGGTTTACTACATATGCAACAATAATTGATATGAGTGCGGAGTTTGATTGGTTTTATATAGCTTGTCATGACTGCTCAAAGAAGTTAACAGAAACAAATGGGTTATGGGAATGCCACAATCACGGCCCTATACAAAAGCAACCCAAACATGTGTAAGATTTTAAAATTTTCCACATCTTATGGAAATGCTATCAAATTTTAATTAAGTTCTCTAACATAATACAGGTATAGCTTCAAGGCTTTTATAGCAGATGAAACTGCAGAAATACCTGTTACTTTCTATAGTCAGATGGCTGATGCTCTAATAGACATATATTGCAACACTGTGGTTATGGAGCTGGGGAACACTGATCCTTGTAGACTACCAGATCCGATCCTCAAGCTAAAAGGAATTGAGAAAATTTTCCAGTTTCACTTCAACCAAAAGAGCTCTCTCGAAAATGTTGATTGTGTCATGGAGATAACACCTTATACTGAAGAAAATGGAGAAACACAACCAAATCCAACTACACCAATCATTGGAACTCAATGTGTGCAAACCCATTAACACCCCATTGCTTCAGCCTCAATGCTTAGCAAGAGAAAGTCTGCATCATCGGTTGACACAGAAATAGAATCAGTAGCAAGTAGTAGATCTCATGTAAAAAGAGCACTCTTTCAACAAGAGAGTAAGAATTCCTTTCAATCATGTGTCTTAATTAGGACATGTATTCTTTAGTCACACACAAAATTCATTATATTATGCTTATTTACCTTTGTCTTAAAACTAATCAAACCAGGACCCAAGCAACCACTAAAACAAGGAGAAGATGCTAACAAATATGTCAAACTGGTCATCAGAGATTCTCCTGAAATTCACAAGAAGTGATCATGCAAGGTAATGAAAACAAATATAAATTTTGTTACAAGATAAATACCTAACAATCCTTCTTTTCCTAAATACATGAACAAGCTTTGAATCCATGTTAGCATAACAATCGCACTACATACAATTTCTACCGTCTACTGTTTTTTGGCAAGCTAATATCGAAAGGATATGCTAAGACGCACCTTTACTTTTGATCCTTTCAAAGGATAATGTATCACTACATTTAGCAACTTTACTTTTGATCCTTACAAAGGATGATGTAGATAAATGTATACAGACTACGAAAACCAAGATGGCAGATGATGATTATGGCAGATGATATTATCACTACATTTAGCAACTTTACTTTTGATCCTTACAAAGGATGATGTAGATAAATGTATATAGACTATGAAAACCAAGATGGCAGATGATGATTACCAGATGCACCACACTGATATATCGTCAGGCATTGCATCGTATCATGTGTATGTAGCTTTAAAATGGCAATGTCATCTTTAACTACCTATATGTAAATAAACTTAGTGATAAATATGGTTACTGTAACCTACCCCGCCGTAACATGCGGGCTTTATAATCCTTGTTAGAATCATATCTCCTGTTGAATGTTCTTGGCAAGTGAATTAGACATCCACCAGTAATATATCTAATTTAATTTAAATACATTTGTGATAGTGACCATATGTGGATTATAGGTTACTGAATTCATTTTCCTCATAAAGACTACATTATCGTTCTCATGTAAAATAGGCCGTCTCTCTGTTTTTGGAGGCCTTGGACAAAAAATGATTCATTGCCGAAAGGAGGTCTCATATCTAGCTCTAAGATATATTGTTTTATTCTTTTTGTTACGACTCAGTTAACTTGGAAAAGACAAAAAAAAGAAAAAAAAAAATTGTCTTACAACTAACAATCAAATTATATGTATACATATACACGTACATGTACACAAACGCACAAATTTTGAGACTTCTATAATTCGGAAGCCCTGGGTGATCGGCCACTTCGCCTACCCTCAAAGACGACCATGGTAAATAGAGATAATATCTATACAAACTTGATGAATAAAATAAGATATCTGTACATCGCCCGGGTAATAAATAATAAATTTAGATGATTATAAAAGATCAACATGAACCACAATATCATGACTTCAATTATTTATTTTATTCTCTTGTTTAAAGTTTGTGTTATCTTTTTTGTCAAGCTTGTGAACGAGATTCTTGTGTTTGGACGTGTTTAGATCACAATTCTAGAGGAGGAGCCATAGCATATTCATGGTGTCATGGCAACTTTTCTATTTGTTGTTCGGAAGATAACTGATAATGTTTTAAAATTTTATATCGAAAAAGTATCATTTACTCACACAAGAGTCCGTTTCCACTACCTTAGTTTAACTCATGACATGTTCTGATAAACTTAAATCTTCAAATATTACCTTATATATCATGATATTTTAAGGGCTGTTTTGACATTTAACATATTTTCATGATATATTAACTTTGTCAAAATCTCACGGTAAATTGTGATCCGATGGATCTGGGATGTAGGCGTATAATCTTTTCTAATTTTCATTACTTTACTATCTTCTCTTCCCAAGATATCATAGTACCATACTAATGATATCAACTAATTTACATAATAATAACACTACTATTTGACATTTTAATATTCTAGAACAATACTTTAAGTTGTAATCAGTGAATTATACATTTTATATGTACTATGATAATAATAGTTAGTATATGTTGTTAAATAAGAGAGGTGATTGTATTGGTTAAACTTAAAAGCTTAGTTTTAATTTAAAATCCAAATTCATATATTTTAGTTAAAATGAAAATCTAAATGCATAATTGGATGCGAAACATAAATTTTAAATACAGAATTAAAATAAAGAAAAGTATAACTTTAAATAATACACCTAATTTTCTTTTAATTAATCGTTCTTTACGCTGACATTCTTCATAACAAAAAATAAAAAAATAAAATAGGAAGATATATGTGCAGTTAGTAGCAAATTCTATTTCAATTATTAACTTTTTATTTATTTCATTATATGCAGTTGTGGATGACATAATATCATTCCGAACGCACCATTCATTATTCGTAGAAAACGTTACGTGATTTGTATAAACAAATACTATACTACGAGAGAAAAATATGTCAAAAAATGAGCATCAATCTCAGTTAACTTTGAAAAAATATATGTAGACATATGTATACCAAAGCATTATTACTATGATACTTATCCACTATACATAGGTAACTATAAATCCCCAAATTCTCGACCGAGATCTCTGATATCTGTCCGGGACGGGGATTATAGGGAATACAATGAGGATGAAGAATGAAAAACGAGGATGTTGATGCTAAAATGTAACCTCTGATATGCCGCTTAACGTTTCCATCTCTACAGCCATCATTATAATATGTTTTTTCATTTTGGAAACCACTAGTCCGCTACTGGTAAGTAAAACAATAAAAAAGCAGGCGACTTTAACATGAACGTATTCTTTAGCATTCTTTTTTCTATCATCGATATGATTAATTATCCAACCATATATCCAAAGCCGGCTCCACATCACGAAATACAACGTGTGGACACAATGGCAGCAGGCGCCAAATGCCAAGTTGTGGTTTAATAGTTCTAAACTTTAAATTAAGAATAACAAAAAGTCCAATCAAGCTATCACGTACGAAGTTTATGATTGAATTCCGTAAGAGTGAAGGGAGTGAGATGAGTGATCACAAAGTGATCAATAATTACTTTGATGTGACCATTTCCCCTTCAACTTGATTACAAAATGGTGATTTTCAAAAGGGTTGAAATTACTTTGAGTGGTAGCCACTTTTATTATTTTTTTATTTATGTTGTGTGTGTATAATTTATTTATAAAGGTAAAAAGTGTTTAAATGCGGGTTCAATTCTCAGTGTGAAAATAATTTGATAAATAAATATAAAAATAAGTATCAGTGTAATTTTAGTGTGAAAATGATTTGACACTGACAATCTTTTAGAGTGAACATGAAATGATCACTCTCTTTTACTCTAATAAATTAACTTTTAGTTGAAGCATATACTTGTTTTGTGAAGAAATTAAAATTTCACTAGTATCACTTGAAAGAAATTTAAAAATGGAAAATGCTTACAATCACCTTAAATTATTGAATATGAATGTCATATATATCTATTCGATGGTAGAGTTGCTTTAAGGAAGAAATTCACCAACATATTGTGTACGTATATGTGAACAAATATATATAAAGATAATTCATTATTTTATTTTGTCGAAAACAATTTTAGTTTTTTGATAATTCACTTCAAAATTTTAGTTAACAAGGGGTTCTATGATACTTGACACTCATATATTGATGTCATTCATATTTTGATGAGAAAGAGCGGAAATACCCTTAAATCTAGTTTTAGAATAGGATGCACCACAATCAAATTATTGAAAATGGAGGGGTAGGATGGGGACAATTAAAAGGTGAGACAAATTCATTTGGTCTTCACCACTTTATGCACTCTTTGCTTCCAAGGTATGCAATGGCCCACATAATCATCATATCATCGATACATATATCTCCTTTAACTTCCGTTCTTGATTCATAAGGTATATGCACCCGCCTTCGATATGATCTCACCACATCTTGAGTTTCGTTGATTTATACCTAGTGATATTATGAGTTTGCCCATTGTAATAGTATTGGCAAATTAAGACTCATGAACGGACATTTGTGCACATATAAGTAAATAGGGAATGCATAAGGTGTTATAGACCAAATAGTGGCATATTCTTTAAAGGTCGTAATGAAATCATTCATTTATTCACAGGTAATAATGTGCAAAATTTCCTATTCACATAAAACCATTTAAATATTATATTTGAATCGAGTCGAATCGGCCACCCTATCATGACGAAACTCGGACATCAAATATCACTTTTCAAAACAAACTCCCATGAGCATCGCGGTCCCTTTCCTGAAAGTGGAATCTCCTTAGCAACAATTGAGCTCGGATGACACTATCCTTGAGCTTGGTAATGCACACGTTCTGCACTTTCCCTAACAAGGTCAGACACATAGGATCGTGTTATAGCAAACCTATGACTTAGACCTAACAAAGATGTCAAATCACACCATTCCGCACGTATTCTGGCAAAATTTGACACTTAGGATCTCGCCATACCAATCTCATGTGACTTTAAACCTAACAAGTTTGGTAGTGGACACATCCCTGGTGACCCGACGGCGGAATGTACAATTCACTAACAGCCTAAACAGAGAATCCATGTTGGACCAATGGTAAAACCAAAGAAACTGTAAATACTAGTGTTTGCCCTAACATTTCTTATTTTTCAAAATCTACGATCATTCATAAACTATATACATATGGGCTTCTTTAGGGGTGTCAATGGGGAGATCTTAGTCTAAATCTGACCCACTCTGCCCCATTTACGTGACACAATGAGTTAGAAAGGTGGATTCATGGATCTAACAAGTGCTCCAGTGGGTCGACTCATCTAGATGGATCTTTACTTGGAGTGACCCATGACCGTCTGGGTTGACCCATTAAATATATAATCAAGAAAAAAATCACGCACAACTATTTCTACAAATAATATTCATTTTCATTAGGTTACAAGGTTATATATGAAAATGATGTTTATGTTAAGTTTCATTCTTTATGTATATGCATAATGGATATAGTAAAATCATTAAATGGTGTATACCCATTATGACAATGTTTTCTTTTAACTCGGTACTATGATATTGATAATACTAAAGTGAAAACTCTTTAACATCCTAATTGATCCATATGATCCAAATGCATAAGACATATTTCCGTTGCAATGTTTTGATACTATCGGTTGAATTTAAGTGAATAAATGACATTTTTCTAATAATACACTAGGTTGTTTTGCGCAAACAAGCTCCATTCCCACAAGACCCATTTTCTTCTATGCATTTGTCAAATAGTTGGTATGCACTATCAATATTTACAAATGTATATATGTATAATACATAGCTAACTATAGAAAAACTATTATTTTCTGAAACTCAACTAAATGATGTTTAAATATTGTAATAAGATAACAACATTACTTATTGAAACTGATATAATATGAAAAAAAAAATACAAAGGTCACCTGAAGAAAATAAATATCAAAAACACCTTAATAAATTGTCCAATATTGCTGAAATAAATTTAGTACGTTAAACATCTTATCTTATAATATATTAAAACATAGAAATAAACTTTCAGTTTAGTTTTCATTATTTTTACTTTTACCTACACCGATAGTAAAGAAAAAGTAATATTTTTTTACATTAAATGGGTCGATAAAGTTCCAAGTCCATTTATAAGGGTTAGTTGGATATTAAGTAGGATCATGATCCATTAACTAATGGGCCAGATCTAGACCCATTTAATTGGATCATGTGACCCACTGAATCATGAAAAGATCCGATCTGATCCAACCCATTAACAGACCTAAACTTGTTGACATCTATCACTTGTGGTTCATCATTTCTTTGATAAAAACTTGTTCATCCCTTGAAACGCGCAATAGAGATTTTAACGTTCTTCTCAAACAATAATAAAAAATGTAAAATTTAAACTAAATTACAAGGATCAACCCTCTGGTTGACATGAAATTACACCTATCTTGCTTGTCTCTTATAAATTAAACCGGTCGTCCCTGATTATATGGTGTAATTTTAAGTAAGTTAGAGATATCGGTGTAATTTCTGAAAATAAAGAAGGTCGATGTAATTTCGTACAAACTACATAGACGATCTTTATAATTCACTCTAGAGCTTAAGATCTTCTGAAGCAATAACCCAAAGTAGAAAGGTTGTCACACATACCTCGTTGTCTCTCGTTTATATGGATCGTTGCACTTTTGTGGTACGTTGTATCCGATCAATAATTGTTGAGGTCTTTTTTTATTATTTGTTATCATGCCTTTCCCTTTTGTATACACCATGTCTAAAACGTGAATTATTTTTGAGAGTAGTTAAGTAGGTGGTACATTTCATTATCACAAATCGATCTCTCTCCCGTAGTTTTTTTTTGTTCCTTCTCTAACGGCTACCAGGTTATATGCTCCATTTGGCATTGTTTATCTATCTTTTTCTAGCATTTTATAAATAGATTGTTCTTTAAAGTTTAGATTGTATGCTCGTGGCGTGTGTGAACCAATTTCAGTTACATTTCGAGAGGTAAACGGTTCAAATATCAAGAAAATACATTTACCCTAGGCTCAATCACTTATTTATCCCCTACAATGAAATGTATTGAGTTGGACAGGCAACATATGTTGTGTTACGGAAATAAGGGTGTGATGATAGTCCTGAATATTCTATGAATCGTGTAATCACTTTCTCAATAAAGTATTTTTACCCTTTAATGTTTGGGTTCACGAAATATTTACTTGGATAAGACAAAGAACACATTTAGAATCTTGACAGAGAAACTAAGCAAAACCAGAAAAAATTGTTATGTGTTCGTGTGTGTAAAATGAGACCAAAACATTCTCTTATGTCCATAATTCAGTTAGCGGTTAAAGGTAATTGAGAGGAACCAACAATCGCACATTTTCGCGAACAGGTGCAAATTTCACAAATGCCTATTTGTGTTGACAGATAAAACGGGTAACTGAATTTGCACCTTACACATATCAACTCATTCTGTAACTTAATTTCAACTCATCCTGTAACTTAATTTCAATCATCCTTTCATCGCAAAAGTATCTCAAACTACACTAAAACTACCAACACTTTATCCTATTAGACTAATAGTCTATCGCCTAACGGTAACTTCTCAAGCTAGAGATTGTTCAAAACACTTTTAAAAAATATTATGTGAGAAGAATTAAATTTAGAGTCGGACGTGGAAATGGTGGTGGGTGTTTTTAACATGACTCAAATTTGACTATTACACTAAACGAATCCTCAAGTCATTTACATATAGATAGTTTTAGTTTTAGTTTTACTATTTACTATTTTACTAATACTATTAAAATAGGGAGTCAACGGTGAGTTGTGTTATTGACGATTTTTGTAAAGTTGATGAAAAATGCAAGTTCGATATCTTAAATTACAAAGAAGTTTAATGCCTTAAATAAATTAGTGAAAGATGGAGTACAATAAAAATGTAATCGGTGATACTTGTAAAGTCCATAATTTAATGGAAAGATGCATATTCGACATTAAGAATCATTAACATAGTAAGCCAAGGATTGCAAAAAGTTTTTTTTTATTCTATAGCTATTCATGCTTGCTATCATTTTATATTTAATTTAATATGTTTTAATTATAAAAAAGAAACTATGAATTTTTTTTACCATGGAAATAAAAATATTTTCTTAAAAAGATTATAAAAAAAGCTAGTTGAAGATGCTTTTGGTGAACAAATTAGTCAAACTCATAACAACTTATTTGTTATGAGAAGTACATTGTTACATTTTATTCGTATATCACTAATTAGGTCTATATTGTTATGCTCGTCGAAAAACAAGATTGCATATCATTATAGTTGTAGTTGTAAATGTCCTATATTGTTATGATGTAAAACACCATACATAATATTTAGCAGTGAAGGGTAAAAGACGAGAATATACAAATCATCGTCAATTTTATTATGGCCTAGCATTGACCGGTTACATACGGTACTTGGTATCCACTATTTTTATACACTTGCTCATTGAAGTATTGAGACCCTATTATTTTAAATCCTCACGGATACAAATAACTTACATGATATTAAATTTAGAGTTTCAAAACTGATAAGGCCTTGAAGAAAGAAGCATACCCCAATTTAAATTTAAATTTGAATTAAAAGAGGGTGTTGAAAATAGTAATAAAAAAATAAATGGGCGCTTTGTATAAGATGGTATACTTTTAAGATGCACCGATAATAATAAGTTCAACACTTGAAAAAAGCACTTGTCTCTCATTCAATGCTTTACCAAACACACCACAATACATCACAACACTACTTACTGCTTTAACAATTATTCTCATTATATTTCATTTCTTTTTTCACCGGTCATTTCTCATTCTTTTAAACAAACAAACAAACTCTCTCTAAAATTCTAACTCTTTTTGTACGTTAATCATGGAGTGTGTTGAAGGCGCCTTAAAAAACAGTTTTATTGGTCTGAAAAATAACAACAACATCAACAACCACCACAACCCACTGTCCTTTTCCGACGACTTTTCCACCGTTGTCCCCGGTGATGATTTCTTCGTTGACGGTCTTCTTGATTTCTCCGACGACGGTGATTTCGAGGAACATAATGATGATACCCATTTTTGTAACCACTCAGATACAGACAAAACGCTTTCCATTTCTCCGGTCAAAATAGTCAACCATGAAATTAACCCCAGTTTCTCTATCCCAGAACATACTGACCTTTGCCTTCCGGTAAAAAAAAGTCTTCTTTTTTTCTTATTTACAAATTATAAAATTTTCAATTTTTTGTTGTGGGTTTTGTAGGCAAATTTAAAAAGTTTTTAAATTTTGTTTTGGGTTTTCTTAAATACAAAAGTTTTAATTTTTTATTTTGGGTTTTGTAGGCGGATGACGTAACGGAAGACCTTGAATGGGTTTCTCATTTCGTTGACGACTCATTTTCCAGCGGGTACTCTTTAACGTGTCCAGCCGGGAAGTTCCCGGAGAAAAAGTGGAACCCTGAACCGTCCATAAAGCCTAGTTTCACGACTTCGGTTCTTACAAAAGCAAGAAGCAAACGGACACGAACCGGGGGCCGGGTTTGGTCACTCGGGTCTAACCCACTAACCGATTCGTCGACTTCAAGTTCGTCCTCATCGTCATGTACTACTTCAAACCCTTGGCGGTTTTTGCAAGAGACTACACAAACAGCGGAGTCAATTTTCGGGGAAAAACCGGTTAAAAGATACAAGAAAGTAAAGAAAAGCCCATCCCCGGCGGTGGGTGAACCGGCGGTTCAACCTAGGCGTTGTAGTCATTGTCTCGTACAAAAAACGCCACAGTGGAGAGCCGGTCCGTTAGGTGCCAAAACCCTTTGTAACGCATGTGGTGTCCGGTACAAGTCGGGTCGACTTTTACCCGAATACCGACCCGCTTGTAGCCCGACTTTTTCCAGTGAAGTACACTCCAACAACCACCGGAAAGTTTTGGAAATGCGGCAGAAGAAGGAGGCGGTCGAGCCAGAACTAATTCTTCCGGTTTAGAGTTTTTGAAGAAGGAATTAGGTAGGAAACAGAAAAAGAAATTAGAATTAGTTGATAAACCGGGTTTAGTTAGTCATTAGTCATTACCCGGTTTGGTGCGGTAGGTGTTCGGTAACCGAATTAGTAAGAGACTTTAATTGTAACTTTTAATTTATTAAAGTTGTTTCTTTATGTTATTATTATTTTTTATATTTGGGAACCGAAATGTACATTTAATCAAAAACAAATGGCGGGATTTTGTAAAACAACATCAAATATTTTGGGGGTAAAAGTTGTGATGGTGATAAAATCGAGGGGGTAAATTGGAAAGTAGTTAGAAACATGAGGCCGTTGAAAAGCGGAAAATTATGAGTTTTGGGTTGTGGGGGATAATGTTTTTGTGGGACGAAAGCGTAAGATGGTGGTTACCAGTTTGTGATTGAGCCGTTGGATTTAGATCCAAGGGTTGAAAATGGAGAAAAGGTTTGTACGTCATGAGGATTGCAAGGGGGGGAGTGGTATCTTTCACACGCCACGAGAAGACTTAAAAAGAGAACGTGGGACCCAAAGCTTTGTTGGATTGGAGGATTGTACAGTACAACTCTCTGCTACATTGGTTCCTTCTTCACTTTAAACTTCGATACAATCATAATCATACAATCACACAATTCAGTATTTTGACTATTAAATACGGTTGAACTGAAAGCTTACTATATCACCCTCAATTGTTATTGGTATTGCTTCAATTTTTTTGTCCTGTTAATATTACGTTAGTATATTTTTTTAAAAGACTGAAATACTGTTATTCGACAATCTGTTTTTAGAAACCTGAATTCACTATTTATTTTATTACATAAAAAATAAATTTACATTAACTTCAAAAAAATTACATTATTAAAAATTCATATTTCATAAAAAAAAAGTTAAAAATTAACATTACATTAACTAAAAAATAAAAATACGACTACATAAATTATTTCGAACACGAAAATTTGATGGGTGATTTCAAATGTGCTCGATAAGAGTATTTCGAAGTTAATGATACACACTCAAATATCGTAATTCTCTATCCATACGAAGTTGTACTTCAACCCTCCCCGACCACGATCAGTGCGGATGATTATTCAGGTCTGAAAGGTAGTCTTCCTCAATTTGACATATATTGCGTTTGTTGTCTTCAGTTATCATCTTATGTAAAATCACACAGGTGTACATGATTTTTTGTATCTTGTTGATGCTACATGATCTTGTATGGTTTCTAAGGATAGCCCATTAACCTTGAAGCACACAAAATGTTTGTTCAACATCATTTCTTGAGATTCTTGAAATCTCTTGTATTTCATAGCCTTTTCTTCAATAGGACATTTAAACGACTTCACTAGAGTCGTCCATTCTGGATAAATTCCGTCAGCGAGGTAATATTCTTTCTTGAATTGAACCTCATTCATATTATACACTACCTCGAGAGCTTTATCTTGGAGTAAATCATTGAATAAATCTGATTGATTAAGAATATTTATGTCGTTATTCGAACCCTCATTACCAAAGTAAGTGTGCCAAATTCACAAATCGTAGGAGGCTACTGCTTCGGACACGATTGTAAGATAACATTGATCACCTCGTGTATATTGACATTTCAACTGCTACTTGACAGTTTTTACAAGGCCAATGCATACGATCGATACTTTCGATCATACCCGAAAAACTATGCAATTCTTGATGTTTTGCATGTAAACGTTTGTTATCTTGGAGTGTTGATTTTCTCAAATACTTAGTCGAGTATAGATGATATACACATTTATAAAAGTTGTCTAAACAACCATATGATGTTTGTTGATCCATGTGTAAGTATTCATCAAGCATATGGAGGAACCATAAAAGTTGTCTAAACGCAACGGCGACACAACCATATGCCAATTTTCGTATGGAGGAAGTGCATTTTTAATAAACATTAAAACTAACTTTATCGGTTGTATCAAGCCGTTGATGAAAATAACTAAAATACGGAGGTATCAGTAGTTGAGAGTAAGACATTATACCTTGACATATACGGACAAACGATTACTTGCTCATCTGAAAGCCTCTTTGAAACTAATCTTGCTAGAATGTTGGATTAGGGGCAAAATAGTCTTGCCACAAACGTTCATCGGCCCCGAGACAATTTCTAGGTAAAAATCTTCTAGGTGCTCTTGGTTGTGAACTTTCAGTTTCTTTTTCTTTATCTTGTTCCAACGTTTCAGTAGTATCGAGCACAGCAATCAGATTAAAACAAGCAGTCAATGAGTTGATATCTTAAATATCAGATTCTTCGCTGTAATTTTTGTATAGATCCATTACGATATGATATTATGTTTCAATTATATAAATAGAGATACCATATGAAAGAAAATGTAAAAGATAGTGAGAAGTTGTATGTGGATTTGAGAAGGAAAAAAGAAAAAATATAGTTGTAGTTTTATGTATATATATAAAAGTGATGAATGTTGTAGTTGTGTGAAAAATGTAATTAAGGTGTATTGATATATATAGAAAAGAAAAAGAAATAACAAAAATAAAGAAAAAATTGACTGTCTCATGTTACCGTTAAATTTATTTATTTTAGTTTATTTTTTACTTTTTTACCGTTTGAAAAAAAAAACTTCGTTTTTATTGGACCGTTGATGCATGTGGGTCCAACTTTCTTCCGTCTTTGATCTTCCTAGCCAAGATAAAAATAGAGAATAGGCGTTGGAAGATGGGACAAGACGGACCGGTGCTAATGATGGAAACGAAAGACGGGTGGAAGTCAAAATCAAAACGGTGCCGTTGGTACCGATCTACTAATTTCATTTAAAAGAAAATTTCAGAGTAGAATATAACCACAACAATAAAAGAAATACTTAATGCAACAAATTGTAAAAATGATTACTTGTAGTTGCAACGGTAAACAAATGAGTGATTGATTATTTGTATCTTAAAAAGCTAAAATGCAAAATGTATTATTATGTAATTTTATGCTACTGTACCTGACTTATGTTTAGTTAGAAAAGTACATAAGTTATGCCTTAGAATTACTCTTTTCAAAAATACTTCAATAGTAGATGTAAGGAATGGCGAATTCAAAATTTATATAATGAAGAGCATAATATTATTACTATAAAAAAAATTAATAATAAATCAGAAAACTAAAAATTAAATTTAATGTACATAATTTTTTTTAAAAAAAGTAAATATAAATTGAAAAGAAGCCATTTAGATACTTTCTCAAAAAAAACAAAGTCTTCAACCATGGTGATTTTTTCATTTTGACATCAAAAAATAAATATCAAATATTTTTTAGAAAAATACATATTTATACACTCCGGATAAAGTTCCAATAAGAACACCTTAAAAATAAGAACGAATAAAAACACTTCATATTCACAAATGTATCACAGAAATCAATATATTTACATTAGATACATCACAAATGAATCTAATGATTTTGTTGAGTATAAGTGTAAATTTGAAGCTTTCTTACCGTTTTTATTTTTGAATTGTTCTTATTTGATCCATACTTTATACACCCCTATCATAAAATATACATTTGTATATGAATATAGACATATGTCCATTCTTGAACTTGAATCCTCAATTTCATTATTAAAAAGGTATTACGGTATCGTTGACGAATAACTCTTTAATAAATAAATATCAAATAGTTAATGGCCAATTAACTAAATGCTAAGAAATGGGATCAAAAGATAAGGGTTTTAGAAGAGAAGAGTGAGCAACTCATCTTAGCCATCTAATTTTTAATCAATGGTTAATAATTGTGGCATTTTTGTAATTAGCTACAATTATTAGGTTAGAAGTTCAGAAAAAAAAACATAACATAAATATTTCATATACACCTCTTCTACCTTTATTCAACTTTCTTTTTCTCTCATCCAACTTTTTAACTATCTCCCTCCCTCCCTTCAACTTCTCCACCTCCACCCCTTCCCCCCACCCCCTCCCCCCACCACCTACTGCCAGCTGCAACCAGCAACCGCCAGCAGCCACAAGACGCCAACGCCGCCCGCCACCATCGTCGTCGGAATTTTTTAAAAAAAAAAACTTTTCTTTCAATCTAAAAATTTTACGTTTTTTTTCGTTCTTTCATTTTATTAACGTTTTCTATTTGTTTTTTCATTTTCTTTTTTCGTTTTCTTTTCGTTTTTCTTACGTATTTTCGTTTTTTACGTTTTTCTTACATTTTTGTACGTTCTTTCACTTTATTTTCATTTTTTACGTTTTTCTTACGTTTTTGTACGTTTTTTCATTTTATTTTCGTTTTTTTACCTTTTTCTTACGTTTTTATTCGTTTTTCCATTTTATTTTCGTCTTTTCGTTTTTTTGACATTTATGTACGTTTTTTCATTTTTTTTTTCATTTATAACATTTTTTTTTTGTTTTTCGTTATCTTTTTTTTTTTTTTTTTTTTTGTTGCTATATTTTATAAATATTGCATGTTATTTTGATGTTATGTTGTTGCATTTTATACACACTGCATGTCATTTGGATGTTTGTTGCTGCATGTTATATTTATAAAATAACATGCAATATTTATAAAATATAGCAACAAACATCAAAGTAACATTAAGTGTGTATAAAATGCAGTAACAAACATTAAAATGACATATAGTATATATAACATGCAGCAACAAGCTCAAAATAACATGCAATATGTACAAAATGCAGCAACAAACATTAAAATGACATGCATTATGTATAAAATGCAGCAATAAACATTAAAATAATATAAATTATGTAAAAAAACGTCAAAAGACGTAAAAAACAAACAAAAAATGAAAAAAACGTAAAAAAAACGTACAAAACGAAAAAAACGAAAAATGAAAAATTGAATGAAAACATATAAAAATGTAAAAAAATGAAAAATAAAATGAAAAAACGAATGAAAACGTAAAAAAACGTAAAAAACGAAAAGAAAATGAAAAAGGATGAAAACGTAAAAAAATGAAATGAAAATGAAAAAACGAATGAAAACGTAAAAAAACGTAAAAAAGCGAAAAGAAAACGAAAAAACGTAAAAAAAAACGTAAAAGAACGAAAATAAAATGAAAAAACGAATGAAAATGTAAGAATGAAAATAAAATGAAAAAAACGAATGAAACATAAAAAACGGAAAGAAAACGAATAAAGACGTTAAAAAAACGTTGAAAAATGTAAAGAAAATTGTAAAAAAGGGTAAAAAATTTTTTTTTTTTTAAAAAAGAAGATTTTTTTGAAAAATAAAATAAAATATAGGCTAGTGGCTGCTGGTAGCTGGTGGTGGGGGGAGGTGGATGAAGTAGAGGTGAGTGTGTAAGTGAGTAACAAGTTAGAGGTAGAATGTAGAATATTTGAAAATTAGAAATGGTTAAAAAATAATATATTTGATGACTTGTGTCACATTTTGATTAGTGGGGAGACTACCCACTCTTCCCTCCTGAACCGAAATACTAAAGATAAAAATCATTCCTGATTATTATTAAGTATTATAAAATATCAAATCGAAACTAGATGACTAGATGTTTAAAACAACACAAAATCACATTAAGTTGGGTTTGAATAAATTTCATTGAAGGAAAAATTATGTATACTCCGTATTAAATAATGACTCTGTTACATGGCAAGATTAGTATGGTTGAATTTTGTCTCACCCCAACCATACCCAACTACTTTCTATTTGTGTGGTGCATCGTAAACCTCAAATAAAGTAAATGGCTTTTTAATGAATGTTTAAGCAATTATACAATTTCTTCCAATAATTAAAAGTCTTTAGATAGCGATGGTAGATTAGCAACACAAAATAGTAGGTAGAATTTACAAGTGGAAACAAATCAATTAATTGTTAAGATAAATTTATAATATTCATGTAATCGAATTTATTCTCACAAATAATAAACAGATACGTAATTACAAACTTAACAATTAAAATAAAAGAACAAAATAAAATAAGAACAATACGACACATGGATATAATATGGTTATATCCAATTTCCAACTTGGAGATCCGTTTAGTCCACGGAGACAATCCAATAAGCTTTCCTTTATTAATTTCGAACCAAGGGTTTATAAGAGTAGTGGTTACATTATATAGGGTAACAGATAAAATAAAACTAGCAACATTTGGATTTTGGCTGACATACGGGATACCATCGGGATCACGGACCATCCCGCCGAGATCGTGCCAAACTCACTTGATCCCGCCCAGACCAAAACTCATCCTACCGTGACCAAAACCTCTGATCAAGAATTCGCTTAAATATCCCGTCGAGATCTTAACCATCCACTAGGATCTTCACCCGATCCTCGTTTTCTCTATTCTTTTGTTACAATATTCACACCCAACAATCTCCCACTTGAAGATTTAACCAAACCCCAATGTCACCCATTCAAACTCCCTACCGCCGAAAACCATACGGGAAACGCTACTCGACCTTGCAGAGTCGGAAGACTTTCGATACAAAGCTACAAGAATATACACCATGAAACTAGGATCACTCTGTAAACATTATTATCTTCTGGTCCCAAGAAGCTACGTTGAAGCGCGAGACAACTCCAACAACATGATTCTTTCAAAAGACACCCATCTTTTCAACTCATTGATTACAACCACGTCTAATATTGCCACGAACATGTCATTGACCACCTATACATAATTTTCTCTATCCGATTTTCCTTTCCAGTAATCAGAGATCAATGATAGAACAAACATGTAGATCATCATCAAGGTTTACCTGTGAGAACGCAATCACAACCTTGAAAATCTACATTATCAACTTTCGCTTTCCCACTAGTACATTGACCCAACAATGTACTTACCATTTCAATGAACACATTTTCTCCCATTCAGCTCGCTCCCATTGTACGGATTAAAATAACAACCACAGCTTTCTGAGAAGACTCTAGTTCACGGTCAATCGAAAAATATGTTGCCATTGGAGAGTATAAAGCGAAGGTCTGAACGCTCTAGTGTTACCTAGAATTCGCACAATAAACCCGTAGAAACTTGAGATCCATCAATTGCACAACCGTCTCAAAACTCCCACTAGTTTCGACTATTTTCTCGGTTACCTAACTTCCACGAGTTCCCGAAACTCTCAACAATATCTGAAAGCTCAGTAGGGCTTACAAGATTTTCCACCTCTAACCCACTTGAAAATTTATAATCGGTTCCTTTAGAAGCTTTGTTTGATCGTTGAACCAAATCCGTCAACCAATACCTGAGCCTTGTCAAACGCATTATATCCAGCATCTTCTCTAACTGATATCTCCAAGTATGTGAGCTCTAACTTACCTAGACATTCCAAACTATGGAATATCTGATCGTAACCATGATCTCATGTTTCAACCCGCGATCAATAATCAAACTCCCTCGATAACTCTCATTATCGATTACCAAATGGATGTGCTATGGTTTATTACCCAACTACTCAATATAGAAAACCATCCTCTTATGCTCCGTGACAAACTCACATCTTTGAGAATCTATTTGTATCAAGTAGTTCTGAGAATCACATCTCACACTCGTAACATCAAAGCCTTCTCATCAACATCTCGGAAGAGAAGAAATTCGATAATGTTCATCCATTCTTTGCACAGTATTGCAAAGAATAATAAACTCGAATCTACAACCTGGATTCCACAAAACACTCACCGCAACGAAAATCAACCTTGCCTGACCGCCTCAAATCGCACCGCGATTATTCACTATCGTGCCCGAACAACACTTTGCACAGCGTAAACAAATCTTGCACCGCGAGCTTTTTCGTGTAAACAACCAATTACAATAAACATACCAAGATCGCGACGTAAAAACCTAACCAACAACTAGACTTCGTTTTGATCTTCATCTTAAATTGATTTTCTAGTTGTAACATATTCAAAACCATGTCGTTCCAATTGTTCTCACAATGGTTCTCTTATTCAGGATCTATATCTACTCTGATTACCTACGCACAATAATCCAAGATCTCTATCTCCTAGAAACTGAAACCCTAACCATCAAAAAACTCAATTTTGATCATGCTTTCATCTACTATTGTTCCCAAATCGTTCAACCTAGAGTTTTGATACTAGTTGTTAGCAATTACAACTTAAACAACTCAACCAACAATAACCAATTGTTAGCAAAAACAAACCCACAACATTCGTTTAATCGATGTTACAACCACAAACAATAAATGGATAGGTAATTGAAAATCTTGCAATTAAAAAAAATTAACTAAATAAAATATGAACAATACGAACAAGGATATAACGTGGTTATGTCTAATCTCCAATTTGGAGATCAGTTTATTCTACGGGGTCAAACGAGAGAGTCTTTGTTTATTATTTTTGAACCAAGGGTTTACAAGAGTAGAAGTTACATTATATAGGGTAAAAGATAAAAGATAAAAGAAAACTAGAAAAATTTGAATTTTGGCCGACTTACGGGATCCAGAACCATCTTGTCGGGATCGTTCCTGACTCACTTGGATCCAGCCTGGACCAAAACTAATCATGCTGTGACCAAAAGCTCTAATGAAGAAGCGCTCTAATCAAGAATTCGATTAATTATCCTGCCGAGATCTTCATCTGATTCTCATTTTTTTCTTTTTCTTTGTTACAATCTTCACATCCGATAATGGTTATGTTATAAATTAAAGAATTTCGATAACCACAGCTCTCAAAATCTGTTGCTAAAAAGTTTCCTTTTATTACCCCTTATAAGAGCATCTCCAATGGTAATATGTGGCAAAGTGTAATAGAGATATGTAGATGACTTGGATGAGTTTAATACCACTGTGAATATGCCACCTATTTACACGTTGAAAGTATCGTTAGTGTCTGTACAAACCCATCTTAATACGATGAGCTTCTGACATTGTGGGCCTCCATTTCAATTTCTTTTAATTTTAGTCCACCCCTTCCACAGTTCCACTTATGATCATATTAAAGTGAAGGTAATTGATATAAAAAGTACGATGATGTGTCAATCTAATGAATTATATTAAGTTCAATGCATTGTAGAAATTTTACTGGAATTGATGAATTGATGATGTGGCAGTGTATTAAACCCTATGCATTGGAGATGCTCTAAGTATAGGAATCTTATATGTTAAAGATGTTTTTATCTAACAATATATAAATCATCCTGTGGTTATGATGTCCATTTTTTACTAATATCCATCAAAACTTACCTTCTAACAATTGTGTCATGGACTATATCTATCGAAACACAAATTATAATAATGTTATTATCATGTAAACACGTACATGTGACATGCATAGAATATGTTGGTACCAAAGGGTCTAGGATCAAACAAGTTTTCCTACTTCCATTAATGACTCCCAAGATATTTATTGAGAATTCCTGAATCTTGTTTTATCTATATAATTATATTATATTATGATCATGATAATTATGTATATTCTGTTGACCAGTTTTCTAATCAAATACCTTTGTTTTTTCTTTTCAACGTTACTTCTTATTGTATTGTTTTAATTTGAATATTTATCTGAAATGTCGGGAGTGTAAGGTAATTGGTGGAAGAGAGAATTCGACTAAGGATGCAAAAGATGAAAAAAAACCGAAAGTATGAGAAATATGTAACGAAATTTAGTGAAAAGGACGATCAATGAATGCAATTATAAAGAGATTTTATTCTTTTAAATTTGTAAAAAGACAAAAGGTTTAAGATTAACAAATATAGAGATTGACCCCTCCAATTAGCTCGTAAGTTTATTTCTTTCACATTTGATCTCCAACTTTTCATAGGGGATTGATTTCTTATAGTTACTAGTAAATCCACTTCGAAATATGGCACCATCGCCTAATAATATAAGTATAGGATTATAGTAATATAGGATGAATGATCCACAGTAAGTACTTTATTATTTCAGGCTAGATTTGCCAAATGTTCAATCAAGTAAATCATAACAGGGTTTGATAGTAAGTTGTACATAAGTCACAGAGATTCGATCCAAAATCATAGTTCTAGTTATGTTTTTGTCAAATAAATCATAAATTTTTCCGCAAAATCATCGTTTTGCTACAAGACACATCGATAAATGAGCAACAAAACAAAGATTATTAGAGTGTACGTAGCCCATGCAACCATAATAGTTTAATGGACTGACACATCAATGAAAAGTTCATATTATTCGATTATCAGCCCTTTACTTTCATCCTTTTACTGGTGAATGTCCTCCATCACATCCCCAAATCCAACAATTCTGATTACCCCCTCCACCCCAACCCCATCCTCCACCTTGACCACCTTGACCACCACCACCACCGCCACCACCTCCTCCTCCTCCACCACCACCTCCTCCTCCACCACCACCACCACCACCTCCTCCTCCTCCCCCTCTGCCTCTCCCCTGTCCCCATCCATGACCTTGCCCGTTACCACCACCGCTACCTCCACCACCACCTCCACCTCCTCCTCCCCCTCTGCCTCTCCCCTGTCCCCATCCATGACCTTGCCCGTTACCACCACCACCGCTACCTCCACCACCACCTCCTCCTCCTCCACCACCACCACCTCCTCCTCCTCCTCCTTCTCCTCCACCACCACCACCACCTCCTCCTCCCCCTCTGCCACTTCCATGTCCCCATCCATGACCTTGCCCTTTACCACCACCGCTATTGCTCCCCTTACCACCATTATGCTCTTTCTTATGCTTTTTCTTCTTTCCACCATTTCTACCACTACTGCTGCCGCCACCACCGCTCGCTCCACCAGTACTACCATCACCATTGTGCATTGCCATTTTACTTTCATCCACAACAATCTCCAATGACGTTGTGTTCTTTCCATACTCATTCGGTTTCTTCAAAACTTTACGATTATAAACACTCTCAGGCGTCTCGTGGTTAAGTCCCTCAACTAAACATAGGGTCAACACCACCACAACAATAAAAAATGGTCCAAGCCCCATTATTGAATCTTGTTGGCCAAGAACTCGTACTTAACTCCAGCCACATCACCACCCTTATATATATACCACGGAGTGCAACTTCATTATGACCTTTGGATACCTAAATTAAAATTGAAACTAAAATCATTGGTTTTATCCATTGACACCCAGCTAGTTTGCAACGTCCCCATACTTCGCTGCTTGGCTACTCAATGAAATTTTCTAGCGGACCCAAATTTTCATATACCACGATAAAATGTTGTACTATCATATTTTGTAACTCAACTAAGTACATTAAATTTCACATAATGTCACTTACACTAATTCAAATTTAATTTTTAATCTTTTTCTGTATATATTGTTGGTCAAGGTGTGTATAGTACATGTTATTGAGCTAGCTCTAATTAATTACTTAATTAATATTAATAAACAAAGAGATGTAGATCTTATTCCGTTGAAAAATGGATCTTTTAATGTACCTTGAAAACAAGATAAGTACAGTGTGAGGGTGGTCTATAATCTATATAATGCACGCCAACAACAGCTAGCCATCGAACCCACCCTACCCTGGTCGCATGATTCCCATGCTTTAGATGTTGTTCCTTTCTTCAAACCACTTGTACATTTCCTTATTTGAGCACCATGAGTGGTCCATCTATGTCCTTTTTTTAATTATACGTGTCTGTTACATGATGGATATATATATACTCATACTCATATGTCATAACTCTATAGTGTAGATAGCGTTGAAAGTTAATTTAGACACCACGTAATTCATGTGCCCAGAACGTAATTAGAAGAAGCCTCTCCAATAACAATAGAATTACTTTGAATGATAAAGACTGAGCAATTAATGTCCGCATGTAATCACATGCAGACCTTATGAGGACGAACACAAACTGAACACGTAGTGGGATGGGTCATAACTTTGACGAAAAAACCTACGCATGATGAAATATAGTTGAAAGAAATGTGACCGTATTTTAAAAAATATATATATAGTATGTCACAAGTCGAGATCACATGTTAAACTGAATTTTCAGAATCATTAAGTAACTAATTAGCATAATTTACCCCTTCAACTTTTAAATACACACATATTCAACCATTCATTTTACTCTAATAGCATTTAATATTATGTGCTCTTAGTAGCACCAAATTTTTTTCAAAAACATATAAGTAGAAAAGCATTTTTAGATGCAATTCATATGAATTAACATAAAGAAAGGTAAGAAAAGAAAACGGAAAAGAAGAGATGGAAAGAGGCCAATGTGGTGATGTCTGTAGTGGCGATGGCTTTTGCTTCACGAATTGGAATCCTAATCACGTGAAATGTTATCTCCATTTCCACGATCACAATTACATCTTATCTTTTAAATATATATTTTTTCTTTTTTATGGATTGAAATATGTTAGTTTATATATCAGTAAAACTAACAGAATATTAGTTAGTATTACTCTTGGTATTACACAAATAAATGTAGGTATAAATAAAAATACGATGTGGGCTCAAGTGTGGAGGATTGGATCTTAATGTTTCTTGAGACTCAAGATTGTGTAACAAAAGGGGCTTCACAAAAAAGACCATAACTTGGACTACGAGTGTCCGTTTTAGGCTCATGACCTGGCGAATCGAAGTTTGGGCTGAAATTCGCTTTATTTTAGAAGTTATGGGCTTATTTATGTTTTTTTCCAATTTTTGTGGACTTTGTTTTTGGGCTAGAGTCCGACCCGTTTATCCTTTTTGACTCATTTGAAATTTTGGTTGTTGTTTATGATTTGGAGAAGGTTGTGGAACAGTTAGTTTTTGATTTTTATGAGAGTTCATTGTTCTCTCAATTTTAAGTTGAATTTATCCTGATTATTGACATTCTTTTGAATCAACAATAATTAGAAAAATCGTTC
This sequence comes from Logfia minima, assembly GCA_963921325.1. Classification (NCBI taxonomy): domain Eukaryota; kingdom Viridiplantae; phylum Streptophyta; class Magnoliopsida; order Asterales; family Asteraceae; genus Logfia; species Logfia minima. The sequence continues at coordinate 11,399,011 of OY992768.1, forward strand.
TTGGTATTTGAGTGAATCAACATGTTCAATTTGTGTTATCTCATTATTAGTCTACATCAAAATCACTCATAGATAAATTTAAGACTTCTGAGTTCCTAACAAAAATTGCATTTCTATATGATATATATAGTATATATAATATATATATATATATATAACAATTTTCGTAATAGTTATTATGATCTTTGTTTTACTCATCATTTTATCGTACTTGTTTGTTATTCTATAATTCAAGTACCAAAGTTTGAAAGATTAAATAAAAGATAAAAATTAAAGAGTAGAAAAAGAATAGTCACTTATTCTGTCGCTATGATTAGATTAAAATCTTAAATGTAATAAATAGTTCTTATTTTATTTTCTTAGGACGTTAGTTAGCCTAACCTATTAAGGTTGTGTTTGGTAGTAAGTATTTGGAAGCATTTTGAAGCGACAAACGACTAGCAATTAGCGATTTGATTGAAAAACTTGTTTGGCAACAAAGCAACTAGCGTTTGCATATTTTCTAACCGCTTCCTGCTAAATGCTTGATGAGGAAGTATTTCAACTAGCAACTAGCGTTTACACTTATATTTACTCCAAATTGCTTCCAAATGCTTGCTATCAAACACGTTTTTTAAACATACAGCTACTGCTAACTGCTTACTGCTTATTGCTACGTGTAATCAAACATACCTTAATTAACCAGTAGATTACTTGTGCAATGCATCAAAAGAATTGTTAAAATTAGTTAAAAGTTGTTGTAAGTAAACGTTAAAATTTAAATGAAAAATATGACTAACATCAAACATGTGATAAAAGTATGATGATAATAATAAATATGATGTGATATTATGAAATGTTAGAAATCGGTTGTATTATTTTAGAGGCAAGTATTCGTTCCTGTCACATTGCAATGATTGGATTTATTATTATTATATTATTTTATTCATTTTTTAATTTTTATTTTTTGTGAGGGATTGCGTATTTGAAAAAACTATTACTTTTAAATAGTGTGAGGATAAGAGATATACACGAGTTGTATCAAATGTTCGACTTTGTCTGAAAATTGAAGACATACGAAATTTCATGTTTTGTAGATCATGTTTGGGTATGACATGTTTAAGTGTGTGGATTAATTATTTGGGTAGAAATATTATATTATAATTTTCATTATATTATAAGAATTGATTTTCTGTGATAGAAAATTTAATTTCTTTATTTAGTGTAAGTGAGTTACTGTACTAGTTATAAAGTTACCGTATTAGGGTTGAAATTAAATGGGTAAAATAGGAATTTTACATCTTCAAATATTTAAGTTTTTAAATTAGTGATTGAAATGTTTTATAAAAGTTTAGAATAGTAGTAGAAATATCACCGAGTCATAAATTTAACATAAAATTAAAGGTAAGAAAATTAAGGTTAATTTTGGTGTCTACTAAGACTCCATTTAAAGGCGACAAATCACAGGTTCATAAATGATGATTGCATATTAGAAATCTTTTCTCTTATAATAAATTATAAGATAAGATAAGATTAATTTTTATGTCGACATTTATGGTTTTATCTTTCTTTTTCATTTTTAGTCTTTACCTTAATATTGTAGAGTAATCAAGTATAACGTTATGCTCACATTTAGTTTATGTTGCATAAAAGATTTAAATTAATTAGGTGTAAAGACAAAACTCGACAAATTTGATCAAGTCATTCAGAGTGGGTTATGAAGTTTGAAGTTTATTATCTTTGTGTAGTAAAATAATGGAAGTTTATTATCTTTAGTTTATGTTGCATAAGTTTGAAGTCATTCAGAGTGGGATAAAATTAGTCATTCAGAATGTATTTGTAAAGTATTATGTTATACACATAAAAAAAAGGTACTAAATATTAAAAAATATTTATATTTCGGCTTAAAAATATGAAATTTTACAAGTCTCTAAGTCCAGGTTATATTTTGCAAATTTCCTTTCAACAAAAATCTGAAGACCCCCTTAATTATAATATCAGAATACCTGTATAATAGATGGAACTTCGCGTTAGAAGTTAAACCCCCACACTGATGCCACTAAACATAGAGTTTTAACGAGTCTTCTATGAGCAAGAAAGTGATAGTTTGAAGGTTTTTATAGCATTGATTCTGTGAATTAAAGACTTAAAAAGCTTCATTTTAGTTTCCTTATCATAGATGCTCTATTAATTTCCGTCCATTTGTAGCGTTATGATGTTCAAAGATCAGTTTTGATTTGTTGTTATAGAGCTTCAAAAATAGCCCTAAAAGTTTATTATTTGAGCAATGTACATAATTTGTAATGTTGGTTTTTATACTGGGTCTGGAACGTTATCCATCCATATACATGATGAAAAGAATGACGTTTCAATAAGGTAACGTTCGAATTTTGAGCAAACATGAATCTTGTTTGGTTTTGAAGTCTTACGAGTACAAAAGAAATGGAGGGTGAAGGCAAACATGAATTTTGAGCAAAATGTATGATGATATTAATATTTTTATTTATTTTAAAATGTTTATGTTTAAAAATTATTTCATAAAATAACTGGCGACGAATATGGTCAAAAGAGATATCTAAGAAGTCCCACTTGCTTTATGTAGCCCAAGCCCATCTGTTTTTTGTTTGGTCTGATGTTTTACAAGTTGGAGCTTCTTATGATAGTAATTGATAATGGGTGTAAGCCCAACATAATATATTAAACAGTTTAGCTAAATACTTGGTTGATTTTATTATATGTTTGAGTGAATAAACATTAGAAAATTTATTTTAACTTATCAATTGATTAGAGAATCACAATTCAAATACATTCTATAATGTGATTTATCAATTGAGCAAAAAAGTATCGAGTCGATTTAAGTCGAGTTTGAAAGTATTGGTTCAAAATCCAAATCATTGTTTTTATCTTGGTTTTGTAAGTAATTTATCAGAAGATTACAAAAATTATTATTTGATGACTAATTTCTCATTGGCAAATTTGATATGCCATTATAAACGTAAGTCTAGTAAGTACCATTTTGAATGTGACAAACAATATTAAATAATAAGTGTTACATTGTCATGAGGTATAATAATTAAAAATTAATTATTGCATAATATGATTGTACTCCAACCAAAACCCCTTCTACCCAATCGGGTATGTCGAATTGCTATTACTGTTGATTTTTGGTTTGTTTATCACAGATTTTTATGAATCTGACCCTTTATAATGCAATCGGCTAACAATTAGCATAAGAGTTACTAATCTTTGGATTCATTACGTTTAGTTCTATGTCTAAGTCTAATGCTTCAAGTGTACAATCATATTATGAATATGTTATATGTATGAATATCTTGATCATTTTTCAGCTCTATATTGTGTTAATAGTGAGTTTTCATTTTTAAGGTCTTGTAGTAGGTAAAATAATGCAACATATATAATCTTATATATTTTCATATTTGTATATCATCTTTATATTGTTGAAAGACCTTATTAGATGGCAAAAAAGAAAAGAAAAAAACATAGTCAGGTTTGATGATGCACCCCACATGCATGATAAAATGCTTGAATGACTTAAATAATGATAGTTCATCTCAAGTATTTTAATACTCGTTTTCATTTTTGTTTGGGTGTCTTAATTAGCTTTATAATGGGAACTGTTTTTTGTCCGAAGACAGGAGCCCACATGGTACTGAAAAAGTTTGATGTTTTTTGTGTCTTTATTAGATTTATTGACGCACGAGGATGATGCATGATGGTTCAAGACTACATGTTTCTAGTTTTTTTAAATTATAGAAGAATTTATTCTGGAAAGGGTTATTATTTTATTAGGTTATACAATTTTGTTATGAAATGACTTGTTTGAATCAGAATTCAATTTTATTTATTCTGTTTATTAATATAGTTGGGGATCATACATTGTAAATAAATAGTAATAATCATCATCTATTATAGATTTAGGTGATATATTGTTTTATATTTATAATATATCAAATCTCATTCAACTAGAAAAATAGCAGTCTTAAAAATAATGACTAGAAAGTGTGATTCAAATGAAAAAATATATGTATCCTATAATGTGATTTAACATATCTAGTCATATTTATAGGACAAAATGTACTATTTTATCATATAGGACAATTTATGTTAGTACACCAAAATTGGTCCATATAAAAGCATTTGTATTAGGACCCACTAATTTCATTCTATTAGACAACTTTTTAGGATGCTTATATGCGTTTCTAAACATAATAGGTCACTATGTATTAGCAACATAAAAAAGTGTCCTATTTTCTAATTTGTTAAGATGCTATTAGTGTCAGTATTAGCAATTTTATAGGACACTGGCAAAAATGTTTTATAATGTATATTAAAACGCTATTATTTATTACGACGCTTTTAGTATTGGACGTATTTGATAAAAGATCCTATAAAGTAGTGTTTTATGACACTAACCCGCGAGAACAAGTTTTGTTGTAGTGTCACATGCCCACGTTATTGACTTGTAGAATATAAAAAGATCAGTTACATCTTTATTGAAAGTTTCATACATTAAAAAGAAGTTAAAATTGAATACATATTATACAATCCGACTATATATACATTTTGTTGCAATCAATCATATATTACATGTACTTGATATTTGTTAAAGAAAAAAAAAAGATGTGCTTGATATCATATATTTCATGAATGTTAATATATATATATAGATATAGATATAGGGGAAGATTTAAATAAAAACCAAATAAAAGTTGAAAACTTGTAAGAACAACTAGTTTACGTATTTATTCATATGTGATTAACTTTATTCATATGTGAACATTGATGTATGTTTGATTGAGAAAGAAAAATAAATCCTAAAATTATATCAAAAAAAAAAACAAATATATGTTCATATGTAAACGATCACGTGAACAAATCGGTTAAAATATGTTTTCAGACGTAATTTTTAGGGTTTATAGCTTATTTTTCTTTCTCAATCGAACCTACATGAATGTTCATAGTATAAATAAAGTTAATCACAATTTAACAAATACGTAATTTAGAGGTTCCGACGATTTCTCAACTTTTATTTGGTTTTGATTTGAACCTCCATATATACATATATGTGTGTGTGTGTGTGTACATCTAACACCCTTATAAATGGTTTCTAACTCTCTTTCTTAATTTTTAAATAGGGAAATCAGAAATTACCATTTTATCCATCCATTTATTAAATATATAAATAAATCATTCAATTAATACAATATCTCGCATAATACCTTTAAATATCTTCTTTATTATCTTATATCACAGTTTTGAATTTATAATTATAATAATTTAAACTACTATAAAATAATCACTTTCATTAATGAATTAGCAATTATTCTTGCATTCATGTACGATTAAAAATTTATATACGATAACTGAATTAAATCTCCAACATGAATTGAATATAAGAAAACGAATAATTCAAATTTGTCTCTCAATATCAGCATGTGAAATATTCAGCCGCTGTCGTTCGCAAAGTCTGACGCTAGTATATATATATAGTGAATTATTAAGAGGAAGAACATATTAACTTAAGAAAACTCATATCAATTAATTCAACATGTAGCTATAGTTGTTAAACTCTTACGAGTCATGAGTCGACTCTTACGAGTCGAGTCAAAAATTTTAATAACGAGACGACTCGAACCTCAACTTTTAAATGACTTTGAGTATTACGAGTCGTTTATTGACTCTTCTGAGTCGTGTGTGACTCTTTAAATCTTGTGGAACTCTTATGAGTCAGAAAATAAGACAAACTTATAGTGTAATCTCATACGAAAAATGAAATGACAACATAAAAAATGAAATGATTATGATATATTTTGTGTTTATTGTCGGTCCACGACTTAACTATCGATGTTTACTATATTTTATTTATTTTAAAAAATGAGAATTTTAATAAATAATATACATATATATATATATATTTATTGTAAAATAATAATATCACAGATCGGGTCGAATCACAAGTTCAAAATTAAAATTATTAATTACAAGTCTGAGTCATAAGTTAACAATGTAAGTAGCTTTTAGTGGCAGCTTGTAGGATCACCGACGATTGTCATATACAGTAAAATATATATTGACGTCATATATTTGATTGTAAAATTAAAAAGATATATTAAGACACATCGCATGTGCTCGGTATTCACTTTATACGACAAATATAGTACATTTTTGGCCCTGTGGCAAAGTTATACTCCCAATTTCTATTTTAATCGTTCAATTTACTTTTTTTTTCATTTTCAAATAAATTATTTACTTATAAAGATAGCTATTGAGACTTATTATATTTTTTATTTTTTATTCGTTTATTACTTTCGATCCTTTAATTCTTAATAATTTTCAGTTAACATTATTTTAAATCAAAAATAAAATTAATAATTTATTAATCTCTCTTAAATTAAATAAATGTTATTGAACAATTATTTTAGAAGAGAGAAAGTATATTGTTTTGCAGTCTTGTTATCATGGCAGTAAATTAGTTATTTCTCTAAATCAAAACATTCATATGTTTTTCTCAAACTATATAACTAAGGAATCAACCATGACGTCAGAGGATTTCCATTATCAGATGACTAATTTTTAAATACGGGCACACACACGGGTAGTGTAAAACTGAATTGGATTTGGTATTTTAGTAACGATTTTAGTTAGGTTATCAATTAATTAACATTCATTTTCGATTACACCTGTCTGCCTTCGAATGACCTTGTTCATGTTGGCTTGAGATGAAAGTAATTTCTTTTTCTTTTTCTTCTTTTTATTATTTATAAAAAACATATATAAAAAGACAACTACTCATAACTAGTTTCACATGACCTTTTTCTAGAACACCTTTTTCAGTGACATCCCGTAAAACCATCTACTAGGACAAGTTAGTTTTTAAGTCTTATAATAGTTAAGCTTATAGAACACTTTATATTTAGGTCCTAATACATTAAGTTTAATAAGACACTTTTACATAAGGTCTTATTATGATGCGATCTAATATGACACTTATTATTTATGTCCTACTACATTAAGTTTTCTAGGATGTTTATTTATCGAACAAAACTCATTAACATATTTATTCTTGTTCGTTCAATTCATTTACGGAACTTGTTAAAACGGGTTAAACAATCATTCTTCACCAACTTAACTCTATCTTTTTTGGCTAATGTACGTTGTTTTTTCATTTTTTTAGATCCATTTTTTCTTTCATTCAAATATGCGTTTAAGCAAAAAAAAAAAAAAAAATTATGATACATGGTTATATCTTACCAACCACTTCGCTTTCGATTAATAATTTATTGATAAATTTATTTTATTATTTATCGATACGTTTCTTGGTATTCTAATACGGGTTTGAAATCGATATCAGACGATTTTCTTGCCAATAAAAAGTTTTCAACCATTTGAGATGTCATTGATGAACTGCCGTCTACCATAGTCGTAAAAATTAATTAATAAATACATTTAACCGGTCAGCGAATGTATATATCGACAAGTAGTCTCATATAATATTACAAGTATTATTTTTAAATTAGTTTCATTAGGGAAATAGCAAACAAATCGATCAGCCATCTTTTTAATTGGTTTAAAGATACGCAGCTCGTCACTGTGAGCTATTTATTTACTCCATTTATTTCCCGCTTTTCTTCTGTTGTTGAAAAAATATCCTTTATGTCAAATTGCCAATTAATTAAGTTGACATTTTTAGTCCATAATCCAAATTAAAGTCAGCTTATTTACCATGAGTCTCAATCATTTCTACTTACTATTATACTTGATCAGTTTATATCGTCAAGCATTGTATAATGCATATTAAAAAAAAAAAAAATGTGTATAACCGCTAATAGTGTAAGCATATTAAACTGGTTTTGATCCCTGAATTAAACTCGAATTTTGGTTGACTAACTTCTATGAATACAAATGAGCTGGTCCCCTAACAAAGCAATATGAATATAAATGCATCGTTAAATATTTTAGTGATACGACAAATTAGTGGATGCGAGTTAGATAATGCAAAATAACATACACAATTAAATTACTACTTTTCAAGCCCGTACTCAAGGAGGGTCCTACGCCCCTTACGGATACTAGGCCCAATGCCTTCAGCTAGTCCAAGCGGACACAACCTTTTGTGGTAGGGTCCAATGACTAAGTACTATGTAGTCATAATACACGGAGTACTCAGTTGAGCATAAACTGAGTGGTCAATATGGTATCCTAAAATCATATGAGTAAGACTAGACAGTTTAGGATCAATCTAATACATTTCTAATTGTTTTTACCGGTAGACGGAGAAGGTTTTTTTTATGTTTAGATTACTTGGGAAAGACAAGTATTCTTACTCAGATGTACGTACATGGTCTAACTGAATTATCCCGTGACCGTTTCTCACCTCTTTTCTGACTATTCCAAAATGTGATGCTAGAGAGGTTTGAACCTGAAATTTCTTATGATAATTGCCTTAACTGTTCATGAAATTTGAGAAAATGATTTTGTGAACACAATTAACCGTCTATAACTGCCAGAAAACGTTGGACATTATTTGTGCATGGTCTCGTACACATTTTCGAGAATAGAAAAAGACTATGGAATGAGATGATTTTGTGCTAAGAACAAATTCTATCTTTATAATCTTATCTCGAAGTAAATTTTGTAAACTCAAATATATTATACAGTTAAAATATCGCTTTTAATAAATAACTTTTTACACGATTCTAGAATTTATCCATCTTAAAATCGTTCACTTTGTTTTGCATATAGTTCATAATGATTTATATCCGAGTCTTCCAGTTCACTATCTCGTAAAAAGAATGCGTGGAGTAGAACTAAAGAATAATAATATGCGAAAGAACCATATCAAAACATGTCCAAACAAAAACATACGACGTTTTTGCGTCATTACCTCAAAAAACAACAATATTTCCAAAAGTGCTTTTTCTCTATCATAACAATAATAATGAGACTAATAATACTATAATTAGTCAGTAACCATGGGGTTCTATTCTAACTTATAAGTTCTATCCATTCGCGAAAAGGGATTAAAAGAGAAGCCACCACTTCAAATCATTGCTGGTAGGCGACATAGACCATACAAATTAAAATTATTATATTCTTCCCAAAGTTAAGTTAACATTTTAATTCTACAATTGCCGCTAGACATGTAAACGAATCAAAAGTCCCATCAATAAAATTATTCGGTGAACTTTGTTTATTTCCATCCGACATATACAAAATAAGAAAACTTTTTCGTTCAGTTAAATAAACGAACATTAACGTATATCTTCTTCATTAATTTACATTTATAAACGTTAAATAACTTTTTTATTTAAATATTCATCGATTTTCATTAATATAAAACATTAGTTGAGTTCATATGAAATTCAAATGAGTACCCAATTAACCATAAATAAGTAAAACAAGCACTAATTAATTTAAAATTCTACTAAGAAGTAATGCATTTTTAGAATTAGTTATCTAATAATTGGTACATCTACAAACAAACAAATTATATTATTTTCCATATATGGACAAACGTTACTTGGTCAATAAATTAAGTGCGTATAAGTATAACGACACTAGACTTTTTTGAAAAGACTCCACAAAAGATTTAAGAAAAACGTACTATCATTGTGGATACTCTTGTTGAAAAGTTCAAATCCCTATTAATTATTGAAAGGTGTGTTAACTTTACCAAACACAATATACCAATATTATTAACATATCAGAATCTAACATGAATCTGTTGTTATATATACTTGTATTTCAAATAGGAGCAGTACGTACAATTGATCGATCGATCTCGACTGGAACCAATGGTCAGCTAGTAATAACCCACATATAACTTGCTCGCGTGTTGTTTTTTGTCCTAGCAGCCAGCGTCTGGGGGTTTATTTGATCAAAAAGTTCCGTCGTTAAAATTAACGTGACAGATAGGGAAAATTGATTGTTTAACGATTTGAATTGATCACGTAACATTTAAAACAGATCTAGTTCTATACGATGTGCTTTCCTACATAATTACAAGAAAATTATTATACGTAACAATTGAAGAGCGATTCACAAATTTCCCTTTTAACCCATAAAGTATAAAACTTAAGTTTATCTTCTATACTTTTGTCAACTATAAATTAGATACGTCATGCATGCATGAATGAATGTATTGAAATCTAAAACCTTAAGGCATCTTTTATATTATATTATAGTAAGTTAAAAGAGAAACATATATACAACTGTTTAGTTAGATAAAAACTAGTTAAATAATTAAATAAAGAGTATTTTAAAAGTATTATGAATGAAAGGTGAGATGAAACCCTCAATGGTTTAAATTTCATATAGACATGTGACATAAAACCTCTTTAGCAAATAAGGTCGACCATCCATTTCATCCATCCACGTGGATCCATAATTAATTATCCACGTGTTACTGCCTCTGTGGCAATTCTTAGAGTGGGGCACCTGAAATCTGTTTGCCAATTATTTAATTATTTAAAGTGCTTTATAACATCCGATCCCCACTAAAATTTAATTTTGTTTAAATTTAATTTGTGGGGCACCTTAATTATTGAAATTCTTTATAATTTTAAATATGATATGTAAATATATAGATGTCAATTCTGATCTTATATTTAAGATAAATTTAATAAAAATTATTTAATAAATAATTTATTGAAAATAATAAATGAAGATAAATATATGACTTTAAAAAAAATTATTACTTTTTTTTACAAATAAATAATATTTTTAAAATAAATAAAAATGATAACGTGACCAATTGTAAATCAAAATATTACACAATTTAGGACTTCTCTATTTCTTTTCTTTCTAATATACATGTAATCAGAAATTCACAAATGCGTATTGATATACATAGTAAGAGAAAGTCAAACATTGACCCCATCAGTAGCAGAATTGAACGGCAACACCAACATCGATACTAATTTCTGTTTTATTTTTATCTTTACGACTTGGTCCTCAACTTCTATATATTTACTACACTACTTATTATTAAGATTCATTTTAAAGTTTTTAATTTATGATTAAATTAAATGTTTTTATGTACAATATTCATGTAAAAGCTTATTCAATATTGAATTGTTCTACTAAAAGGGTCTTTGGTCTAGCGGTATGTGTGGAGCTCTTCAACTAAGAGGTTGGAGGTTCAAGCTTCATGGGAGACATATGTATATATATATGCGATGTACATATATTATGTGGGTTAGTGACTAGGAGTAAAATTATGATTGCCTTTCTAAAAAGAAAAATTGTATTATCCTCGTATATTAAATCCAATAGCAAATCTGTAATCTTTCATGCATGTACGTGCAATATTATACTCCGTATAAAACTAGCATGTGATCAATGCATGCATGGTTGTTGATATGCAAATATTTATCATGCATTTAGAATATTCTCGGGAGTAAATGATGTTTTAAGTGATAAATATGTTTAGCTAAATATGTTTAACTAGTGTATGTGGACGAATTTCGCGATTTGCCGCATCTGATTTCCTTTTTTATCCCAAAGGAGTGTGCTGACAAAATGTCTTGTAAACTTTCCCATGATGGCTCGTATTTGGTTAGCTTGGTTAGACAACTTATCGATGATAAACTTACCACCATCGGTTACACCAACATGCCTTGGTCAAGGTTGGTTCCATTAAAGGTAAATTGCTTTGTTTGGAGGGCAAGCTTGGGTAGAATCCCGGTGGCGAAAGGGCTCTCGGATAGAGGTGTTCATATAGGTTCGTGTTGGTGTAAGGTTTGTAATGATGGAGATGAAAGCACAAATCATTCGCTTGTTATGTGTTCGAGGGCATCAGATACAATGAAATGGATCTTTAACTGGTGTGGCATTCCTTCTCCCAACGTCTCTTCGGTGGTTGAATTGCTGGAGTTTGGTGCCAATTGGGGGAGTTGTCCGAAAAAAAGGAAAATCTTGATAGCTATAATTAAATGTATGTTGTGGTGCATATGGAAGGCTAGAAATGACTTGGTGTTCAATAATATTCGGAAGTCCTACACGGCTATTGCGGGGGATATCATATCCACTTCTTTTATGTGGATTAAACACAGGGGTAACATTTCTTATAATTGGATTGATTGGGGGTGTTGTCCTTTTTAATCTTTTTAATCTTTTCTATGTTCTTGTTTATTGTATTTCTTTGTGTTCTTCTTGCCCTCTCTTAGTTTCCTGCTAAGATGTGGAGCCTTAATAATATCTATTTGCCGTTTCCAAAAAAAAATAGAAGATAGTATTAAAATTCGTATTAAAAATCGTACTTGAATTGCACAATGTAGTGTAATAATTTCTACAAAAAGTTAACCGGTTACAAATGTGACACCAGATTGTATTAATATATATATGTCAAACCGTTTGCCCATTAATTGAATTCAGCTAATAAATTATTACGGTAAAAATTGCATATACTCATACTCGTTCAAACAAACTTCACCCCACATCCTCTATATATAGCTAGAGTCCCTTCGATCTTTCTTTACTCCGCAACCTTTTCTCAGTTGCACTTCTTCATAATATCATATCACACCCATAAATAGAAAGTAAAGAAAGAAAAAAGAAAAAAATGTATTCTACGCCTACGATCATACTTTACGTTATACTCCCTCTCCTAACCTTATTCGTTCTAGCCCGTTTTAAACGAGAACGCCTTCCACCCGGTCCAACCGGCTGGCCAATCATCGGTAACATGTTGATGATGGACCAACTCACTCATCGTGGCCTCGCTAATTTAAGCGAAAAATATGGTGGTTTATTTCACCTTAAAATGGGCTTTAGCCACACCATAGCCGTTTGTTCACCTGAAATGGCCCGAGAAGTACTTCAAGTCCAAGATAACATCTTCTCAAACCGGCCCGCTTCAATAGCCATCACCTACCTAACATACGACTGCCAAGACATGGCGTTTGCAAACTATGGCCCGTTTTGGCGTCAGATGCGTAAACTTTGTGTCATGAAACTTTTCAGCAGGAAACGGGCCGAGTCATGGGACTCGGTACGAGACGAAGTTATGTCCATGATCAAAGTTACTGCAGCTAGCTCGGGTTGTGCTGTTAACCTAGGCGACCTTGTATTCGGGCTAACCCATGATATTATCTATCGGGCCGCTTTCGGGTCAGTTTCTGATCATGAAGGAAAAGAAGAGTTTATTAGTATTTTACAAGAATATACTAAGTTGTTTGGTGCTTTTAACTTGGCGGATTTTATTCCGTGGTTAGGGTTTATTGACCCGGCTGGATTAAACACACGATTACCTAAAGCCCGGGCCTCCTTAGATGGGTTTATCGATAGAATCATCGATGAGCATTTGAGAAAGGAGAAAAAAAATGGTGATAGTGATATGGTAGATGAGATGTTGGCCTTTTATAGCGAAGAAGGAAAAGTTAACGAAGACGAGGATTTGCAGAACGCGATTAAACTTACTCGTAACAATATCAAAGCTATTATTATGGTAAGTAATTTTTTCACTCTAAAATATATACCAACGGATATCATTAAAGCGATTTAAAATATTTGTACTCAAATCATAAAAAATCTTATAGCGTTTCTGACTATTGGTTAAGATACAGTTATATATGCATTTTAAACATTTTAACGACAGTAATTACGACTGTCTGGAACAAATGGTAAGTGTTATATGGATGGGGATCGAAGGATATATATAGATAGTATGTTTTTCTGAGATTAATTTGTAGGGATGCAAACTACTTTTACGTATAATTAATACTAGTAATTGTGACATAAGAATACTGTTTAGTGAATATTAAATGAAATTACTGGCCGGTATAATTTTTTATCAATTAATATACAGACATAGATTAATATTGTTCCACTAAGAAAAATCATTTTTAATGTTATTTTATACATATTTCATATACAAATTAGTTTTTTATTATTTTATTATTATTTTTATCTGGAAAGTTGAGCGTGCATATGTTTGACAATCTATTTGTGGTTCTAAGTAGTAAGAGTTACATCAGCCAAGTTGGGATTATAGTGGATAGTCCTATCTACCATTATCCGGTTAAAACTTATGTTTTTTATTAAGTATATATGAAGTGCATGCCCTTGAATTTCAATTAAATATGCTAAATTATGTAATAGAAAATTAATAAAAATAGAAATTAAATTTCTACAACTGTATTTAATTTATAAAATATTTATTTTTATATTTTACTAATTATAGCACATGTTACGATTAACAACTAACTTTTAAGGCTGTAGTTTGTGTATGGTGGTCAAAAACCAATTTAGGTTGTTAATTCTCGTTACATAAATGTAACATCCTTAAACTAGTTAGATTTATGGCGGTTATCAGTTTTTTACTGCGGTTACTTTTTAGTTATAAGGAATATGTTTAAGAAAATCCTTATTTATTAGAACAAATTATTTGTTGATTCATGCATTTAACTTAAACCAACAATAAGGGACCATTTCATTTATTATTTTCTGGTATATATACTGTACCACTTTTGTAATTAACTATGTCATTTAGGAGGATATTTATTTCAAACATTAAAACATAATCAACGAGCTTCTAATAATGGGTATGTTGGGGCACATGTAGCTTAAGAAATGCATGTTAATTTATAGTATGAACTATGATTTATTTATTTTGCTTATTAAGTACCAGTGTACTACATAAACAATCGAAATATTGGTTAGCTTCACTAAATGTTTCGTTTATAAAAGTTAGGCAGACCAGATTTTACGTAAGTATTGACGTAAAGCAATGTTTTAAAAACCCGTTTTTTGACCAGACCGGTCATTCAATTGGTTTCAGTCGGAACGGTTGTTGACTTTTTTTTACTTTTTTAAAAAATTGATTGAGGATTAATGTTTAATTATACTTCATATTGACTGTAAATTTTACGAATTTAAAATTTATATAGCAAATTATGAGTGGTCAATGTTCGTTTAATAATAAAAAAGTTATATAAATTGTTAAAATTGAAGGTTAAAGAAGCCGAATTTTAAAAAAATACACATAAAAAAAAACGATGACTTAATCGAAGTTACGGGTAAAAAGATGTGATCTTTCAAAAACAAAAAGAAAAGGCCAATTTGGTTAGACACCGGTCCAATCTCATCCAGAAAATCTGTCGAACCGGTCAGATGGCCGATTGTTGACTTGATTAACTTTGCTCGAAAATTGATTTCTTTTAGATTGAAGATTTCTAAATTTCAATTTCACCGGTCAAACCGGACTAATTGGATAGGTTTTCAAAACACCAACGTAAAGTATAGATCACATCTTTGAAATAGTGGTTTCAAAATTTCAATTAAGACTGCATTTAAAGCAATATTTAATGGCGACAACTTGCAAGTTAATGAATGATTGCATAGTATAAATCTTTATCTCCTAAGATAAATCTTTTTGTGTGCTAGTTTTGGTTTTATCCTTCTTTCCAATTTTTAGTCATTATTTTAATCTTGTAATGAGTGTAGAGTTATGCTAATTTTTATTGTGTTTTGATTAAAAAAATTATTAGGTGGAAAGAAAAAACTCGACAAATTTGATCAAGTCATACAACATGGATAAAATTTTAAGTATTATGTGATTAATAAATAGTCAAAAGTATATATGTGGTATCTATGTGGTATAATGAATAGTTATCATATAATATTAGTAAGAAATTTTATATTTATTTCTTTGGAAACTCGTTTTTAATTTAATGATATTGTGAAACTATAATAAAAACAATTTTATTTCTTAAGACTTATAATTTATAAGTTTATGGTTTATAGGATGTAATGTTTGGAGGGACTGAAACTGTTGCTTCTGCTATCGAATGGGTGTTAACCGAGCTAATGCATACCCCTGAATCACTCAAGCGTGTACAACAAGAGCTTGCCGACGTGGTCGGCCTTGATCGTCGAGTCGAAGAATCCGATTTCGAAAAACTCACGTACTTTAAATGCGTGATCAAAGAAACCCTTCGCCTTCACCCTCCAATCCCCGTTCTCCTCCACAAATCATCCGAAGCCACGGAAGTTGGAGGGTACCACATCCCAAAAGGGACACGTGTCATGGTTAACACATATGCCATTAACCGTGACAAAAATGCGTGGGAAGATCCTCATACATTTAACCCTTCCCGTTTCTTGCAAAATGGGGTTCCAGACTTCAAAGGAAGTAATTATGAGTTTCTTCCTTTTGGGTCTGGACGTAGATCGTGTCCTGGGATGCAACTTGGATTGTACGCGTTGGAAATGGCGGTAGCTCACCTTCTTCATTCGTTCATATGGCAGTTGCCTGACGGAATGAAACCGAGTGAGATCGATATGAGTGATGTGTTTGGACTCACCGCGCCTAAAGCAACTCGACTCGTGGCGGTACCTACTCCTCGCCTTTTGTGCCCCTTGTATTAACAAAGGGTCGGAAATTGGTAATGTTGAGCCAAATGATTTTCTTTCGTGTTTATGGTCGTCATGAATTGTATATTTTTACATAAAAGAAGGATATACGTACACAAGACAATAACCGTAAATATATTATTATTATTATTATTATTATTATTATTATTATTATTTGATTGTTGATATTTAAACTCCTTGTATCTTTTGTGTTTCATTATCAATTTGTCAATTTTGTTCCGAAGAGAGACATCATGTGGTTCGTTTCCAGTTTTAAGTAACTAATATATTTAATCTAGTTCTATTATCAATATTATCTTGCCCCTTAAAAGAAATATTTGACTTTTATACATTAGAGTTTTACAAATGTTTCTGTAGAGTTTTACAAGTTTATTGAGAGAGGGAGGGAGTGATCATATATATATGATCACCAATTACGGGACGTGATGGATACATTATGAGTTTTATTGAATACAACAAAATTGTACATTAGTATGCTGTAATGTATGCATTAACTGTGTGAAATTTTGGTGTACAAATGATGTATTTACCACTACCAATTACGTAATATGTTTATACATAGGTCGATGCATCCATGATGCATGTATGAAGTCCAAGTCAACTCATACACACACGATTTATATAGTGTTATTCAATATTTTGATAGGTCGATGCATCCATGATCATGAGAGTCAACTTCAATCACTGCTAATTAGAAAACTTCAATTGATCGATTTACGCCTGTTTCTAATAAGATTTATTTTATCCGATCCAATCTATATAAAATATGCATTTTTATGAATCGCATGACCTATTAAAAAACTTTTGAGTTGATATCATCGTGTTATATTAAAAGCATGATAACTCGATTGTATATAGTTCTGATTTCTGAAAATCAAACATTAATAATTATTTGGGAAATATAATAATTATTAGTGGTCCTAAAAATATTAATGCTCGCGTGGGTTCCTCGGTCATTAGGAGCGTCTCAAACTGCTTTGGGACCTAAATCAAACTTCTAAAATGAGACCATTCCGTATTATTAAAGGGGTCAATACAAATACTTTTTTTTTTCTATAGATACGTCTCCTCGTACACACATAAGAGGTGTATTCGTTCAAACCCTTATCAAATCCGTCGGTCGGCAATTGAGATTGTAAACAAATGCCGGAATAAAGTGAATTTAGTAGTCGGAATGAAAAAGGTGTTCCTCTCAACGTCGTTTATTGGTGGTGCAGTCGCCTTTTGGACGTTCTTCACATTTGATTTTAGAAAA
Source organism: Logfia minima (assembly GCA_963921325.1). Lineage (NCBI taxonomy): Eukaryota > Viridiplantae > Streptophyta > Magnoliopsida > Asterales > Asteraceae > Logfia > Logfia minima. Next base: position 11,416,640 of record OY992768.1, read on the forward strand.
TGGTTTTAACGTCGACTAGAGGATGGCGAAAAACTCATCGGTCAGCGTGTTGTTGGTGACTGCTGTCGCCGCCGCATCATCATCGGTGGCTGTTGGAGATATTGGGTTGATGCAAGTTTTTTTTTTGAGGTAAAGGGTTGATGAAAGTTAGATACTTTGATCTGAGCTTGTTGAGAAAAGTGACTCTAAAAGTGGTACCGGTTGTTTGAAAGGGTGAATAAAAAATGACACATTACATATGTTGATCGGTTCATACCATTATTACTATAAATAACAATTGATACTACTTGAATCTCCCTTCAACTTTTTATAGTTCATGAGTGTCTATACAACACTAACGTCGTGTATGTATAATATGAAATATGTATCCCTCAATCACGATGCCTAAAATTTTTCCTTAGAACTTTCATATGACTATTATGTTTTTGTTATAATGACTAATAGTTGAGGTCAACTAAAAGAATAATGATCAAAGAAAGTGAAAAACATAACTTTTCATACATAAGAAAGGTCAAATCGCTAGAGTTTAAGGACCAATCAAATTTAGTTGAGTTTTTTCTTAGAAAAATTAAATTTTGATCCTTTCAAAAATTGTGATTAGACCATGAAGAGTGTAGAATAAGACCTATTCACTTTTCAATTGTGTGAAACTGTAAATAGTTAAAAAGATGAATGTTCTAGTCTTGATTATATATAGGTATACAGACATAAAGGGCCTTAAAGACTAACTTTCTTTGTCGGTCATGTTATTTCGATGCTTCTAATTTTCACGTATGCGTAATTAAATTCTGTCATCTTAAAATTAGATTGACGTTGTATCTAATCTATTCAATGTTATAGTTTTCTTTTGAAATTATATAGACAGTAATTTTGAAGTATGATAATTTGCACATAATTCAAACTTGATGTAGAACGTTTTATGAAACTTATGCAATCCAATTTTACATAACACGCAAATAATAATATACTTGTTTTTACAAAGAACGAAAAGTTACATAAAAGATTTAAAAGAGATGCGAAATAATACTTCACTCCATCTCAAAAATAGCATCCTCAACAAAACAAAAAAAAGCAATTTAAGATATAGTAAGTAAATAATATTTTTATCTTCTTAGTTTGACTTCAGATTTTTAAAAACTGTATTATTAAGAATAATAAATAACGGTATATTTTAAAGTTTAATGATTTTTATTACATCGTAATTACTTTTAATAAGTGCACATCTTTTAAAATAAACGAATATATTAAAGTGAACATCTAAAATATAACTAAAAAGCTAGTATATAAACATGTTTATATTCAAGTCTCACGCGAGATGCCAAAAAATCCATACGGATCAAAAACAAGATAATGATTTAAAACAGAGTAACAACAAATGTGTTAGTGTACTAATACTACTTCGTAATGTATATACTTTATTACAAAAAACATTTGCTATTCATCATTTTTTTATCAAAGTAACTTCAATTAAAAGTGATACATATGTAATTATTGTAACATTTAGACGAATTGCACGTCTGCTTTGCACACGATAGATTCATAACTTATAAGTAAACATTTCTTTACCAAACAAAAACGACAAAAATAAAAAAACGTTTAAAAACAAAAAAGAAGACAAACGTGGTGTACTTTGACATTAAATAGGTGTGAACTTGACATTACATGGTGTACGTTAAGCCACACACTATGAACTAATTTGTGTGTGTGAGTATATTTAACTTACTCATTGTCTTGATTCTGTTTTTGTGTGTGAACAACTTTATATAGCGATATAAGATAAGATGAGTGTCAATGAGTGCACTTTTTTTTTCTCCAATATTTTTTTTTGGCATATATGGAAACTGCATTCATGATGAGGCTATAAAATGTTGAAAAGGTATGTGGATTATATTCATGAAAATGAAAATACATCATTTCATTTTGACATCACATTTATCGTCCGTGTTTTGTAGCAATGGGATGTAGAGTGAATAAATACAAAACATGGGCACTTATTATTTAATGGGGGTGGTTGCCTTTTCTACCGTATGCAGTATAAAAGAAATTAGGTGGGAAATAACTAAGGTACAATAATAAACATCGTACACTAAAGATGCAAGTGAACAACTAATTAGAAGAATGACACTTTACACAAAGGCAACTTATTCCCAATTCAACACTTCATTATGCAGCTATAATCTAACTAGTTGGATGTACATATTAGGTCAAACATGTTTGGTACGTGATTCTTATAGTTATTTATTTATATGGATTTCTAGTCGTTGGAATAGTGAGATCTTTCGGGATATATGGATGTAAATTCCATCTTTTATTTCTTTGTAATTCTTTAATTTTTCTTAGAGTTTTCTTTTATAAAATTTTGCCGTTAAAAAAAATATACGCTAAGAATATTTATACTGAGGTAGAGTTTATTTTATTTTTTATCCGTTATATATATATACACTTTATTATACAACGTACCCAATCTTTATCATTTGAAAACACAAGCAACAACTTAGAGATTATATTATTATGCTCATCTAATCTAATCTTTTATTAAAAGAATGACTGTTTAAATCTCAACTAAAGAAGTGACTAAAAGGCAATTTTAAATGTCTAACCATCTGTAGAGGATATCAACAAGTGCAGTATGAGTATGTGCCGAGTTACCAGTTTTCGAAGGCCTCCGATCCATTTTTGTTATATCTCAAAAACGAATGACCAGTTTTCGAAGGTCACCGATCAAGTCTTGTTATTACCATAGTTTCAACTTAGAAAAAATTGACCGTTATATCTCAAAAACAAAATAACTAAAAAAGATTGAGCCCTGTATTCGATCTACTTAGACTGACTATAAATGTTTAATCAAGAATTTGCCTTTGAAAATGCCACTTGAGGCGTTAAAGAATGATGAAAAGAAAATAACAATATTGTTATTCATTTTAAATTTATAACAATCTTATGACATTAATGAATTGTGTTATACGTATACTTGAACTACTTGACTTGTGAGGCCTACTTTATGTTATCGCACAGCGCTCCTAAAATTCATTAGCCGACCCTGCTAACCATTTAAGTCTTTAGCATACTAAAACATAGAGTATATATTTAACGTATTTGTCCTTTTAGACCTTTTGAGAAATTGACACAAGTTAATCATATTGTAATCATGAGGTTAACTATAGTTATAAACTATTAATTAATGTTATCCAAAAGTATGTTTCACAAATACATTTGTAAATTCTAAATAGAACCCCTGGTTATATCCCATGGGGTGTTTTTGTGGTATTTGGGTGGGGGTCGGTGGGGGAAACGGTCGTAAATTGTAATGAAGAGGCTGATAGTGAAGGGTGAAAGTGCCCCATAGAGGGTCAATGGACCAGTTTGTTTGCATTTAATAAAACAGCTAATTATTTGAAATGTATATCGAAATCTTAGTGTATCCATCTATCTTTTAAAGTTCATCTTGTGTACATTGAACTTTCAAATTTTCGATGTTATACATAGCTGGTTACTTGAACAAAAGGTAATTGAGAATTTTTTTATTTTTTATTTATTTCTAGTACCACATTATTATTATTATTATTATTATTATTATTATTATTATTATTAATTCTTCTCTTTATTCTTCTTATTATATAATTTTGATGACCCCTCGTATAGTTTCATATTAACGTTGAACCCCTCTTGACCTAAATATTAATATTAGAGGTGTTGTTTCCGGTCATCAACTTTGTTACCACAAATATCAGAAGTGCTAAATTAGACCCATTTACTTATAAATCACCTGACGTTTTAGTTTTGACAAATTTACTTGTAAACGAGTCGATTGGTTATGTTTTATCAGTAACATGTTATGGTGTAAAGTAATATTTGTTACGTAAAGGGAAATGTCAAACAAGTAGTACAATATCTTTGCCTGAAGAAGCATCGCATATCTAAGAGCTAAATTGCGTGTCCTAATGTTCAAAATGAGCAACTTTGAAAACAGGATAATATGCATCAAGATGAAGACGATCTAGTATCTCCCGGGTACCCCATAGATAAGAAGAGTGTCCGTCGATGACTTCTGTAACATCAACCTGCAGCCACAACAAATAGCATTCTTTATAGTTTGTCTAAATCTTTAACGGAAAAAAAAAGGGTACGTAATACAAAACTCACATTCTCGATTCCAGGAACATCCACTGGTTGAATACCGGCTAATCCTTGACTAAGAAGACTGTTCAATCGCAGACGTAAGAATGAATCCACCAAAAGACAACATACTAAAAATGTAAAGTGTACCTCGCACGAAAGGCTACTCCAAGCATCCAATCATTTGTGGAATAAGCATTTATAAATCTGCCAGAAACAACCTACACAAGATAACATAACATGTTGGCATCAGGTCATGACTTGTAACACATAGATTAATTAAAAGTAGAAAAGATGTGTAAACCTTCCTAGCAGCTTCCCAATTTTCATCTTTTATCGCAACTGGTGCTCCAAGAAGAGCAACTCTTTCTACAATTCCAACTGAAAATGGGAACAAAGATTCAGCAGATTAGTATCTCTCCATCTACTACTGAGACACTTAAACAAACACGGATGACGGATGCCAGTGTGCCATTTACCATGACCAGTTTCTGCCAAATTCTCAAGACACTTAAATATTGCTCGTGCCCCAAGTGAGAAACCAACTAGTGTCACAGGCCTGAAAATTACATGCACTAAATATCAGAAAAAAATAAAATTGAACTTCTCTTGTTAGAGTTCTGAAAAGGAATAGAATAACCAGATACGTATATTTAACTATACCTGTTACCTTGCAATCCATTGACTAACACTTCAGCAAGCAACTTTCCAGTCTTGTCAGATCTAGTAGACCGAGGAAGAAAAATCGGATGTGAAAATTCTTATGAAAGTCAACATAAAAAATGAATTCAGTAAGAGGGAAATTAAAGAACATGAAAAACCTGTCCACAGCAATAGACCACTTGCTGTCGATGACGTCAGTTAGTGTAAGTAATGTGGCAGGCAAGGCTAAAGCAGTTAAAAGAGAGCTTAGTACTGTCATCATAGCACCTTGTTTCATCATCTCCATTGCAATTCCTGCATCAAAATTTACAATAACAATATTGTTATCACACAACCTATTGGAGAGCCGAGCAGTCGAGATTAATTAATGAGATTACTTGATGTAAGCCAATCCTGAATTGCAGTGCTGACAGCGATCAAATGCTGAGATTCCCACTGTAGTGCATACCTGAAAAAAATTACTAAAAACACTCACTTTCTCATCATTTCGATTTCCTTAATTACCCAGACCACCCACTATACCTTTCCATGTTATCGTTTTGTCCTTCCCAAGGCCTCAAAAAATCTTCTTCTTGAAAGACGAATCCCGCTACCAAAATTTCAACTGCCAGCCTCTGGGAACACCACAAGGTTTAACTAATTGAGAAATAATTCATCAAGAATTTGAAATTAACAAGAGATAAATATCAAAAGACACTCACGCCTTGATTGTGGGTTTCCCCTACTGCTTTGAACTCAAATTCATCCACACTTCCTGTCCTTCTAGCCATCTTAGTCCCTGTAAGTCCAGCCCCCGCGGCTGGAGATCGAGATCCATCAAAGTGTTAGTCCTGGTTTATTCACTTTAATGATCATACAAGTATACAATTCCTTCATTACCTCCAAATGATGCAGCAACTGCAACAGAGCCTGCCACACTCCCTGTAGCACTTGCAACAGCAGCAAAACCACCAGCTCCAATCACTGGCATAATAGTGCCTAGTGTAGGAGCTAAAGCACTCACTCCTGAAGCAATTGCTGGAGCAGCTAAACCTGTTAAAGATCCAAAATACAATTATTTGTATGCCAAACAAGTGGTCTAATTACATATAAATAGTAACCAACTTGGGTCCAAAAATTTACTATAAGTAATCAACTTTCTAGGTTAGAAAAGCCATCGTTGTTTCAAATAACTTTATAACCTAGAATCATGAAATAGTGAATGCTGATGCTTTTTTTGGGCCAAAAATGTTGGTTATCCAAAACGGATACTCCGTATAAGACAAAAGTTGGTTACTTTTTCTAAACAATTAAACCATGACAAATAAAATATTCATCACTTCTAAGAAAATAAAAATCATACCACCAGTGATTGCCATCAAGGTTCCACCAGTAACAGCAGCTGCTCCGATCAGACCTCCACGTTTCCACTTCTCCCATGAGTCATCTGTGGTGTACTCATTTTCTTTTCCATCGCCTTCTTTCAATACTGCCATTGCGGAAGAAGAAATAACCACTTCAATTGCTTCCTGTAAATAACAAATTCATATATCAAGATGCAAATAGTACTGAAATAAAAAAAGGGACATCACACAAAAACACGAACCATTGTGATCCACTTTAGATGAAACCATGCTGTCAGCAACCTCAAAGCAGCACGATGACGAGCATCATACCCCTTTGGCTTGTCATCTTCAGGTGTATTTGCTAAACAAGCTGAAAGAAGCTCGTATAAAACCGCCACTTTCCTACTGTTACCAATCATACTCGCCTCTTCTTCAAAAGTTTTCTCATCAACTTCATTGGTGGATGCACTTGCCACTTGCTCAGGCCTAGGTGACTTGCAATCTTTCTCTTCTTTCTTTTGAAGATACTTTTGCGTTTCAGCCATTGATTCATTAACAGAGAACTTTGCCCGCCACTCATGTGCATATACACGATGTTTTTCTTTCTTTTGCTCATTATGTTCTGGAGATGTTTCTATGCTCAATACCATTGCGTCTACAGCTTTGGACAATGCAAGTTCCTGCTCTTCGACTTCTGGACATGCATCATTACTTTCTTCAGCCAAGACTCGTAAGAACTGCAACAGTATCACAGTCTTGATCATAATGCATACTCTAAATTCATCCAATTAATTCAGAGAAGATCAATGCAAAACCTATATTTGATGAAGTACTACAAAAGTGTATAGTAGCATACTGATCCAACGTGACGTTTGACATAAGAACTGGTGGCAGTTGTCTCCAGATCAGGCCAGGATGCACTGTCGATATCTAGGAACCTGTTCATGATCACAAAGATGCAAATATGAAACAAATTAGCAACACAAGCACAAATGATCCAACAATACTGTAGTAGATTTTACGTAAAATTTACCATCAGGAGTTGTAGATATGTTGTACATACACTTTACGAATAATGCATAAATTTGTGCCAGTGTTTTTCAAACTTTATGCCCCCTAGTTGAAAACTATTAGGCTAGTGTTACATTCTAGGTAAGCATTTTAAAATTAAATAAACAGAAACAATTAAGAAATGAAGCGAATTCTTGTCTGCTAATGCATAAAGTATGTAACTTTGTAGTATTTGGTCCACCAATAGTGAGGGTTCCCATACAAAAAGATATATTGATGTGAAAATCACAGCCAATTAGCTATATTGGGTAGAAACATCGAAACAGAAAATACAAAAGTGGTGTTCGTATGTTGGGATGCATAAATACAAGGAACATTTAATAATTATTATATAATCATGAAATGATAATAAAAATGGAAATTTGGACCTGAAAATGGGGCGGAGGAGAGTGGAGGGGTCGTGGACCCAAAGACGGCGATCGTTAGAGAAAGAATCCCCAGCGATGGAAGTAGCCACGGGACGGGTTTGGTGGATCTGAACCTGGTTTAGGGCTAACGCAAACAGAGCTCCAGCAGCCCGTTTCTTGGTTTGTATTAACGTCGATGACGATGACATTCTCTTCTCACCGCTCAACACAACCGACTACCACCTTTGCATTTCGTAGCTATTTTTGTCTTCAGTTTTCTTTTTGGTTACTCGTTGAACCGTGTACTAAGGGACTGTTTGTCTTGAGTTTAGAGCAGGAATGGAATGGAATGGAATGATACCTATTAATTATGCTTGACTGGTAAGTATAGGACTTAAAAATTCAAATGACACTCAAAAATTAAAACAAAAAAATTATTCAAATAGGCAAGTCAAAATTAAAATTACAAAATTAAACGGTGTTAGAGGAATTTTTTTAATTTAGACAACAAAATCGCCTAAATTAAAATACTCCTTAGGCTATCTAGGCAATTTGCAAAAGTCAAGTAGGGTCGTGACACGTGTCGAAGCTTTCAATTCCCTTTGACCAAACAAAAAGTCACAATTTTTGAGAACTAGAGAATCGACTAGCTCGCCTACCCATAATTGCATTTAGGCGATTTTGTTATTATACGTGTCGGCCGGTTACGTTTTCAAGAAGTGGTCAAAGGGAAAAGTTTGGTGGACACGTGTCACGACCTTATTTGACCTTTGCAAATCGCCTAGATGGCCTAAGGTGTATTTTAATTTAGGCCATTTTTGAATTTAAAAGTTTCCTCTGATACAGTTTAGTTTCGTAATTTTTGTTTTGACTTGCCTATTTGAGTAATTTTCTCTAAATTAAAAAGCTGGAATGGAATAGAATGATACTTATAAAGTTATGTTTGATAGATTTATATGGGACTTAAAAATTCAAATAACACCCATAAATTAAAAAAGGACGTGTGGGTTTTATATCTCATACCCATGTTAGTATATAACCATGTTATGTCAATTGTGCGCATTTCACGTGAATATGAGATTATAATTTTGTGTATTTTCTAGATTATGTTTTAATCAGCCATTCATTTATTTTATGTTTTATCTTTGATTTTATCTGAAAAGTAAATCAACAAAGTTAATAGTGGGTGGGATATCTTGATACCCACATAGCCAAACCAAACATTGACAATAGAAATGATAACTATATTAATACCAACGCTCATTCCATTCAATATTTATCCCCTTATTCATTGTAATTCTCTTAAACGAACTACATTCTTAAAACAATTTTTGCAAGGAACAAATTACATGTTGAAAACTACTACTACTACTACTACTACTAATAATAATAATAATAATAATAATAATAATAATAAATAAAAAAAAAGAAAAAAAAAAAAAGAAAGTAAAATTAAGGATTAAAATTGATTTTTAAATCACACGCAATTATAGTTCTTGGTCCAACTGTTGCTTCTAGCCTTCGCCCAGCTATGATGACCAATTGGCGTTTTTGTACTTGTCAAAGACTATACTTTGATTCGAATTGTAACTAGTTATATATTTCATTCAATATTAACAATCAAACACATGTGCACTTCTAAGGTAATTAATCCATGTGTTACAATGTACTCGTATTTTTAACCATGTGCCCATTTCATTTCAAGGTTGGTAATTGTTTCAGTTGATTTTTTTAGTGAAAATGAATAATGGATATAATTTCACCGATAATAGCAAATGATTCGTAACACAAGACCATACACAACACATTTTAACAGCATCCTCGTATTTCAATGGAAAGTGCAGTCAAATAGACTACACCTCAATGTGTTTACTACTAAAAACAAAAGTGGATGCAGAAGAAACTTTACAAAAAGCAACATGAAGGAGTTAAATCGCAGCGTTGGCAAGTGAAGAGAATCGTATTGGATCATTATGACCGTGGGGATCTACTTTAAATGAGACCGGTTACATTAAAACTAACACATTGAGCAGACTCGACTTAGCCCTACAACACGCCTTATATATTATATAATTATAATTAATAATAATAATAATAATAATAATAATTTAATTAATTATACAAAAAAGACCAACAGACTACCTCAGTCTAATGGTGAAGAGTGCAGATACTTGCAGGAGGATCCCTTCTTGCACCTCCCACTCTCGTAAAATTTACACACACGCTGCCCTTTAGATGGCGGCTTTGCACCACCACCACCACTGCCATTACCTGATGAAGACTGCCTGCTCAATGAACTCCTACTGCTCCTGCTATGGCCTGATTCATCAACTTGATGGCTTCTCTCTCGCGGAGTATTACTACTGTTATGCCTATCCCCACCAGACCTCCGCTGGTTCTGGTTTTGGTTCTGGTCCCATCCTATGTTCCCACTCCTACCTTGACGATGTCTTCCTGTATGATTAAATTTACCTTGCATTGTTTCTGATCCCAACTCACTCGGGTCAAATGGGTCCAATCCCAAAGTCAAAGGAGGAGGAGGTGGTGGTGGTGGAAGTGGTTCTGGAGGTTCTGGCTGAACACATTCGCCATCTTTCCCATCTTTAGCTCTCCTGTGCTTGGCTGTACCTTTGATCTGAGCAACTCTATTGACCAACTTTGCACCAAAGGTGGTCTTTGGTTCTTGCATGGGTTCACCCTCCTTAGCATGTTCACCTGATAAAGCAGATGTGTTTTCTACAAGGCCATGACCTACCCTTCCATGGTTCATCTCCAAACAACCACGATCAAGCGATGCAATAGGTTGGATGTGATTCCCATTCTCCACCTTCACTTTAACTTGAACATAGCTAGCTTTTAGTTCAAACTCCCCCTCGTCACCTTCAGCCTTAGCGGATCTATTTATGTCAATCATTCCCTGTGAGGCCCTCTCCATTTCTGGCCACTTAAAACCCATATTCTCTGTATCTGTGCTCTGAGGAATACAAATGGTCTGACCATTTATTTCAGGGCTGATAAAAGAGTGTTGTTGTAAGCCATTGGACATTTTCATGAAATCAAAGGCGTTAATATTGTTACCCTGAGAGGATCCAACTAAATGTTCATCTGTCATATTAGATTTACAAGGCAGTTGTACATCTCCGCTAGAGCTAAAGCCATCACTTCTGGTACCCTGATCAGGGGTGGGACTGAACTCATCAAAGGACCCGTTAAATAAATCATCAACGAAACTGTTCCTTCTTGAGGTAGGTGAAGGCAAGCCGTACTGTGACTCCATAGCATCAACTTCAGCCAACAGATCCGAAACAGATTCCTCTGCCAGAGTGCTAAACTCAATCATTTCCCCCATTCCTTGCCATGTAAAATCATCACATGTAGTAGGCTGTGACGAATTAATATTAATGTCAATGTTGGAGGTTGGAGTAGCAACATGATCTCCTGCCACCTCTAAAGGTTTAAAAGAAGAGGCTGATACAATTCCAGAGTCAACCCATTCCTCACGTTTTACTGGAGTAGAAGAATACCCACCACCCCATTCATTACCTGAAACTGAAAGCTTGGGTCCGCCAACAACTAAACTTGAAGCACTACTCCAGCTAGATGGGTTCCCTGAATCATGAATGAATACTTTCGAATCAAGCACAGAATGTATCTTCTCATCCTCATTGACCATCTTTGGTGTAGGACCAGGCAAACTAAAGGGAGCTGCATCCTTGCAAGCTGTAGAAGCATCCACATTACCAGGTGTATTCGAGCTATTAAGCTGTACAGTTGACTCAACACTAGGGGGGTTACAATTCAAGTTATTATTAGCACTCAATTTCTGTCCAAAAGAATGACTATCAGATAACTTCTCATGATTAACAGCAGCAACAGTGGATGATTGAATAGCACTGCAAACACTAGGACCCTCAATGTGATTGTCGGTTTTGTTGGAGGGAGTTATATTCTCATTCAATACATAATAATCCTGGAATTGCTGTTTCAATACATCGTTCAGAAGTAGGGAGTTGTCCTTGTGGCTCGCCCATATTCTCATATCAGTCGGGAAGTATCCAGTTGTACTCCACCTCTGAAGCTGTACCAGAGAAAAGGGCCCTTGAACTTTTCCATTTGGATCCAGGTAATGCCACCCTACATCACTGGGAGATGAAGCTATCGTTTCAGGTGTACTGTTGGATACGGATGAGCTTAATGTGGGTTGCTGATCCAATTTGGTGATTGTGGAACCATTACAACCAATCTCCTGTCGTGATTTCTCCATAGTTGAACCCGATTCATGTTTTACCACATTTGGTCTATCTGTAGTTTTGGTAGATCTGTCTTCAATATTTGGATGAGCTGCAATGATTTGGTTCGCGGGTTTTTCATCTTTCTGTGATCTGCTATCAAGATCATTTGATCGTGCTGCCCTCCTCTTAGGAGAACGTGCATTCTTAATGCTGAACCCAGAATATTTCGAATCCCTGTGATCTCCTGCGAAGTTCAATGACACCACTGCTTACTGAAAGTTGACAGTAGCTATATAACAAATGTACAAGGGAATTGAGCAAACCATGTTCCTTGTTGAAATACTCCTCCGTGTCATCTGATTCATAATGTGGATTCATTTTTGGATCAGAATGAACCACCGGGATCATCTGTAATCTGCGTTCTTGCTCATCCGGTTTCTTCAGAAGTTGGAGTTTCTCCACGCATTCTCTATACGTGGGGTTAGTTAAGAAATTCCAAAAACCGCAAGCTGGTGAATGTTTATAGCCAATTTACTAGTTTTAAATTAATATGCAATGAATTTTATGAAAGAAAATATAAATAATATGATATAAGGATATCTTTTCTTATGCCCTTTCTCACATGCTACGTCGCGAAGACGAGTCAGCCGCAATGTTTCCTTTTCCGTCCACTAAATTACACACGGAAAATATACTTAGAAACGATTAAAGCAAAAAAAGCTACATACACCAGAACTATATTAAGCCTGATAAAATAAAATAAAAAATGTAAGCAAATAAATATAAACTCACATCATTTAGCTTGAGTAATAAAATAAAAAATGTAAGCAAATAAATATAAACTCACATCATTTAGCTTGAGTGATTGCAGGGCCACGGCCTTTTCTTGTATTTCACCCTAAAGGAAGCAAAATTATTGGGATAAAAATCGAGCAAAGAAAGTAAGGGTAATACAAACATAAATTTTCAATTAAGTAGGCATGCAAACTTACAACAGTGAAGTGTTTTACAAGCCCACATCTTATACTTCGTTGTAGACGCCTGCATTCTTCCTGAAAATGGTGTGGAACAATATTATTACAAAATACACAGATATCCATGAAGAGGAGGATAAAATTAAGGGAGAATTTCACATACATCCTCGTAAACCTTCAATATCACGTTAATATCCTTGCAATTTATAAATTAGAAAATCACATCAATATCCTTTCAAAACCTCAAAATACTTGTATACTCGTATATATACGAGTATTTTGAAGTTTTGAAAGGATAATGACGTAATTTTATGATTTACAAGGATACTAACGTAGTAATGAATGTTTATAAGGATACAAGTGAAACTCTCCCTAAAATTAATTAGGCAACAAGTAGGGTTGTTCACGGTCCTGTCTAGCCGGTTTTTGGCAGAAATCCAAACTGGTCCTCGGTTTGACGGTTTGGTAAAATCCAAACCATACCAGACCATTTAACTTGCGTGGCAGGACTGGACCAAACCGAGAAAACCGGTCCGGTTTGGCCTGTTTTGCGGTTTTTTGTCTTTTTGAAAAAAAATTCAAAAAATATATTCTTTTTAATAAACGTAAATAATATAATATGATAACGTTATTACTTAATATTCGATAACAATACTCATTAGAAGATTTCGTTAAGTAATACGATAACATTATCTCTCCAAAATGATTAGAAACTATTTACTCTTAATATATTAGAAACTACCAATGTATAAAGATACAATTTACTCCTAATCCATTAGAAGATTTCGTTAAGTTGTCATGACATTTAATTTTAGTTTCATTGTGGTGCTCAATATTTTGTTATAACATATATATGACTATGTGTTTTTTAGAAAAGTCAAAAATTTTATTGATATAATCCTAATATTTACAACAGAATCATACATGGGGCATACATAAACCTTATTTCATTTTCTAGCAATGCATGATCTACCTTTCTACTTACCATATATTGCAAAGACTAGCTAGTATCTCTTGCCTGTTTATAGTTTCTCATTCATATTGTAGGCAATTGTGAGAGGTTCATAATAAGTTTATACATCAATTACAAGTTTAAAACAACCTCATTTCAACCACCATGATAACTCCCTTGTGATTTATGATCTTTTATTAACTATATACACATATATATACATGTATCCCTTATATTATTGTTTATCCGGTCCGGCCCGGTTACCGGCCGGTAACCTATTCAAATCGTGAACCGGACCGGTTAATTCGGTTTTTTTAATTTTGAAATCGGCGGTCAGACCGTTATAAACCAAACCGGACCGAACAGGCTAAATTGATACGGTTCAGCCGGTTTTCGCGGTTTGACGATTTTGTGAACACCCCTAGCAACAAGGATGCTCCTACAATGAGTTTATAACTACAGAAGCTTATAAGAATATAAAATAACTACGGCCTCCATCCGTGTCTTCACCAGCGAGTAGCACAACTAAGAATCCATGTTATTAAACTATATTTATGATGGCAACATACTATAGATGATATGCACCTTCCAGTTACATACTTAGCATAACATGTGAATGTGAACTTTTTTATAGTCAACGAGAAGGTATGTGTACATCAAATAACAACTTTACTAGCTTGAAATGTCTTTGGCGGTAGCTGAAATAATATAACTTGCAAATAAGCCAGACAAAATATTGAACATGCTTTGTTATGAAAAGAAATGCCAAGATTCATAATGGCAGACAGTGGACGAACACTGTTGTCACGTTCATAAGTACTGACTCAATTAAGTCAACATCTACCTAGGTAAGTCTGTGTCTGACATAGAATACCAGTTACTTACAATAACATGCATGCTCTTCTCAGCAATCCATAGTTCACTAGAATGGCTACATCTTGTAATTTGATTTATTAAGAATATAAATAAAATACATGTAGAGTGCAGGCAAGTCTCACTTTATAAACAGCGCTGGCTGAACAGGGTTTTTTTCAATGTTTTGACCTCATCAATTCTAGCATTTATCTGATTACAGAATTTGCAATCCCTATCCACTGGTGGTTGTAGACACAGAAGGAACATATACACTATGGCTGTAACCGAGTCAAGCCAAACTCGAGCTCAACAAGGCTCGAACTTAGCTTGACTCATTCAGGATAAGCTCGACCTCGGCTCGATTGCTCGACGATGCATGCTCGAGCTCGGCTCGAAATGCTCGAATTTTCATATAGATTTTTTTTCCAATTAACATTATTTAATGTGTATTTAAAATTAAATTCAATACCAAAAATCATTTGAAATATATAAATATTAGAAAAACTAGTGAAAAAACTAGTCAAATGGATAGTAATGTCATTTACAAATTCAAATTATATATAGATATATATATATATTTATAAACATACATACATACATTATACATACATATTACTTGAAGCTCGAAAAGCACGATAACAGCTCGAGCTGGGCATAAATAAACTTGAGCTCGGCTCGATATATATTTCAAGCTCCATTATTAAGTTCGAGCTCAATAAAAGCTCAACTCCTTTGCAGCCCTAATAGACAAAGTTCTAAAGCGTATATGGTACTCTAAACTTCCATAGAAAGGCTTACAAGTTCTTACATCCATCAGCCCCCACGTGAACAGACACTCTCATTCATGGTGAGAATCTGTCATAGACCTTTATATGGGTCAGGTCTTGATCTAGAGCCAATCTGATTCATTTAAATAATCCAACGGACTGTAAAACTTCATCCACCCAGTCCTATAGGTCTGCCCATGTAGACGGGTCAATACTTGGGTGATCTATTTATAAAGATGATCATTTTATTGTTGTAGTATCATCTATGCCTACTTTTTACTTATATGACATATTATACAAATGACGTCATCTCTCATATTTGCCTGCACTTGGTTTGTTTATTTTTTCCTATATAAGAAACTAAAATGTCATACTTGGTGATAAAGTTTTAAATATGACCCATTTTTATGAAAATGTTTTCCTAAACAGGAGTAGTTTTTAGCAAGAAGCTTAAATATGATAAACTTTTGTGATGATCATATCTCTGTAATATGAGCACATATTAATACAACAATTTTAGAATGACTAACTTTAAATATAACTTAATGAATAAAAATGGCAAAGTTGAAAACACTTAAAAAGCGTGAACTGTATGCCAAACTTTTCCAGTTCTTTTTACAATGCTACGTACAGATTATTTTTAAAAAGTTCATTTGGTTCCACGACTCCATGATATCAACTTTGTTTAGGTTCTTTTAGTATACTTACGATGACCAAGCTTTGAAAACCCAAGTGAGCTTATTGCGATCATTATGAAGACAAGTTGTGTTTATGTAATTAAATTAAATAACTATCTAAAATACTATTTAATTTATGAAAGTTCCCTAAGTAACCCTATAAATGTGTAATTACAATTCAGAACTAGAATAACTTTTGCTTAAAAAAAATTCTTAGGGAGTGTAAATATTGTTGCATTTTAAACTTAAATATCGGAATAAACAATACACACACATAACTATAAAACCAAAGGGAGAGGGGGGATGATGCAGGGGTCCAGTAACAGTGTCGGCAAGGGATGGGAACGGGGTGTCTAGATTAAGGTGAAAAACTATAAAATGTATGGGTCGATTAGTTGGGTCATGGGTCAGATCATGATCCATCAGTTGAGTTTCCAATCAGATCAAATCATCGTTTGATTCAATCCAAATGTGACCCATTGATAGGCAACTGAAAGAACCCTCCTTCCCCATCTATGTATGTAACACATGTATACTAACTACTGAGATCAAAACACAATGAGAAAAAGAGTAGAAAGAAACACTAAGAAGCTAGTCACCTCAGAGAAGTCTTGATCCGAAACAGTATCAATTGATATAGTCTCCTTCTTGTCTAAATTTAATACTTCCAGCATAACATCTGCTGAAATGCTGTCAATCTTATAAGGTACATCCACCTTACTCGTACCTGCAACATTGGATGTGAACTTTAGGAAATTAACAATCAAAGCACATATAAGTGGGCCACAAGAAAAGGAATTACCTACAACTTGGACAAGTCTGTACATATCATGCTGCAGATCACTACCCAATATTCTTATTCTAACAACTGACCCAACTACCTTGCCATGAAAATTTTCACTATCATCTAGAAGATTTACCATCAAGTCACGCCGCAGGTATATTAAATTCATATTGTAAACATTAACTGCAGCAAAATCATCCAATTTGTTCTGTAATGCCTGTGCTTCACCCTTGGTACGATTTCTACGTTTCTTATCTTTAGCTACCTTCAAAACATTGTCACCAGTCCAATCAGCATCATCATGTGCTGTCGTACGTTTAACCCAGGTCCTCGGCAAGTCCTCTTTTACAAAAAAATGACCTTCTAGAAGCTTTGACATTTGTATGTGACCAACACGTGGTCTTCCAAAGAGACTCATTAACCTTGAATCACATATGATCTGATTTTTCTTTTCTGCATCACGAAGATTATTTCTATTTATGTACTCCTTCATAAGTGCCTTGACATCAAGCCGAGATAATACAGATGTATTCCCATTCCTCATATGAGCAACAAAATCCAATAGCTCTTTGGTTGCCCAGTTATTGCACCCAACCACAATAGCACCTTCAATTTTGACATTTTTCGGTTTTTCCATATTTACAGTTTCTTTTCCAAGTAACTTGACCTGATCATCTATCTTTCTTCTTTTAGATTCATTTTCCTCTGAATTACCGACGGATGTTGGTGACGTCACACTCCTCAGATCACTGGCTCTATTATGTACATTGTTTAGTGGAAGAGGTGAAGATATAGTACTAGCTTCTTTCCAGGGGTTTTTAGCTTCTGTAAGCTCATTCAGGGTTAATGATAATTTTCCTTTTAAGTAGACCCAATATACCTTAAATAGATATTCCCAACTAAGTTTATCATCAAAATCCACTTGAACCTGTGAAGTACGAGATCATTCAAATATGCAATATGTAAAAGTACTCACGGCTACCAAACCTAAGACTCTAAGAGATGGACGCTTTATGAAGAATATAAATTACCACACCTATAACAATTATAAGAATTTTCATACCTTTCCATCCTCACCCTGACCATTATTCTCAATCAACATGATCATTTTGATGCATATAGTGCAAAAGCCTTTATCACCTCTAACACATACATAATCAGCCTTCTTAATGCAACCTCTGCACAATGAATATGTACAAGTATAGCACATATGATGTGCTGTCTTCTGGCATATACTACATATATGCCAACCTGAAATACATGCAGATTAGCAAGACATTAGTAGATTATGTAGCATTATAACCTACTCTATGTATATTTGAAATTAGTGGTTACATATTCAAACATATAATAGAGATCACATTCTAATAACGAAAATAGAATGTCAGGCTGTCTTAATATTAGTTAATAGTTATAATTCTCAACTGTAATTCTAAATATATATCAACTGGATTAATCCATTAGATTTTCATCGGAATACGTAAAATATACAGTTGCCATTGTAACAAAGTAAATCACCAAAGAGTATTCCTCACAGTTAAGTTGTTATTTTCTTGTTATCTATATAAGTATGATAAAAAACAAAGTTTAGTAAGTGAAGTTATATATAGTACATGCAATACCCTTGTTAGTT
The DNA here is from genome assembly GCA_963921325.1 of Logfia minima. Taxonomy (NCBI): domain Eukaryota; kingdom Viridiplantae; phylum Streptophyta; class Magnoliopsida; order Asterales; family Asteraceae; genus Logfia; species Logfia minima. The sequence goes on from OY992768.1 coordinate 11,435,036, forward strand.
GTTATCAGTGTAAACAGTACCGTTTTTTCAGATTCTCAGCTTCACGTGCATATATTGCTAGAAAAAATTTGTTAGCAAAGAGCTTTTCGAATCTAAAAAGAGTCAGTAAACCATAACTCTGTTTTGCTCATCACATCACTTCAGCAGTCTCCCTCTCATATCTTTAGAACAATAACCTTGCGTTCGGATGATGTCATAATTACATGCATATTACCATATATCTAATACATATAATTTAGGTTCTAGTCTTGCCAACATAAAACCAAATTAATGTACAAACACCATACTTAGCAGTTAGCATAGCTTCATTGAAATTGATCACAAGTAGGATACTCCCACATTAATAGACTAGTAGAGCCTTGGACATTTAATATATTCCAGAAGATCTTAAAACCTATACATTTCCATCAAGTATTTCATGTATCCAATACATGATGTTCTATAACCTATCAAGAAATGCTAAGCTATCACCTTGGGACATCTCAAACCTCGATAGGAACACTCTAAGCTCATTGAGCCTCGCATATAGTTGTCTTCTACAAATATTTTTCTAGACCTTAAGTACTCTAAGTTTACATAAAGATTAACTTTTGTGCACAGAAGAAAATTTTACTTGACCATTATCTCCAAAGTATCTTATCAAAGTAGTTTCCCACACCTCCTTAAAGGCTTAAAGTGACCATCCTTAATGCACGTGATTTGATTATAGTCCTTATCTTTCCTCTTGAAATATTAAAATGTAAACAACTCGGCCTCCCCTCCTCCCACCCCCTTCCCCCCCTTTGCGACTTCCTATGGCATAAAACACCATATGATTTATTGGTTTCCAATTGTTTATTGTTTGCCTAAAATGGTGTCCTTAGTGATGTACCTTAAAAAAATATACAACTACAAAAAAAATGAAAAAAAATAAATAAGAATTGAATTGAAACTTTTGATGATAAATAAAAAACGTGATAGGGTGATCTGGTGCTTAAAAAACTGAAGCCTCTTTGACAACTTGTAGATGGGTGGACACATGTACAACTTACGAAGTGTCTCCTATTTCACGCTAGATAGGCAAAGATAGCCAGCTTCTTTTTAATCTAAATTTCCTAACATATCATCGAAAATAAAAAAAATCCTAAACTTGCATGCATTTATATTTGAGTGTTTTGTCATAAGTTTAATACCCTAAACACCTTAAAATTACAAACTATCTACTCTTAGTTTTCTCCATGCACATTACATTTAACAGTGTCGAACGTGTTTCGTGTTACAGTCTCCTAGCACAGCTGCCTAGAGACCAAAACCCTAGCTAACTGGTTTGGCTTTTAAGTTGCTTCTTATATAAAAGCACATCATCCACATTCATACATTATCTTTTGCTCACTTCTTAGGGTCCAAACATCTTGTAGTTAAGAAGTGGATACTCATAGTTTTCACCTGCCTAGAGACAAAAACCCTAGCTTATTAAGAAGAGTGAGTATAAAGCTGATAAACTTCATTTTCTTGTTCTACAAGCTACAAAATAATTACAGAAAGTAAAAAATATATCACAGAAAAACATACCACATTCCCATTTAGCTGCGGATTCGAAAAAAGCTTCATCTCGTTTAATACAAGCTGGATGATACGCCTTTGGACAACCCCTATTCACAGAACATATAAGTCAAAAACTTACATATATCATCAATTACCAATAATATTCACTTCCTTAAACTAACGATCACATGCAATTCCATCAAATTCATCACTAATAACAAATCAAATACACATACCGATGATCGCATAGCACTAGACTACCACCGTCAAAACAAATAAAACAAACATCTTCCTCTTCTTCCGGCACCACCAGCACCGCTTCTTTATTCCTTTTAGCTGCCGGAGCTTTCGGTTTTGGGTTCGGGTTCAGATTCACTTGACCTCTAGGCGGCCGCCCTCGCTTTCTCTTCACCTCTTCCCTACCTAACCCCACCGTCACTCCTCCAACGCCGGCGACGGCAGTCTCAATCACATCGACCGGAGCACCGACCTTATTCAAACAATCGCCAATCGGTTGACTCGTATCAGAAATTTGACCGTCAGCTACCGAATTTTGACTCTCCGTCATTTCAGAATTAGAACAAAATTGAATCGGATTACTAGTTAGTTCATCATCGTCGTCATAATCATTATAATAATCAGTTAATTATAACCACAAACAACCACGGGTAAAAGAGGTCAACAAACCCTAGGTAGTTGTTGTTGAGTTGACCGGAAAGAAAGATGAATAACGCGCCGACTGAGGGGTGGTGAGTTGGGTGGGGTTTTACCTTTCGGCGACACGACTTAATAAATCAATGATACAATATTTATTATTATTAAATAAATAAAATATAATCTAACAATAATAATTAAGTAACACGAAACAGAGAGAGAAAGTGAAAGCGTTGAACGCGGCCCCTGTCGATTCCTTCTTATGCTTGCCAACACGTGATCTGTTTTTCATTTCTTTCTTTTTATCTCTTTCTTTTCTAACAACACAACCCCTTATATTATTATATTATTTACATATTTAGACCTTTATGTTTCCAAATTTCTACTAAATAATACGCTGTATACCTTTAACATTCCTTTTATAATCAAATAATATTCATTCATGTGGCTATCGATGAAGTTAAGGTAAGATGAATTTTGTTGCTGTTATTTAACCACAATCCTCTCATTTTCTCTCCAATTGCTTTCGCTAAACTATGCATGGTCCTAACTTGCAATTGCTGTGTCCTTTTGATTGAAACCATGACCTAACTTCATATATATTTGCTATACTAGTCCCCTTCTTTAACCACTTCACCATATATACATAAAGACTTTTTGTAAGATTCATCCGAGTAACAACAATGTGCCATTTTCATTTATTGCATAATTAAATTGTGTACACCTTATTTCTACCTTGTAGGCAATTATTTATTATTGTCACCTCATGGGTCGTATCATAATTTAATTGCCATACAAGCAACATATATGATGATGTTTCTTATCACATATCGTGTACTTTCGCCTCTATTAAGAACATTCAAAATGACACTCTAGTAAAGATGTAACGTCAACATCCAAATTAGAAGAGGTTGTTCTAATTTGCTTATGTCAATAATTGTTTATGACTTTCTCTTTTGTCATCTTATTAGCCTACATTTTAGGTTCTTTTTTTCCTTATGAACTATAATCATGTTGATTAAGAATATCACTATCAATATCACAATCCTCGATTAGGATAATACAAAGTATGTCATCAACTGAAACTATTGTGACGAATGACGACTTGTCCTTGTGACCAAACCAATAATGAAAGCAACCCAACTATTGTTAAACCTAAATTCTAAAGCATCAAATACCAAATAGCATATTATGAAACATATAGGCCTCAAGGAACTAGACAGTGATAGAAATGCAGATTAGAGGGAATCGGAGAACCTGTAAAATAACACTAAATATTCATCAAAAAATATTTATTTACAGGTCTTATTCTTCAATTATTAATAAACTAATATTCATTAATAAATCTTAAGTGTAATTTATGACGGTTATAAAGTTGTCTATAAATTTGTGATTTTATTATGCATATATATACTCAACATTTAAATAACAACAATCATGCATTGGTAGGTATATTACATTTCATAAAGTTCTCTTTGGGATGTACAACATATTTTTGTCCATCATCATGAACTCACCTTATAAGTCATTCTAAGGATATTTAACTTCACATTAAATTTTCATGATCAAAACAATCACATATTGGAATGGATCGTTGTGATCAAAATGAGCATCTTAATAAGCATTAAGATATGTATGTGTCGCTAATTATTCGACACCATACAACGATAATAATTGCATCATACTAATCATGGGAGCAATTGAACAGTCACAAAGTCAAAATTGAAAATGAGGGTTGACAAGAAAAAAAAGGAAAGAAGAAGAAAAGAAGGTGCAAACGTGGCTAGTTGGTGTGATCTGCTCTATTCTAATTTCAGTATCTTATTGTACCTTTTTAGTCTATGAGTGACCAAATTAGATTTGAATGTCATGTTCACACCTCTTTTGATTAAACATTCTTTTGTTTTATATACATATGTACTTATATGAAACGAAGAAAGTTAAAATGATTGTGTGTCACGTTTCCTTTAGACAAAGTCACACATTAATGTATAAGCACATAATACAAGTACTCTAAATAATATATGATAACTTTTATAAAATATATAGTTTTTATATTATCACTGGAACTAAGAGATATATCATAGGAAATCGATCGATATAAGTAGTGATGTCAACTATAAAGAAGAGCAATGTGATATTTTACTGTTCAATAGTGCAATCTTTGTACATTTCTAAACTATATATGTTTTAAAAGTAGACATTTGGAGGCGTTTGGTTCGGATTTTATGGGATTTGTATTTCAAATCCTATGAAACGCCATGTTTGTTTGAGGGATTTCAAATGTAAATGAAAATTTGAACTTAAATCCCATAAAAGAGAGATCTTAAAATCCTTTGAATGTGAGGGATTTAAAAATCCGCAACGCATGAACGTTTCATAGACAAAAATACCTTCCCATTTAGAAGCACTTATTCCTACTTTCCATATTTCTTTGTTAACACCCCCATCTCTTTCCGGCCACACCAAACAAAATAGCTAGCACAATCTTTGGCGACATCCAAAATCACCCTACAAATTATGTACTTATAATAAGATTCTCTGGTTTTATTGTTAAGACTCAATTTTCATTTTCAATCAATATCAATCAAGGGTAATTTTGTCAGAAATGATGAAATTCTTTCAAAATCTGTTGAATCAAAATGTCAACCAAACACACAATTGGATTTCAGATCGTAGAAATTTATATCCTTCATGACTTTAAATCTCGAGATTTCAAATTTCCAAACCAAACGCAATTGTAAGACGGTAAAAATGGTCACCGGGAATGCTCTTAGATATAAAATGCGAATAAGTAGGTATACTTTTAAGCATTCTGCCCTGTATGTAATTTATATTAGTTTTCTATTTGTCGAATTTAATTTTATAATGTAACTTATAAATTTTTGATGGTCTGCTTTACCAAAAATAATGAGATAGTATTTGTGTAGACTTTTCAAACCTTATTTTTGGATATCATTTAGACATGTATTGTAGTTTATATTAAAGGGTGGTAAACATAATAATCCGTTAGTTATGTAGTAGTTACGCTTAAAGTTTAATCGGTTGCTAGTGATTGCCTTTTTGTGTGAGACACTTGATGAGCGTTGATGGTATGAAAGTTTTGACTTCTTTAGATCTTAGCAATATAATTTCTTAGTCGATGTTGACGAGTATATTTTTATATATTTATTACTCATTTTTCGTTTCATGGAATTTTTTTAGCGTGTTGGCTCAGAATTAAAAAATGCATTCCTTTTATTTTAATTTAATGTCTTTCGATTTTGATGTTGTATATTCTCCATCATTGAACGTGTTTTCAGCTTTCTTAATTATACAAGTGGTTTATAACCGAACGAAAAACTAATGACGTGAAAAGATGATATCAAATCCAACACTATGGGATACTAAGCCAACTTTTAATTGTTACGTTTCACGTTGTGATAAAATTACTATTTAGACCAAATATGATATACTCATATTATACAGTACTTTTTTTAGATACTGTAATAATTACTAATCTCTACTCTATATTAATAAAAAGCAACTTATTCTACTCCTAGTCAAACTCTTTATTAACCAATCAAATCTTCTTATTTTACTTATAATTATACTAACCAATCAACTTAAGGAGATAACTTAGATACATGTCCATATTACTGGCTGCATAAATATCGATATAACACAATATTTTATTTTTTTGACAAAACAATTAAATTTATTTTTAGATATTGTTGTATGAATAAGAATGATTGTCTTTTTAAAAATAATGTAGTCTTTAAAACAACGAGAACTACTAATATGTGACTATGTTTATGACGACATGATCATTTTAGCTAGAGCTTGATAGATATTAGTTGTTTTTCATGATCACTCGTCCGCTCTCGCTTGCTTGTTATCACACGATAAAGATAAATGAAATAATAAAAGAATATCTTACACATATAAATATTAAATTTTTTGAGATAAGAATGAAGTATTTTTCATGGAAATGGTGCGATTTAATGATGTTCGTGTATCTAAAATAACTAAATGAATATGTAGCTAAGTTGTCATCTCAATTTAATTAATTTTCATACAAATTATAAGTATCTTATCTCTTTTTTATCTATATCTATATATATATATACTATTAATAAAGCATCTTCAATGTTGAGTATTAAATTCTTAGATGAAAATTAAAATTATTTATTTATCCCTCTTAAGCTCATAAGTTCACTTAGGAAAGTTTTTATTCCAAATATAATTCCTTACACACTTATTAGTGTCATAACAAAATTATTTTAACAGATTAAAATATTATCTTTAAAGTAAGGAGAACGAAAATGTTATATATCACTATTCAAAGATGACATATGAACAAATTACACGCAACAAATACAGATTAATTGATACTACCGTCACATTGCGCTGAAAACATGTTAGTTTTATATAATAATAATAATAATAATAATAATTATTATTATTATTATTATTATTATGTCTATAATGAATTATTATTTTTTTCTAATTTTACAAATCAAAATCAATAGCAAGAGAGATTTACTATGCTTCTCTTTCATTCTTTGCTTCATGTTTATCATATTGTGTCTTCCATCGATAAATAGTCAATATCTATTGTCACTTAATATTACACAATATAATATAAGGTGTATATAATACAAAAACAAATATTGATATTTAATCGATATTGAGGATGTACTGAATATAAGTTTGTACTAATATACTTACACATGTTTAAAAACTAGTATGTTAATTATCATATCTAACGACCAAACAACCAATCAACAAAACCAAACCTAATTTTGTACCAGGGTGGTACTATGTAGTATGAATATCTAAAACGTGAAAAGTATCACCAAATCTAGAACGTAAAATATTTGTGTTGTTAACAAAGCTCCACTCAAATGTACACTCCAAAAATAGAAAGAGATGCAGTATAAGTGTTCCTTTATTCCATCTTCACCAAAAACAAACGAGCAACAATCAAATGATTCAATTAGTTTACCCATAATGATTTTTGTATTAAATTACAGAGTACATGAAAAGGATTTAGCATACAGGGTCGCCATAAATTAAAAAAAAAAAAAAAAAAATGGACCATGAAGGTGCATTGTCTCGGGTCGACTATATTTTATTAGCAAAAATACATCAAAACAACAAAATACCACATAATGTCAACATCAACAAACTTCAAGGGGAATAAGTGTAACTTTCGCTTCAGATAAAACTTCCTTCAATCAAACGGACAGTTATCATTGCATAGGGTACAAGCCCTATATCACACATACGTCACGGATACGATCTATTGCTGCCAACTGAACCAATTAAGCATCCTTTGGAGTCGGATAACCGATTACCGCGAACAATAACTTCTAGGGTTTCGAAAATTGGAATCGTTACTGATATCATTAATTGCTGTTCATATTATTCAATTAGTATGTTGCAGAGACCACGTAGAAGGTGTGAGGGCACGGCGATGGGCGTAATCGGTCTCGATCTTCGTCCCGGACTCGGAATCGGTCCTTTTTCTCTCGGTAAATATTATTATTGTTTTTGATTGAATTGTTTGTTATTAGTTGGAATATTTGTGTGATGATGTGTCTTGTGAGTGAATTGTGATCTATGAGGTTTATTTATTTCATTTGGTATGAAATCTTATATTTAGATTTTGTTAGATATAGTTAATAGTTGTATTAAATGAAATATTGTATGGCTTACTGAATTTAATTTGGATTTAGCTTACGTTCGGATTTAATTGATGTTAATTTTGTTAGTTTGAACTCTGAAGTTGATAATGATGATCAAGTGAAGAAAGGGGGTTCTGGTTGAAGTTTAAATTGGTTTAGAATCTTAGATGGTGATTGATGATATTGTGTTTCAGGAATGCCTATATGTGAAGCGTTTGCACAGATAGAGCAACAACCGAATATCTATGATGTTGTTCATGTCAAGTACTTTGATGAGGTTTGTGATGGATTAAGTAGTTTGGAATGTTTACATTTATTCGTTTTCACTTATATATGTTGATTCACCAAATTTTCTTCAAGCTTCAAATGTATTAGCTAATCTTACCAACCTTGATTTATATCTAACAGAATGTTGCAATGTATGTTCTATATAGGATCCATTAAAGCTGGATGTTGTTATAAGCTTCCCAGATCATGGTTTTCATATTCGTTTTGATCCATGGTCTCAGGTACTCGATTGACCCTTATCTTGAAGTATATAATTTCTGTAAATAGCTCAATTCTGTAGTATTGTTTTTGTATGTTTTTTTGACTGCTGCAAGTTACTTTTGGTTGGCTTATAATGCGAATTCAATTTCTTCATACCCTGTCCAGAACATTCCACTCTGCAAAAGTAATGTTTTAGACGATATTTGGTAGGAGTACGGGCATCGAGTTATATTCTGCTGTTGCTAGAGTAAGACTTAATATAATCAATTCATAGGTAATAACAGTTGAAATAAGATAAGTTAGCTCATTAATGGCTTTTTGGACGTGTTCGTTCAAAGTGAATATGGCAATATTGCCAACTTGAAAATTTTTGGTGTTTAAATCTAGGGATACTTATGTGATTATACATTTATTCCCATGTTCTTCTCTTACAGCATCTTCTTACTTCTTTAAGTCCGATTATCTTGACTCTAAATAAATAGAAAATCAAAATCATAATCAGTTTCTACCTAACTATCAAACTGGTAACTTTGACCTGGAGTGCAATTTTAAGTGCACATCCTACCACCCCATAAATTAGATTGTAGAATTGTGAAGCTACCTAGTGTTTCAGAATTTTTCTTATCATATGTGCTGAATGATTGATTACTTTTTCTAGTTTTTCAAAAGTTACTATGCATTTGAATTTACTAGTTAACATGCAGTTCTCTACCTCTACTTTTGCTATATGTGTTCTTTGTCTATACTATTACATCTGGAACTTCACTAAGTGATTTTCTTGTTGTCTCAGAGGCTTCGTCTTATTGAAATCTTTGATGTAAAACGCCTTCAAATGCGCTATGCAACATCACTTATTGGGTAGGAGTGATATACTGAATCATTTTCTAGCGTTTATGACTTCTGATCTAATCGGATTTGAATAATACTTGCCTTCTTTTTTATTTTCAGAGGTCCGTCAACTCCAGCTACTTTTGTAGCCGTTTATGCTGTTTTTGGGCCAACATTTCCTGGAATATATGACAAAGAAAGAGGCGTTTACACTCTCTTCTACCCGGTATTATTTAGTTGACAGTCATATGTAGAGGTAGCAAGATGTGCGGGTAGAGTGGGTTGGACAATGTGTCAAAATGGGGCTGGGGTTTACCTGAATCAATATATTTTTTTCTTTCTTTTACATCTGATTACAACAAGAACAACAACAATACCCAATCCCGCATATGAGGGGTATGGGAGAGGTAAGACGTAGACAATCATTCCTTTACCCGCGGGTAAAGAGACTGCTTCCAGGAGGACCTCCGGCCAGCATGAATGAATATGTATGAGAGCAAATAAATAAATATAAGTAAATAAATATCGGTACATGTATTCATTATACTAAGCTAAAAAGAAAAAAGAAGATGCAGGATGCGTAACTATAATACAGATATAGGTATAATTTATGATGTATATAAAAATATAAATATAGTATCTATTTGATATAAAATAGATATAAATTTTAATAAGTATATAAAAACATAAATACTGCTGGGACTGTATACCTAGGTATCTATTTGATCCCTTAAACCTAAACGAGTACCTGAAAAAAATTAGTGTGTTTATCATGCTTTTAATAAGTATAAATCTGATTTGTGCTTTTAATAATTAGTGCGTTTATCATTATTTCTAAAATTATATTTTTTCAACCTAAATTAATGTATTAGAAATACACTTTGGGGACTCTCAGCCTGTTCAACCTTTTTTTTTTCTTGTACCTATGTTAGTTGTTTCATCCATTGGAGGTAAAACAAAACCTGAATCGACCCATTTAAATGTAAGTTGGTCGAAATTGCCACCTCTAGTCATATGAGATGTTCTCTGTACCCAACCTTCTATTTCATATCACCTTCAGTTTTCTGAACACTCTGGCTGGCTTTTCTTTGCAGGGATTATCATTTGCTTTTCCCATTCCCTCTCAGTATACAGATTGTTGCCATAATGGAGAAGGTTTCAGATATATATTGATTAAATATATAAGATACATCTTGATTTAATTTCCCAATACCTTATAATAATTTTTTCTAATTTATAATTGTGAAAGCTGAGTTGCCCTTGGAGTTTCCGGATGGCACGACTCCAGTAACTTGCCGTGTATGCATATACGACAGTTCAACAGATAGTAAAGTTGGTGTAGGATCATTGATGAACAAGGCTTCTGCTCCTCCACTACCTGCTGGTAGCCTCTACATGGAAGAAGTCCACGTTAAGGTTCGCTTGTTAAAAACTAGAGCATTTACACCTTAACCTTCTCTTGATTTGAATTACACTTCTGATGCAGCCAGTATGAAATTAATTGTCCAAAAATGATTATCCGATCCCTAAATAATCAGATTATTAGAATTGGAATCTGTTTATAAAAGCATTAGAAACTGATTATTGCAACTTTTTTTTAATCATAAAATCAGTTTCAAAACGCAAATTCTAGCACTTCTTTAATTTTGATTTGATTCCCTCTTATTATTGGTTTATGTGCAATGGTGTAAATAACTCTAGGTCAGTAGGTGGTTATTTAAATGTTTGTATGTGATTGTGCTCACTGTTCTCATCTTCCAGCTAGGGAAAGAGTTATGGTTTACCGTTGGTGGACAACACATCCCTTTTGGTGCTTCTCCACAGGTAATGATGGCGGAAGCTGTTCATGTGGATGTCTGCCTGTGATTTGAGTTTCCATTCTGGTTTTTATTCGTTTTGAATATATTTGCTAGATGTGGCAAAATGGGTGGGTTGGGTCATGGACGGAAAGGCTAAGCTTGTGGTATGGGTCTAAACATGGGCAAAATGGGTGGTATGGGATGACTGTGAAACATTTTAGTCCAAAATTCTCGTATGATTATTTATAAACGTTTTGCGCATCAATTATGAGTACATAAGTAGGATTAGTTAATAATAATTTTGTTTAGAATTAAATGATTAAGGAGGTTTTATGCATTAGAAATACACTTTCGTTTGACTAGCAACTCGATTGATCCATTTTGTTTCTGGCTAGTTATTATGATTTTACTCATTTGATCCCTTAGAAATAAAACTTATTCTGAATCGAGCCATTTATAAGACAGATGCTTGAAGTTGGCATCTTTAATGTTTGCTGATGTATATCAATGTTGTCTTGCTGTTTCTTTCATCATCCAGACATGTGTTTCCAGAAATTCACTGATGTCTTCGCTATATTATGGTGGTAGTTATGATGGTAGAAATCCATTTTAATAGAACACTGTGTGTGTGTATTAATATCTAAATTCTGGATACTAAAGCTAATTAATATGTTTTCAATTCGTAAGATAAGAGTCCAAACGCATCCTGTTTTGTTTCCAGTTCTCTTTTTTAGCACAACCTGTTGAGCTTCTAGTGTCTGCTTCTTTCTTAATGAATATTTTATCGTATTACATGCAGGATGTGTGGACAGAATTAGGCCGACCCGATGGAATTCATCAAAAGCAGGTTCTCTCGAGTTATGTTTGAAATAATGAATGATGTTGTGGATTACCTTTGTATAAACTAATGTAAACAATGCGATGCTGCAGGTAGACCAAATGGTGATTCACTCTGCTTCAGACCCACGACCAAAAACAACTCTGTGTGGCGATTACTTCTATAACTACTTTGCTCGTGGCTTTGACATACTATTTGATGGACAGGTAATTACTTCATTTGTTGTTGGCATTTCCATTGGTGCTAGTTGAGGTTGTCATGTGAATATATTGATGCGAATTTTTCAGACTCATAAGATCAAGAAGTTTGTATTACATACAAACTATCCAGGGCATGCAGACTTCAACTCATACATTAAGTGCAATTTTGTTATCCATCCCACAGATTGTAAGTAATTTCATTAGTCATTACAGAAGGCCTCTGTTAGATTTAGTTCTTCATGAATTGATATTATTTTTTGTTTTTAACCTGTAGTTGATGGTGAATTTCATCAAGACATAAATTCCTCAAAAAGTAGGATTACACCTGGCACGAAGTGGGACAAAGTCAAGGTTAGTATAATTTGCTACCACTTGAAGCTTACGAGTTATCTATAAAATATGTAGTATGTAATATGTTGTACTAAGTAGAATAGCATTGATTGCATAACGATAAACAGTTCGGATTTGGTATTTTATTGATATATAGGAAATTCTGGGAGATTGTGGACGAGCTGCTATTCAAACACAAGGCTCTACAAGCAACCCCTTTGGCTCCACCTTTGTATATGGATACCCAAATGTTGCTTTTGAGGTAATCTTCTGATTCAAATAGTCTTATATGTGAAAATGGTTTAATGAAGGTGACTAAGATTGCTGAACTTTATCTTGTGATTGGTTGCATAATTGCATACTGTCTCTTTTCTTTTTCTTCATCTTGTTATATTCCTTCTTTTTCTAATTCTTGAATGCTCCTATCAAAATGTTATCCAATTCATTCACTGAATATAATTGCTCATAAGGTTTCTGTTGCTATGAGTAGGTCATGAAGAACGGCTATATTGCTACGGTGACTCTTTTTCAGACATCTTAAGCTGTGTATGGTACACCACACAATTACTTTATTATGGTTTATGCTGTTTAGCACTAAAGTATTCACTTTAGTAAAATGAAACCTTATGTATTACCCATGCAACTGAAAGAAAACCTTCATTGTCTTGCAGAATGCTATCGGCTTTGTACAGTTATAAGTTGCAGCAACTTCCACTTTGATCATCAATCTCTTCAACCACCTCAAGAAAAAACAAACAGCTTATTACATTGTAAAGGTGAAATTTGTACAGAATTTACTTAGAGATTAACATTTTATCGCATCTTTGCGTGATTTCCCACACTCCTAAAAGAAATGGAGAAAAGGAAAGACAAGCAAGAAAGTGAATGATTGTAAAGGGTGTTTTCTGCACCAACTTTGTTGCTTGGTGTAACAATGATTATGTTAATGAAACGAAATTGCTTTGACTTGTAATAATTTCAGAAAATTAACTGATGAAATCTGACTGTAGCATAATCAACTCATTGATCTACTTCATCTCACTCAAGCCAAATCTTAGCTACCTCACTGTATGCAGCTTTAAAACTTTATCGGGAGCCGCTAACTCTGTTTTAGGACCAATATAGTAGATTGCTCCCAATGAAACACAATACAAGAGATACATCGAAGTGTATCTTGACACCCTCTCAAATCTAAATCTAACTTTTGAAACGAGAGGTGGATACATCACAAATGTAGTGTAAAATACAATGGAAAGCGTTGAAGTGAGGCTCTCTATGATCATATATCAAGTAATATGAAGCACTGGGTAAACTAAACTATGATAGAGTGATCGATCTTCCACCGGATTTTTGAAAGCTCAACTTTTGAGTTTGTGTCAACTGTGTAGTTGAAATTGTAGCAGTTACTATATAAACGGTTGAACGGTAAAGATTTTCACTGTTCATGTTATCCGGGAAGGGCGAGTATTTTTACTCAGATGTATGCAGTCTAACCGGGGTATCCCCGTGACCTGTTTCTAAACTTTTTTTTGGCCACTTCAAGATGTGTAGCTAGTGAAGTTTGAACATGAGACTTCTTGTGAGAATATTACGATGCCAACTACTAGGCCATTTGATGATGATAGGCCATTTGGTGATGGTTGGAGCATTTACTATATAATGCATGGCAAAGCAGAGTCAAAATCAACAATGTTTTCGTATCACAAAAATAAAGAAAGAAACAGCTACTGTTTCAGTAAAATGTGCCGAAAAACAAAGTTAAGGTAAAAAGATAAAAAATAAATTCCGTTGCCGGGACTTGAACCCGGGTCTCTCGGGTGAGAGCCGAGTATCCTAACCAACTAGACTACAACGGATTTGTTTACTACTGTGATATATATAAGTGAAAAAAATGAGTGCATCTAGTATAAATTAATTGCTTTTATTTTAAATAATTTATTTCGTTTTGAGGTACTATTTTGGTATTAGAAAATGATCGATAACCTGCCTGGTTGGTCCTTAAATCTAAGTATTTTCTTCAAGTATACTCATTTGGTCTTTATCGTGGAAAGGAAGAGATGAAGTACATGAGTCCATGTCCACATATTATCCTCGTCACCATTCACGTTCAAAAAATGTGTGTTTCTTCTTTTGCCCACAATTTTCACATTTAACTTCCAACAACTATCATCATTTTTATTTTTCGATTCTAATATTTTCTTCATGTCTAGTTATTTGTTAAGTGTTGATGAGATTGTTCATAACACATTAGTACTTCTCAACGTTTCGATCATAACCATTCTGGTATCCAACACGATAAAGCTTGTTATACTCTAATCAATCAGGTTGTCGTAATTTCAATGTAATCGTCTTTCACCAAAAGAAGAAAAGAAAAAAGAGTATAATTGATCTTTATTACTATTACTATTGGTTATCTGTAATTGGCCTCTGTGAGTGGGAATTTTTCTCTTGTCTTGGTTATCTGTAATTGGCAAGAGTTTTTTTCATCTTTTTTGCAGTCCTCGCAGTTAAAGCCTCGAGAAGCAACTACATTGTATAGCTTTGTTTATTTCTAATTTTGTATTTGTTCACTTTGATCTTCTAGTGCCTTACTAGTAGCTAATTTTTAATATAGTTCTGCCGTTAAAAATTTTTGATCTTTATTACATGTAGAGTGAGCTTTGCTAGGATCACATACAGCTTTTGAAGTGAATATGCTACATACCATAATATTTTAGAAAAATGAGTATTACTATTGGTTAACTATAGATTACAGTCGAGAGGTTTCCACTATAAAACAATTGCAAGATGGTTAAATCACAACCTCAGAACTACAGGTGGTGGGTCCAGCATTATTTTACAAAAAAAGTTCATGATTTTTGGTTTTCTTTTTTAGGGCACATATAAGTTTAACAAATAACAACCGTTAACAAATAATCATCCCCAAAACCCTGATATTCACACAGGAAAATTTCGTCCCCTCATCACATATCATCTCTAAGTTTGCTAAATTCCAACTGCCATGTCATGAAAGTTATCAATCCACGTGTCATTCTCTAATATGCCAACCCATTATAGCCTTAAAAAATACATCTTTTCTTACCTCAAATTATACTATAAATTTAGTGAGCCCAAACATAATGAGTGGTGTTAAATTCAAAGAGATATAGAAAGAGAGCTCTAAAGCTTCTTTCTTTCTTTACATTTATACGTTCTATTTATATAATATACTTTTCTTTATACAAAAAATTAAAAATGGCCTCAACTTTTCTGTTCCAGTCATCCCCAGCCATTCTTGATAAGTCAGACTGGGTCAAGGGTCAGATCCTTCGCCAGCCATCGGTCTCCGTGGTCAGGTTCAGCCCTGGTGCACTAACCGTCCGTGCTTCATATGCTGATGAACTTGTTAAAACCGCGGTATGTGTTTTCTATCTCTCGTTCAAACTTAAAATCATACCAAAAGGAAGTAGTACATAATACATCATAACCAGTGAATTTATTTTTGAAATGTAGAAAACTGTAGCATCACCTGGCCGAGGAATCCTAGCCATGGATGAGTCAAACGCTACGTGTGGAAAGCGGTTAGCTTCTATTGGTCTTGAGAACACCGAGGCCAACCGCCAGGCATACCGTACTCTGCTTGTCACCCCTCCCGGTCTTGGAAACTACATTTCCGGTGCTATCCTCTTCGAAGAAACCTTGTACCAATCAACCGTTGATGGCAAAAAGATTGTCGATATCCTAGTTGAACAAGGGATCGTCCCCGGTATCAAGGTTGACAAGGTAATATATCTCAAATTCCAGCCTTCAACACCTTAGAAAACAAATGCCTCGATGGCTTATTTACGTATGTTTGTGATTTTCACAGGGTCTAGTTCCATTGGCTGGATCAAACGACGAGTCATGGTGCCAAGGTCTAGATGGCCTTGCTTCACGCTCTGCAGCTTACTACCAACAGGGTGCTCGTTTTGCTAAATGGTAAGTCAAAGCTCTTGTTTTTTACTTGGTGGATACTTAAACTACCAAACTTGCTAACCTACTTAGTTGATCATGCAGGCGTACAGTTGTAAGCATTCCAAATGGGCCATCTGCACTTGCAGTCAAGGAAGCAGCATGGGGTTTGGCTCGTTACGCTGCCATTTCTCAGGTATACAACTTACTCATACTCTAAGACAGTTATCTAGAAGTCAGAATCTAGGTGGTTCGCGTCAACTGGGTGACAGGTTAAGATGGTTTGAGTTCTTACTTGTAAATTTTGAAACAGTTCAACGTGACTAAGGGTCTGATTGGTTGGCTCGCAAACACTTTTATGTCCCTTTTTATGGATTTTGTAGGTAATGGATATAGGTACAAAAACTGTGATTTTAATCTTTCTGAACTTTTTCTTTAAGAGGTTATAAGCAATTAAAAACACGTTAGGTCACTTTCAATCCGTCCAACCTATTTCATGCATTCCATTTTTAGCACACTTTCTAGAACAATATTGAACCGGTGGAGGTAAAATATAACCTGAATCAACCCATATCTAGATAAATGTGTCGAAATTGTCATTCCTAGTATAGATGTGGTTTGTGACATTTAAAGCTTGATTTTTTAGGACAACGGGTTGGTCCCGATTGTTGAGCCAGAAATTTTGTTGGATGGTGAACATGGAATTGACACAACATTTGAGGTGGCAAAGAAGGTTTGGGCTGAGGTGTTCTTTTACCTTGCTGAAAACAACGTTTTGTTCGAAGGCATCCTTTTGAAGCCAAGCATGGTTACCCCTGGTGCTGACTGCAAGGAACGAGCTACACCTCAAAAAGTCGCTGATTACACTCTCACGCTCCTCAAACAAAGAATCCCACCTGCAGTTCCAGGAATCATGGCAAGTTCACCAACAAATTGTTGAATCAGTGTTATGCATATATAACAAGTTTAAACTAGAAATAACTAACGAATGAATGAATACCTGTAATGCAGTTTTTGTCAGGAGGGCAATCTGAGGTGGAGGCTACACTCAACTTGAACGCAATGAACCAAACCCCTAACCCGTGGCACGTATCGTTCTCATATGCACGTGCACTTCAAAACACATGCCTCAAAACATGGGGAGGAAGACCCGAGAATGTGAAGGCTGCTCAGGATGCTCTACTCCTCAGGGCTAGCGCCAATTCTCTTGCCCAGCTCGGGAAATACACCGGTGAGGGTGAGTCCGAGGAGGCCAAAAAGGGAATGTTCGTTAAGGGCTACGTCTACTAAGTGGGTCCAAATTCACAGGAAAACAGATAAATGTGTACCATCATTATCTAAAGAAAATGGAGAGTGCTCTTTTGTCCATAGCATGTACTTATAGAAATTTTATAAGTGTTTGATGTGGGATGGATTCCAATATCTAGTAATTTTCAAGAGATATCGATAAAATGATTTTTGTATGATGTCTCATTGTCTCAAGAACAATAATGTTATAGTGACTTGTATGTCATAGATTGTACCTTCCGTTATTTGACGAATGGTGTGGGCATGGATCATACTATCATATATTATAGAGTTGTGAAAAAGAAGTTGGTCTAAGGGGCTGTGTTCTTGGTTCTGAATCGACTAATTTAGAGGCTCCTTCTCAATTCGGTCAAAGTCTAAGAAGTTCGAAAAATAAAACTAGGAGCCTCTGTTTCAGTCATAATTCGTTCAACATTAAATCATACTGAAGGTCAAAACTGTACTTATCTGTTTAAAGACTGTCCATAAAGAAAAATATATCAAACAATCATATTTTCTTCATAACCAAAATCCAGATTGACATTTAAATCAAACTGGATATTGATAAATTCAACACAAAATGATATTTGTTTTATCAAACAGGCCCACCCATACTGTTTTAACCTTAACCATATGAGTGATCTTAAAGCTTGGTGGCTTTGCAAGATGTACAATAGGATATATACTCATACTATAACTAAAAGTTGGTATAGACCAATACAACTCAACAAGTCAACAGTATGTAAAAAAAAAAGGCGTGGAAGATAGTGCTCTTATTAAAAGGTTTGGAACTTACACATGGGATATCTCCTTGAGATTAGGGCACATGGTACAGCTCATATCAATCCGATAGATCACATGATAACAACTACACATACATTACTTCATATTTAAATCGAACCATTACCAGTAGTATGGCATTGAGACAGCCACAAGTCTATTTGTTCTATAATCTGCTGCCTCACTTTATTGACCGCATCAGGGTTACTACAATTTTTTGAATTTCCTGCATTGCAATATATATTCTCAACTTCATTAACATTGTTTCAGGGACAGCAATATCAAAGTTATATTATCGAATTATAAAAAGTAACAATTGTCCTCCAAACTAACCTTCGGGAACTAAAGGAGACTGGGGGCATCCTCTAAGATCACTTCCATGGCCACAATTTAGACAATTGACTATGTATGATGGCACTAAAAAAGATAAATAAAACATATGAGGTCTGGTTTTTTGGTAGGAAAGAGTAAAGAAAACAATTAAAGATAACAAGGACTTACTATTTGGAGACGAGACTTGTTTGGATGCATGTCGCCATGGATCTTGTGATCCATTTGTAAAAACTATCTTTGAACCTGCGTGCAGACATTTCAGTTAGTGACTTGGCCAAGAAGCATATTTTATGAAAGAATGTAGATATGTATATATTTACTATGTTAATACCTGCAATGTCAGTGCCCCCATAGTACAGATTTGTGGAATTAACAACTGGATAGATAGTGTCTCCAAAAACATTTTTGCATAAATCCAAGTGGTACCTGTTACATACCAAAATCAGATTTTTGAACAAACCACAAGTCAACTTTCGAAGAATCTGAAGTCAAGTTGTATGTACATGCCTTAAGTCGATCTTTGAAGAGCGTATACTATCATTAGCAGGTGCCACTTGGAAATATGCAACTTCAGTACACACTTGGAACCACCATAACCGGTCCCCAGTACTAGTGTTTTTCAGGTACTCTTGAGTATATGACTCGATGTTAACTCCAAAGCTAGCGACATAATATTCGTTCACATATGTTGCATAAGCATCCTGTACCAAAATTGCTTAAATGAAAAAGAACTCAATATGGCTTAATGTGTCACAAAAG
Organism: Logfia minima; assembly: GCA_963921325.1. NCBI lineage: Eukaryota > Viridiplantae > Streptophyta > Magnoliopsida > Asterales > Asteraceae > Logfia > Logfia minima. The sequence continues at coordinate 11,454,456 of OY992768.1, forward strand.
TAAATAAATATTCACCACTAGATCCTCTCCGGCCTTCTTAGCGTTGGTCAGTGGGGTGCAAAGTTTATCTGGATTTCCATATTGAATCTGCAAAAAATCAAATATACAAGTTTTGTTGAAACAAAATGCATAAACAACCAAAACGAACTGATTAAATATAATAAACTTACGGCTGTAGCTGCAGCATCTGCCAGATAATACATGAAGTCACCATCAACTTTTAGCTGAAATCATATATTATCAGATCAAAAAGAAATTCACGCATCTAAGCAAAATTTTAAAAGAAGGAAACTATCGAAGCTATACCGCGGCAGCACCAAATTTAGTCTTAATTGCTTCACCATTTGAATCGAGCTGCTTTTCAACTAGTTGAGTAACTTCTTGTAAAATAGCTTTACATTCTGGCCCTGTCGATTCACCAATCTGTCACATTGAATATAATCACAAAACGATGGAACAAAAAAATATGAAATTAAAATAACGACAAAAAGATTTTTATTCACCTGTTGATCATATTGATAGAAGTCAAGAATAGCATGAACTACACCAGAACTTGCAAGACTTCCACATGTTAAATGAGGGAATTTCAGACGAAACCATGCACTAAGAGCTCCAGCATACGAGATACCAAAAACGAACCATGGGTTCTCAACCTTTTCTCTATTGAGCTTCAAATTTAAAGATTCCTACAGCATCATTAAAGATAATATAAATTACAACACAAAAAATTAATTTTCAAATGTTGTCCATTTTACTAAAGAAATTATCTTTCGAGTCAGATGGCCACAAATTACCTGATAATATTGACGGAAAGCAGCCAAGTCAAAGAGTGCCTGCTTAGATGAAAGAAATTTTAGATTTTCCGTAGTAAAAGATTCGACCGGTGAACTTTGTCCATAGTAGCGATGCTCGAGAGTAACAATAGCAGCTCCAAACTTTTTCGCCAAAACCTGCAGGAAATTAAAGACTTTCACTCATCTTAATTTATTTTTTCCTTTTTCTTTCTAATTTGAATACATCTTTTGTTTAATCCAACTGCATATTGCTTTTTCACGCGCTATAGTCTCAAACGTAAATGATTGGTACATACAGTGATATAGTCATTAGATATCCCCCCACATGCAGCTTCACCGCATATTACTAAAAAGATCGGTCCATCAGGAATCCTGAAATTGTCCAAGTATTCATAGTACCGCTGCTGAAATTTACGATGATCCTGTATATGCCAAAACACAGCAAGTCAACATCTTGTATATTGTAGATTATAACAAACAATTAAACAAACTCAAAACAATAATCGCTTTATTTGGCTTAAACTCTATCTAAACTCATTTATTCAACTTTTTTCTTCTTAACAATGAAAACATCAAAAATCAAGTTTACGAAAATTGAAATATTACAGCATTTTATCAACCTACAATGTTAAGTTGTAACCATGCATTACTATCATCATATGTTTCTTAACCTACTGTGAAGAAAAAATAATAATAGATATTTACCTAATTCCTGGCCAAATTACATCACAAGCTAGTAAAAACAAGAACTAAAACAAACCAAATCATGAATCAAAAAATTAAAAGAAACACACCTAACTACTTAAATTGAGAAATATTAAAATCAAAACTTTCACCTAAAAGCATATCTAAACATAAAAAAAAAAACATGCATATATATACACGTATACTAATAAACATATAATTACAGAGAGAGAGAGAGAGAGAGAGAGAGAGAGAGAGAGAGAGAGAGAGAGAGAGAGAGTTTCATACGTAAGGGGAAAAGTGATCTAAAGTCTGATTGAACCAAAACACATCTTTGGTTATATAATTGCTGCTACTCATATGATTAAGTCTAGATGTTAATAACCCATTACACATATAAATCATCATCCACAATGACCCAAATAACACCAAAGCTCTCATTTTTAATTCTTGCTACTAAGCAATTGGAGTCCAAAATGAGTTTGTGGGGTTTCTTCGATTTTGTTCCAAATCTTTTTGCGGTTCATTTGGGGAACCCAGTTCGACGATTATCTATCCACAACCACAAGCGGTGTTCGTTTAGACCCGAATTGTAGGATTCGACCCGACCATGAGGATGGCTGGATGGGTATTTGGTACCTTTCCTTCTGGGCTGGTTTGTTAAGTTTGACTACTTGCTATTGGGCTCAACATAGATCGGTTCAGTCGTTTAGAGTTCTTATTGTTAAGTATTTTAGACTTAAAAATGTAACGAGTTATCTTATTAAAAAAGAACATATAATTCTATCTTACAAAATAACGACGACAAAGACTGAGTACAATAGTAAAGAAGGGGATATGAGAGAATTCTTGTTTATGGAGTAAAAATCAAATGTTACAGTATCACCAATATTTATAATTGAAAATGATCGAGAGTTATAAAATAAGTAGAACTCTAATTAGGAAGTTGGATATCCACGTTATATTATTTTGCAATACTTCCCCTTGAAAGTTCACCGTTTATCACTCTGTTAATACGATACTTCAGGATCGATATTACATATAGACTGCCTCATTAAAAAGCTTAAGAAGAAAAACCCAGTGGGACAAAAACTTAGTAAAGGAAAAAAATGTGTATCGCATATATTACTTCCCCTCAATTCAATGTATATTATTCAAACGCCGAATACTAATTTTATGTACAAAAAGCTAAAAAACTTTCGTTGGTAATATTTTGTGAACAGGCCCGCCAGGTTGTCGCTTGATCTAATTTGACAAAAATCAATCACTTCATCCTCTTGTAGATCGTGTGTCGAGAAACATCTCAGTGCAATGTGTTTTGTTCAATCTCATTTAATATACTCTTCTTTGATTTGCGTTATGCATGCAAAATTATCTTAAAACAATAGTGTTGAACTTTCTCTGGTAGTTTGTGTAACACCTCGTTTTTTTGAAGTCTTTTAAAACTTATTTTAAAATGTGTATTTAACTTAATACAACTTTAACACATTTGACATACGCAACTTTAACAATATCACTAATAACTTTAAAAAAAAAAAGGTTTAAATGAGGTTGCGACGCAACACTTCATGTTGCAGCGCAACCTGATCTCAAAAACTACACCCAAAGGCTACTATTACTTAATTGTGACACAACATATATAGTTGCACCACAACGAGGTGTATTTTCTGCACTTACTCAATTTTTTACACTTTTTACAACGTAAGACCACATGACCATTCCAACTTTACATGACTAACACAAAATCAAATGCAAGAGCTGCTTTCGACACATAAATGCAACCAAAGTTTTCCAAAGGTTTTTAACCCATTTGTAGATTGAAGGGTAAATACAACCCATTCAAAAGTAACTACTTGCAACACATTAACATCAAATCTGAGACTAGTATAAACTACTCCAAAAGACACTAACATTCTATAACAAAAGCATGCATATCCACATTCCACAACCTCTAAAACCAAAAGATGGTCATTTCGACCCATTTGACTAAAACAAAACTTATAGATGAGACTTCTATTACATCACACACACATACTCTTGACATATAAGTTTAACGCATGATAGAACATTAACATCCCCAAGTTTTTTAATATATTACTCTTTTTTTCAAAATGTGTTATAAGATACAAGTAGCACTTGTATCACATCAAAATGGGTGTACATTACATATAAAGCAAGGTAAACAGAAGACTGGTTACCAACTAAAAACGAGTTTTACCAGTAGCATCCCATAGACCTTTTACCCAAAGCATAAACCTAAAACGGTAAGCTAATTGCTTAGTGAGATAACAGGATTACACTATTCATGTTAAAGCATGCTCATAATCGTTCATGTATAAACATGATCGTAATCCTTCATATAAAAAAAATTGTAAACATTAAATTTATATACTTTATGCAATCTTAATACAACCATTACATTAATTACCGAATACAATTCTAAAACAACCATTACATTCATTACTAAATACAGTTCTACTAGAACCATTACCTTCATTAACGAATGCAATTCTATTACAACCATTACATTTATTGCCAAATGCAATTCTACTACAACCATATCATAATCAATCATACAATCATTATAACATGACCTATACCCTCATACTAAATTAAGTGTATTCATGCGTGTCATGTTATTCATAAATAAATCATTACTCACCTTAGCTTTGCATGATAAATTCTATTGCAGTTGTAACTCTTGATCACCTATTACACATTATCATATATATAAGTTATTTACACATCTGGATTATACTTAACCATTTTTTTTATACTAATCATTTCTATTTCTACTAAATGCTTTCACATATTTAATGTAGTTATCTTATACCAATTATCATTTTAATCTAGCTCTTATCATTTATTTCCAAACATCTATTTTCAGTTACGAACAATCTGTAACATTTTCATTATTTAACCAAGTTAGACTTCGATTCAGCACCCGAGACTAATTTTATTGGAAAGTAGACTCGAAAAACCTTCCAACATTTCTCACCATGCTATAATACGAGTTACGATTTATTCACTATGATTTTTGATGAAACCTACTTAAATCAACTCCAATCTATTTTTATCACTTCTATCAACTAACCCCAACTTAATAAACTCATTTTGGACTAGTTCATCAAGATTAAACATGACAACAATGATTATTTCATCATGCTAGAATCTCTATTCATTCATGTAGCAAATCTCTCTTTAAACCATATATGTCATTAGGGTGTTTGATTTTATTCACAACATTTATACGTAATAAATAATTACTTACAATCCTCTATACCCAAAATCACCCAACACCCCTACATATATTTATCTTTCTTTTACAATTAATCTTATCAAAATTTGCTTACTTTAGATGAAAGCAGGAGCAAAGGGGATTGAATGAGGGATGAATCTTCTGAACTGCTTGAGAGCTGGAAGATTGGGATATCCCGACTTCCAATTCTTATACCCGCTTTTATACTCAATAGAAAACATACATTACTCTTAAATCTTTTTACAATCTCTTTATGCAATTTCTATAATCTATGCTTTATACCAATTTAAACTCTAACATCAACTTAATAAATAAAAGTTGTAGATTATAGCTTATGGCTTGATTTCAGTGATTATTAACCTTGGTTATAGCTTCAATTGCATAAGTTTACTTCCTCTCATTCCTGTGCTTCAAACTGACTCTACAACTCCCTTTCTAGCTTTCTTTTTTTTTTTCTTTCTATTTGATTTTTATGAAATGAAAAGGAAACGGAAAATGCAAATTTTAGTTTAGGAAATTCTCTTCACCTTGAAGAAATCTAAGTTGACACTTTTAGCCCCTTTTCTCATATTAACACTTTATACTTATTTCATGCATACTCTTCACATTCTTAACCCTACTTAAACATTAAACATAATATATATTTGATACTTTATATAATCAAATACATATCTACCTTAAAGTAATGCATTACAACATTCATGATGTTACAATTTGGAGACTGCATTATATTTGGTTGGGTTGAATCATAGATTTTAATCATACACATTTTCGACCAGCTTCATAGAACACAATTAACTCAACGTTGTTTGATAGTCTAGTTATTAGTAATTGCTTAGTCGATCTCCATGAAATTGTGATGTCTTCATATGTGAAAACAAAAAATATCCAACATTGGCATATCCAACTAACTTTGACTTTTAACTCTTTTGGTAAATAATCACATATCATGTATACCACAAAATAACGAAAAATATGCTTGATTCCATTCCAATGTCGGTGTTTTAGTTCAGAGCTATGTCTTTCTAATACATATACTGGAAAAGCAATATTGGGGTATAATTAGCAATATACATCAAAACCTCAATTTTACTTAAATATGATACTTAAGGACCAGTAAATTCTTCATCAATTTCTTTGGGGTGGAATGGATCATTTCGCATAACTATTGGCAAACTTAATGGATAGGCTTTATCCATACTAAAATGTTTCAATATTTTTATGTATAGTTTGATTGATGGACAAAAATCTCACTCGATAAATCTCGATCTACAGGCCGAGAAACTTATTTATACTATGATTTTTCATTTCAGATTCATTCTTTAACAATTTTGTAATATATTTAGAGTTCCAATTATATTTAAATCATAAACATAGACTGCAATAATTGTAACGCCACTATTTGATCTTTTAATAAAGACAAATGGATTAATTTGGTTACTTTTATATCCTTCTTTCAAAAGATATTCACTTATTCGTTTATACCACATTCTTCCTAACTGCTTTAGTCCATATAATGATCTTTTTAGTTTTATCAAAAAATATTTATCAGGGTTTCAACTTACATACTTTGGGCATTTTTAATCCTTCAGAACTTTCATGTAAATATCATTATCAAGCGATCCGTACATATAACTTGTAACTAATTAAGAATGTAATAGTTGTGGCATCCACAACATGTGAATATGTCTCTTTACAATTGACTTCAAGTACTTGTGAAAACTTTGCACGGAAAATCTTGCTTTTACTCAAAGACTTATACCTAACATATTTTACACCTTTAATGTATAGACTTCGGGTCAGGTGACTTCAAATAATGCGAGATGCATTAAACTTTCATTAATTTCATGCATATTCTTATTTTGGTCAATCATCTTTATTTATGTGCTTCTGGATAGTAATACTTTCACTTTCCTTATAATATTTAATGCCCTTAGTGTCATATCAATTAAATAAAATATTCTTAATATCGATATCATTTCATTTGATTTCATATTATTCTAGACATGATATATTTATTTTGAATATCTTAATATTAAGGTACCTAATGTTCTTTTGGAACCTTTCATGTCTAGTGACTCTTGTGGACCCTCTTATAAATGGGGTCTAATATTTTTGATTTGACCATTTAAATTCCTTGCTCCATTTTTCAATAAAGGACTTTTATATTAGAAAAAACTATTTTACCACACTTCAGATGGGCCAAAATGTCCCACTAAGACAAAAAAACATAGATGGAGCATTATCAGCTAATTTAAGTGACCTTGTCATCCGATTTAGATCAATAAATATTTAGGACAATTGCTAAATCTTATAAATAAATTATCCTCCTGACTTCAGGTTCGGATTCTTTGATATGAGGATCAGGGGAGTATTATACGTGCTACAGTTTAGTTTAAGGAAAAAGAGGTGAGAGAATTCTTATTCATTGAATAAAAATCAAATGTTACAATATGACATACATTTATAGGTGAAAATGATATATAAATTATATTCTAAGTAGAACTCCAATTAGAAAGTTGAATATCCACATTATATAATTTCATAATATTCTAAATAATGTTACAATTGAAAATTATTACTTCTTTGACCATGCTTGAGAACTTAGAACTTTGATAAAATGACATTGAAGTTCATCTTGAACACCAATACATGAAGTCGTGAGTTAGTTCTTCTTTCATTTAATATAGGGATTAGTGTCTAAAATTACATTCAACTTGTGATCGATGTCTATTATTTGTATACAACTCACGTTTTTTTATTTTAATGGATGTGACCTATGAAAAATGACATTTAATGTATCCATCCTACATGCCACGTCCATATACACGTGGTATGCCACGTCCACCCACATATGGTATTACACGTGGCATGATACGTCATATTTTTTCAAACAAAAAAAAGACGTGATTTTTTTTTCCGGAAAAAAATCTAATGTTTTCATTACTTAGATATCATCTTTGTTAGTTCTCTTTGAATTAATGATTGCATTTAAAGGTACGTTGTTATCTTACACTTATAAGGCTAACCAATAATGTTTCGATGTTTCATTACTTAGATATCCTCTTTGTTATCAACCGATTAAATAATTATTATAATTTCATCTATAAATATGATGTGATTTAGAATGTTGTGCATCGTACGAGCTTTTATATATTATATTTATGTATAATATGTTTAATTAAAGGTGACCTACAAGAGTGTTGAAAATCAAGCATACAATTTAATATAAGGACATGAAAGTGAAAGCGAACAACAAAAGTTGAAGGGATACATACCTTCATGACTACTCTTAGGAACTGGACCACAGTCACTCGGTTTAGTGACCCTATAGATTGCACACCATGCCACCTGTCGATGGTCTGTGTACCGATGGCCGGCCTCATATATCTCAAAGTTTTTCTTCAACCCTTGTTATTTCTCATGTTTTGAAAATTAAGTATAGAGTACCAACGATAACTACTTCTCAGATAAAAAATTGAGTTGGGTTTTATGTACTTTAATTTACATTTTGTCCCTTTTCACCTAATTTACCTTTTTTTATCTTTCGCAAACTCAATTTTTACCATTGTGTAACTCGAATACTGAACTTATTGCTTCGTAAGTGAAACCTCGTCTTTAGCTAGTAACTTTCGCACTAAAAAATCTGACATATACACCAAGCTAGTGTGCTTATATCTTTCACGCAATGTCCAAGACGTGATTTTTTCCTTACCAAGATGTCCAACAACTTTGAGTGTTAGGTTAATTAGCTTAATTGGATCATTGTGCAATATGTGTTATTATGTCCGTTAATTCAACAATGAAATAATTGATTTTCAGATTACATGATGGATCAAAAAGGACAAAAGTTAAAAATTCATCAGATTTATGAAAAATAAAAAATAAGTTGGTTCAAAACGGCCAAAATGAAAACTGCCTACTCACTTTAGAGAATTTCAGCCATTTTTATATCATAGACACGCCTCAATGCATTGATCATAGGGTCACATATGTATAAGAGAATAAATCTTATCAGATAATTAACAATCTCTTTTCAGGATTAATGTTCTAGGTTGGTTATTAACTTATACAATTAGTCTTAACTAAACAATCCCTCTTTTGAAAATTTGATGGTTATATGGGTTATCTTTACGCATCAAAAGCCGAAAAGGCTAAAAAAACCAACCCACACATGATACAAACTACATAACTTTGGATAGAATTACTGTTGCAGATTTGACAAATACATACGGCTATTTGAATTGGAAGGAACTATAGGTATGTAGATGATCGATAAGAACTCGAGCTACTTAACATGTTTTACCCAAATACACGCATCAAATTTCTGAATCTTCAAAATAGGGACCAACAAAAACCTTTCTATTCACCTTATCATCTTACAGAGTACGTGAGTCGTAATACAATTATGCTCACAAATAAATGTAACTAAGATAATCTAATCAAGACTATATTTAGTACTATCTACAACTGTAAGTCTTAATTATTGAAGTAATATATTAGGAGGTTGCATTAAATTAGCTAATATATAGTTAATTACATGTTAGCAAACAAGGTCCCACCGGCGGCCATATATATGTGAGGATTTTGAATTGCTTATGAATGCTTATTTCAACACATAAAAACAGTGGCAGAAGAAGCCCCACAACGAATTGAAAAACGATATGTAATCATTAAAAAATATGGAACAAGTTAAAAGAAATAAATGTTTTGAGGTATCGGTCAGTGACTGGACACAAATGATGATTGATGATACACATATAGAATTGAAGAGGAAACTTGGCCATCATGAATTGTAATTAAATGAAGACAAGTGCTAGTTATCATTCTCGATCAAGTCATACCCATAATACGTGTGTCGTGTTTGCCAATATGAACCTATGGATGATCATCAATCTCAATTATACATTTGTACTTTTTCCCAAAATTGCTACAAGTACACTGTTCCATAAAATGAAAAGAATGGTGAACAGCTTAATCATATGTTCTTAATTATTTGGGTGTTAATTTTGGATATCAACATTGAAGGGGATCCTGATTGTTTGAACGCTAATTAACAAGCTAATTGTACATATACAGAAATGCATTATGCTGAATCATTTGAAAGCTTGAAACAAGTATGTATCATACGTGGATTTGAAAGAAAGTTACAGAAAAAAAAGACATAACGAGTGTTCATATTGTTAAATGAGAGTGTAACATCAGTAATTGCCCACTCCAATTAGAATGATGGTCAATCATCGTCCTCATCGACCCAAAAATAATATATAAATAAAAACTAAGTGTTAATTATATCCATAATATAGATAAATACGTCTTAAAATTGCTATTGCTATAATACATTATTTTGGACATGAAATTTAGGCATGCACTTCTAAATTAACTATGTGTTTTCTTCTCCTATTCAGACATATTTTAGACAATAAATTTAGACATGCAAAACGTTTTTAATTCCCTACAAAAGGTAGTGAAACACTAAAGAAAATCACAGTTTAAGCTGCGAAGTTCTTATGAACTCAGTTATTCACTCTTTTCTTTTACATCATCAATTTTGAGAAATATATTGAAATTGAGCATTATTTACGCGTATATTACAACCTCTTAATATATAATTTTGATGTATAAATCAAAGATGATTATGTAAATATCCTTCGGCAGACAATAAAAAGGTAAACGTAGCTAGATCCTCTTGGACATCTTTTAAGTGTCAACATAATCCATATTTTACAATAATTGATCTACACAATGGCTAAAAAGGTGCTTTTAGATAGTGAATGATAGAAGGCTAGCTAGAAGGTAATTATGTGACACTTTTATCATTAATCTTTATAACCATAAGCAAATGCTACAAATAGAATATGATGAACATAGAATCATTACATATTATATAGAAGGGTTGCAATGATTTTTCACGCACCCTTGCAAAGAAGCTTGTATTTCACACCCTTTGTATTAAAGAGTAGGTGTGGTGTTGGAAATCGGAATTGATAGTTAGGAGTGACGTTTAATTGTTTAGTTTACAAAACTAGCTTTTTTCCTTTCCCATTTCTCATTACTTCTCTCCTTTTTCTCCTTTCTTTGTATCACCAGATACCAATGATAAAATATAAAATGTGAATTTATTGAAAGAGAAATTTGGTATAAGACTAGATGTTCAAAATTATATGAAATATATATATATATATTTGCACGAGCTTTGGTAAGAATATAATGTTAAAATATATAGGTGAGAATAAAAATAATGTTTCAATATTTTGTAAAGTTTTGTGAAGTCAAAAAATAATAAAAGTTTACAATTAAAAAATTTTGTAAAGCAAATTAAAATCAAGGTTCACGGTTAAAAGTTTATGTGAAACAAAACTATATAAAGTTTTACTTTTTTGTAAATTTTCGTGAAGTCAAAAAATAATGAAGGTTCACAATTAACATTTTATGTAAAGTTAAAAAATAATAAAGATTAATAATAAAAAAATTTATGTAAAAAAAATAAAAGTTCACAAATAGAAATAAATTGTGAATGAAAATCAAAAGCGTTCTTATCATTTTAATTTTAATCTTATGTTCTCATTAGAAATCACCATTATATATATATATATATATATAACAAGGTTTAAAGTAATAAATAGACAAATATAATACTTAAGTGTGGCAAAAATAAGTTGATATAATAGGGGTTAATCTATGTAGATGTAAATTCAAACATTTAGCTTGTTTCTTTAAGTCCCTCTTATAAAGACATCAATTTATAGATTATTAAAGTATGCACTTGACAAGAAAAAATGCTTAAAAAAATGCTTATTACTCAATTTCTTTCTTTCAATCTCTTTTCTCACAACAAACTCTTTTCTCACAACAAATTGAAAATGTTACTTATAATTTTATATAAGAGTTAAATGGAAAGAAAAGGAACATTCTAGCTGTGGAAAAAGGTTGCAAATATTATGTTGTGTATTTTAATGAATCAATAGATTATGGGACACAGGTTAGACGATGCGAAATACATATTCGACAAAGTAACTATATTCCAGCCTTAAATAAAACTGACAGGGGTCAACAGGGTTGCACTTCATTATGGAGTTGTAGGTGCACGCTCCTTGCAGAATCCATTGGGTAAAATCTCTGGTGGCAGTTTGGTTTGCATGGTCTAGGTCTGACTTGGTCAGACTGAGGTCATATTAGTCTGAATTTTAGTTGTTGTAACCGTCATGTAATCTCTCTTAAATTATGAAAAACAATTTGGGGACATTTCTAACCATTTGTATTTTTTAGGTTCATGAGGAACTATATCTGCACAATTACAAACACATTTTAAGCACTTAGAAACATTCCGGATATGTTTTGTGTGCTTAAAACAATTTATATATGTGTTTTATCTCAAAGTGAACTCGTAAACCCGAATTACAAAAAGTTTGAAATATTACTTCTAGAAAATAGTATATATACACGACTCACAGAGTTATCTGGATTAAAATCATATACCCTACTAACAACCCAAATCCCCAACATGGCACATCGTATCTTGCGCTCTCTAGATGCCATTTTTATTAATGATCAGTTTGAGTGGTCATCTTATCTTCCCACCCTACTAGAAGAGGGAAGTCGGGAACTACCCAGATGTAGAACAACTTATCATTATTTGATTTGCACTAAAACACCATGTGAAATTAGAATTTGAAGTTACAGGGAGGGATCCGATCAGTATTTCACTACAGATCAAATGGTTATCGTAATGAGTAGGTAAAATAGATAAAACTTTGTACTTGTTCCCCTTAAGATAATTACAGTACGATGTATCATTAACTTTCATCTCATTATGACTAGTGATATTCATGGTTTTCCTGAAATTGTTTAAACCGGTCACATTGATTTGGTAGTTGTAACCGGATTCATTTTTCTTAGTTGGTCTAGTAGCTTTGGTTTTTGCAAACAGTCACGTATGATTCGATTTGCAATTTTAAAATTCAAACTAGCCGTTTAAAGCAAACCGAAACGCATTACATTTTTTTTATATAAATCGATAAATATATATTTATATTTTAGTAAACTGAGTATGACAAATTTTATATTTGATTCTTCTGTAGCATCGTTAACTTTCATCCCGCTATGACTTATAACTATAACTTTGTGTGGAATCTTTCTTTATTTAGAACTGACATAATCATTGAAATGTTGATAAAATACTAAAAAGTACTCCATATGCAAACAATTATACAAAAGTTCACTTTTCATCTTAAACTATAAAATTGCAAGTTAATTGTTCCGTAATGCGTTAAAATTTAACTTTTTATTATTGTATGAGGCTAACTTTAATATCTTTTATTGTATGGTAAACTTTCAAAACCTCTTTATGGTATATGAACTTGTTTTTTTGGCCTGGATAAAATATGAAACTTTTCTTCTTTGGAATGGCTAAAAAAGGAAATATTAAATACAATAGAGATGTTTTGAAAGTTTACTTCATACAATTGAAGTTTTTAAAATTAGACTCATACAATAGAAAAAAGTTAAATGTTAACACATAACGAAACAATAAACCCTAAAATTGCCAATAATATATAATGTAATAATACATACATATATATATATATATTATGGTCGGTATAAAAGCATTTTATAACAAAAACTATTATAATAATTTAAGAATGTCTATAGATTATGTTGGCCCACAACAACTCATTAAACATATGTTTTTGAAATTAAATTTTATCAAGTGTTGGACCAATTTGACTTATTGAATAAATAAATAAGGGAAGACCAAAAAGTCATAGCTAGGGAGGGTAATTTTGGGATACCGTAAGGTATTTTCGTTTGTTTCCCTTCTAAGCAAAGTAAGCTTTCGCCGATCCATTTCACAAAAATAGTTGTCGAACGAAAAATCATATGGGACAATGAAATTACGTCATCATCCTTGGACTCGATAGAGTTTTGTTTCTAGCATGGGCTTGTGCCTTGTGGGCTGGCAGACTGTTTTTATCAACAAATAGGTCAGGTCCTACAGATCCCCAAGATTTTTTATTAGTATAGCACTATAGCTGGCTAAATTAAAGTGTTGGATCGGAACTTTTGAAAGGTTTTTTTTTTACCCTCAAATAAAAAAATGACTGTTTATGTATTATCTTTTTTATACCTCTTATATTTGAAATAGGATTTATACGAGAGATTGAGTATTATTGTTGTTATAGTTACATTCAAGTGTGTTCGAATGTATTAATTATAATAATAATTATTGCTATTATTAAAAAGGAAATATCTTTATATCCTTATAAAATGTTTGTTCTTTTTCTTCATTAGCTTAGGAGTTTAAAAAATGCAATTTACAAAATTACCCTTATCTACAATTAAAGAGACGAAACTATCCTTACATAAATTTAGAAACAACCTAATTTGTATAATTTAAAACACGTATTGCAAGGTCAACCCATTTGCTGTATTACAATACAATAAAATATACAATTGATGGTAGATATGTAATTGATTTAGTAGAATTGTAAAATCAAACAATCTGATCTATAAATATGTTAAAGATGTAGACACCGTAAACTTTATCACTTTATTGTTAAAATTATTTACCTTTAGACGTATATGTAATTGATTTAATAGAATTGTAAGGTCAACCAGTCTCATCTTCTATAGATAGGTTAACTATGTAGACATTATAAATTTTACCACTATATTGTCAAAAATATTTACTTTTAAAAGTAATCTTTTTTAAAATTACACTCACACTTTATATACACACTACAAATTTGATCACTTTATGTTGCACTAGACCAAATTCTCACAATGTTTTCAAATTCTGCTCAGTTTATACATATTATTTATACTAATATGGTTGAAGGAATGTAGGGGGTTGTTGCTCCTGATGTTGATTCCATTGGCATGCCTATAATTGCTCATGCTCCTACTCCCGTTGGTCTGGCTACTAACATTGACAAGATAAAATTCTATATTAAATTGTTTTTTTTTACATTGTGATTGACTTTTTTAATTTAAACAAATACATCAAATATTTAAGTGCCATAAGTGTAATTATACGAAAGAAATGTTGATCGTTGTTGCGATAATGCCGAACGAATTTAATTTTTATAAATTAACAAAATATTATGACCATTCTTTTATATAGTTTATAGACCCACAATAATGCGAGACGAATTTAACTTTTATAAATGAATAAAATATTTGGTTGATTTTTATATAGTCTATAGACTTCCGATAACGTCGGACGAATTTAATTTTTACAAAATAAATAAACTATTGTAACTGATTTTTTTGTATAGTTTATTGACTCGCGATGACGCTGGTCGAATTTAAATTTTATTTGGTCAATTTTTTATAGAGTTTTGTAAACTTGCTATAACACGGGAAGAATTTATCTTAATTAAATAAATAAAATATTGTAGTCGATTTTTTATATAATTTATATACCCTCTCTAACGCGAGACGAATTTAATTTTAATAAAATGAATAAAATATTGTAGTCACTTTTTATGTAGTTTGTAGACTCTTTAATTTTTATAAATGAATAAAATATTTGGTCTATTTTTTAATTAAAAAATTACATCAAAAATCTAAGGGACTAAAAATGTAATTATACGAAATAAATTAAAATCGTTGGATCGCAAAGGGTGAAAAGCAATGAAGGGCTCAAAGTCCTCCATCGTATCTTCTTTTAATTATATATAAAGATAGTTACATTCTCATGTATTAAGAACTTATGATAATAACTATCGAAAGTTTTTCGTAGCCGGATTTCTATGAGCAAATCAACTTTGTGCCGCTTAATCAACACTACGTTTGGTTTAACACGAGAGTTGTTCGGGTAAAATAAACATGGAAAAACATTGAGAACAACAAATTATATTTGTTTTTGCTTGATCGAAAGGTAAGTTACAAATAACATAATATTATCAAGTCAAATTTTTCGTGCATAACAATATTTCTTACACACCTTTCAGATGTCATAGAGAGATCGAATGTTAGCGGTAGTATGTGGAGATTTGATACAAAATATGAGCAAATGGATTTTTTGGGACACGTCTTTTCAATCAAACATTTCCAAGTTGCAGGGATCCCCCTTTCTTTGTGGACTACCCATGTTATGACGAGTATACTTTAGACCGTGATGATTTGCAAATAGTTATCAACAAGCATACGAAATTTGAACTTTGCACGGTACATATCGCTGGCTGGTTTCATGTTCATCTAAACGTTGCTTCACTAGGAGTTCATGCTAATAACAAAAGCAAAAGAAAAATGATAATATTTGTACATTTATATTTATGAGTTATATATATATATTTTACCACTTTATACTCAATGATTTTCTTGTAAATATTGTTGGAAAGATCTGTACTGGTAACCTAACAACATTCACACATCATATTGGTGCATGTGAGTTGATTCTCTACGACTTAACGTACGTGTCTATATGTATATCAATTATATTCTAAATATGTATCTTATCTAAAAAAAGTAACCTTCTTACAAAATAGTGTGTTTCATAAGGGCTATGGAACGAAGTTGGTGTTGTTTCACGATTTACATTCACTTCCGGGCATGCTTGCTAGATGAATACAAGATAAATGGATTGTCTACGTTTCAAGGGTAAAACTTAAACATGAATATGAAAGTAATGTTTTAATCTCTAGTGGACTCACGAAGATTGTTTTCAAGCCAAATATATTGGGAGTTGTACTCATCAGAGACTTTTAATTGTATCTTTCCCATTGAACTTAATATCTACAATGCGACTATTCTACATTTGATTGTGGTTTTTTTGCTATTGAATTTGTATCTATATTATGATTTATCAAACGATTTTTTTGATATTGAAATTAATATCTATGTTATAAGCTTAATATTCTAAGATTGTTCCATCAAAATCTAAATTTCCGAATTTCATTATTTCTTGATGATGCTCATGCTATAACGTACTTAGAGAAGTCACATTGGTTTGGTCGGTTGTTCTTCGGTTTCAATCGACGGAACCGACGCCGATGGCACTAGCTTGTCGGTTTGAAATCTTCGGTTATCTGACGGTGCTTCAGTTTTGTTCGCGAGTTAGATACGTATATACAACATGTTTTTGAAGGAGAGCATGCTACATCAATGCTTGTTTTAGCCTCTAATGTTGCATTCTTTTTAAGAAATTTGATTTGATAACCTCTCATTGGTTGGCAATTGATTGAATTTGTCGTAAGTTTTAGGGTTTTAAAAAAAACTGAGTGGTAAAGAAAGAAAAATGGAAGGGCCTGGAACAAAACAAGGAAGTACAAAAAGTCAACACTAGTTTTTAATTATTTATTTTGTTTTTTTCTTATTGTGATTTTTTTTAAGAAAATGAAATATTTTTTTTTTTAATTATTTGAATGTTTTATTTTAGTTATTTGTTAATTAAATAGTGAAAAAGAACTTACCAGTGACCATTGGCACGATAATTATGAGGTGTATAAACTAAAATAAACAATTAAATATAAATTGATTTAATTTTTAGTTTTTATATTTATGTATTATTTAAATGCATATAAATGTAATTTAGGATGTTTCAATTTTCAATATATATGGTTATTGCACCAACGAGCTTCTGGTCCAATGGTACGGAGGTTTTACCCTCCTAGGCAAGGTCTCAAGTTCGAGTTTTGTCTAGGGCAATAGGGGTTTCCTCCTGCATGTGTAAAGGGAAGGGTGTCATTGCCTTTTGGGCTGGACTCAACCTGATTGTGTGGAATTGTTAAGCCTTCTGAACTAGAAATCATGTAGCATTAATTGCCGTTTTAAAAAGTATATATCTATGGTTATTGCACGAATTAATAACTAAAATATCCTAAGAAGAAAATTATGTACTTACAAAAGCATTCAAACTTCACTATTTTGTTCTTCTTACATCAATAAACCGCTAAGTGAAGCAACTGGCAAGTACAAAGATGTATATATAAAGGCAGGTCAGCACTTAGCAGCTAGATTGGTAGGTGCTAATAGGTTGTCACCTGGCTCCAACATATCCTAATTACATTCTGTTTTGAATTTTCATGACATTTTTGGGAAACAATTAATCCTAAAATTTTCGTTAAGGATAAGTCGGTCAGATTTCGTTTAAAATATCATGAGGACATAAACATTCAAAATCTACGCTTACAACAAGAACATTCATTTTCATTTTAATTTTCAAAATAAAAAATAAAAAATATCAATCATCTTACGTAGAACATAAAATAATAAACGATAATTCATCATACATATATTCATAAACATATTGTATTATAAAACTAAAATAAATAAAGCCAAATTATATTATTCATAAATAAAACCAAATTGTATTATAAAATTAGCAGCATCCATCATATGTTACTAGCGTAATACCCGCGCTATGCAGCGGAAGTAATAGATGGAGATTTTTTAACTATTGTTGAGTCTAAATTTAAGAAAATAGATAGAGATGATTTATATATAATTAAGATAGGTGTGAAATAAACGTATGTTTGTAAATAGTAACATACATTCTTTAGACATAAATGTGAAATTAAAGAAATATATCTAATCAAATAAAACAACATAGAAAAAAAAAAGAAGGCAATTCTTGGCTTGACTATCGATAACAATGTCAAATAAACAAATTACCTTGATTGTTTAACATCATCATTCATTAGTAAGATTACTACTACTTATCTTTACCTATAAAAATTGTGAGCCAATAAAAACAAAGTACTTTAGGCAATTTGTTGAATGTATCTTTACCTATTACTACGTATCAATTATATATATCGTTGAATGTAATACTTTGTGTTACTTTTAATAATTTGTCAATATAAAAAATCTTGGATAATTTGTAAACGAATTTTAAATTGTATTTGAAAATAATAAGGGCAACAAAAATTAATACACACGGAATATTTAAAGAAACTCGCTAACGTACGTGATTTGGTCGATGCATTCAATTATAGCTAAATAATATTACATGGAACAAATTATGTAATTGATTTATCAATTAATAGATTCCATTAATACATTCAATGCTCTGTTATATATAAAGAACCATAGTACAAAATATAACCACAATTTTTCTTAAAAGCTTATAACCATATCTAAAATTTTGTAAGATGAATAACCAAGAACACTCAAAACAACGACGACATCAATCGTTGATGAACCCGCCGCTAAAGCTTTTAATGTCAATGCTTCAAATATCAATGCTCCAATCGTAATTACTCCTCCAAATTTTGTTGAGGTATTGTTCAACCATATTTATAAGTAATTCACTCATTAACTATACACAATGTCATTTTAAATTCACATGACTTTGTAATATTTTATTCCATATATCTATTAATCATTCTTTAAAATGTTTTTGTAACTTTGCAGATTAGTAATGTTCATAAAAAATGTAAGCGGGAAAATTATTTGTCAACATGGAACTTGGATGATGTTGTTGACTTTAGCTTTGATGAAGACGCTTTGCTAATGTCAAGCGGCAAAAATAAGAAAAAGAAATGAATTTCACTGTTGAGTCTAGACGAGTTTTTCAAACTTATCTATGAAAGTGATGATGAAAGTGACGTTCAAAATATACAAGCTCATTGAGAGTCTTAGTATATATTTTATAACCTTTCGTTTTAGCAATAAATATTCAATGGGTTGAGATGTTACAAGATAATGAAATATTACCTAAGCAAATAAAATATATTAATTATTTGTTCTTGTTTCTGCCTATATACCATCACGTCAAAATTGATTTTCTTTCTTTCCACGACAATTCAAGCTTATCACAATTTTAGTTCGGGGACAATGCAAGCACGCCCCCTTCCCGTTAGCGCACGTATCCCCATACACAACAAAAAACTAATATTTTTAAAGATAAATTAACCAATAATATTGGTAACTAAAATATTTAACTTGTATTCCTATAATCGTTGAATCGGTTCATTGTTTGTTGTGATTATGTTCGATCTCATCAATTCGTTTTTGGGTTTCTCTATGGGTGAATCATTAATTAACGCAAACATAGTTTATTGATCACATCTTACAACACTTCGGTTTTGGAGGGTTTAGATTCGGGAATGTTTAAAATCCTCTCGCACTTCTATTCTTGTAAATGGTAGTCCTACGAATTCTCTCCCAAAAGAGGTTTAAGACAAGGAGATCCTTTGTCTCCTTACCTTTTTATTCTTGTCATGGAACGACTCCATCTCGCCATTAAAGATGCAGTTCATGCTAACCTCATAAAAGATACTACCATCGGTGATCAATCTACTCAATTCTCCCACTTCTTTTACGCAGATGACGTTGTCATAGTGACCGACTGGAGTCGGCGTGACATGGACAACATTGTTTGTGTTTTGCATGTTTTTTTATCTATCCTCGGGACTTAAAATCAATATCCATAAATCCATTGTATATGGTGTAGGCGTTATGGCTAATGAAATCGAATCCATGGCCAGGATTACGGGTTGTGCAACAGGTTTATTTTGGTTCACATACCTTGACCTTCCGATTGGATCTAACATGTCTCTCACTACCAATTGGCAGCCGATAGTAAATAAGTTCAAAGCTAGGTTGTCTACATGGAAGGCGAACCTACTCTCTATTGGAGGGCGTATGACACTTCTTAAATCGGTTCTTGGAAGTTTATCGATATACTACATGTCCCTCTTTCGAGTCCCAGAAACAATTCTAAACTATTTGGAACGTCTTCGGGCTACTTTCTTTTGGGGAGGATCTTTTGAATCACGAAACATAGCTTGGATTAAATGGCCTAATGTCTTAGCTTCCCGTGATAAAGGTGGTCTAGGTATTGGAAGTCTAAAAGCATTTAATCTTGCTTTACTCCAAAAGTGGAGGTGGAGATTAGTTAATAACCCAAATCTATTATGGGTTAAGCTAATCAACTCTATTCATGGTGCAAAAACCGATTTATATCCTAAAGTATGTAAAACACAATGGGTCTTAAGCCGGTAATAACGTTATTCCTATAGGTACTCTTCAATATAAAATTGGCAATGGTCATTTAGTTTGCTTATGGAAAGATACTTGGATAGGGGACTCTCCTCTCAAAGATTGATATAATTGTCTTTTTCATCTTGACTGTAATGAAGATGCAAAAGTTTGTGATCGTTTTATAAATGGAGAGTGGAATTGGAATTGGCATCGTGATATCACATATGGTCGCAATAGCACTCTGCTGGCCACCATTCTCTCGGAGATTCATCATGTAAGTACGTTATCTAATATAGATACTTGGATTTGGTCATTAAGTATGGAAGACTCCTTCACTGTTCGGGAAACACGACAACATATTGATGATATTATCCTCCCATCTTTGGACACACCTACACGATGATGTAAATTTCTTCCTATTAATGTTAAAATCTTCATGTGGCGAGCTATGCTTGATAGACTCCCTCATCGTCTTAATCTCTCTCGAAAAGGTTTAGATCTCCAAACCATTTGTTGCCCTGTTTGTAACTTCAACGTCGAATCTACTGATCATATTATATTCTCTTGTGATTTGGCCTCCAACATTTGGAGATGTATTCGAATATGGGGTGGTTCCTAGTTTCCTACTTCTATTCCTCAACAGGAGGCTATGTCTTGGATTGATAATTTGGAAACTACAAAGGATAACAAAGTTAAGATGGAAGTAATAGCTGCAAGCACCGGTTGGATTGTCTGGAAGTTCCGGAACAATGTCGTTTTCAACTCTGGCTCTATGAGGAAAAGCGACCTTTATTAGTTGCAAGTTGGAACGATTGATTTCAACATCCTTTGTAATTTTCATGTATCTTTTTTTCTAGCTCCTTACTAAAATCTCTTTATAAAATTTTACCATTCAAAATTCTTTTTCTTTTTTTTTTTCAATTTTATAAGGTTTGTTGCGAATAATCAACATATTCAATACAGTGAGATGATAATCTAAAGTTAAAATATTTGTCAATCTCTATAATCCAAACTTAAGACGAATAAAAAAACAATGAATTGAATTGACGTATCAAAAAATAATAAAATATTGATATTTAATTTGAAAAGATTTATTTAGTTTCTTTTTTATGATCCGGCTCTAATTTGAACTTTCATTAGAACCATGTCATTAGCTCTTGATTGCATCGAATATATTAGTTGTAAAAAGTAGGCAACCAATCAACAAGCATCATATATATATTGAAGCCACATTGTTTCTTTAGAAATGAACGTTACCTTTTTTTTCATTTTATCCTTTTCAATTTTCACTGTTCACCACAACCCTCTTTCTTACCATTAATCCATTATATTTGCACAAACCAATCTTATCTTTCTATAAAATTTTATCAACTTTGACAAAATATATAAAAGTGATATTAACATGTACTTTCTGGAGACCCTGCATCACGTTTCAATTTTTGACTACTATACATCTATATCAACATCAACATTAACTTTTATTACCGTGTCTTCTAACATCACTTTTTTTGAACGGATTAAACGGATTAATATATGTTGTTCTAGCATTTATTTTTTATTTATTTAGTAGCTTCTAAATCAAAGCGCACGTGATGAAAATGTGAATGGCGATATCACTCCAATTGATATAGATATTAGAAAAGGTCCGCCTTTTGTGTAGATTTAATATAAAGTACATCACTATATAATCAATTAAGACAAACTTATTCAATTTGTTGGCATCTTATATGATAACTAAACTATACATTATTGTGTTGCACTTAGACGTAAAGAATATAATATACAATACTATGCACGAAAAAAAAAGAATAACAAATTGAGAAAAATTGTTATGGGTGATGTCCCGAAGTCCAACTTAGACATTTTAAAAAGGTACAAACTTAGTGATCCTAGGTTGATCCTACCAAAAACAATTGTCATCTAAAACTACAAACTTGTATTAATTATTCTTATTGTAAGCACTTTTGTTGCGATTTTGTCATTTATAATATGTGAATGGATTGCATACGTATTGCTATGGATAGATAGTTAAAAAATGATTTTGTGAATCAACTTGTTCAATATACTTAATTCCGGTTAAGTTAGGTATATGATGGAATGTTATTCATATAGTTTTCTTGAATAAGTGGCATAAGATCATTCCGACGTGAATACTCTAATTGCATCAATAATGAATATTGTAAGTTCCCTAAACAAATTTCCTCGACTCCTAATCGAATATCAATTTATAACCTAGTTAGTTTGTTGATTTTGTGTATAGTAAGTACTATTATGCCGATGTGTAACTAAATGTCAATTTATCTATTATCTCAAAAATAGACGTCTTGTTGAAGGAAAAGCCAGATTGTCATAACCATTTTTTCAAAACATGTTTTGGACATTAGTTTTGGGTAGCCGATAATAGCCAATAACCTAGCTTATTACATTTTATAATGTCAAACCTTGTCAAAGTCAATTATGTGTTGGTTTTGAGGTAGCTGGTAAAAAACTACATTCTCGGTTAGAGCAATTTTGTTTGATTTTGGGGAAGAAATTTTGTGCTCCACCGAGAATACCAGGACATGGTGGAGCGTCGTTTAGAAAGCGAGTATCCAATAAGTGGTTGAAAAAGACAAGTTATGTATGTGTACGTGATCTATATTTTGTTTTTGACCGACTTTATGAGTACATTGATTTAGATATTGTGCGGATTTGTTTATTACTGATTTTGCATTTTGGATTTATTGATATGTGTGAGTATTATGTTATCGATAACGAGTTACTACGACCGGTTGAAAATTTGGACGTGTGGAACAATTTTCTATGGGGTTCCTATATTTGGGGTCCCACATACAGGTCACTTTGTAAAAGTTAACAACGAGTAACATTTTATCCTAAAATTCCAACAAAGGATGAGAAGTATCAACTTTAAGATTTTATGTATGTTTTCAAGATACATTTTGATTCCATTATTATTTTATTTGTTGTCAATTGTTTAAAATACACATACACAAGATTTTATTAATTTTGTATAATTTAATTTAACAAATATAGATTTTAGAAGTGCTAACCTATTTCCTAAAGCTTGCTACGAATTATCGAATAATCTGTTTACCAAGACCTATTGCTTGGACCTAAAATAAAGATTTTAGGTGGTTGGTGTCTATAAAGTTCGATAACATGTCTAGGCAGGTATAGTTTCACAACATCTACGTTTCAATACATGTATTAAAAGCATTACATAAACAATACAACACCTTAAGTGAAATACATAGTTTGGAAATTATCCAATTGACTAAAGATAAATAGAAATTACAATAACTGACTAGAAAAACTAATCGAACAATCGTCTTGCACTTAAGGTGCCAGTCCTAATCTTTGAAATGGGTAAAATCAGGCTCGTAGTACAATTTCTGAAAGTCATCCGAGTGAATGTACTATGTTTTTACATATCCGAATACTCGATGCTGAAAGGGGATCGTCTCGGCTTTGTATTTCACCCAATCTATCGGTCCACAACGTAAACCCGTAATCAAACAAAAGTGTTTGGGTCCGAACTTTAAATGGTAACCCCCCACCTCATATATCAACGGATTAACCTCCGAATCATGTGGCTGCCACAATTTAACCTATATCTACGTTATTAAATGTACCAAATGCCCATATGATCGCAAGTGAAGAATATCCAACCAATTGCGAAAACAAGTCTCCCTTAATAATGGTTCTCTTTGTGTACCATGTAAGTTTTTCTTCATTTATGGCAAAATAGTCATCCTACTCCTCATAGTGATATTAGCGGAATACGTCTTGATTACAAAAAACCCGACATACTAGTGAATAAAATATAAAATATAATTACAATAAAAAAACAAAACAACATATTAATTCAAAACGTTCATATATATGAGCAACAATTTTATAATTATTTTTTTTGAAATGTCCTTTTCGTTTTTGTAACTATGCCATTATATTTTTTAAATAAACATAACAATTACGTAAGAATTACCTAATACAATATGCAATAGAATAGACTCACAACATTACAACATTTCTCAAGTTAAAACATTACAAAGCACATAACGATTATCTAATATAAATTATTTAAACCACAATAATCTATACATAATTCAAACTGCAATAATCAAAGCGCAACAATTATCTTATTCATTAATCTAAAAATGCAATTCAACTTAATGGATTACAAATAACATAACAAACATCTAATAAAAATTATTCAAACCGCAACAATTTATACCTAATTCAAACCGCAACAATCTATACTTAATTCAAACCGCAACAAATAAAGTGCAAATGTTATCTAATTCATTTATCTAAAAACGCAATCCAACATAACGGATTACAAAAAACATAACAATTATCTAATATAAATCATTCAACCGCAACAATCTATACCTAATTCAAACCGCAACAATTATCTAATTCATTTATCGAAAACCGCAACAACTAACATTTATCTAATTCAACTTAACGGATTACAACGAACATAACAATTATAAAGAAATAAATACGAGTATCTTAAACTATTGTTTCAATACCTCGTCTCGATTTAAATTCACCCTCATATTAATTACCCGTTCAATTGAACTTTAACAGCACCAACTCCACCACGACTCAAGGAAGGGTCGACAAACCGCCACAAACTGCCACTAATCAACCACACATCACCAACTCGAGGACACCACCACCGATCAACTGCAAACCGCCACTAATCAACCTTTTCCACAACCAACCACCTGTCACCACCCCAAAATGCTACCAAACCCACCACTTAGCACCTGTCACCACCCACCACCTCTCACCACCTACCACCTGTCCCAACCACCACCACCAAACCAAGCTGGAAACAACCCAAACCGTCACACGAAACCACCAACAAACACTGCAAATTGTCGGAGGTTTAAAATCGCAGGAGTTTAATCTCCATATGTTTAAATAGCCGGAGGTTTAAAAAGAAAATCTTCGGAGTGAAAAACCAAAACTTGTCGGGCGTTGAATACCCAAATTGCCGGATGATTAAGGAAAATGGAAGAAGAATAAGAGATTTAGTTTTTGGTTTTCTAGGAGACTGACACAATTTTTGAGATTTTAAAAAAAATCGCCGGCCTTCTTTTTATTTTCGGCGATTTGGGGAAGCGTGTTGAACAAGTTTTATGGTTGGCGAAAAAAATGGTCACCGACGATTCTCAAGGGACACATGGTGAGCTTTTATAGGACCGCGTTTAATTGCTGGTTACGTCGGATCCGATTTAATATTTAGACGATTTGGGTGTCTAAAATTGATAAAGATTCTGATAGTTGTTTATTTTTGATTTAAGGTGTTTGACTTGGTTATTTGAGCAAATTTCTGTGAATTATAGTTTTTAATATATATTTATCTTTCTTCTCCCCTAAATTTTCATTCTTTTATATCATGATAATATATATACATACATATATATATATATAGATCTAGGTTCAAATAAAAAACCTAAATAACGTAGGAACGTTGGAAATGACTTCAAACTCATTTTTAAATATTCAAAACACATTATTTTACAAAATTTTCTTCGTACCTCCTTATTCAAATAACTTTTAGAAACTATTTTTTAAATAAAAAAATTTCGACATTTTTTTTTATTTTTTATTAATTTTTTTATTCAAAATAATCACATTTTATAACTATATAATCACATGAATAATATGTGATTATCAAAACCCTATTTTGTAATTTAATAATCACATTATATTAGAGAATAATCACATGTGATTATCATGTTATATTTTGTGATTATCTTGAATAATCTCAACAGTAATGACTGTAAAAAAGTTCGAAAAAAAAAGTTAATATTTTTTATTAAATATTTATCATAGCTTGCAAAAGTTATTTTAATAATAATCATTAAAAAATTTTTGAAGAAAAATGTGTTTTGAATATATAAAATAATTTTAAAATTATTCATACGTTTTTACGATATTTATATTTTTTATTTGAACTCTTTCATATACATATATCTACGTTGTCAAACTATATTTCACTGGCTTTCTCAATCTCACCTGGTAACCTTGCTTTTCTTTTATGCTTATGTATGCATCACATTACCTCTTTTTAAAATATATATATATATATATATACCTACATGTGTGTCCAGGGGATCTAAGCCATTGATTCGAGCTCGTACGAGATTGGACAATCAGGAATTCTGATGCATAGTGCTATGTCACCATGCATATATTGTCTATGTAAGTGTATGTTTCTGTGTTGTATGTCAAAGGTTATTGTATTTAACTATTTATACCTATTTATAAAACATTTTACTTTCTAACACAAAATCTTACGGAGTTATTTATACTCGTATTAAATTTACTATAATTCGGGCACTCTCCCACAATAATTGTATCTCTGTCTTTAAATTAATATAGATGAACTAGATATTATAAATTAATTAATTATTTTGGGCACTCTCCCACAATAATCGTATATTAGTAATTAAACATTTATATTGTCAACTACTTGAGAACGGAAACCGGCCATATTTTGAAACCACGTACTAGAGCTCACCTCTCCAACCTTTTTGACAAGTCAAACTAGGATGTTCATCACTCATTCACCGTCATGAAAAAAAAACGACGTACTATCACTAATTTCTTTTTGGGACGACAAACTACAATCTACCCAACATAATACCCGGCCAACATAATATTTACAACTACAATAAACTTAACAATATAATCCACATAATATTTACAACCAATATAAATATGTACACAATGTCCCAAACGAAATTTGAAACCACAACCTTTTAGTTAATGGATTCCCTTCATTAGATCGAAGACCATATACCACTATCACTAATTCACCTCTATAATTAATATTTATCTCTTTTTCAGCACAATGCGTAGGTATTTTGCTATGTACGTATTTGGATATACGTTTACAGAGAGACAGAAAGGCGTCCATGTTTTACTGGGGTTCAAACTTTCTAGATGAGAAAAGAAACTTGCAGAGATGATGCTAGTGAAACTTTAGACAAACAGACAATAAGAGCTGACTCCATATAAGAATAACACCACACACACACACACAAACTGAGAGCTAGAGAATTTAAAAAGAAAGAAAAGCCTGCAGCATCTTCTATATATCTTTTACTCATCTGTACGTCAAGCCTCCTTGATTTTATCAAAAACATTATGTTATTCCTTTTCGAACATTTCTCTTTCAATCTTTTTGACCTAAACGCGTGCACTATCAGTTTTATTTACTTTGGTACACCACTAGTGGATCCCAATTTAAATTGGTTTTGTCCATAACTATTAATATGTGTGACTTTGTTTTGAAAGGACGTATTTTAAGTTCCAAACTTGTGCTTTTTTAGCTGTAGTTTTGACAGCATCTTTGGTAGCAGAGGTTCTCCTAATGATATTGGTTTGTCCTTATAATTGAAATTGTTTGCACTAGTTGAGATTTAAACTTCTCTTCCCGAACGTGAAAGTTCGAAACTTGTTACATGTTACCACTTAAAGGGAAAAAGAAAGATAGGCTCTTCCTTATCGTTGTCAAGTATATAATTAATGTGGTTAACTAATTTATTGACTAGGATCAATAAAATAATAATTATTTTTTTGTAGATGGGGTCGAAAAGTGTATTTTATATAATTCATGAGGGTTTGAAATTTTTAAATAAAAGTAGAGGATAACCTATGATGGAGATACTTCTGCTTTGATGCATCATTTTCACCATTCAACACAAGACACCATGATTACCAATAGGACACAAGAGGCTTAGGTCCAAAGTTCAACCCTCCCACCCCCTACACATCTCTTGGTTTTCATCAACAACAAAAATTTAAGAAAGAATTTGTTAACTTTAAATTTTTTAACTTCTCTTTCATCATTTGATTGCAATACGTACAATAACCTTCTTTTAAACCCGATCTACAAGACCTATTGCATGTCAAATTTTCTATTTTGCATTCACAAACACAAAATATGTGTGACGATAGAATATGTGTATTATCTGAATTGTGCAAGATGTTGTCACACATACCCTATTAATTAACAAAACGATACATGAATAATCAATTTAATTCATTCTGAAATTTTAATTTTAAAAGATTATCGGTCATATATGACAATTCCAATGGAAAGATAAGTAAAAAGAAAATATCCGAAGTCCATCAAATGAATTATGTTGATTTACTTCAACCTTAGAAAGGCAAGGCCTAACATTTTGAAATGTGGGCGATAAACTTGACAATAATGTCAAACTTTTTCTTTTACTGTGAATTCAAGTAGATTTCGAGATGTACATTTAGAATGCGTAGATTGGAGTTGTGATTCAAATTCTACCTTATCTACTCTTTTGTAATTTTTCAACTCCAGCTTTTTGTTAGTTGTTTTAATTATTATCGATCAAGAAGCGAGGTGATTTGTGTAAATTTTTATGTCGATTTATAAAGAGTACGTATATATCATTATTAATTAATTATTCATCTGAAATTATGACTTGAGTGACACTTAATTGACAATGGGTGATCGATGTGATATAAGTTGTTTTTTTCCTTGTTTAATTTATTTCATTGCACAATTAACATAAACCGGACTCTACACATTTGTCTTTATATGGAAGAATAAGTAGTGTTTTTGAGAGTTATGAGTGTAGCTCACCACCAAATGACTTGATGATTGTCTCTGTAACACTTGTCACCTTTTAATTTGTATGGTTCATAATTCTCTTTTTCATTTTCCTTTAATTTCAATTATAGCCTTTCCATCTTCGATCTCTTTTATGCTCATGCTTGCATCTTAACCCACACAACACCACAATAATACACAGTTGATCTCTCTTTCTCTCTATCTCTCTCTATATATGCTCCTGACTATTCAAGGATCATGATATATAATATAATTACTAAATAAAGCAAAGTTGGTGGTGAATTTGATGCAGAATTGAAGCACTGCAATTGATCAGTAACTATTGGTTTTTGATTAGCATGGACACCATAGATCAGTCATCATGTGTTCCTCCTGGATTTCGTTTTCATCCAACAGATGAAGAACTTGTCGGTTACTATCTAAGAAAGAAAATTGCATCTCAAAGGATTGATCTTGACGTCATCAGAGATATCGATCTCTACCGGATCGAACCATGGGATCTCATAGGTAGAACTTAATTCGATCAGTTTAGGTTTTGCAACAAGATCCAACATTAATGGTTGATAGAGTAACTTCTTATTTGCTTAAATTTTCTTTCTTCCTAATTAGGGTTTGAGCTTATTCTTTTCATTTCTATAAAAGGTCCTTTTATTTACACTGAATATTGGCCAGCCCATACATCATATCATTCACTGTATCAAGGTGTCGTTATGGCAAGAAGAGATTTTTATTTTTATTTTTATTTTTTTGAACGACAAACCTACGATCTACCCAACATATTATGTATGATCGGTCATATTGGTCACTAACATTGACTGTTGATGACTAACATCGGATCTGTTTCTTGTTCAGAGAGATGTAGGATTGGATATGAAGAGCAAACTGAATGGTATTTCTTTAGTCACAAGGATAAAAAGTATCCCACGGGAACAAGGACAAATAGGGCAACAATGGTGGGTTTTTGGAAAGCAACTGGAAGAGATAAAGCTGTGTATGAGAAACTAAGGCTCATAGGAATGAGGAAAACTCTTGTGTTTTATAAAGGAAGAGCACCAAACGGACAGAAAACGGATTGGATCATGCACGAATACAGGCTCGAATCTGAAGAAAATAGTCCTCCTCAGGCAAGCAATTGAATTTTATCTCATTTTCTTTTTGAAAAATGGTTCTTGTTTACCCATCTTACCATATACACATTTCTCTTCATCTTTTTTTTTCCTATTTTGATCTTGGATTTCTCCCTTTTTTGCTCATTAATAATGGTTCTTGACCACAATATTATACTGTTTTCGTCGAGGTATTTCCATACTTTTTCTTCCTGGAATTCTTCTCTTTCTGTTAAATAATATTTGAAATTTCTCATTGAGCCTTGGATAATAGTATCGATCTGAATTCCAAACGTCTGTATATATCTTATATTTCATAAAATTATTTATCTTGGTTTCTTTTTAACAAAAGGCAAGCAATTAAGAGATCGATATGGAGATTTAAACTCACAACAAAAAATCATAAGAGTGCATGGTACCGTTACTACTTAATGAGTAAATATTTTGAAACGCTATCAATTGGTTGGTGTGAAATGAATAATCCTTATTAGTGTTTCTAAATAACTTGTATGTTATTTGTCAACAATAAGTTGTGTGTGTATGGAATAAGCCATCTTTTTCATGCATGCTCCGCCACTATCGTGTGATACTTCGAGTGTGTGTCTTTTCTCTTTCCTTTTTGGTTTAAAATCCATGAGTGTGTGTTGGTAAGGTGATGGAAAACATTTGACTTTCACGACCATCATTAATTAAATCAAAAAAGTTTAATTCACAACGATGATGTCAGTTCAAAAGAGTACTCAAAAGAGTACTTGTCTTTTGGTCTTAGTTTTTATGGTTCTCAAATTAGTCTTACTACATGACAAACTTCATCTCAATTTTGAATACCTGACAATTAATCTTTTCATTGGTTTCATATCACTTAGTTGGCAACAGAAAGAAAAATGAAATTGGTTTTTGATTACTTAGTAACAAACTAAATCGTTTTACACGTTGTTTTACTTGTTTACACACTCAAAAGCCTGTACGGTTATAAAACATGATTTACACCTGTGCTGAAAAATATGTCATAGACCAATTGCTTTTAATAGTCTTACTTGCAAATGTCGTAGAGGAATTAGTCAAATCTTCATAAATCTGTTTGCTAATATCTGTACACAATTATATTAATTAGATTATATTCTACATCTGATTATAATGTGTTATTAGAAGTGTTAGTAAGAAAAGAAAAAGGAAAAAAAAAAGAAGATAAATAGTTCTCTTGTTTAGTTAGTGTTCTTAGTTGAGGGGTTTTCATTCATGTTTAGTGTAATTTCTAGCTTTTCACTAACTAGCTTTTTTAATTAATTTTACCTTTACTGTAAAAAAAAAAAAACATGGATATCTTTATAAGAGTAACACATGTTATTAGTTTTAAATATCTCTATATATAAATGTTGTTAAAATAAACTGTTATTTGACTATATGGTGATCAATATCGTGCAGGAAGAGGGATGGGTTGTGTGTCGTGCATTCAAGAAACGATCAACTGGACAAACGAAAAACAATGAAAGATGGGAACCAAACTTCTTCTACGATAATGATCCGAGTCATGTTAGCCCAGCCATGGATCCAATTGACTACATCACTAGTCAGCCTACGAGTTCGTTATTTTCCCAAAGCTTCATGTGCAAGCAAGAATTAGAAGCAGCAGAGAATTTGGACTTTGTACATTGTGATCAATTCATACAGCTTCCACAGCTCGAAAGCCCATCTCTCCCATCAATAAAGAAGCCTAGTTCTAAATCACTAGTGTCTTCATCACAAAATAATTATCAAGAAAATGATCTACTTGGAGAGAGAAACAGCAGTAATAAGAATAACAATGATAGTAATATAGATGACCCAAATAATAAAGTGACTGATTGGAGAGCTCTTGATAAGTTCGTAGCTTCTCAATTGAGCCAAGAAGATAGGTACGGACTTGGGGAGGGTTTATCATCGAGCTTTAAAGAGAAAGAAAATTTGGATTTGGCTTATATGTTTATGGAAGGTGGTAGGGAAGAAGAAGATGGAGTTGTGGGAGGGAAGATGAATGACTTTTTGAATTTAACAAATCAAGATCAGTGTGATATTGGCATATGCATATTTGAGAAGTTATAAAGATCAAGGAATATAATTATAATATATAATATATAATATGTATTATATATTATATATATAGTGATACATAAAGAAGATGATCATCACTGTAGTTTGATATGTATAAGAGTTTTCCATAGTTTTTGAGACATATATAATGTGTATATCTCTCTTTTGTTCGTTATATATATTGTTGTGAATTTAAGGAGTCATAAGATCAGTATTAATAATTAAGAGTTTCTCTTTAATTAATTTCCCTATATATGAATAACTCGTACACAATGTGTACACACTACTTAAATTTGCATGCATATTGTTTATGTGTATTTATGCATGGACAGAAGCACGTAGATCTTACAATGTTTCATAACTTAATTAATCGTCGTGAAAGTATAATCTTAAGCTTAATTAGGTTCAAGTTAAAAGTCTATGTACCCGGTTTCTTTGGGTACATTTTCAAAGCTATAGCTAGCCGGCCGTTTTCAAAGAAAATATGATGTTCAAATCCAATTAGAAAAAAAACCTAGAGATGGAGGATACGACGTGTAATGTGAAATTAAAACATAACATAACAAATTACGATCAAAAATCTATTACGTGTATTAAACATTTAAGACTTCTACTATATATATCACCGTATATAACTTGATTTCAATTATTGTCATTTGTATATAATTCAGCTGGCGTGTCTGCAATTATATAAACTACTAAACAACATCCATACAAATTGTTACAAAATAATACAAATTGAGGTTTTCAAAGTTCAATATGTACACACAGTAAATTTCATCTCATAGATTCTTATATTTGTGAGAAAATACACTTGGGACATTGAATCTAACTTGATTTTCAATTCAGCTGTTCTTAATGTAAGTTGTTCACTCCATTCCTAGCATCTTGTTAGTTGACAACTTGATTTTCACTGGAAAAAATGATATATACCACTAAGAAATGAAATCTAAATGTGAGAAACTTATGTGACTGAATGTATAACTATCATTCCATTATTATGGTACTTAGATCATGGTACTTTTACTATTACTTTTAGCTTTACAATAGAAAGGATAAAAGAAATCCTTTTATGTATTTAACTTTTTTAAAATACGTTGATAAAAAAAAAGATAGTTATGAGTTTAATTTAACGTTATTTATCGATATATTCTTTTTTTTTTTGCTTTTTTTTTTTTTTATGAGAATGCTGCGAGAGAATATATTGATGGACAACGAGAAGAATTGTTGAGTGGATTTCGAATGTTAAAGCAGGTGTTTATTTATGAGAATGATTTATAATTCATTTAATATAAAGATAAATAAATTATTTAAAATAGATTTATAAAATATCCCTAACGTACAAATAAATAAATAAATAATAATAAGCAAATTAAAAATTGGTCTACAACACGAAGATCGAAAAAGTGTAGCAAACTAGCAACCCAGCCAATGGGAAGGTGAGAAAGAACATTCGTTGAATTCAATGGCCTGGAGATGTTTGTTTACAGGGGCGGAGTGGGCCCATCACTTGTCTAGCATGCCCTATGGCCTATGCAAATCCGGGCCTTTGTTTTAGCATGCTTTGTCTCTCTTTTTTTCCCTTTACATTTTTAAGATAATACTGTGTCATTTTTATCTAATTGTTACTAATAAAAACAAAAAGTATGCGACCTTATTATACGGTTGTTATGATGATTAAAAACAAAAGTTACTAATCATATACGTGATTAGTAATCAAAAACGGAGTTAAGAAATTCCAATAAAGGGAGAAAAATATTCGGTTTTTTTCTATAATTTTGAAGGGGTAAATTTTAAAAATAACATTAATACTTTAGAAAAGATAAAAATTTATGTGATTTTAAATTTTTTAAAAGGAAAACTATCTCTTTGTAGATCCGATTATGTTAATAATCATAATAACTTTCAGATGTTATATTTGGAAAAGCAAAATTAGTTTTTCTAATAGGAGACTTTTCTTTTCTTGTGATTTTTTGTGATTATCCTAAAATATAACATTTATCAAATGTGATTTTAGAGAATATTTATTTATAAAATATTGTTAAATTATTAAAATTATTTGTAATGATCACAAATTATAGTTTTTATTTCATGTGATTTTTGAGATTATTTGATTATGAAATATTATTATTACTTTTATATACAATAAAATTAGAAAACTTGATAAAATCTTAAGGAGAAGTTACCGTAGTTTTGTTTGTTATGGTGGTGATGATAAGAATCGATATTTTTATTTTTAATTTCAACACATCTATATTCTTTTGTAAAAAAAATAATATACTAAAATTATTACAAATTTATTCTTTATAATATGAGATTGATTTAAAAAAAAAATATATATGATATATAACTTAAATTTATGTATCACAACTTTTATAACTTTTAATTGTAAAACACCCGAAAAATTTATAGTGTGTATCACATATTATGTTAAAAACTTTTTATCACATTTTAAAGAGTATAAGCTTCTAATAATTTTGATATAACTTTTTTATTTAAAAAATTAATTGATTTTAGAATTAAAAATAAAAATATTTAATTCTATTATTACTAAACTAAACTATTTGAAGATTCTTTTAAAAACATACATGTACTGGTTTTCCTTGTTTTGGTTAATGTATATCCGGTTTAGACTGAAAGTGACCGGAAGTTGGAATTTTCTATCATTTTGGAGAAACTATTGTTTCATTTTGAGAAAATAAATTTGCAACCCCTTTGCTAGAAACAATTGTTAATCAACTAAACAAGTATTTTATAAAAGCAAAATAATAGATCGACATTTACCTTATAAAAAAATTATATGAATAATCAGAGTCATCTTTAAAGGTGGATAAAGTAATCAACTGTTGATAACTTATAAATTAAAAGGACTTTAAAATGTGTGTTTGTTAATAATAATAAGTTTTTGTCTATATCCAAAAACTTAGAGACGGTTCTGTGATTAATGATTATTGATGATGGAATGAACTCGGTCTATATCAATAGCTTACTGTATTATTCTGATTTATATTATTTTATACGACCTAACGACTTACTGTAGTTTTCTGAAGGAAAATCTTTTAAGACTTTATAAGAGTAAAACGTGGAGCAGCACAATTAGTACAAGAGTTGACTCCTCTTTTCAATTCAAAGCTTCTTTTTTGAGTAACAATGATTCCTATTATGGCACTTCCATAACCATTTTGATTGAGCCTTTCAAACTACACTATTATATATAGCGTTCCATATCAATAGATAAACAAATGTTTCTAAAAAGTATGAATGTATCATATCATATAGTCTAATAATTGAGTTCGTCGATGGTGTTAAACTGAGTTACTAATTTCACTAGAGCATCTATAAGTTTTTATAACTGAACAAAGTTTAATAGACTGTCATATCAATATATCATTTTTTTCGTACAATTTTACCCTTAGCTTTTGTAATCCATACAACTCTAAAGTTTAATAGAGTATATTCCACTTGATTATTTATACTATTATTTCTATGGGTTTTTATCAATGATATTCTGCCTATTTTTTAAAATAAAAATTATAGAAATTCGATGGATTTTTATGTATAAATCTCATGGATGATCTACCATAAAACTTCATACAGCATTTGATTTATGATGGGGATTGCATATTCAATGGGATGTACCTCCACATCATCAAATGTAATGCAAGGTTGTATACATTCAATGTCACTTGTACATTTCTTATTCCCATAGAACTCTCATTACAAATGACCTTACAATTATCATTACCGTATATACATGTTTGACAATTTATTGACGTAATAATACTTGTACTTCATGATACTAGGGACACATTTGCGGTTTTCATAGTTAATTGTTTAAGGAATTAAGCATATATTGAAATGCTTTGTAATTAGAAGTATACATATAGATTATAGATTTTGTATTTATTTAATTTGTTATATTGAATAAAAAATGACAATAGTTTCCATAATAATTTTTTTTGTATTTAACTCTGAGTAAGTGAGTGGCACAAATGTAATTTTTGATCCTTATCAATTAATGGAACAACTTGAAAAGCTAAATATTTTATAAGTACTTTGTTAATATAGATAATACTATTTTTAGAGCTAAATTTTATAAATACTTGCGTAATATAGATAATACTATTTTTTAGAGCTAAAGTTTATAAGTACTTGCTTAATATAGATAATACTATTTTTTCACATTATATAATAATATAAAGCAAAATAAAACAGTGTTGTATTATTTATCAATATATAATATTTTCATATTATTTGTTTGATGTTGATCAAATACTTCCTATATATTTGTGTTATCCAAGTAAATTTGTAATCGAGTCGAGCCAAAGCTCAAGCTCAACATGGATTAAGCTAAGCTCGACTCATTTTGGGTAAGTTCAAACTCGGCTCAATAGCTCGTCGAATTTTTTTGAGCTCGAGTTTGAGCTTGTTCGACTTGCTCGCAGCCATACACTCAAGGGGTGAAAAAATAAGCACACATTGTTTTAAGATGCAATGAACTCAAACACCCACTACAAATATATACATATGTCCACCCATGAACTTGAATCGACAACCTAATAGTTGATGGGCACCTCAATCCTGCTAGACCGATGACCTTTTGAATTTTTAAGATGAATTGAGAAGCAAAATAACTTTTACGGAGTGGTTTTGAAGCCGTAGTGATGGCTGTCTTGAACAAGGATTAAAGAGTTTGAAATAAAGGGAAATTTGTTTTAATCGACTTGCTCGATGCTAAAATTGATTGTTTTAAGATTTCTGATTTCTTGATTTATACTTGGGCCTTATTCTAATTGCTAATGATATGATTTTAAAAAGGATGGGCTGGCCCAAGTTTGTATGGTTATCACATGTCTGTGGATTTGTGTCATGCCTAGCCCTTAACGTTATTATTTTTTGTCGGGCCTAATAATTACGTTACAATATACTAGATAATAAAAATAAATAATAATGAACTCCAAAATACTAGAAAAAAAGGAAAAGAACTAACGAAACTAAAAGAATGATCCTCAAGAGCTGGATCATTGAAGAAAGCAAACCAAAGAGAACTACTACTACTACCTTATCACGTATAAAAGTGAAGAAAAATAGGGAAGGTGTCGATACTCATTCAAGAGAACTGGCAATTTCAAAACTACAGTGATAAAAGTAATGAAACGTGTGCTTGAAATGCATATCTAAAAATTGTACTTATATAAAAAATAAAAGAAAAAATTAGATAAAAAAGAATAACGAATTCAA
Source organism: Logfia minima (assembly GCA_963921325.1). NCBI lineage: Eukaryota > Viridiplantae > Streptophyta > Magnoliopsida > Asterales > Asteraceae > Logfia > Logfia minima. The sequence continues at coordinate 11,492,172 of OY992768.1, forward strand.
AAATTAAAGTGGAAAAATATAAAATGAGGACAAAAGTACGTTATTGAAAGTCACTAAACTGGCACTAAAAAAATTTAATTGTAAATGAAAAATTTTTAACCGCTTATTTTCATCAATAATAATAAAACTTTATTTTTTCTTATGTTTTATAAAATTAAATATCTCAAAAAAGTTTACTAAAAATTATAAAAATTGTACCGTACAAATCAAGTTTTTTTCTTTTCGGATTAGACATGTCACATGATATACTTTCGACGAACTTTTCTTTATTCTTTATTTATATTGAAAACGACTATCACACGTGATAACACCAGAAAAATGAAAAGAAGATTCGTCGAAAGTATATCATTTGAGATGTTTAATCGAAGAGTAAAAAATATTGATTTTTATACTACAACTTTTATAAACATTTTGACTAAATGTTTTTGAAATATTTAATTTTAAAAAATATATATATTTTTTTAATTAAGATCACTTTCATATCCCTATAGATGAAGTTTTCTATTTTCACTAAATTTTCTCAATTTATTGGGGCATAATTAATTAAGCTCAGGACGTTAAAAGCTTGTTGAGTGATGGTTAAAAAAGGCTAATCTTCGTTGCAACTTTAAAGTTACCCGAGTACAAAAGTATGCTAATTATCAATTATTATTTTATCATTATATATTTACAAAACAAAATTATTCAGTATTTTCTAAACGTATTATTATTTAGTAGTATTAGTATAGTTACAAAACAAAATTATTCAGTATTTTCTAAATGGATAATTACCAACAACCAACGTGGCACGTATCTGAGTTGTCTATACTCTATAAAACTACCCTTTGACTGTATCCTACGTGGCCACCACTTTTCGTCCTCATCTCTATCCACTTGGATTCTTACATCAACGTATAAACTTCTTTTATAATGTATAATTAAATTAAATTAATAATTAAGATTAAGATTAAGAAACTCGAATTTAACAAAAGAAAAAATATATCGTTCATCCGAATCATTCAATTGTTTTCTCACACATCTCTGGTCCAAACATCTTATTATACTAAAGAAAAAAGACATAACAAGAGCATAAAAAGGACACTGATTATTTTACATACGTTAGTTACACCTAGTAACAACACCTTTTACGTAGATAAAAACATACATCATCAAACACGAACTAATAATTCAAACACTCGCCTTCCTTCCCTTTTTGGCAACAACAGATTTTGGTTGTTTCTTGGGAGTCATTTTCTTGGCTTTTTTCGTTGGTTTTTTCACCTTCTTTGTTGCAACAATAGTAGCCGTAGCAGTGGCTCTTGCACCATGTTTTTTAACTGCCGATGATTTTACCTTTTTACCGGATTTATCACATAACTTGTAGGATGCCTTTACTTTTGTTAATTTGCCTTTTGTAACCGAATTCTTCAACTGAAGTGCTAACATCTTCTGAAAGTTATCTGGTAGCACTGTTTTGTGTTTGTCTTCCATAAATTTCGCAATCGCGTAAAGACTCGAACCGCCTTTCTCGTTTAATCCCAACAAAGCTTCTTTGATCATCTGTAATATAACAAACAACATCATTTAGTATTCATCAAAACATCAATTTTCTAAACATGTTCGTATTAAATTAAATATATTGAAAAGAAAAGTGATGACAAACTTGGAAATATGGAGGATGAGAAGCAGCTTTGGGTTTCTTTTCTTTAACAATTTTAGCCTCGATGGATGACATGACGTAGAAAATATATGCTTGAAAGTTGATGATCTAATTTATGGTTAATTTTGGAATTGGAATTAGTTAGTGAGATGTGCATGATATTTTATAGTAATAGTACAAAGAGAAGGGATTATTATGTGAGTTATTTTGATTGGTTAGTTTAGTGTGACACGAATAGAATAGGGAGAGATTTGATCGTGACCGTTGATCATGGAAGGAATTCTATGGGCAGTTAATTTCTAACGTGTTTCTTATACCGAAGAGATGTGTGTTTTCTTGGTGAGTGTCTTGGATCGATTTTTCATTTGTTCCGTTGGTTTTGCAGTTAGGTATTTGTATTAGCAATTCAGTTTCTGCCTACTTTTGTCATTTTAAGTTTTCCTTCAACAACCAATAGTTATATATCTTTTAATTTTATATATTAAAAGATTTACATTGTGATAAATTTATTGTTTTACAAAAGAAAAATGGTTTCTAACTTTGAAACTAAAAAATGCGGAATGATATTTTTGTTTATGGTAAAGCTAAAGTTTATACTTAGTTAATAAGAATTGAATCGAATTTTAAGACAAAACAAATTAACTAAAATTGTGTTAAGTCTAACCACACTATTTTGAAATCCTAAGAAATCAAAATTTATAGTTTGGGTTCGGATGGTTTTTTTGTATAAACATCAAACTAAACAAGAACATTTGTGTACTTCGTACATCTTGGAATCAAATTTACAACAAAAAATGTACAGTATAAGGGTGACATATTTGGGACAGCTGCATTTTAAGAAGAATGAGACACATACGATCTCAACTATTGATTTATATAATTAATGATTTAGATTTGATGCATTTTAATTTTATGTTAAATCCGATGTGCACGTAATATGCAATGACGTGAATATAAATTGTTAATCTCAAAAATTAATAGCTAAAATCATCACTCCCATTCTCGCACTGAACCTTGTGACCCTTTAATCCCGCTTCGTTAATGAATAATTCTAATTTTTAAGACTTATTATACAGAAAAAAGAGAGTAGAATAGAGATATTACTACAGGCAAGGTGGATTTATTATTACACGAAAGAGAATACAAAGACCCGTGGTCAATGCGTGTCAAGTAGTCAAAAATAGACACATTAATACTCGTACTGTACATATAAAATTATAATACAATTATACATACAAAGGCCGCAGGTGATCTTCATCTCATTTCATTTTCACATTTATTCGTTCGTTCGCCGGCGTATTCTTCACGCCGTCACCGTCAAATAATCCCCAATTTTTCTCTTTTTAACTCTGAAATGTAGCTACCAAACTCAACACCAACAACAACCAAATACCCACCGGAATTGAAACAATAAACAATTTAATTTTATCGTCTCAGCTCTTCGCTCACCTTCTCTCCATCCTTCCGTAAGTCTTAATTGTTTCTTATTAATCCTACATTTTTCATTTCTAACTTTGATCCGTCTTACCTTGGCTCTTATTATATAGTTGTACGGTATCGTTTGACTTTTATCATTTATCTTCAGTTTATGCCTCATTTTCTGACCCTTTTTTTTCCTTCTACGGATTCAAGTTCAACTTGTTTATTTTTTTTGATGTGAAGAATTAATTTGATATATGATGTAAGTTTGTATTTTGTAATGCGAGTTTGAATTGCTTGGTAGGTAAAATGATTATGTTTAGCAGTTTAGGCCTTTTATATTAATCAATGTTTGATACTATTTTGACCTTAAAATTACTGTTTCTATAGGATGTCGAAGCATTGCTATTGCTATATGAATATATGATTAATTAGGGATGCTTAATTAGTTAGCTAGCTATATACAGTAAGCATCCTCTATATTGATTTGCATTTGTTGAATGACAAATCTATTAGCTACTATTATCAAACTGATTACCAAACTCACCATATATAAGGCCATAATGCACATTCTTTCTTACCATAATCATATTCCCACTTTTTGAAAACAAAAGGTAAGATGAATATGGAAGTAAGTTAATTTGGTCGTGTGTATACATTGACTTTTGCTGAATCTAGCATCAAAAAATAGAAGTGTGGATTCTTTACGTTTCTTACTTTGTGCTCATACATGATTAGGTACCTCTATTTCGTGCTAACAAGATGTTGTAGATAAAATGAATTGTGGCTAAAGCATGGAGTTACCACAACTTTTTTTGAATCTACTGCAGTAGTACTGCTTCTTATTTCATGTCCTTTTTTAGTGCAACCAGCATCTTCCAACTTAGCTCTTGTAAAAGATGAAAGCTCAAACTTCTTTCGTTTTATGTATGGTTTGCTAATTGTATCTGGCAAACAATAGAATACACCAAGTTCAGGAAATGGTGACTCAAGTTTTTGAATTGATAGATGCTTATACAGTGTCATGTATGCTTCTACTTCACAATATGGAAGTTCAAAGTAATATTTAGCATCTAAACCACGTATTTTTTTTAACTTCGATGATTAGACCCTCTTTTCTTCTGATGTTTTCCAAAGAAAAGTTCATTACCAAAGTCAAGCACTCCATATAGTAGTATTAATTTAAATATATATCCAAACTACAGAACTTTAGAATTAGTCTACTTTGCAACCATATAGCTGGTTCTGTTCTTAAGGATGTTTCATGTAACTAATTACTCATCATATCCTTTGTATCCAGCTAGTGCCTTTGTACTCTATCAATTACTGATACATAATTATTAGATGTTGCAAAAGTTCACTGTGCCTTTTGACTCTAAGTACAATTTGATGTGATTGTCTATAAGGACAGTGTCACTCGTTTAAATTAGATTAATAGAAAGTACAATCTAAATGATAATATATTACACAATATATGCTGTTAAGTTATTGATATTTGTTAAGATGCAACTTTTTCCTCCCTGCTTATTATTGCTAAACAAGGCTACGGCTTTTGCAGGAACGGCTGTACTGAGCATGATATTTTAGCTTCGCCTTTTCTGGAGGAATGGTAAGATCCTACATTTATGTGCTACCGTATTTCCTGTTCCACTTTTAAAAAACTTTATCTGTTGCCACACAATAAAAAATGATAGTTTTCATTTTGGTAAAGGATCACAATCACTTAACTATAAAGACATTTATGGCCATAATGGCCGAAAGGGATGCTGCCATCCAAGAAAGGAACTTGGCACTAGACGAGAGGAAAAGGGCATTTGCCGAGCGTGACATGGCGATGCTACAACGTGACGCCGCTCTAGCGGAACGTAATTCTGCTATGCAAGCACGAGATGAAGCCATTGCCACCCTTCAATTCCGAGGTAATTTCGTGAATGAAAATATCATGTCAACCTCTGAATTACCCGAAAACATGCCAGGGCGTGGATCAAAACGTGGTTTTAGTGATCAAGAAATGCATCAAATGTTTGAAATGCCTGAAGATAGTTGCACTCAAAGAGAAGAGCTTATGAACACCGAGCCTAGAAAAGTAATCAAGAAGGCTAAATCACAATCACCAAGGGCAGGAAGAAAAACGGGTGATGGTGTAAAAATCAAACCAAACTTTAGCACAAAGAAGGAGAGTTCTGATGATGCACAACTTGAAGCATGGAAAGACCAGTTGGGATTAAACCAAGTGAGTTTCGATGAATCTGCAATGCCAGTGCCTGTTTGCTCATGTACGGGTGTACCACAACCTTGCTACAGGTGGGGTAATGGTGGGTGGCAGTCAGCTTGCTGCACGACTGCCATCTCAATGTATCCTTTACCCTTAGTAGCCGATAAGCGATATTCAAGAGTTGGTGGTAGAAAGATGAGTGGAGGTGCGTTTACCAAATTGCTCACTCGACTTTCTTCTGAAGGTTATGACCTTTCTGCCCCTCTTGATTTGAAGGATCACTGGGCCAAACATGGTACTAACCGCTACAGCAGCATAAAATAGCTTGCAATAATAGATGGTTTTGGTGGCATTAGCTTGCAGAATATATGTGGTATAGAAACGATAACAGTTTTTCAGGTCTAACAGTTTCTGAAGTCAAAAGTTGACTATTCCTTTTGCTACTAACATCATATTTCGTACAAGACGTTATAAAGAGGAAAAATGTCTGGACTGCTAGAAGGTAAATGGTCGTTGCCTTTATGTTGTATCTTTCAGAACAAGAATCATGCAACTGTGAACTCTATTTCAATCTAAAATCCAAGTATGATGTATTTATGTCATTCTGTGTTTGTATTGCATTCTTCTTACTTTTAGGCTCTATAACTTTCATCATTATCATTCTATCAGTTAAAGGAACACTGGGTTCTTGTATTACGATCCCTTAAGTCTCTGTTAAACCATTTACCATTTTCTAAGCATACATGCACATTTATTAGCATTTGGATAAAGGATAATCAAATAATCAATGAAGATGACTTTAGGGGTCGTCGAGAGTATTAAGGGAGTATTAACGGGTAGGGAATGTGAAAGGTAATGAATGATGGTGTTTGGTTTCATATAATGCAATGATTCATTACCCATTAGTAGGTAATCACCCATTCCTCACCAGTGATGGGTATCATTACCTATGATTATCATAACATGTAACATTCATATATTAATCTCAATTCGTTATCCACTGACCTGAAAATTTTCAACCCATTATTTCTTTTGGGTCGGGCTAGGATCAAGTTTCGGGTTAACTGATTGGCCCGTTAACTTAAGTGTAATTTAATAAATTTAATCCGCTTTACTCGAAACATATCCACCAACCCAAAGTTAACTCTCAAAACTAATTGGTCAACTCATTAACTTGTTTACTTAAACAGGCATGAAGATCGTGCAAATTGCTTAAATAAAAATATATGATATTAATATAGATCAAACAATGTTTACAATTGTCAAAGTTGATTACCAATCTCATCACGTACATAGCCACATATTGTGTACTTTCTCATCACGTACATAGCCACATATTGTGTACTTTGTGTATTCTATCGTGTTTCGGTCGATGCTTCTTCTCCACTTTTGATGATGACCACTTCGTTGTCAAATATATTGTATTCGTACTTACAATAAATAATAGATTGTCAATGTTATATATTTGTTATAAAATTATGCATAACGAAACACGCAATCATCACATTTGTACTTCAAACCTATACTCAGCCATTTTTGTTAGAAATGAAAATCTTAGTTTCAGACAAGTAAGCACTTTAATTTACACATGTTAATGTCATTTCTGAGTTGAACGCGTGAACAGTTGATTTATCTTCTTTAATTAACACATGTTGATGCCGAAAATCTACTCGCTATTACTTTGTGTTACGATGTGGAGTCATATAGTGCCTCTTTTGGAGAATACTTCTCTTTTCCACGAACAGATATTGAATATGTAAAACATCACAAATATATATATATATATATTAGTCAGTTAGACCCGTGCATTGCACACGTATTGTATAACTTTTTATGAAATTTGATGTTTAGCGTAAAGAATTAAAAATATGGATAAAAAGGTTGTTCAAGCTATTAAGTATAACTTGTTAATTGATAACGATCGGGTCGGGTTGAGTCGCACCAAATCGGTGTTTATTAATAGCTTGTGGTACAATTTTCTTTTCAATACTACGTACCTCCTGGAAATTTTTGTCTTGTTTAATAACAAAACATTTACAATCGATGGACAACAACATCCAAAAACAGTTTCAACGTAACTCAAGATTATTAATAGAACACAAAACCAAAAAGGATTCTTGGTATCTACCAATGTAAAAAAATAAACAAAATTGAAATAACTTTTGACTAATCATTTAATTACCTCAATCTACCCCCAAACAACTACGGTTATAATCGCTAGCTAAAGGTTTAAAAGTCTCGATTAAAAGTTATATTATATTTGAGAAATTAGACAAAATAAAGAATTTAACCATTTTGAAAACGTATTTTGCAATGTTGATAAGTACTTTTAACATCGTAATAAAAATGCTTGGGCATTAAAAAATTCTACCCACAAAAAACAATAAAACTACTATAATCTTTTTATATATAAAGAAATGAAATATTAAAAAAAAATTGTTGTTTCTTATTTTTGGTCATCCATGCTCTTTTTAGAGTCACTAAGACTTCACATTTATGTATTTAGTATTAATTAAGACTTCACATTTGAAACGTACATTCATTTTTCTTTGTATATTTGAGATAAACAAATGTGAATCCAACGATTTTGTCAAGTATACGTGCAAATTTGAAACGTTCTTACCGTTCTTATTTTTGAAGTGTTCTTATTTGATCCATACTCTATATATGTAAAACATCACAAATATGTAAAACATCACAGATATTGTCAATGTAGGTTCAAGGGTGAAAGAAAAATTGGTGGAAAAGGGGAAGAATATGTTTTTTAACCCTTTGATTCAGTTTGAAGTCATATTAATTTTTTATTGAATCATACTAGTTTTTTACTGAATCATAGTTTTAAATATATATTTCTCTCCCTTCTCCTAAAAAATTTTCCTTTTTTATAGATCCTGATACTATATATATATATATACACATACTATATATATACATACATATATATATATATAAGGTGATGATCAAGAGAGAAGCAAAAAATTTTATGGAAGGAGGGAAACAAATCTCAACCCTTGATTTCATCATAAATGAATTTTAAAAATCACAAATAATTTAAAATCTAACATTCATTACAAATGAATGTTAAAAACATTTATTTATGAAAAAATCAAGAGCTAAGATTTGCTTCCTTATAAATCATTTCCCTATATATATATGAGTGGGTTCAAAGGAGAAAGAAAAATTGGTAAAGAAGGGGAGAAGAGTTTTTTAACCCTTTGATTCAGTAAATTAATCATTTTGATTTAGGCTAAGTGTTTATTAATAACAATGTTTTTTGAATCATAGATGAATGTTTGTTGAATCACATAATTTTTCGAAATCATATTTATTTTTTATTGAATCATACTTGTTTTTTGTTGAATCATATTTTAAAAAAATATATTTCTTCCCCTTCTACTTCGAAATTTCCTTCTTTTTAGATATAATATCATTTATGTATATATATATATATATATATAGATAGATGGATGATCCAGAGGGAAGAGGTAATCCTGGGGGAAGGGGGAAGCTAATCTGGACCGTTCGTTAATATTTTCGTAAAGAATGTTGGTTATTATTCTTCACGTAGAATATTAAATTAAACCCCTGCCCACTATTTTTAACATTCTTCGTGAAGAATGATAACTAACATTCTTCACGAAGAATATTAATGGACTGTTCAGATTAGCTTTCTCTCTTTCTTCAAAATTACCTTTTTCTCGTAGATGAGCCTTATATATATATAATAAAGGCCTTTGGGTAAAACATAAACACCCCTAAATCCATTAACTCAAAGTTAAACATCAAGCTACTATATATAATCGTTTGAGATAATAGCCACAAATAATATCTAACTTAAAATATAGTTATTTTCTAAAAATACATAAAACTATAGTTATATATTTTTCAAATTGTATTTAGACATTATAGTCACTTCGTTTCTTAATTTATGATAATGATAATTTCGAGTTAAAATCTACCGATTAATTTATTTATGTTGTATTTACATTGTCGAATAAGGTATTATCATTTTTATTGAGTTATGATTTTTGTTACACATATTGTTATACTTAAACGAGTATAACAAAAGAGATAATATAATATAATATAATATTTTATCATTAATAAAAATAAATAAATTAAAGAACTCAACCATGAAACAATATAACACTTCAAACATATTTTTATACTTCTATAATGAACCTATAAATAAATACAATATTTATTTTTATGAAAACACACCATATTGGTTTTGTTTTTGCTAAATTAGTATTCCGGCCGGAGAAAGTAACAGGGGTTCCGGTACAAGTTAATTTCATCTTCTTGTACGACGAATACACGCATATATATACTCTAAATCCAAATCGCTTGGCGCTTGACTACCATGGGCTCGTCGGAATCTACTCTTTTAAATTCACAGGTAACATCTATTAACCTAATTCACATCAGCAAATTAATCAAAAACTGAATCATTCTAATCACTTTAATTATTGTTTTTGTCTGTTATGTGAAGAAGAGTGAAGATGGAATCACCACCGTCTCGGAACGATTTGAAGATGTGGACCCCGTCCTAGAAAAGCTTCGATCCCTTCAAATTGTTAAGTCTTTTAAGTTCTTTAAGATTATTATAAATTGATTATAAGTGTAATGTGAGCTACTATTGATATGATCTAATTTTTTGTAGTTATTGTTAATTCATAATAAAATTGGTGTATTTGTTGATTGAAAATAATGCTTGAGCAGGCATCTCCTATATTGACATCTGTATCAACAGAAAGCAGCTTGACAGATATTTTGGTCAGAAAACAATCAACTTCTTCTAATACAGGTATAATAAGTGTTTATAACTTGAGCCAATAATTAAACTTTTAGTAAATCTGGTATTATAGCTTGATACTTTACAACTTATAAATAGTTATGAATGAAAAAATTTATACTTTTATTAACGGATGTTGGAAAACCTTATAGGGGATAAATTCTTAGAGAACGTGTTATATGCACAATGATATAACCTTGTATGATATTTGTGGTGTTCAGAATGCCAATTATGGACTACCTAATTGTTTTATAAAAAAAGTTTGGTTGATAAGAAGGCATTTGTTGATTATTTTATGTCCCTTGTACTTGAGATAGGTATTGTAGATCCGAAGGTGATATTGGAACTATTCTCAATGTACCAAGAATTGCAAGAAAAACAGGCTCAGAACATCAACAAAAGACAGGTTCGCCTTTCATATGACGGAGAAAAGTGTTTGTTTAGAAAAGAAAGCGTTTGACTGTTTTTAAGTCTACTATGTTTTGTAAGGGTTGGTTAACATCAAGACTGCTGTATTATGCGGCTAGATGCTGCTGTTGTTTTGTTGCTTCAGTGTGATGGATATAATCTGTAGAATGTAAATACGTTGTTGCTAGTGTTTATTTTTTCGGCTTTGTATTTCATGGGGCAGTTGTTGGTAATTTCTGCAGGAAGAAGTAGAAAACAAGATAGAACTTGCTGATGCTTTGGCACTAAAACTTCTTCAACGATATAATTACTCTGTCTCAGCAATGAAGACAACATCAACTCACCTATCTGGAGGTATCTTACTTGGCTACTTCACAAAATATATAAACATGGTTAGCTTTTTTTGTCATTCATGAAAGTGTCTTCACTAAGATAGAGTGACCCATGTATCACAAGAAACCAAATTGGCGGGAAATATATAATCGTTGTTCTCAATATGATGTCGCATTTTCTTTCTTGTGCCGTAACATGATAAAAGTGATAATCTTGTCATATAAAAAGGACGTGATATATCTCCTAGCGGACTTGCTTGCTGAAATAAGGAATTATTATGAGACCGCTCCTCAATCAGGTGCATTTACTTTAGCTATATTTTAGGCATTTCGAAGTTTCAAATCCAAAATAACTACAAAGTAGCTAATAAGAGGAAAACGTTGACCAATGAAATCATCATTTCCACTTTTCTTCATCAGATTTAGAAATTTCAGCCCACTTCCTTGCTACAGCTATCCGATTTGTTTTTCAACTCTCTTATGGTAGAGGTTTTTTGGAGTTTCTGTGAGATAAAGTCTATAACCTCTTCTCAATTATGCAGCTTAACGAGGATTATTTGTCCATTTTTCTCTCTAGGATGTTTGCACCCTAATTCTCTTTTTGTTAAACATTTCATTCGGTATTATATCCTCTAAAATCATCGTACAAAATACTGTACCTTTAAAACAATACTTTAAGGTTCCAAAATCACTTTTTCTAACCATAGTAATATTACCACTTATGTGCATTACAATAATACTACCACATAAATTCCTGTTTGTTTCATTATTGACTGTATGCACTAAATACCCTCTAAGGCTATAATTGTGATGAAGTATGGATTATTTCCCTTTTCTATAGAATTGACCACATGTACATGATAATATAATGTATGTATACTATCCACATAGCTTTTGCTTGGATGTTCTAAAAAAAGATATAAAAAGAGTATTGCAATTGATATGAAATATCTCAAACATGATATTGCTGTAATTTTAATCTGTTACAGTTAAACTTTTCAACAACTAACCAGATCACCATTCTGCTTTCAGTTGACGAGTTACAGGTGGAACTTGGGGAGCTGAAAGGAAGACTAACTGAAGTGATGAGTAATTGTGATAGTTTATGCAAGAGAATTGGTGCTGGGGGGCCTGAACCACTTCGCTCATCCGTCAAGCCATTTGCAGCTGCAGCTGCTGATCTAAAAGCAACCACAAGCTCTTCTTCTACTTTAAATGGTGCATCGTTACAACCTAAGCATGATCCATAGATCGACATATAGCATTTCTATCTCCAATTGTTTGTTGTAAAGTTACTTGATATTTACTGAGATTCTGACACCTGGTGGTTGTGTGTGTAAATTAGTCGATACATCGGGCATCTCTTAGGTTATGGAGTTTTTGTTTGTCAAGAACATTGAGAATGTCTGTCTGTAATTCAAGGTTTATAGTGATGACCATGACTAATGTTGCAAGGTTAGACTAGACAAAGTGGGTGGGTCTTCTCACTACACATTAAAAGGCATGTTTCTTGACATAAAAATTGTATTAAAGTTACGATTGGAAAATTATTTATTAGCACAGTTTAAGCCATTTAAGGTTGCATTTGGTTTGTTGGTCGGGAACAACTAAGTGTATGTGTTTAATGATAGAACGGAATAAGGATGGTAATGATCATATAAAAAATGTCGTACTGTATATGAAAAGATTTTGAGTAAGAATATTAGAAAGTGGGATACTTGGTGCTAGAAATATAGAAACAAAGGGGCATGGGAATGGGTAGTAAAATCCACTCCCTTGCATGGGTTTTAATCATTGACTAGGTGGATTCTGAAACGTTTGCTGACCTTTTAAAGATGGAGGGAGTGTAATCCGGTCAAGTTCATATTTTTACATTCAATGTTTTGACTTCGTTTAGTCAAAAACCAAATCCCATAAAATAATTGGAAAATTTTGAAAGTTATATCGAGCCTTTTTTTATTGTTGTTCTTGTAGTAGATACTTTTTGGGTTTTGGTGCCTACCATTTTTCTATTTAAGTTCTAGGGGCAAAAAATGCTACTG